>CM058240.1:50114869-50776240 GCA_030180135.1 Orychophragmus violaceus | reverse complement strand
TAGACACTATTCTTTGTCAATACAAGCTACTCTGCTTCGAAATTGACAGTGAATTCATGCTTGCTTAGCATTGTGCTATAAATCAGATTTTTCGCAAATCTGACATATGCTTGACATTGGTGAGAGTGAGCTTCATCACCACTTCACCACAACCTGCAGATTTTGAAAGTGCATTGTTTCCCATGAACAACTTCTCGTTATTCTATGATAGGTGGGAAACATTCCCTTATTAACATATATGAACTGTCACACCGGTATCATACCTCCACTCATGTGGGTTATGCTCAACCATATTGACTTCAGAGATAACACCACACATGTCTATCTTCATCAAATTGGCTTGAACCATCTCTTGTGTTTGAAATGAGTTAGCATTATGACTCGCCTTGTCACATTTGTGACGTTTTCTCAAGAACTTCATATTAGTTCATAAGACACATGGGATCACAAGTGGCTGACCTCTTCCAAACCACAATTTGGAGTATTGACTCACTAGATCTGTTGCCAATCAGATAAGTGTGGTTAGCTATATTGAAATTCAAGTCCGTTAACGAGGAAAAAACTGAATTAATATACTAGCCAGCCCCCCCCCCCCCCCCCCCCCCCCCCCCCCCCCCCAAAAAAAACATCACTTCACTAGGGATTTACTAGTGATTAAGCACTTTAAACAATGCAAAGACAACTATAAGACAAATTTATCCATTAGAATAAATTGATTTATTGTTGAAGATTATCTAGTTCGTGGAATAATAATAAGCAAATTAGTTTAATTGGTCCACTCACTTTGTTTCAATGATTTAATTTGACCAATTAACCAAAATCTTTAAACCGAAGAGAACCAGACTAAGATCTAGCCTCTTTCATAAACGATTATGTCGTTGACTTATTTAGGGTTTTCGAAACCCTAATCAATACCGTTTTTAATTAATAGATAATTAAACGGAAAGAGAATTCGATCAAAATCTGAATAAACTCTTAGCTTCGATACAGAATTTAAATCGCAATTTAGATAACCAATATCGAACAGATTAGAACCGCTAAAAGCGCTATCTCAACATCGAATCTCTGCAGAGCATTCGTCAAAGCGTTTAGAACGCGTCTGATAATCGGGTTTATTTCTTAATAAACTGCGATTCTAACAATTAGAAACCGTTCAGAAATCGCAGTGGAACAGTTTATCGATCGCAATCAATAAACTTGTATGAAATGCACAAAGTAATCACGAAGATCGCTACGAAACGATTCGCGGTATACGCTGCGTTTTAGCTTCAAATCATTGCTAAAATTAGCGTTGATAACGTTCTTAGTATCATTAGCGGAAGAGAAATCGTTTAAAAAACGTTTATTTACTCGCGATTAAAATCCGTTTGATGTTCATATAACAGAAATGGATTTCTTTGAGTTAAGATTGTAGAACTAAAATTTAGTACACTATGATAAAAACGATTTAATCATGAATAAACAATAAGCGTTAAGGAAACGATATCAAAACGATTTGGCAGAAGGAGTAGAAATCATAATATATGGAGGCGAGGTTTGATCGCTTTCCTTAACTCAAAGAATCACCGTAGTGTGACATGTGAAATCAAGATTCATGAGTCCCAGGATACAACCATATGAAACCGTATCGTAACACTCGATATCGGTTCTCTCGAACATATGAACTACGATACTCTCGAATTAGACACTAACCTAAAATAGAAGAGAATTGAAGGAACTTCTTTTTGTGTTTTTCTCTGTGTGATTTTCGTTGTGGATGCTCTACAAGAGAGGAAGGGTCCTTTATATCGGACTAACAAGTTTCCACAAATTGGAAATTTACTTGTTCTAGCAAGTTTTCACAAATTGGAAATTTTACTTGTCTAACAAGTTTCTACAAATTGGAAATTTTACTTGTCTAGCAAGTTTCCATAAATTGGGAATTTACTTGTCTAGCAAGTTTCCACAAATTAAAAAATTTCCCTTCCATATCTTTATGGGCTTAACTTATTTCTTTTCACACAAACACATTTTTAATAAAGCTCATGTCTTTAAAATGTCATTATTAAATAATTTTTCCAACAAGATGACCATGCAAAAGCTATCTTCGTCAATACAAGCTTTTGAGTACAAGTATGTGGAGGATAAGCCTTTCATCCATAACAAGATTGCTTGTGCCGACCTGCTAAGGCACATAAGAGGTTCCTCCAGAGATCTTCCAGCGGTTGAAGACTTGCTTGAATCAGAGGTGTTCTAAGATATGAAGAAAGTGGAGGCAACCATACATTAATTTTATCTTATGATTTTAAATATAGAAAATCGTTCTTTTTGAATTTCTTATTCGAAGTTGCCGTAAAAAGTATTTTGATCGGAAGGGCATAGCAGCGTTGAACAAGGTAGTTCATGTGTATGATATGTGACTGTGAAAGGCTTTGGCTACCCCGGGAGCTCCCGAGCAAAAACATAACAACAAGGCTGATTTTCTGAGGAAGTACAAGCATGATTTTGCAATTCTCGACGAGAAAGGCAAGACGTTTGTTGAGGATAATGCTCATATTATGAGGGAGCTTAAGGAAGCGCATGATGCCGCTCAAAAGATGAAGGAAAATAAGGAGGCTTAGTTCGTCACACTTATGGATTCTCGGAAAAGTTTTCTTCAAGGAGCGTGAGCACGTCAAAGCGATAATGACGGAAAAGGCACAATCTTGTCTTAAAAATTCTGAAAATATTTCAAAGAGCAGGAGATGGTAAAAAAGGAGTTGGAGTTAAGTTAGATGAGTGGCACGAGGAAGTGCTTGGAAAAGCTGATCGAGAAAGGAATCTCCATTCCTCAGGATACGACGGACAACCTTGCCAAGGATGAAAAGAGATTGAAGAGGAGAATGAATTGATGGAGGTCGAGGAGATAGGGCATGTGATTTCGTGTTATCGCCAATCACGATCCCTTAATAAATTGTCTTTTTGACTCTCTGGCTTATGTTCCTTCAGATATTGATCAGTATGCGAGTGACATGTATATTTTCCGCTTCTTCAAAGGATGGAGAATGTCAGCATTACCGAGGGTGAAGTGCGGGATGAAGGCGGCAGAAAACCCGAAAATGCTGAAGTCATGGTTCAAGTCTTGACCGAGGGAGTTAAAGAGGCTCCGATGCCTTTTGAGCGGGCTCCTTCTGAAACTCAAACCGACGGGAATGGAGAGGCGATGGCAGTGGCTGCTAAAGATGCCGAGCAGATAATCGCCTTTAATGACTGAAGCCACATCAATAATCTTGGCTTTATTCCAAGCAATTGACCTTGGATTCACCAATCTTTCAATTGCATTCGATTCACAACAGATAATCAAAGCAATCAATCTGAACGCTCAATAAAAAAAGCTCCACGAGATTCTCCATGATATTCACCATCTATCTGCAACCTTTAACTCAATCTCCTTAAATTTTATTTCTTGAAATTTCAATTGCTTGGCCGACGCCATTGAAAAAAGTCTTTCTATCTACTTTGTTTGAAACTATACCATTTTATGCTTTAATGAAGTATAATTTGCGCCCCCCCCCCCCTCCTCCAAAAATAAATAAATAAAATAAATCCAAACAAATGAAACATGTATTATTTTTTCATAGATAGATAAAACTTGAAATAAAATAGATTATAAAAATATTGCTATGATATGAATAACTTTCACCAAGATATTATACATTCAAATTTATGTGTCCTAAATCGAAACTAAATAAATATTCAAAATTTTACCAATTAGAATGTAACTAAGTTTACATCATGAGACATTCATCCATATACATAAAAAGAACATACATACAAGAAATATTGGTAAAATTTTGAGCACAATATGGATAGTGATGATTATACTATCGGTGATTGTGATAAGAGGTGAAGAAAAATTGGAGGTGGAATGCAGTATAATTTGCCGTCCTCATTGTCAACCTTTATCTTCATTAAGAGAATGTTCTGACTGTCACAGAAACTGTAACAGTCACCACCCTCTGTGAGGCACATATTTCTAAGAATTAAAATATGAACACACAATTTGATTTACATAACTAATTTATAACATAAGCGATGATTGTATTAATGGAGACTTAAACCAGATTTACTGCTTTCGAAATTTATGTATTATCTCTTTACAAATAAGATGATTAATTTATACTCACCCTTAATTGATTCTCATATTGGTGAAACATAAGTAATTTAAATACATAATCATAACTATTTTTTGAGAATGAAATTTGTTAAATCTATTTATACATATATAATTTTCACCACACTATGATATATCATGGTTTTTATAGGTTTTTAACTATGATATGTGTTTTGTATGTAGAGCCTTTTCAGTGTTTTGGAGTCTTTTGAATCTTTTATAGATCTATGTATGTTTGATGCTTACTTGGAGATTTCAGGAGATTTTGGAGTTATTTGGCAGAAGATGCAGAAAACTAGAAGTCACTATCTATATTCGTAGACCGTGTCGACGCCGATTGTGCATCAGGATTTCCACGCGAGTTTTAGAGACTTTGAAGATTTTCAATTTTTACCCAGAAGTTTTCCATATTTTCAAAAGAGCCTAAAACGTGTTTTAAGTTTATAATTGAGTTTTAAGTCATTGTTTATACTTACACTTTATTTTACTTTTTGTTTTGAGAGAGATATTCGCTAGAGAGCTTTTGGGGCTGATCTGATACTTCTAGACAGAGAGGATAAATTTGAACTCCTTTTGTTTCTTTATTGATTTCGTAATGCATTCTATTTCATCCATGTTATTCGTCTCATCTATCATGTCTGAGTAGTTAGCTTGTTAGATTTAGGGATTCTCATAAGAGATTTTAGGGATTGCTAGGTTTATTGGCTAGCTAGGGTTCATAATTGTTTGTTCTTCAGCATAGATTGTTATAAAAACCCATTCTGTATTGATTACCTAGAACTTAAAAATCTTAGGTTAATTGATTGACACGAAAGTGTAATTAATAATCTGATAGAATTATAGGTGAGAAAAGTAAGCTATTCACAAAGAGATTTGGTTTAGATTTTTTATGAACAAATCAAACATGAATTTTGATTCTTATTTAGTCTTTAGAATTTGAAAAGAGATTTGGGATTCTAGGATTTAGATATAGTTAATTCTCGCAACGAAAGTTGGTTAGTTATAGCATTGTTATTTCAGTTGTAAAACAATACAAAAACGAATTCTACTGATTGATTGATCTACATTCATGATTTCCTGAGAAATTCCCTAAGCCTGGCTCTCTTCCCATTTGATTTACATCTCGAGTACTCTTTTTATTTATTCACTTTCATTACAACCATTCTGCTTAGCTTGATTCAATTCTATAAATCTATTGCGTGTTCACGAGGTTCTTTGTTCGATATCCTTTATACTATGATTGTCATTGTTGTGCTCTAGGGATAAACTTTGACTTATCAAGTTTTTGGCACCGTTGCTCTAGGCCTCTTTGAGTGCCAATAGATTTTAGTATTAGAGTTTCAACTAGGCATTTTTCTTTTTCTTTTGTTACTTACTCGTCTCTTCATTTCTTTGTTGTTTTATGTGCATGCTTAATCACAAAACCAAGCGCAACAAAGATCATCAATCAAAAGCGAGCAAAGTTAGAGCGCAAGCACAGCAAGGTAAAGAGAATAGTGACAATGGTATATCATGTGATCTTGAGACAGGACGACGCTAGTGTTCTACGAGACAGCGAGGGGCATGTGTGCAACGAATATTGGTCAACGATTGGATGAGGCAGGAAACATCCTCACTATGCATATTGCTGCTGCGGGCGCAAAGAGTGTGGGCAGCAAGATCATGTGCATGTTTCTGGTGCAGGTGGTCGCTGGCACACCCTTGCAGATTACAACATGCCTGATCAGTTTTACGTGAACTGGTCTGCGATTTCCTTACCCACTTTCGAGAGGTAGGATTCTGAGCTGAAGAATTCATACTATACTTTGGTATCTCACCATCAGTTTCTCGGACTATCTCATGAGCATCCTATGGACCACATTGAGAGGTTCAAGGAACTGTTCACAAGCATGAAGTACACTTGAATCTCTAATGACTACTTATTCTTCAATCTCTTCCCGTACTCTCTTTCAAGGGCGGCAGCCTACTAGCTGAAGCAGTTAGCACCAAAATCTCTGAAAACATGGGAAGTGACCAATAATGCATTCCTCAATAACTTTTATGATGATGCTAGATTCGAGGAACTGAGGAATCTAATCTCTACATTCAAGCAGGGTCAGATAAAAGCTTTCAAATCTTCTTGGATCAGATTCAAATCCTACAAGAGGGATTGTCCACACCATAGTTTGAGTGAGGTTCAACTGCTAGGAATCTTCCTTAGAGGAATTGATTGAAGATAACAGATGGCTCTAGATGCTGCAAGTAATGGTAAATTTAATACCATGTACCCATAAGATGTTTATATTCTGATAGAGAACTTGGCTTCTAGTAATAGTACCAAAAACATAAGCCTTAAAAGGAAACAAACTGCAAGCATTGATGGAAGGGATTTTGCTGCTGTGAATGCCAAGTTAGATTCAATCCTGAGTCATCTCTTGGTTCCAATCCATTTTGCTTCATTGTATGGGAATATTTAGGAAGATGTGAACTACATCCAAGGAGAATCTTCACGAAAAATATTTTCAATAATCTTAGTGTAGATCCATTAAAGTTCCTAGTGTCGTAGGTGCATTCGGCAATGATTATCTCATTAGTATGCTTAAACTGTGCCTATTGTTTCCTCTTTTTGAAGTTCTTAGGGGTTTTCTATCAACCCATTCTCTCTACTCTATAGATTCACATAATTTTACAATGACATGTCATTATAAAATTCTAATTTCACCAGAATTACAGCTGATGTGGCAATGCGAATATACACAAAATCCGCTAAAAGTTTTTTTACTCACACAAGGTATCATATGACATGTTTTTATAATCGCTGTTCAACTATAAATCTGATGAATAATGGTTATATATATATTATACATGTGAACAAAAATGTTGTGCTTTGACAATCTATATAATAAAACGAAAAATAATAAAAATGAGTAACTTTGTGCTTACGTCACAAAACTTTTAGATTCATTTTTAATGTTTCCATGTTTTAGTTCAATCTTAATAAATAATTGGCTCCAGGTTCTCTTTCTAAAATTTAGACCATATATAGCATGAATGAAATTTCGTAAAAATAATCTATATTTTCAAAAACAAAATTTGTTTACAGTTCCACCCATAGTAAATTGCATTAGTGACTAAAATTTTTCGAAGGAACTGTGGTCAGCGAGAGAAAACGTAACTGTCTCTCTCTTACGAGGATAACAGACGCTTGCAGACAATCAATTTTTCAATGCTAATCCGGCCAACGCTGACTCCGGTGATGGCTGTGCTTTTGATTTCTTCCGTTTTCTTTCTATTTATATTATCTATTTCCTTACGATCGATGGTTAGGAGAATAATGATTGGTTATTGCGTTAATTTGACGAGTTTGCAAAGAAGATGGATTGAAATGACTCCATGTGCGATTGCGCGTGTGGTTGTTGCCACTCTCCATTTGGTCTGATTCTATAAACTTCAATCAAAGATCTTTGTTTCAGAGTCTAAATCTCTGGCAAATAAGACATAGGTGTGGTAGCCGACGAATACACCCAGTATCTATCTCCACAAACCGCTTTGTGATTGTATCGGTTTGTGTGTGTCAATGTCTTCGATCTCTGGTCATTCGAGAAGACGAAAGTGTTCTTCATTGAAGTGAGTCAATGTTCCGGTCTCACCAAAATCGAAGTGGTTATTCTTGTGAGGATTTATGCGAGTGGTGTGACGCAAATGTGTCGAAAAATTTGGGATCCAGGCAAACCAACATCAGGGAGAAAAAATTATTTGAAAAAAAAGAGAAGGCATCGTGCGTTCGAACTGGAAGATTGTTTCTACAATTTCAACGAGCATGGATATCTCGAACGTTTAGTGGAAAAATTCTCATCAAACAGTTTAATGTTCATGCGTGAACACGACATAGGCTTTCACAACGATATTTAAACCATATATACTCATCAAAGTCATGCCAAATGCATTTTGGAGTCTCAACTATATGTTGTTAGCCAATATCAAGTATGTGAAGAAGGGACACAACATATTTCACCTGTTAGCCTATAAACCTTTCGATAGGAAAGCATGATTACTCTCCACTTTTTCACTAAAATTGTTTTCAATTTCAAATATTTGTTTTAACGGTTGTAACTATATGATTTTGTATCTTGTAAAACTTTTTAATATTAATATATTAATTTGTAGTGGAAAAAAATTGCATTAGTAACTATGTAGAAAAAATATAATAGTTATTGAAATTGAGGACAACCACTGTGTAAAAATTATCATAATATTAAAATAATATTTAAATGTTTACTTTAATAATAGATATTATGAAATTATATTGAAATAAACTCGTATCAAATACTAAAGTGTCATATCAAAATTTGGAATTTTCAGTAGTGAATACTATGATAAGAAGATATATATTTATTAGATTTCTGCTATAACATGTAATAAGATCATATTATTAGTTTTTTTTTCTTCATGATAGAATGGATTCAAACACATTGTATCTAAAAACCAACATAAAAATCCAAACAAATGAAACATAGATTGTTTTTTAATAGATAGATAAAATTTGAAATAAAATAGATTATAAAACAAAAATTGCTATGATATGAATTACTTCCATCAAGATATTACACCTTCATATTTATATGTCCAAAGAAATGAAACTAAATAATAAATTCAAAATTTTACCAATTAGAAATGAGAGTCAGGTGTATAAATAGAGATGTAAGTACATCATGATTCATTCATTCATATACATAATATACAAGAAAGATGAGTAGGGGTTTGAGAACAGTATCGATAATGATGATGATATTATCGATGATTGTGATAGGAGGTGAAGCAAAATCGGAGGTAGAATACAGTGTCATTTGCCGTCCTCATTGCAACCTTCATCATCAACATGAGAATGTTTTAATTGTCACATAAAGTCTAACCAGCCTTAACCCTCTATAAGGACAAATATTTCCAAGAATCAAAACAATAACAAACAATATTATTTACATAACTAATCTATAACATATGCGATTATTGTAATGATTGAAACTTAATCCATATTTAATGCTTTCAAAATTTATGTGTTATCTCCTTATAAATAAGATGATAAATTCTATAGTCACCTCAATTGATTCTCATATTGCTGAAACATAACGAATTTAAAATACATAAACATAAATCATTTATGAGAATGAAATTTGTTAAATCTATTTATTCATATATATACTTTTCACAACCCAATTTTGTTATGCACATTTGAATGAATGTCAGTTATATAAAATACATGCTTACCTATTTTAGGATCATCTACATAAACATCAAATTTTGTTTCATCAGTCGTATTCGTATGATTAACTACACTCAAAATAACAAAAAAAAAAATCCTAGATAATGATTTTTTAATGATTATATAACTTGAAATTTCTCAACTATTGTGCGATTTAAAAACCGTTAGCAATATGGTTTTGAACTTAAAAGATATATATCAAGCTTTTCGCCAGCCGGAGACTCTATATCTTTTACCAATATTTTGCTTATTTCATGCACTACATAGATTAATTCTTTAAGGTTCTATGGCTTTCCAAATTAAGATACTGTTGGAGGTTAAACCCCCTCGATGAAATCAATAGTCGAGAAAACAAGTTAAACAATCGGAAATAGGCATTTTCTGCATAGACAACACTTCATATGGATAATATGTTGTATGAATAACGTTTTAGAGAAACGTACGAAACCACTTGGCCAAACTTCCGAGCAATCAAAACTGCTCGGATGGGTCACTCTGACAAGGATATCACTCGACAAAATCCACAGACAAACTCAAACACTCAGACCAAACTGCTCGGAAACTCTGAGCAGTCAAGGCTGCTCGGAAAATCCGAGCATACCAAGCTGCTCGGAAAATCCGAGCATACCAAGCTGCTTGGAAATTCCGAGCAGGCCTAGCTGCTCAGAAAATCTGAGCAGTCTGAGCAGACAAGGCTGCTTGGAAAATCCGAGAAGCTGCTCGGAAATTATGAGTAGGCAAGGCTGCTCGGACAATCCGAGCAGACCAAGCTGCTCGGACAGTCCGAGCACATTCCTTCGGATTTTTGGAGCTGAAGATATTTCCCTTGGAAGTTCCAAGCAGAACATATGTCCTCAGAAGTTCCAATCATAACACATTTCCTCGGAAGTTCCGAGAAAAACACACTACCTCGGAAGTTTTGAGCAGAACACACTCCCTCGGAAGTTCCGAGAGGAACACATTTCCTCGGAAGTTCCTAGTAGAACACACTTCCTCGGAAGTTCCGAGCAGAAAACATTTATTGGGAAGTTCCAAGCAGAACATATTTCCAGAATCGTCCAAACGGATACTTTGCTTAGACTAACTACTCGAACACTCGCTGACATCTTCCTCCAAATGCACGACTAGCCGCAACCCATCTTCGTAATGATGGCTTATACATTATTAGCCGTTAACGTAATCGTCGAATATGTTATACGAAATACGAACTTGGGACGAAACCACAAGACTTGTATTTCATAGACTTTGAGCTGGTTTAAGAAGACTTACACTCAAACGGACTCGGATCGTCCCTTTTCGGCCCATTCGGTAGATAAAAGTAAACCACGGAAGGATAATTACAAAAACGGAAAGATAAACTCGAAGAAGAAAATAGGAAGATAATTTCGAGCATGAAATGGAAAATCCGAGCAGAAAAGTAAATCCCAAGGGAAATGAAATATGCGATACCAGGAAGATTTCCGGAAATCTTACAGGCGAATATCCTCGACACCGACTTGCCGCGACTATATAAGATGAAAGACTTTCTACGATCAAACCATCTCCGAAAACCCTAGCAACTAGACTTAGACTTTTCTTTAAGCTCTTACGCTTTGTACTATGTTCTCTATCAAATAAATCAATAAAATATCCTTCGAGTCCCTTTTCGTGTCGTTTACTTTAGATTCTTATGTTTCCTAAAAGTTTGCTCTATAAGAATAGACAGTGCAAGTTTTGACTCTCACAGTTTGGCGCCGTCTATGGGGAAATAGAAGTTTCTTACACTTATAAACCACCGAATAGAAGATCCGAAGATATGGCCACCGACAAAGATGGAAACGGAGACATGACATATCACCAACTAACGATCGACGGACAACAACACCGCAGCGCACAACACGACGCCGAGCTACGTCAAAACAGGAAACACTACAGAAAATGACATCGTTACGGACATAACTACAACAAGAGAAACATACGATATGACTCTGAGCGAATTGAAAGATATAGTAGCAGCACCGATGCAAAAGATTCATATTCAGGAGAGGGCAAGCACTGTGACCAACATATGATCATTGGAGGATCCCAAAACTGCCGAGAAACAATATCCTCAATCAAATCTTACCAACGACGAGCAGGAACAAGCGTTCACTGGTCCCCTCCCTCTCAGTTCCCAAACGACACGATAACATTCGAGGAGTGCGAAACCGCATGAATCGATCGACCACACAATGATCCTCTCGTCATCGATCTGAGCATAAAAGACAACAACGTAGCAAGGATCCTGGTCGATACTGGTAGTTTCGTGGATGTAATCTTCCGCAATTTTCTAGGAAGGATGAACATCGGCTTATCCGAAGTGTCTCCATTCCCAAAACCCTTAACAAGATTCACATGACACACGACGATAACTCTCGGGACAATCATGCTACCCGTACAAGCATGAGGGGTAACCAAAGTTGTCAAGTTCTCATTAGCAGACGCCCTGACAATCCACAAAGTAATCATGGGAACTCCTTGGATAAATTCCATAAGAGGCGTTCCGTCAACATATCACAAATGTTTGAAATTCAAAACACGCGGTACGGTCACAGCGATAAGGGGAAGTCAGGAACAATCTTAATCTTGTTTCATGACCGAGCACAAACTCAGAGCTAATGGTCGAGATCTCATGAAAAGCGAAGCGACCGTGAAAAGAAGCACATCAAGGAGTTGTTGAACAACCGAAAAAAGCCGACAAGAAGCAAGAAGCAGAAGAGGACGATGAGCCTTCCAAGCCGGTAGTATCTCCATGCATAGACAATGACCATCTGGAATGCTTCGTAGACTTGGGAGAAAATCTTGATGACGCGATCGAAAAGGACATAGTCTTATGACTTAGAGAGAACGTAAACAGCTTCACCTGGTCCGCAGAGGACATGCATGGGATCAACTGTAGGAATTCATACCGGTTATAAAACAATTTTATAATCAATCTATGAATTTACTAGCCAGGAACTCATGAAAATACTGAAACAAATCTAGATCTAGTATTTCGAATATACCTGGATATTTTGCAGCGGAATAAAACAAGGTAATTCGAGATTCCTTAGCACTCCAAATGTCGTGCCTCTACTGGTATCCACACGCACACAAACTGGATCGGATCGGGATGCTAGTGCCGTCGAGATCAAATCTCAAAAATATAACGAACAATTCGTCTTTAGGGTTTTTGGTGTTTTTAAATCTCTCTGAACGTTTTCTTTTTGTTCGGCGAGAGGTTCAATTATTTGATTCAATAATCAAACTAATATATACATGCTCACACAATTAACCTAACTATTAGGTTTGTGAAATGGGCTAAGCCCAAACGTATTATTGTGCCAAATAATACATATGTACTATAGCACATACTAATCACGTGTGCATCATCTTATATATATATTATATCACATATATATAACATATATTATACAAACTATATATATATCATATATATCATATATATAATATTATATATAAAACCCCCATATAAATATGATCCAGTTTGCTTAGGTGTGTGACCCTGTAGGATCATATAATATTAGCAATAGATTCTCAATCTATAGATTATAAGCGGTTTCTAGCAAAACATTATAACCACCTAATATTATACGATTGCCGAACCTCGACATTAAGACTCTACCAAGAGTAAGTACAATTGATTTCAGGACATTCCCAACAATCTCCCACTTGTAGTGGAATCATCTATTCCCATAATCCCTTTGTCTCTATATCTCGATATGGCATAAGGCAAGAATCGTGTCATCCTTATTATAGCCAAAATCACGTTCATCGAACTCCTGATCTATACTGATAAAACAAACGACTGACAATCACCTCGTTTGAGCGCGACCACGCATTTCTCAGTATCAAATCTTCGATAGGCCCTGAGATATTTATCTCCTGTTATATAGGAGGGACAAATCCCATCTTGTTCAATCCATGTTCCTTCACACACTTCATGATACGCCCAATCAATGCCTTTATAGTCACCAGTTACGGCTGACGTTTGACAAGGTTAAAGCGGACCAATTCACATGTAAGAAATCATGATGAACTCAGGTCTAAGGACTATACTCTATAGTCGTAATGAAAACTCTCATGACACTTATATAACTATCTTGTAGAGTTCTCATTTGCGGGTCATGTCCGATCCTGTGTTCTCCAACACATATCTATGTGATTGACTTTAATACTCTTATTAATGACTCCATGAAACTTAGTCATCAGTCACCTCACATACTAGTCTCACATGGTTGTTAATGTCCCACTTTAACAACCTCGACCAGGGACCAACATAATTTATGTCATTTGTTATCTATAGGGTTTCATGATCAAGTCACATACTTGATGGCCTATAAAATGTCATAAATTACTTTGGGACTATTATTTAATAACCATAATTAAATAATACTGATGTCAGATTTCATTAACATAATCAAATTATGTTTATACGAACATCATATCATAATTAAAACCAACTCCCACTAAAATTAAGATCACATCTTTGAGACATCTAATGCCTTTAGCAGTAGTCTGACCCTTATTCGCTCTTGCTCAGCATGTGTCGAAAGACACTACGTCTTGCTAAGAGTAATGCCAAGTGTCATTGGCATGAAGCCCTATCTATGGAAGCTTACATTTGTGGACATGTTGGTTAAGTCCCTCGAGGAAAAAGATCACATGGAGCATTTGTGGGAATGTGTTGAACAACTAAACAAGCATAACTTGAAGCTCAACCCAGCCAAGTGCAGGTTCAAAGTCACATCTGGAGAGTTTCTCGGGTACCTCTTCACTCACCGAGGCATCAAAGCAAACCCAAAGCAGATAAACGCTCCGATCCAAATGTCTTCGCCAACGACAAAATGCAAAGTCCAACAACTAACGGGACGCATAACAGCACTCAACAGGTTTATCTCGCGATCAATAAACAAGTGATTTCCATTCTACAACACGTTGAGAGGAAACAAAACGTTTAAGTTGTTGGAGAAATGAGAGGAAGCTTTTCAACAGCTGAAGAAGTATCTAGCAAATTCGCTGGTACTCGCAAAACCAATAGAAGGAGAGCCGCTTCGCTTATATACTGCAAGTAAGCGGAGTCCTTATCAGAGAAGATCGAGGGGAACAAAAGACGATCTTCTACGCAAGTCAAACACTAACAGACTCCAAATTCGCTATCCTCAAATCGAGAAGCTGGCACTTGCACTAGTAATGTCTGCTCGGAAATTGATGTCGTATTTTCAATCTCACTTGATCGTAGTTTTAACAACTGTCTGGTTGCGGACGATCCTTCATAGTCCTATCCAAACTGGAAAATTAACAAAGTGGGTGATTGAGATCAGTGAATTCGATATCAAGTATCACTCCAGAACGTGCGTGAAATCGCAAGTACTCGCGGATTTCCTGGTTGAATTACCATAGGAAGGGGAGGAAGAGCCGGCCGAGGATTTAGGGAGGTTTCTCCACGTTGATGGCTCATCATCAAAACAAGGCTCCAGAGTGGGAATCCGCCTAACATCACTGACTAGAGAAATCTTGGAACAGTCCTTTCGATTAGCTTTTCATGCTTTAAACAAAGAAGAAGAATACGAGGTTATTGTTGGGAATGTCCTGAAATCTATTGTACTTGCTCCAAGTGAAAGTCGTATTGTCGAGATGAGACAATCATATGACACTAGGTAGTCATAATGCTTTGCTAGAAGCCACTTATGATCAATGAGTTTAGAACTCATTGCTAGTGTTATATGATCCTACAGGGTCACACACCTAAGAAAACTGGACGTTAAAGACGAGGTTGATCATTAATGTAATGATCTAGGGAATGCATATTTGATATGCATTCGATATCAATATTCTGGGGCAGTGTCGATCGATGCAAAGAGTGCATCGATCGATGCAACTCGCGGATTACCAGATTAATTCGGTTTAATCGCTGGTTAATTCCGTTATGGTTTAAGTCGACATATATAAGATATATGGTCGACCTAAACTGATTTTTAACCTAATTCACAGCCACCATAACTTGAATAGAAACCTCTGAAGAGATTGGATCTCTAGAGGCACTAGCATCCCTGCTGTTCAGTTTGTGTGCGTGTGGATACCAATAGAGGCGCAACACTTGAGGCGCTTTAGATCTCGATTATCTGCAAATCTTCCGCTGCTAATCAACAGGTAATTCTGAGATCCCTAGATTCAATTACATGAACCCTAGATCCTAGGCTCGGAATTTAGACCAGGATTGCCTAATTGGATTAGGATCTGCTAGAAATTCCTTCAGTGGTATCAGAGCTTTAGGGTTCCATTGAATCTGTAGCATGTTGATTAGATTGGTTGAATCTGGATCTCTGTATAATTGATACAAGCATGCTAAAACTCGGTTTTTGATCAAAGTAACCTAGTTTAGGGTTTTTGTTCGAAAAACGTTTTAGGGCTTTTCGCATGGTGTCGATCGATGCCAATCCGGCATCGATCGACACAGGGCGAAAACCCGAATAATATTTAGGGTTTTTCGCATGGTGTCGATCGATGCCAATCCGGCATTGATCGACACAGGGGCGAAAACCCGAATAAAACTCAGTTTTCGCCTAGTGTCGATCAGCACAAATGTTGTGTCGGTCGACACAAACCTCGCGAGATTGATGAATCGGTTCAATTGGATTGGACCGGTTGTCGAGCTTGGTTAATAATGGTTGAACTCTGTGAATGGTTTAATTGCGATTGGTTTGATTAGGTTGGCATCGACCGATGCTAATGTAGCATCGATCGACGCTGACCGGTACTCAAAACCGGATTAATTGGATTGATCGGTTATCGCAGATTGGTTTTGGTTAATCTGCATCGATCGACACTAAAGTAGTGTCGGTCGACACCAGATTCGATGGTTTAGGTTATGGAACCTGAAGCCACAGAACCAAACCAAGACAAATCATTTAATTAGAAGAATTAAAACATAATAAAAATGAACGTTTTTAAAAGGTTCCGTTCCTCAACCAAATATCAAGTGATACTTGATGTCTTTCCAATCTTGTCAACTATCAAGACTCGTTTCATTGAGTGATAGGCTTGCAGTGCAAGGTATCCACAATTACATGAGTAAGGCAGGAAGTAATCGTGTTGATGGGCTTGCAGTGCAAGGCGTCAACAATTACATGACTTAAGAGATTGGTTTACTTGACTGGGCTATCAAAATCGTTTTGGGCCTAGAGACATCAGGTGGATTGGACATAAGATGTCAATCCACAATCAAGAGTTATATTGGATATAACTAGCAAAGAGTTGCTTACCTAGATAGCTAAAATTTGGGTGATAGCCAGTGGCTCACTCAAGTTTAGTGAAGTAAGGGTCTTGAATCATTATATTCATCTGAGGAAACATTGTTTGAATATAATGCGAGTTTTCTTAATAGTTAAGACTTCTCATTTCTTGAACATCATAACTAAAACCTCCCTTGTTTTTCCAGCTATGTCTAGCACAAACTATCGTAACAGTTTCTCCATGCGATCCGTCTTTGAGAATGACAAGTTAAATGGATCCAACTTCCTTGAATGGTATCGGAACTTGAGAATTGTTCTCAAACAGGAGAAAATGACTATGTCCTTGAGAAAGTTCTCCCCAAGAAGTACCGAGCCAATGCCTGGCAGTCAGATAAGGATGCTTGGGATAAGCATTCTAATGATGCGGTGGATGTGAGTTGTCTCATGTTGGCTACCATGAACTCGGAATTGCAGAAGCAATATGAGTACGTGGAGTCGCCAATACAGATGATCACTGGCCTGAAAAGTATGTTTCAGGAGCAGGCACGAACTCAGAGATACCAGACGGTTAGATCTCTGATTGAGTGCAAGCTACCAAAGGGCGAACCAGTTAGTCCTCATGTCATTAAGATGATGGGTTATATTGATAACCTAGGGAAACTGGATTGTCCCATTAGCCAAGAGTTGGCTACTGACATCATTCTGCAGTCACTGCCGTCAAGCTATGATCAATTTGTTATGAACTATAACATGAACAACTTGACGAAGACTGAATTGCATGGGATGCTTAAAACTGCTGAACCTAACATCAAGAAGGACACCCCAAATGTCCTTATGGTACAAAAGGGTAAAAAGTTTAAGAAACTTGGTAAGAACAAAGGTGATGGCAAGACGAGCTCGATTGTGAATCCAAGCGAGTCTGGCCATGTTCCTAAGGTTAAAACCAGTCCTTCTAAAGATGTTAAGTGTCGTTATTGTAATGGTTATGGGCATTTGAAAAGAAACTGCAATAAATTCTTGGAAGATTATGAGAAGCTGAAGAAGACGTACGAGACTTCTTCTTCAGGTATTATGTTATAGAAGTAAATGTTACTTCTTATAGTCCTACTTATTGGGTATTGGATACCAGCCGTGGTACTCATATTTTGTGAAAATGTGCAGGGCCTGAGCAAAAGTAGGACTATGGAGAAAGGACAAGTGGACCTATGAGTGGGAATGGAGCAAGAGTTGCTGCATTAACCGTAGGAGTATTTCATTTGTTTTTCCCTTTTATGGCATGTTTTGAACTTAAGACTGCTACTATGTACCTGCTATGAGCAGAAAGATTATTTCTATTCCTTGTTTGGATATGGAAGGATATCAGTTTTCAAGTTAAGAATAAGTGTTATTCATTTGATTACAGTGATATATTTTATAGTAGCAATCCATTAGAGAATGGACTTTATGTTCTAAACAAGAATGTGCCTAACTATAACATTAATACCAAGAGATTCAATTCAAATGATACGAATCAAATCTTTTCCCTGGCATTGTCGTTTGGGCAACATAAATGAGAAACAGATTCAGAAGCTCCATAGTGATGGGCTTTTGGGCTCATTTGATTATGAATCATAATGAGTATAGTGAATCTTGTTTATAGGGTTAAACGACGAAGGCTCCTTTCAACAAAAGAAGTGTCGATCGACACAAACGGTGCGTCGGTCGATACAGGTTGCGAACGAACAAAATGAAAGGACCAGAGGCTTATTGGGCTTTATACATACGGATGTATATGGGCCAATGAGCACTAGTGCTAGAGAAAATTTTCAGTACTTCATTACCTTTACTGATATTTTCAGTAGGTACAGTTATGTCTTATTAATAAGACATAAATCAGAATCTTTTGAAAAGTTCGAAGAGCTCCAGAATGAAGTACATAATCAATTTGGCAAAGGTATTAAACCTCTACGATGAGATCATGGAGGTGAATACTTAGGTCAAGAATTGAGTGATCATCTGAGAGATTGTGAAAGTGTTTCACAATTCACTCCTCCTTTATCGGACTTTATTAGATATGGTTCGATCAATGATGAGTCACTTAGATCTCCCATTATCCTTCTAAGAATACGCTCTAGAAATGTCTGAGTTTACTTTAAATAGAGTTCCATCAAAATCAGTTACAGAGATACCACATGAGATGTAGAATGTAAATGTTTCTGATTTATCCATCATGGAGATTTGGAGTTGCGAGACTTATATAAAACGTTTAATCTCTGATAAGCTCACACCCAAATCTGATAAGTGCTACTTCATTGGTTGTCCTAACAAAACCAAGGCATGTTACTTTTACAACCAGTTCGAGAACAAATTGTTTGTTGCTCGGAACTATGTTTTCTTGAGAAAGACTTTCTTTCCAAGAAGAACAGTGGGAGTAAAAGTACAACTCGAAGAAATTCGAAAATCACAGGAGACTGCTCAACCTGATGAGGAAGAGCAGCAGTTGGATCTACAAAGAGTTGTAGAACCTGCACCTGTGGTGCCTAGAGTTTATAAAGGATCTGGTGAATGTATATTCGATATACATTTAAATGGCGAGTTTCTGAAGAAGTGTCGATCGACACAAAGTTGCATCGATCGACACAGATCGCGAACCAAATGTTGATTTTGGTTTATGACTTAATTAACTACGGTTTAAATCTTGGTTAATTAGGTCGTGGTAAAAGTATACATATGAGATATGTGTGCACGACTTTTACAGAAAACTGAAGCTCGCAGATCCGAAAGGATCCATCACGAACCCGAGAAATATGGATTTCTCGTAACCAATTGCCGTGATCTACTGATCAATGAAAGTGACGGGCCTGCAAATTTTGAAGAAGCAATGATGGGCCTTGACTCCGAAAATGGCTGAAAGCCGCTGAATCCGAAATGGATCCATGTCACAGAACCAAGTATGACTTGGGTTGATTTACCCGATGGTGTAGAAGCCATTGTGAGTAAATGGATTTTCAAGAAGAAAAGATGACATGGATGGTTATATTCAAATATAAAAGCAAGGTTGGTGGAAAAAGGTTTTAAGCAAATTCATGGTGTTGACTATGAAGAAACCTATTCCCCAGTCAACATGCTTAAAGTCCATTCGGATTCTCCTAGCAACCGCCACTCATAATGGTTATGAGATCTGGCAGATGGATGTGAAAACAGTTTTCCTTAATGGAATTCTGGAAAAGGATGTGTACCTGACACAACCTGAAGTTTTCATTGATCCTAATGAAGCTAGGAAGATATGCAAGCTTCATCGGTCCATTTATGGACTGAAGCAAGAATCTCGGAGTTGGAATCTTCGTTTTGATAAAGCAGTCAAAAGGTTTGACTTCGTCAAGAACGAAGAGGAACCGAATGTTTACAAGATGACTAGTGGGAGCGCAGTTGCATTTCTGGTATTGTATGTTGATAACATACCACTTCTCGGAAATGAAGTTCCATTGTTTCAGTCTGTTAAGACTTGATTCGAAAGTTGTTTTTCGATAAAATTATGGGAGAAACCGTATACATTCTTGGAATAAGAATCTATAGAGATAGATTGGATAAGCTAATTGGATTGTGTCAAGATACTTATAGTGATAAGGCCTTGCACATGTCCAATATGCAGGATTCCAAGAAGGGCTTCGCGCAAATGACTCTTAGTATTACTCTTAGCAAGACGCAGTGTCTTTCGACACACGCTGAGCAAGGGCGAATGAGGGTCAGGCTACTGCTAAAGGCATTAGATGTCTTAAGATGTGATCTTAATTTTAGTGGGAGTCATTGTTATTAATTTTAGTTATGATATGATGTTCGTATAAACATAATTTGATTATGTTATTGAAATCTGACATCTGTATTACTTAATAATGGTTATTAAATAATAGTCCCAAAGTAATTTATGACATTTTATAGGTCATCAAGTGTGTGACTTGATCATGAAACCCTATAGATAATAAATGACATAAATTATGTTGGTCCCTGGTCGAGGTTGTTAAAGTGGGACATTAACAACCGCGTGAGACTAGTATGTGAGGTGACTGATGACTAAGTTTCATGGAGTCATTAATAAGAGTTTTAAAGTCAATCACATAGATATGTGTTGGAGAACACAGGATCGGACATGACCCACTGATGAGAACTCTACGGGATAGTTATATAAGTGTCATGAGAGTTTTCATTACGACTATAGAGTATAGTCCTTAGACCTGAGTTCATCATGTTTTCTTACATGTGAATTGGTCCGCTTTAACCTTGTCAAACGTCAGCCGTAACTGGTGACTATAAAGGCATTGATTGGGCGTATCATGAAGCGTGTGAGGAGACAGGGATGGAACAAGATGGGATTTGTCCCTCCTATATAACAGGAGATAAATATCTCAGGGCCCATCGAAGATTTGATACTGAGAAATGTGTGGCCACACTCAAACGAGGTGATCGTCAGTCGTTTGTCTTGTCAGTATAAATCAGGAATTCGATGAACATGATCTTGGCTAAATAAGGGTGACACAGATCTTGCCTTATGCCAAATCGAGATATAGTGACGAAGGGATTAAAGGAATAGATGATTCCAGTACAAGTGGGAGATTGTTGGGAATGTCCTGAAATCTATTGTACTTGCTCCAAGTGAAAGTCGTATTGTCGAGATGAGACAATCATATGACACTAGGTAGTCATAATGCTTTGCTAGAAGCCACTTATGATCAATGAGTTTAGAACTCATTGCTAGTGTTATATGATCCTACAGGGTCACACACCTAAGCAAACTGGACGTTAAAGACGAGGTTGATCATTAATGTAATGATCTAGGGAATGCATATTTGATATGCATTCGATATCAATATTCTGGGGCAGTGTCGATCGATGCAAAGAGTGCATCGATCGATGCAACTCGCGGATTACCAGATTAATTCGGTTTAATCGCTGGTTAATTCCGTTATGGTTTAAGTCGACATATATAAGATATATGGTCGACCTAAACTGATTTTTAACCTAATTCACAGCCACCAGAACTTGAATAGAAACCTCTGAAGAGATTGGATCTCTAGAGGCACTAGCATCCCTGCTGTTCAGTTTGTGTGCATGTGGATACCAGTAGAGGCGCAGCACTTGAGGCGCTTTAGATCTCGATTATCTGCAAATCTTCCGCTGCTAATCAACAGGTAATTCTGAGATCCCTAGATTCAATTACATGAACCCTAGATCCTAGGCTCATAATTTAGACCAGGATTGCCTAATTGGATTAGGATCTGCTAGAAATTCCTTCAGTTATAACCGCCGGATTAAGGTTAGTTCACGCTCTCAAAATTCAAAGCATACAAGCATTTTGCAATTCCCAGCTGGTTGCAAGCCAGTACAGGGGAGAATACGAAACAAGAGACAAAAGAATTGAAGCAGACCTAAAGATCGTTCGGGACCTAGTAAAGCCACTCAAAAAAATTAAACTGAACAGAATCCCTCAAGGAGAAAACGCAACAGCCGACGAGTTAGCAGCCCTTGCCTCGAACTCTGAACCCAGTCTGAAATGGATCTTTCCAGTAGAGTTCATCGAACATCCGAGCATCGAAAACTTTGAAACCATCAACTTGGGTTATCCGCCTGAAGATGAACAAAACAATGAAGAAAATCCTCCAACACGAGAGAACGATGCGGAAGAAAACATACAGTTAGAAAGAGAATATGGCTGCGAAAAAGAATGGATGGGAGGAATTCACGTATAAATCATGGATGGCAAACTTCCCGAGGGTAAATGGGCAGCTGGTAAAATCAAAGTAAAGGCTGCTAGTTACGTTTTGATGGACGGGAACATTTACAAGTGGAGGATATCCGAGCCTCTAATGTCATGCATAGAAGGCAAATAAGCAAGATGAATAATGGAAGAAGTCCACAACGATTCGTGCGAAAACCATTCAGGAGGCAGAGCTTTGGAAATCAAATTCAAGCATCATGGCTATTTTTAGCCGACAATGATCAGAGACTGCGAGAAGTTTTATCGGAAATGTGAAAAGTGCCAGAGAAACGCTCCAACCATCCATCAACGGACCAAGCTGCTTTCGTCAATCTCAGAACCATATCCTTTCATGCCCTGGTCAATGGATATAGTAGGCCCACTTCACCAGTCTAAACAAAAGCGATTTCTTCTCGTCCTTACAGACTATTTCTAGAAATGGATTGAAGCCGAATCGTATGCCAGCCTCAAAGACGCCCAAGTTAAACATTTCGTGTGGAAGAACATCATATGTAGACATAGAGTGCCATATGAGATCATTACAGACAACGGTTCACAAATTATCTCGACGCATTTCGAAGCTTTTTGCGAGAAGTGGAAGATAAAATTTCAAAAGTCAACTCCACGTTATCCCCAAGGTAATGAGCAAGCAGAAGCCGCTAACATAACGATCCTTGATGGATTGAAGAAACGACTCAGCGAAAAGAAGGGACGATAGAAAGAGGAGCTAGAAGGAGTCCTTTGGTCACATCGGACAACTCCCCGACGAGAGACTCACGAAAAACCATTCGCACTCATTTATGGAACATAATGTGTAATCCCATATGAGATCGAATTTCCAGGAGTACACCGCAGATTGCTCCCCGGACAAGAAGGTTTGAATAATATGATTCTTTTTGACGAACTGGACTTGATCAACGAACGACGCGATCAAGCTCTTATCGCATCCAAAACTATCTACTAGCAACAACCAAGTATTCAAACGTCCGCAGTCGAAGATTCCGCGAAGGTGACCTAGTCCTGCAGAAAGTATTTAAGAACACTACAAAACGAAACGCGGGAAAACTGGGAGAAAACTAGAAAGGACAATATATAGTCACGAAAGTGTTTCACCCAAGAGCATACGAGCTAACCAACATGGACGAAGTCAAGGTCCCGAGGAGTTGGAATGCAATGCAAGTGAAGAAATACTATCACTAAGCCAAGACTTCTACGCGTAGAAAATAAATGATTTAAACTATGGGATAGCTTGATCCTCGACATTGGTACATAGGCAGCTGATCTTTTGATCGGTTCACCTGTCGCCCCCTCAAAAATGGGGGGGGGGGAGTGGGTTCGTATACACCTATACTTCAACATCAGAATTTCGAAAAATTTTGAAACAATTTTTGGAGATCACTCCTCCGAAAAAGATACGAGAAAATCTGAACTCGCAAAGGTCCTCGGAATTTCTAGGCACAAAAATATCTGCACAAAGCTGCTTGAAAATCCAAGCAGACTTGCTAGGAAAAATCTGAGCAGACATGCTCGAAAATCCGAGTAAACTTGCTTGGAAATAATGAGCAGACTTTCTCGGAAATTCCGAACAGAATCGCTTGGAAAATCCAAGCACACACGAGGCTGCTTGGAACTCCGAGCACAAACGGTTGCTCGGAAAACCCGAGCATGCCGCACTCCTCGACCAGCTCAAAAGTTGTCCAACCAGTATCAGGACCTACTCAGACAGTCTACTCCAAGATTCAACTCGCGGACCATTTCACGCAACGCTTCCGCAAAGACTCAGTACCTCAATCTACACTCGGAATCATCCGGTAAATTATAAATAACTTCCTTTAAACTTTCATTCGATTCACTCGTCTTAAAATCAAATTTAGGATTCGAACTTTATAGTTTAGTAAACCAGTCAAATTCATTAATTCTAGTATCATCTTGAGTCAAATATTGTATGTTTGCATAATTTCTGAGCATTCTCAATCTCGTCTGTTGCAGGCCACTTCAGACGAACAAACATATTCCTTACGGATCTAAACCAACATATCTTACACGGATTGAGGTTCTATACATCCAACAAAGGGAAAAGCGCACTATACAAATTCCTAATACCTGCTAGGTATGTTTGCTATTGATGATGGGAATAAAAACCGAGATATCTCACACCAGTACTGAATTCGAAGTAAACCTCAAAACCTAGTAGACGCTGCTTAGCACACTGGTTTATGATGTCTCAACCAAGTATACCTTGGTCTGGTATCCGTTAGGTATTTCCTACACGATATCAACTTACTGTCAACGGTAGAAATGTCAGTCGAGGTGCCCCGCAAAAGTACCAAACTCGAAGAACAATATCTAAACCCAGTAAACACTGCTTAGCACACTGGTCTAAACGATGTATCGGCCAAATACACCTTGCTCTGGTACCAGTCCCGAACCAGTACCAAACTCGAAGTAAACTTCGAAACCCAGTTAGACACTTCCGAGCACACTAGTCTTAATCATCATGGGTGTGTAAGTCGAGTGCATCTGGCTAACCTTCAAACTTAATTTGAAACCCAGTAAGAGGCTTCCGAGCACACTGGTCTTAATCATCATAGGTCTGTAACCTTCAAAAAATTTAGGGAACAGAAGAATCTAAAGTAAACGACACGAAAAAGACTCAGAGGATATTTTATTGATATGTTTGATCGGAAACAAAGTACAAAGCGTAAGAGCTAAAGAAAATTCTAAGTCTAGTTCCTAGGAGTTTTTGAGATCGTTTCATCATAGGAAGTCCTTCATATTATGTAGTCGTGGAGAGTCGTTTTCGAGGATATTCACCTACAATATTTCCAGAAATCTTCATGTTATCACATATTCCATTTCCGTTGGGATTTGCCTTTCTGCATGGATTTTCCTCTTCCTGTTCGGATTTATATTCCTCTTTTCTTCTTCGAGATTATCTTCCCATTTTTGTAATTATCCTTTTGCGGTTTAACTTCATCTTATGAATGAGACGAAAAGGGACGATCCGAGTCCGTTTGAGTATAAGGCTTCTTAATCCAACCCAAAGTCTACGGAATACGAGTCTCGTGGGTTTGGCCCAAGTTTGTATTTCGTATTTACTTATTCAACGACTCTGTTAATGGCTAGTAACGTAAAAGTTATCGTTATGAAGATGGATTGCGGCTAGTCGCGCATTCGACGGAAGATGTAAGCAAATCTGAGCAGCTAGTCTAGGCAAAATGTCCGTTTGGAAGATTAGGGAAATATGTTCTGCTCGGAACCTCCAAGGAAGTATGTTCTGCTCAGAACTTCCGAGGGAGTATGTTCTGATTGGAACTTCCGAGGGGATGTGTTTTGCTCGGAACTTCCGAGGAAGTATGTTCTGCTCGGAACTTCCGAGGGGATGTGTTCTGCTCGGAACTTCCGAGGGGATGTGTTCTGCTTGGAACTTCCGAGTAAGTATGTTCTTCTCGGAACTTCCGAGGAAGTATATTCTCCTCGGAACTTTCGTGGGAGAGTTTTCTGATCGGAATTTCCAAGGGGATGTAATCTGCTTGCAACTTCTAAGGGGATGTGTTCTGCTCGGAACTTTTGAGGGGATGTGTTTTGGTCGGAACTTCCGATATGTTCTGCATGGAACTTTTGAGGGGATGTGTTTTGCTCGAAATTTCCAAGTAATTATGTTCTGCTCGGAACTTCCGAGGAAGTATGTTCTGCTTGGAACTTATTAGTGGATGTGTTCTGCTTGGAACATCCGAGGAAGTATGTTTTTCTCAGAATTTCCGAGGAAGTATGTTCTGCTCAGAACTTTCGAGGGAGTGTGTTCGGCTTGGAACTTCCGAGGGAATGTAGTATGCTCAGAAAATCTAAGGGAATGTGCTCGGAATTTTTGGGCAGCCTTGCATTCTCAGAATTTATGAGCAGTTTGGTTTGCTCGAAATTTCCGAGCAGCTTGGTCCGCTAGGATCTTCCGAGCAGGGCGTTTGAGCTTTTGAGCTTACACGTAGATTCCATCGAGTGATATGCATGTTTGTGCGATATGTCCGAGTAGTCTGATTGTTCGAAATTTAAGCTAATTGAATTTGTATGCTTTATACGAAACGTTATTCATACGGAACATCGTCCATACAAAGTGTTGTTTATGCGGAAAATGGCTAATTATGATGATACATGCACGTATAGGGGTAAAGATTGATCAGCTGGCTGTGTAGCTCTCTCTGATGAATCTGATTGATGGAAGGCGTGGATTAACAACGCACTTGTTCAATTGGCTGATTGACTCTCTCAATCCTTGGCAAAAGCAGTCTCTTTGAATCACACAAGAAAACTAATTCCACAAACTCAGAAGAATCAATGAATCAGTCAATTGAATCTAATGAACACAAAACTCAAAGAACACTCTTTGAAAACGAAATACTCTGTTTGTTTTTAATTGATTGAAAGGTAAATAATACAATGGACTAAACTAAGCCTTTATAGGTTATACACAATAGTCACAATGATTAGAAATAAAGAAACAAATCTAGAAATGTAGAAAACTAGCTGTTAGGCTTTATTTGGTAAGGATCCATGGTGTGAATGATTTATTTGTATCTGGATGGCTTTAAAGGATAAGTGAGGATCTCTGGAAAAACTTGAAAGCCAAAGAATTCGCAGATTCCTTCTATGGAAAAGAGCTGTTGGCTTTGTATCTTTTTTTGCTCCAAAAAAGGCGAGTGAGTCTTCAAATGATTGCGTGTGTTCTTGTGTGGTCTGGAGCAGCTTAGGACACCTAGACTTGATGGAAATGAACTCAATACATTCTAGCTTTGATAGTAACATGTTTGGTGCTGAATTGATCTTCCAAATGTGAATGCATCGAAATATGGCAAGTTGTGGACATAGTGAACTTGGTTGATCCTTTGCTTGCTGGTGCATGGAGTGTTTTTTGTTGAAGCTTCTGATGGTCTAATTAACTCTCCTGTTCTACATTGTTGATGTTGCAAAGCTCCAAATTGCTTGGTTCTGGTTCTTTCCATAAATGGATCCAATTGGACTAGTTGAGCAGCTTAGAATGTAGCTTGGACAAGGGCTGTTCTGAATTGGTTTTGGCCTTCTCCATGCTCCTTGGTTGATGATGACTGATTTACTCATAATACTCTCCCTCTTGAAAAGGTTTCGACCTTAAAACTGAATAATCTGCACCAAAAGAAAGCAAGTTAGCTTTCATTCTCCTTTGGGAGTTTAGGGTCTTACCTTGATGTATATGTGGCATGGTGATGAGTAGAGTGTCTAGTGGTTCTCCTTTGAGCAGATAGGATAGTAGTACTCCTTTTCTTTGTGCTGGTATGACGTCTCCTTTGCTTATCTTGCTTCCACTCTCCTTAAGATCTGCAAGTATCTCAACACTTTGGCCAAGAAACAAGTATGTCATAGGTTTCTTATGATAATATAAAACATTTTCCTTGATAAAGCGTGTTTCTACACAAGGATTCACATCTGTGTAAGCTTTATTTTTTAGTTCTAGCAAGTTCAGTAGCACACACTTAGGAGTAAGTGAAACAAAGCTGGTTAAGTTATGGCTTACTTGAAGAACATGCTGGATGTTCTTGATAGGCATCTGATCTTGAGGTTTCTCCTTGATGTTCTCCTTTTCTCTAATGCCTTGATCAATCTGGGCACTTAGTGTAAGGGTTGATTTTGAGCATATCTTCACATTATCTTGTGACTTGTACTTTATATCTGTAGTGATGCTCATTGGGAAGAACAAGTGCATTATATATTTTCTAGGAGTAATAAAAACAGATTGTATGATACTTGTACTTACATTGCCAGCTTCAGTAGGTTGTATGAGGGTTTGGACATTATGCTCTTGTAAGATGGTGTTCATCAAACGGTCATCTTCCTTCCTGATCACCCAATCATCTTGTTCTTGTCTTTGATCCTTCCTGCTGACAATTGTTTGTTCATGCTCTTTCCTGCTCATTTCTTCCTTTTTTGTACTTGTTCCTGAACTAATGCTTAAGAGCAAGTGCATATATCTGTATTTGAATTTTATATAATAGTTCTGGAAATACTTAAACTCACAGTGATGGCAATTTGTAACATGGTATGTTCTTTGTGCTCTTGAACTCCTTGGCTGCGGCTCTCCTTTAGTCTAGGGATGACTAAAGCTCTTTCAAGGCAGTCACCCTTGGATGTAGTGTGGTGTGGGACGTTAATGAGCGTTGGAAGCATCACTTGGTCAGGTGGTGATGCTGGTGCTTCTGTCCGCTTGACCTTCTCATCCTCCTTTGAACAAATCAGGTTTGGTAGTTTACTCTGACCTCTATGCTCTTCCTCTTATCTTGTTCCTGATTCAAATTCCTTGGGCAAATACAAGTGCATGAGTCGTGAATTAGAAAATAAATTATCAGATTGCACAAAGCTATCATTTGTTTCAGTTACTTCCAATTTTAACTCTGATGTTCTATATTTAATCAGCTTCCTAGATGGGCAAATTGTAGCAAAATGTCCTCTCCTATGGCACCTATAACATGTTGGCTCTTTAGAATTTACAAAGTTAGAAAACTTACCTTATGTTGGCATGTTTAACAGCTTGAGTGAGGTATTAAAGCTGGGTCTAGTTGCATTGGGTGAAGCTTTGTGGCTCTGCTTTTGCTCTGGTTTCTTTGGGTGCAATATCTCCATGATCCTCTGCCATTGCTTATCCGGCTTTGCTTGAAGAGTCTTGTTAGCTTCTGATTGGTAGGTATAAGTGTTTGAGAACACATCCTTGGGCTTTGGATAGCAAACAAACTTGTGTTTAGGAGAAGCCTGCGTTTTGGATGTAGGCTTCACTCTCATGGATGTAGCCTGAAGCTTCTCTACGAATTCCATATGCATTCTGGACTTAATATCTCTCCAATCTAGTACTGACTTCTGATAGATGGTTGGTGTGCTCTCCTTTATCCACCATTCATAAGCCTTTTCTGTGAAGGCTGAGACAGCTTGTATTATCCTCCTTTCTTCTGGAATCGTGTTAGCTTGTAACCATTCCTCCATGTTATTTTCCCATTTCAAGTATGCTTCATGTTTACCGCTTTTGCCTGAAAACGCTAGGGAACCTCTTGTTCTGGTGGTTGGCTGCCTTGTACTGGTTTGTTGCGTTGGATCTTTCCTTGTTCTTGTGAGCTTATGTTGAGATGGTACATTGTATGAAGTAACTCCATGATTGGTGAATGCACTCTTGCGCCTAGGTGGGTGGTACTCTCCAAGCATGTATGCTTCTAAATCTTCACTATCCTCACTGAGTTCCCTGCTAAGCTGACTGTAAGATGAGGTTGTAGTGTGCAGCTCCTTGTACTGTGGTTCTGAATGGTTGGAACATTGGGCTGAGAGTTAAGGATCACAGCCTTCACCATCTGGATCACCTCCATACTCAGAGGCTTCAACTCCTGGCCATGTTGGTGTTTCATAATCTATCTCCTCATTTGAGCAGATTAATCTCTCTTCTTCCTCACTCCAATTGTCTGGTTCTTCTTCTTCTTCCATGTTGCTGGTTCAGTATCTCAAATCAAAGACTTAAAGTGTATCAATGTGTTCTGATTCTCCCCTAGCTATGCAAGACAATGCTATATGCACGGTCCAACAAGAATATAAACCAAGATTATGAATATATATGAGACACACAACTTAAAATATGAAACTGATTTGGAAAATCTTGTATAAATCATGTTTTGAAACAAATAGTGCTGGTTCAATGTTTGGTTTAATGCAAAACAATATGGCTTTTTGAAATTGGTTAAAAGGTAAGAGTGAAATTTTGTTGTTGTAAACTTTCTACTTTCTGAAAATACCACACGGTTTGCAACTTATGCAAACAAGAATTTTTGGTCATACAAAACCTTTAAGAGGAGCCTTTCCTTGGTTTAAATTTCGAATTGGAAGAAACAAAGAAGGAATGAACTCCTTTTTTTTTGCTTTTCTTTTAGGATAAATCGGATCAAACACAACAAAACTCTTCTTTTTCTTTTCTCTTCTGATTTTCGAAAACAAAGCTTGTAAGAACACTAAGAATGAAAACTAATGCAAATACACTTTTCTTTTTGGTTTTTGTTTAAAGGATGCAAAGCAAATGATGAGAAACTAAAACAGATGGTCTTTCTTTTGTTTTTAGATACAAAGCAAAACACAAAACAATCTAAATGCAAGTATGATGATGAACATAGTGAACTAGCGAATGAATGTAGAATAAAAAATGTTTTATGGCTTTTCAATTTAAGTATGCAACAAAAACAGAATGATTCAAACAGAATGACAAAGAACATGATGATTTAATAGCTTTTTTATATTTAGAATGCAAATGAAACTTAAACAGAACAGATTGACAAACATAATAACAAGAGCATGATGAATTTTTATGGCTTTTTTATGAGGATGCGAGCAAATCAGAAACTATAAACAAAACAGGATGATAACAGACGATTTTTATAGGTTTTTGATTTAAGATGCAATGAAACAGAAACTGAATGAATAAGATATGGATCTAATGCAATGAAAACCGAATGGTAATGGATAAAATACACCTGATTGGAACCTTTCGGCTTTGATACTAGATGATACAGGCACAGATAGGGGTGGAGATTGATAAGCTGAATGTGTAGCTCTCTCTGATGAATCTGATTGATGGAAGGCGTGGATGAACAACTCACTTGTTCAATGGGCTGATTGACTCTCTCAGTCCTTGGCAGAAGCAGTCTCTTCGAATCACACAAAGAAAACTAATTCTGAAAACTCAGAAGAATCAATGAATCACTCAATTGAATCTAATGAACACAAAACTCAAAGAACACTCTTTGAACGCAAAATACTCTGTTTATTTTTAATTGATTGAAAGGTTAATCATACAATGGACTAAACTAAGCCTCTATAGGCTATACACAACAGTCACAATGACCAGAAATAAAGAAACAAATCGAGAAGTTTAGAAAACTAGCCGTTAGGCTTGATTTAGTAAGGATCCACGGTTTGAATGATTTATTTGTATCTGGATGGCTTTAAAGGATAAGTGAGGATCTCTGGAACAACTTGAAAGCCAAATAATTCACAGATTTGGTCTTTGGAAAAGAGTTGTTGGCTTTGTATCCAAAAAGGGCAAGTGGATCTTCAAATGATTGCGTGTGTTCTGGTGTGGTCTGGAGCAGCTTAGGATGCCTATAATTTATGGAAATGAGCTCAATATGTTGTAGCTTTGATAGTAAAAGGTTTGGTGCTGAATTGGTCTTCCAAATGTGAATGCATCCAAATATGGCAAGTTGTGGACATAGTGAACATGGTTGATCCTTTGCTTGCTGGTGCATGGAGTGTTTTTTGTAGAATCTTCTGATGGTCTAATTAACTCTCCTGGTCTACATTGTTGATATTGCAAAACTCCAAATTGCTTGGTTCTGGTTCTCTCTATAAATGGATCCAATTGGACTAGTTGAGTGATACGATCAGAGTTTTAATCCCTAGATCTACACTGCAAGTGCACAGACGTGAACTAGTAGTATATAGGGTATCGAATCCACATAGACTCTAGACTCTTGCGATAGATTATAGAATTTCAGGTTAAGATAGGTAGAAGCGGTAGAAAGCAGTAAATCAAAATAGAAAGCAAGTAAACGGTTTGTAAATCAGAAGGCGAAGGCGTCAGGTCAAGGGAGTTCTCAGGAAATCAGGAACATAAGCTAATCAATCAATCATGATCTAATTAAGAACTGTTCTAGAACTAGAATCACAGAATTATAACAGACCAACTTTCTTTGCGAATATTATCTATGTCTAACAACCTAGCAAGCCAACTTTCGTTGCGAATCCTAGAGTTCTAAACAAGCATTAATCTCAGGTTCTTTCGTTCACAATTCTCCTAAGCCAAATTTCTTTGCGAATAATCAAATTGCTCATCTATGTTCTTTCTAGTCAATTAATCAACTTTCGTTGCAGAAATCAGCCTAACATCATAAATCTGTGTAGCTAATTCAGATTAAGCATTAAGAACAACCCTAGATGAAGAAGTAACAGATATGAATCCCTACAGATTGATCAACCTATAATTCCATAAAATCCCTAATGAGAATCCCTAAACCTAACAGGTAAACTACTCAGACATGACAATCATAACAAAAGACATGATGAATAGAATACTGAATATCATAAAACAGAATAAGAAACAGGGGTTCGAAATCTTCTCTCTGTCGAGTATCTGATCAGCCCCTAAAACTCTCTGAATGTAAAATAATGTGTAGCCTAAAAAATGGCTTAAAACCCTAATATATAAGTCTAAACACGTTTTTGGGCCTTTTTGCAAGTCTGGGAAGTTTCCGGGCAAAAACTGTAATTTCTCCAAAATGCAGATTTTTTGGCGCAGAACCCTGGAATCACCTTGCGTCGACCACTGCACATACTGCATCGATCGTTGCAAGGCGATTTCACAGCCAGTGAACTCTGTGAAACCTCTAAACAGTGCAGAAATGCTCCCAATGCTCCCAGAACGTCCAATTAGGCTCCAAATGTCCTTAAACTTGTAAAACACCTGAAAAGACTCCAAACCCCATAGAAAGACTCGATAACAAAGACATATACCATGGTTAAAAGTCCTAAAAACCATGATATTTCAATTCTCCAACACTTAGCTTTTGCTTGCCCTCAAGCAAACAGAAAACCAAGATCAGGAAAAAAAGTTTGAAAACTTCAGAAACTCGTTTCATCGTATGAGCACCATACTCAGATTCCCCTTAGTAAGCCACATGAAAATGAACCTGCAAACATCAAGACCAACATATACTTCCCCCACACTTAGCAACTATCCTGAGTAAACTCCACAATCACATCCAGAACATCCAAATTCACCATACTGACTTCTATAAGCTAATAAGTGCGGTCTCACCTATGGGGTATCGATCGAAGAACACATGGATTCTTACTCTGTTAGCATCTGACCACTCAACTGTTGCTTCTGGTTCCTTTCTTCTCTTTTCCCTTCCTTAGCACTGATTTTTCACTTATGGGGTATCGATCAAAGAACACATGGATCCTTTCTTCTGTTAGCATCATATGATTGATCAATCCATTTCCGACTATTGATTTTGTAGAGGGGGATTTTGACCCCAAAAGTTACCCCCAGCTCGTTAGAGTCGAGTTTTATGACGACAAGTTTTAAACAGTTGAGGCGAAAACAATTGTTCGAAAGTTTTGGTATGGCCGTTCTTCTCTTCAATGACTATTTAGTGGTTACGGAAGCTTGTCTAACTATCTTCATCGTAGATCATGGAGGGCCAGCACGCCGAGAAAGAATGGTCGCGGAAATGATGAGCAAGATGGATCGACAACAGATGAAAGTGTTTTTAGTGGGGTTCTTCATGATATACAAACAGGACGAATCGAGCCTTCCATCAAGCGTGTAGAAGCGTTATCGCCAAGAAAAAATGTCTCGATCAACCAGGCGGAACATACGCGCCAAGCGGGCCGTACGCCACATATGTCAGTTCGCGGTGTGATCGTGCACTCTTCTCAGCTTTTATATCCGACCGGATGGATTAGTGTCAAACTGGTTTAAAAGCGTTTCGACAAGCTAATGTGACAATTGTGAGATTGTCCGAACATTTAAAGTTAGATTTTTGTGGTTTGTACGAAAGTCTAATTGCCTAACTGTGACAGAATGATTGTCTTAGCATTAGGAGTTTGTTTTTCCGATAGGAAATCCCCATGGACTATCGTCGAGCATTTCTTGCGATGTCAGTGAATCGTTTTAGCCGTGAAAGGCTGTTTTGGCATTTTTGATGAATTCTAGTTCCGTCTAGCTGTAAGAAGCTGTTTAGGTGAGTTATCGTCATTGTCGAGCCGTTTGGATTTGAGAAGCTCTTTAGGCGTTTTTATTGACAAGTTGATGAGTGTGAAATGAACACTTTGATGCAGAGATGCATAGAGGTTTATAACTGAGCTTCAAAAATCGTGCCAGGTGCGGTGCTTGGATTTTTCCACGGAAGAAAAGGAATGGCTGCGAGGCTTATATGTACTCGACTTATCTGTTGTAAGTCACTGAATTGCTTTGGAGTAGATGTTAAGCTGGTTTCCTCTCGGAGAGTATTCATGCTAGTTTCTCCTTGTCAATGGCGTTTTTGTTTCGAGTTGTTTCGACAAAATTTTCTCGAGAAGTTTTTGCTGGAAGTTGTCAAAATGTTTTTTGTTGATCTGTGGAGACTGATTGGTCGCCGAGTGTGTTTAAACGGGGAATAAACCGAGCCGACCATCCGAGCAGTATGTCCAAGTAGTCTGTCCGAGCCGATCAGCACGCGGATGCCTAGTAGGATAATCACACGGTTCGCCGAACAGATGTCGCCAAGCCAAGCGAGAAGTTTTTCCAATTAGACCATCACTTCATAGCGCTGAGCATGATGGACTAATCAGAAATACCGAGCAACATGGATTGATCGGAAATGCCGAGTAGAATGTTTCCGGACAGACCAAATTATCGAGCAAGATGTACATGGAAGTGACGAGCGGGTTTGCTCAGACCGTCCGAGCAAAGCTCACACTCGGATTTGCCGAAAGATGGTCTTCCAAACAATTTCGTATGTTGTTGAACTTATCTTCGGAACGGTTGGTCATTCCGGTGTATGACATGGATGCTTTGTTGCTTCAAATGAAATGTTTTTGTTCTAAGTTTTAAGAGTCTTCCTTGGATGTTTGGAAATCAATGGCTGGTCATTCGTTTCTGCTTCCGAATTCGAGCGAGCAAAACAATCAAGAAAGTACATTGAATCGTGAACCAGTCGTGTTTACGAATGTGTTGATTTTGAGAGAGACATCGCTTTGTTTTGTCTGAGCATGTATTCTTGAAGTTTTCTGAGCATGTCTGCTCGGATTTTCAAGAAGGATTTGGTCTCAGGTTAGTTTGTAGAGCTTGCTAGGATGATATGTACTTCCGAGAAGCCGAACAGTCGTGTTGACATTGCTTCGATTGTTGCGGAAAAGCCAAGCAGATTTATCGGGAGAAAATCTCCCTTATCGGATTTGTATAGACTGTTTGAGTTGGTTACGTATTGCTTGAGGATTTTTTGAATAGCTTCGCATAGTTCCCGGAGGGGGGCGTGATTTTTTCTTTGCGTTCGATTCTTGGTGCTTCAGGATCGCTATGCTTGAAAGAATTTTTGGTTGTATTCCGGGTTTGGAGGTTAGCGAGATATACACGTCGTACAGATTTATTTTTGTAATAATGATTAAAATCGACGATGGATATTTTGGTTACGAGTTAACCGAACGCAATGTACCTGAAAAAATACTATTACTAAGCCAAGAATTCTAAGCGTTAAAAATAAAATAAAAGATGATTTGAACTACTGGATGGCTTAATAACCAAAAGGGGTACGTAGACAGCCAATCTTTTGATCAGTTCAGCTGTCCTCCATCTCAAAAGGGGGGGGGGGGGGGGGTCCGTATACACTTATACTTCCACATCGGAATTTTGAAAAAATTTGAAACAATTTTTCGGACTCAAATGCAACCTTTTCGGAGATCACTCCTGGGACAAAGCTGCTCAGAAAATCCGAACTCGCAAAGGTGCTCAGAACTTCTAGGCACACAGAACTATCCATACGAAGTTGCTCAAAAATCCAGGCAGACTTGCTCGAAAAAAAATCAAAGTGGACTTTCTCGGAAATCCTAGTAGAATTGCTCAGAAATCCGAGCTGACATGCTCGGAAAATCCGAGTGCACATGAGGCTGCTTGGAAATCAGAGCACAAACGGTTGCTCGGAAAATCCGAGCATGTCGTACTCCTCGACTAGCGGCAAAACTTGTCCAACCAGTTTCAGGACCTACTCGGATAGTCTACTCTAAGAATTCAACTCCAGGAACATTTCACTCATTGCCTCCGCAAAGACTCAATGCCTCAATCTACACTCGGAATTATCCGCTAAAAGATAAATAACTTCCTTTTAACTTTCATTCAATGCACTAATCTTAAAATCAAATTTAGGATTCGAACTTCATACTTTAGTAAACCAATCCAATTCATTAACTTTAGTATCATCCCGAGTCAAATCTAGTATGTTTGCATGATTTCTCAGCATTCTCTATCTCGTCTTTTGTTGGCCACAACAGACGACAAAAGCATCCTTTACCGATCTTAACCAACATATCCTACACGGATTGAGATTCTATACATCTAACAAAGGGAAAAAGCGCGCTATACAAATTCCTAATACCTGCTAGGTATGTTTGCTATCGATGATGGGAATATAAATAGAGATATCTCACACCTGCATCGAATTTGAATTAAACCTCAAAACCTAGTAGACGCTTCTTAGTACACTTGTCTATGACGTCTGCCCAAGTATACCTTGGTCTGGTATCTGTTAGGTATATCCTACACGATATCAAGTTACTGTCGACGACGGAAATGTAAGTCGAGATGTCTCGCAAAAGTACCAAGCTCAAAGTAAGCATCTAAACACAGTAAACGCTGCTTATCACAATTTTCTAAATGACGTCTCGGAAAAGTACACCTTAGCCTGGTATCTGCTGATACCAATTTACTATCGACAAGTCGAGATGCCTCGCACCAGTGCCAAACTCGAAATAAACTTCGAAACCCAGTTAGACGCTTCCGAGCACACTGGTCTTAATCATCATAGGTCTGTAAGTCGAGTATATATCGCTAACCTTCAAACTTAATTCAAAACCCAGAAAGATGCTTATGAGCACACTGGTCTTAATCATCATAGGTCCGTATGTGTGAGAGTCGAAACTCGCGCTGCCGATTTTTGTGGAGAAAACCTTTTAGGAAACAAAAGAATCTAAAGTAAACGACACCAAAAAGACTCGGAGGATATTTTATTGATATGTTTGATCGGACACAAAGTACAAAGCGTAAGAGCTCATGAAAAGTCAAAGTCTAGTTACTCGGGTTTTTTCGAGATCGTTTCATCTTAGGAAGTCCTTCATATTATATAGTCTTGGCAAGTCTGTTTCGAGGATATCCGCCTACAAGATTTCCAGAAATCTTCATGTTATCACATATTCCATTTCTGTAGGGATTATTGTCTGCTCAGATTTTCCTCTTCCTGCTTGGATTCATCTTCCTCTTTTCTTCTTCTAATTTATCTTTCCTTTTTTGTAATTATCCTTCCATGGTTTAACTTCATCTTCTGAATGAGTCGAAAAGGGACGATCCGAGTCCATTTGAGTATAAGGCTTCTTAATCCAGGCCAAAGTCTACGGAATACGAATCTCATGGGTTTGGCCCAAGTTCGTATAACTTATTCGAGGACTCTGTCAATGGCTAGTAATGTATAAGTTATCGTTATGAAGATGAATTGCGGTTAGTCACGCATGGGGGAAGATGTAGGCAAATATCCGAGTAGATAGACTAAGCAAAGTGTCCATTCAGAAGATTCATGGAATATGTTATGCTCTGAACATCCGAGGTAGTATGTTCTGGAACTTTTGAGGGAGTGTTTTCTGATCAGAACTTCCTCTCAGATCTTCCGAGGAAGTATGTTCTGCTCAGAACTTCCGAGGGGATGTGTTCTGCTCGGAACTTCTGAGGAAGTATCTTCTGCTTGGAACTTCCAAGAAAGTATATTCTGCTCAAAAACTTCTGAGGGAGTGTGTTCTGATCGGAACTTCCAAGGATGAGTTATGCTCGGAACTTCCGAGGAAGTATGTTCTGCTCGAAACTTCCGAGGGGATGTGTTTTGCTCAGAACTTCCAAAGAAGTATGTTCTGCTCAGAACTTCCGAGACAATGTGTTCTGCTCGGAACTTCTGAGGAAATATGTTCTGCTTGGAACTTTCGAGGAAGTATGTTCCGTCGGAACTTCCGAGTGAGTGTGTTTTGATCGGAACTTCCGAGGGTATGTGTTATGCTCGAAACTTCTGAGGAAGTATGTTCTGCTCGGAAATTCCGAGGGGATGTGTTTTGCTCGAAACTTCTGAGGAAGTATGTTCTGCTCGGAAATTCCGAGGGAACATGTTTTGCTCGGAACTTTTGAGGAAGTATGTTCGGCTCGGAACTTCAGAGGGAATGTGTTCTGCTCAGAAAATCCAAGGGAATGTGCTCGGATTGTCTGAGCAGTCTTGCCTGCTCAGATTTTCCAAGCACCTTGACCTGCTCGGAATTTCTTAGCAGCCTTGCATGCTTTGAATTTCTAAGTAGTTTGATATGCTCGGATCTTCCGAGCAGCTCCGTTGAGCTTTTGAGCTTGCATGTAGATTCCGTCAAGTGATATGCATGTTTATGCGATCTATCCGAGTAGTCTGATTGTTCCAAAGTTTGGTTAAGTGACTTCGTATGCTTTACACGAAATGTTATTCATACGAAAATCATCTAAGTATGATTGCTCGATCCGTTTTTACTATTGATTTTGTTGAGGGTGATGATGCCGAGTTTTAAATAGTTTAGGCAAAAACAATTGTTCGAAAGTTTTGGTCTGGACGTTTTTCTCTTCATTTAATGTTTAGTCATAATGGAAGCTTGTCTGACTATCTTCGTCGTAGATCATGAAGGGTCAGAACTCCGAGCGAGATCAGTCGCAGAAATGATGAGCGGAGTTTGTCATGATATCCAAATAGGACAACTCGAGCCGGCCATCATGAGTGTAGAAGCTTTCTTGCCGAGCAGAAATGTGTCGATCATCCAAGCAGAACATACGCGCCGTACCCACAACTGTCAGTTCGCGGGATGATCGTGCACTCTTCTAAGCTTTTATATCAGATCGGATGGATTAGTGTCGAACTGGTTTAAAAGGGTTTTCGACAAGCTAATATGCCAATGCTTGCCTTGCATATTGTGAGATTGTCCAAACATTTAAAGTTAGATTTTTGTGTTTTGTACAATAGTTTAATTTCCTAGCTGTGAAAAAATGATCCTCTTACCATTAGGAGTTTGTTTTTCCGAGAGGAAATATCACATGGAAAATTGTTGAGCATTTCTTGCGATGTCAGTGAATCGTTTTAGCCGTGAAAGGCTGTTTTGGCATTTTCGATGAAGTTCTAGTTCCGTCTAGCTGTAAGAAGCTGTTTAGGTGAGGTTATCGTTGTTGGTGAGCCATTTGGCATTGAGAAGCTGTTTAGGCGTTTTTATTGACAAGTTGATGAGTGTGAGATGAACACTTTGATGCAGAGATGCATAGAGATTTACAACTGAGCTTCAGAATTCGTCCGAGGTGCGGTGCTTGGCTTTTTTATCGAAAGAAAAATATTAGTTGCAAGGTTTATAAATACTCGGCTTATCTGTTGTAAGTCACTGAATGGCTTCGGAGTAGGTTTTTATAAACGAGATTTTAAGCTGGTTTCCTCTCGGAGAGTAGTCAAGCTAGTTTATCCTTGTCAAAGTCGTTTTAGTTTTCGAGTTGTTCCGACAAAATTTTGTCGAGAAGTTTTCACCGGAAGTTGTCAAAATGTTTTTTGTTGCTCTCTGGAGACTGATTGGTCACCGAGTGTGTTTAATCGGGAAATAATCCGAGGATACTATTCGAGCAGTATGTCCGAGTAGTCTGATCACACGGTTCATCAAACAGATGTCGCCAAGCCAAGCAGGAAGTTCAAACTAGACCATCACATCATAGCGCCGAGCAGGATTGACTAATCGGAAATTTCAAGCAGCATGGACTGATCGGAAATACCGAGTAGGACATTTCTGAGTAGAATGTTTTTAAGCAGACAAGTTCATCGAGCAAGATGTACGTGGAAGTTTCGAGCGGGTTCGCACGGACTGGACTGTCCTAGTACGTCTTGAAGCTAGTCAAATGATCAAGCAGATAAATTTTGCCGCTATTTGAGGGGTGTGGCATGCTCAGATTTTCCTAGCAGCCTTGTGTGCTTGGATATTCCGAGCAGTCTCGTGTGCTCGGATTTTGCAAGCTTGGATTTCCTGAGCAGTCCTGCCTTCTCAGAGTTTATGAGAAATCCTGAGTGCTCGGATTTTCTGAGTAAACTTGTGTGTTCGTGTTTTCCGAGCAGTCTCAGGTGCTCGGATATCCCGAGCAGTCTCGTGTGCTCGGATTTTTTGAACAGCCTTGCGTGCTAGGATTTTTCGAGCAGTCATGTGTGCTCTTATTTTTCGTGCAATCACTACAAAAAAATATAGGTATTCATATCACATGAGGATAACACGATTTTTATAAATTCTGTTGTAGAGGATGTGCTCAGATGGGGCAGTATATTACAACATTAGATCAATGTTGTACAATTATTTCGCTAAGTGGAAAACAAAAATTGGGGTTTGAACCCAATTTATACTATGAATACTATGACCCCCAAAAGAAAAAATTAGGGCCAATGTGAAAAGTGAATTATTTTCTTTAGTTATGGAGACTGAAAACAAAATTTGAACAAAAAATAAAAGACAGAGATCTTTCTCGAGACCCACTTCTACTCCGATCGGCTCGAGACGAATCCCCAAATATCACTTTCACCAAAACTCAATCTCAAATGTCCCCGTTATATCTTTAATATTGTTTAACATTTAAATAGAAAACAAAGTAAGTTACCAAAAAACCATGAGTAAAATTTAATAATTACATCCCTAAAACATGGATATAACCGACCCAATTGAGAATTTCAGAGCGTACCCAATTTGCTCAAGAGACGCGGGCTCTCCCAACTTTACCCGAGTCGGATCAAATAATAAATCCCCAAATCGATCACGCAAACCTAAATTTCAAAGTTTCTCAACGGAAATTCAAATTAATTTTCGATCGTTAGCGTTCTTCATGAAACTAGGTAGAACTACTACCTAGTTGTGCTCAATTTCGAATTCGATTTTCATGGAAAATGATGGAGACAAAACATTCCGGAGATACAAAAGATGGTCTTTTATATAAAAAGAGTACTTCTAATTTACGAGAATTTTTTTTTTTAACAGAGTACGAGAAATTAAAAGGATCCAAATTAAAAAAAAAAAAGCAAGAAGTTTGTTCCTCAATAGATGTGGGAGAACTTCAAACACTGTGTGTAATGAAAGCAGTCTGGGAAGGCGGTTTCCAGATTGCGAAGGTGGAAAGATTTATGGGCCGTCATGTTTTGCAACAATTAGACGTACACCCGCTTCTTCCGAACAGTGATGCCATGCAGTGACTTCCTCAATCTCGCCAAACCTTCACTAGTGGTCTTCAAATCAACTTCATCATGCCAGTTCATCAAGGCCATGTGCTCTTAGCCTTCTACGGAATCGCCGTGGAGGAGGCTGAGCACACCGTAGATATAATCAGCCTCCAAAATCAAATTGGTGCCCTCCCCAATCTCCCCAAGCTATAAGTATACCATTCCTTTTTTGGGGTCGTTCTCGACGAAATAAGCGAGAATATTTCGAATGAAGTAAGCGGCAAAGTTCTCGTGTTCTACGCACATTTCTATAAAGTTCATGTGAGCAAGCGCACGGTGAGGCCTCTTGATCAGGGATGAGAGGCATAGAGGACTCTAGGATTCACGAAGGCTTCTTTCATTTTGGTGCAGGTTTCTCTAGCGTTTGCGTAATCGGCGGATGAAGATTTGCCCACTTTTTCGACAATAATGGTGAGGATTTTGATCGGGAGTTGTTGTAGACTTACAATCGACCTCCGGTTGGCCTTGCTTTCCTTCTCTCTGATTTTTGGTACTTATCTCTGTTTTTGAAGATGTATCTATGTATTTAATGGTTATGTCTAAATCGAGTATTTAAAGAAAACTCCTTAAGGGTTTCGTCGTAGGGAGGTGTCGATTCTCCAAGAAAGAGGTGGAGAGGTGTCGGTTTGCCGGTTTCAGAGGTGTAATGATGATGATTTAAGTGTAGTGGCGTGGGGGTTATCTTTTTTTGGGTTTGGAGATTGACGGCGAGTTGTCCCCTGCATTAAAATTTTTTATTTGATAATAGTTTGAGAAATGAAAACGTCACATCCGTTATATGTTAAAGATACGATGGGATTTTGGCGCCAAAATTTAACACATAGTTTTACATAAGATAGTAGTTTTACGGAAGTTGAAAATAGTTATACTTTATCTGTTTTTCAATTTATTTAGTGTTAGCTAATCTAAAATTATGTTTTTGTAGTTTTACAACTGATATAAATCGATTAACATGTAATTATGATTGTTTTATACATTAATTTGTTTACAATCTTGATTTTTTATAAATTTTCTTTCTTATTTGGTTATTAGTTACAAAATGATCTTAATAGTATAAGAACTATATTATGTAGTTTCTTCCATTATATGTCCATTAAATCGATTATCATATAATTCGATTAACCTATAATTATGGTAGTTTTATGCATTAATATGTTGATTAATTTAGATTTTATTAAAATGATACTTGTTAATACGATTTTACAAATTTCACAATTCTCTTAGTAGTACTAGTATTACCAATATTACCCAACATCAAACATATATGACAATAGTTATACAACATATACCAAAATAAATCGTATATACATATCTTAAAAATTAGATACAAAGTCTAATTAAAACAAAAGGTGAAGATACAATATAAAATTTATAAAAACTTCCAAATAACAATCATGAAGTCCTTACCTTGGCCGTCTTTTGTTTCGCGTCCTTGGACGAATTTTTGTTGATTCTATCCTGCAAACGATGTTGCTCATTCTATCTTGCCAAAACAATAGCAAAAAACACAATATATACTTTAGTTGTACATAGTTTTACAATAGTTGTTCTCAGTTATACACAAGTTGTCCACAGTGATACTAGTTGCACCAGTTATACTACTTTTTTTTTTTTGAATCTAATGTTAAATTATATTCAAGAAAAAAATATACTTTTTACAACTTTTTATTTCGGACTGTTTGAACTTCTAAAAAAGCTACAAATCTGTGATTCTAAGCTTCTTCGACTTTAAAATCCCCTCTTCTCAAACCATGTCTGAAGCCCTTGCCCAAAAATTTGTTTCCTTCTCTTTGTAGCGTTGTGAGCTTGTTTCTCACATCAATATCGATGAGCTTAGTCAGGTTTCCCACCGGCATAGGACTCTCTCCATGTCTTCTATTATTCCTCTCGCACCAGATAAAATAGATGGCAGCTTGGAGAACATATCGCACAAGGAAAATAAGCATCTTGGATGAAGATGTCTTGCTCACTATCTCCACAATGTTATCCCATTGAGTAGAGAAATCTACTCCCATGATTCCTTTTGCAACTTTCACCCACGCTTCTTTCATATACGGACATAGGAAAAAGAGATGGTCTCGTGTTTCCATAGGTTCCGTACAGAAAGAACAGCCTATGCGATTGGCCAGGCCCCATTTCTCCATTCTATCACCCGTAGATAACCTGTTTTTAGCCGTTAGCCAAGTCATGAAGGCAAATTTTGGTGTTTCGAATGAGAACCAAATCCCCTTGTGAGCATTCCAAATAGGATTGTGAGTTCGCACCAGGTCCCATGTTTCCTTCGAACTGAATTTATCTTTGAAGGCATTTTTATTTCCCAGCCACATCGCTTCGTCTTCGGTGTTCAGCACTCGACCACTTCGATACTCAGAGATTTCCTTTTCAACCTGGAGTGATATGTGTTGCCTTTGCCTTCTCCTTCGATCATGGGAAAGGACCTCGCCGAGTGTAGCTCCAAGTGGTACTCCAAGGTCGATACAACCTCGCTTTCCTAATACATCATACAAAGGTCCAAGTGTGGACCAATTGTCGTACCAAAAGGATACATTTTCTCCACTCTTAACCTCCAACTTATAGAATCTTCTAGCCATGTTCCTGTACTTGAGCATTTTTTTCCAAATCAATGATCTGTGAGGAGAGACTTCTTTTAGCGCCCAAAATGAAGTCCCTCGGAGTAAATGTCTTTTGATCCATCTTTCCCACAAGGTACCTTATGTAGATAGAGATCTCCATATCATCTTCAACACACAAACCTTATTGACTATCTCCAAAGATTTCAGCCCCAAACCACCTTCTTCTTTTGGAGAGCATACCACGGCCCAAGACACTTTAGCCTTCTTCCTGCTTAATTCCGGACCAGACCATAGGAAGGCTGCACATAGGCTATCAATTTCCTTAATGCAGGCTTTTGGGAGCCTAAATGCAGCCATCCAGAAGTTGGTTAAACTGAAGATGACCGAGCGTAGGAGTTGTAACCGGCCAGCAAAAGAGAGCTTTCGTACCGTCCATGAGCTTATTTGTTGCTTTATTTTTTCGATCAACGGAGCACAATCTGCAGCATTCATACGCCTCGTTAATAAAGGTAATCCCAAGTATTGTACCGGCATATTTCCGTATTCAAAGGGGAACTCTCTGAGAATTTCTTCTTTAGCTGTCGGTTGTAATCCGGCCATGTATATAGTTGATTTCTCAATACTAATGTGCAGGCCCGAATGCGTTGCAAATTCCTCAAAGACGTCGATCACACCATGAATGGATCTTTTCTCTCCTTCTACAAAGACCATTAAGTCATCAGCAAAACATAGATGGGTTAGGTTCACACCTTTGCAGTTTGGATGGAAGCCAATTTTCTCATCGTTGGCCGCTTTATCTAGTTTCTTGGACAAAACATTCATACAAATGACAAATAGATAGGGAGATAGTGAGCAGCCTTGTCGGAGACCTCGAGCACTGCCAAAATATCCAGCCAATTCTCCATTCACTTGGACCGAAAAAAATGCGAAAGATATGCACAGTCGAATCCAGTGTATGTACGTATCCGGGAAATCGTGAGCCCTTAACGTGTTAAGCAAGAATTCCCATTGCACCGAATCGAAGGCCTTTGAGATATCAATTTTCATTGCACAACGAGGAGATATATCTTCTTTGTGATAATCCTTGACGATCTCTGTAGCCAAAACCAAGTTCTCCATTAGTAAACGATCCTTAACAAAAGCGGACTGATTCGGAGAGATGAATTTTGGGAGAATTATGTTCAGTCGATTGGCCAGAATCTTCGATATAATTTTGTATATCACATTGCACCACGAGATGGGTCTGTAATCTCTCATAGTTTGAGCCTCTTTCTTCTTCGGAATCAAAGCGAGGATTGTTGAGTTTATTCCTTTCGGTAAAAACCCAAATCTAAAAATAGATTTAATCGCATTAAGCACATCATCACCTACTAGTTGCCAAGTTTCTCTGAAGAAATCGATGGTGTATCCATTGGGGCTTGGAGACTTATCTCTTGGCATTGAGAACAACACATTCCGAATCTCTTCCGAAGTTACCTCGTCGACCAGCAGCTGTTTATCACTCTGTGAACATCGAAAATCCAGTATATGTTCCAACTCCTCCACTGTGATTAGCTGGAGATCCGTGGGTTTATGATTCAGAAATTCTTGAAAATACCGAATGGCTTCTGCTTTGATCGTATCAGTAGTTGAAGCCCTTGTGCCATCCCCACAAATAATTTCTCTAATATTATTTCGCACCTCTCTCTGTTTTACAGCATTGAAGAACACTTTTAACCTCTGATCACCTGTCTTTAGCCAAAAGAGCTTCGATTTCTGCTTCAGATATTTCCCCTCTATGTCTGCCAGCCTTTCCCATCTCTCATACACTGCTCGTTCTGAATCTACTGCCTGACTTGTGGGATTTCTTAGAGTGTTCTCTTGTTTCTCCAGTAGTCGCAGGTATGCTTCCTTGGATCTTTTAGATATATCAGCTAGCATGTTCCTGCCTATTTTCCTCATTAGTGGTTTCAGTTGCTTCAGTTCTTCGAGAGGCGAAACAGGGCCAACGTCGACTGAAATAGAGGATCAGATTGGGTCCATTTCTCTGCCACTTCATCTGTATAACTCGGATGAGTTGTGATTGAGTTTGTGAATTTAAAAGGCTTCTTCTTCCTCTTCTCATCTTGTTGCATATAGATTCTAAACCGGGCATGATCCGAGCAGCCGCCGGGTTCAAAAACACAATAAGACTGTGTATATCTAGATATCCATTCCCGATTAGCAAGAACCCTATCAAGTTTCTTATTGATTACTCCTTCTGCTCTCATATTACACCATGTATATATTGGTCCATGAAAACTCAAACCCATCAATTCACAATGATTAGCCATCTCCTGAAAATCTTTCATGCCTGTTGGGATGGTACCTGTCCGTTGGAAGAGTGAATGCTCATCTCCTTCTAAGATTTCATTAAAGTCCCCGCATATCAACCAACTCTTTCCCTGAAACATATCGGAGTCGTGATGCATTTTTAGATCTTCCCAGAGAACCTTTCTTTCCTCAGCCGTGTTTAAAGCATATACAAAAGTAATAAGCAGCTCATCTTCTCTTCCATCAATGTGTATGGAACAGGAAATAAACTCATCAGACTTTAGTATCGGGGTTACTCGTACGTTCTGCTTCCACATAATCCATAGTCTTCCAAGACGATGATGCTCGTAGTTGTGTAAACTCGACCATCCACTAAATACTGAATCCAGAACTCTTTTTGCTTTCCTTTCCTTTATTTTTGTTTCAATAAGACAACCGAAATAAAAAGTGTTTTGACGCAACCAATCCTTCACCACATCTTGCTTACTCCGCTTGTTAAACCCTCTAATATTCCAAAAAAACCTGACATTAATGGTGTTTTTGGGAGTTAACTTTCTGCTGGTTACCTTGGGTATTTGCCTTGGTTTTCATCACTTTTGTTTGGGTCTTTGCTCTGTTACTTTCTTTGGCAGCAAGCCGCTGAGATTGTCGCAGAGCATTCCCATCCTCACTTCCAGTTTCCTGCACTGTTACAGCATCTCCACCACCTCCCTATCCGTCATCCTCAGCTTCAGTTTCACTGTCATCAATTTCCCCATCTTCCTTCTTCTCTTCCTCTTTTTTTTTTCATCCTCAACCAAATCATCTTCTCCATTCTCCCCTTTCCCACAAAGTGCAGCAAAAGGTGATTTACTCAGGATCAACGTTCAAAAAATCGCTAGGCGCTAGTCGGGCGGTTGAGTTGGGCCTAGCGCCTAACCAAAAAATCGGGGATTACGCGGGGATTAATCGGGGCCTAGTTTTTTGTATGTTTTACAACAATATATGTAGAAATATTAAATATGCTAATAAATAGCAAATTTACACATTAGTCTAGTGGTTTAAGCTTCCTTTCATAGCCGCAGTACCCGAGTTCGAGCCTCAGCAGCCGCATTCTGTCCGTTTTTTAATCTTTTTGCTTTAATGAAACACAAAATGACCGAATTACCCTCGTCTTCAACCTTGGATATGCGACCTCCTAACCCTAAATTCCGCCGTTTTCATTTTTTCCAGATTTCAACAGTTTTGCTTGTTTTTCTTGTGGTTTTTATCAAATAATGATAGATCGACAACCCAACAGCCGATTTTATACAAAAACTTCATCAAAAATGAAGTTTTTGTGATTTCTGGTTGTGAAGAGCGAGGAACGTCGAGTCGCGGCGGTTTGTGGCCGTTGAACGCTTTTCCGGCGCGGAGGCGGCCGCCTTAACCCCGTTTTCGAACACTGCTCAGGATACTTACACCACCAAACCTCAACTGTGTTTCAGTCTTTTGTGGTGATTTAGTTGTTTTCCTAGGAGTATTCCAATTTTCTCCATTAGATCCATGCTCAACAGAATCTGTGAGAACTTCACTCTCTTTATTCTCAGATTCATGCGTGAGTTGAGTTGCTGGACTTACGACGTTAGTTTCCTCCTCTTCACGTTGCATTTTTTGAACTGGGTAGTGTGGGGGTACCACAGCCTCTTCCTTCTTCTTTAAACAATCCTCCACATTATGTCCCCACTTGATACATTCATGACACCTTGGAGGGAGCCATGGATATTCAAATGTAACCAACGCCTTTTCCCCCGACTCCATTACAAAGTTACGTTGTTTGAGCAACGGTTTTGTCAAATCTGCCTCAACAAATACCTTTCCTTCCTCAAAGTTTTTGCACATTTCTGTGTCAGGATGTAGCCGGATGGGCTCCCCAATCGGACTTGTTAGGAATGCAAAGAGCTTCCATGCGTACATTGATCTCGGAACATTTTTAACTACCACCCATAAAGGCATAGTTTTAACTTCTGGTTGTACTTCCTCCGCTATTGGACTCCAGTTTGAGATGATCATAGGAACACCACATATGTTCCACATTCCTCGCCTCAATACTCTGTTCCTTACAGCTCCGTTCTTAATTCTGAATTTAACCGTGAACTTATCCACATAGATTACATCAATCTTCACTGTTTTATCACCCAATTGCCATATTTTGTTCACAAGAACATAAATCTTGCCCACAAGCGGAGCAGAAGACTGAAACTTGCCCACCAATATGTCTTCCCATAGCGGTTTTGAATCCTCAAATATTTCCTTCGGCACCCGGATTGTTAGAACTCCATCTACATCATTCTCCTCATACTCATATCGCCTCATCTTTGGATTTGCCTGCACCACTGCAGACCAAGAAGTACCTTTGTTCTTTAACAACTTTGTTTCATTCTCCATTTGTGTACCAGATTTCATTCCTTCGACATCTCCCTGACTTGCTTTTAAATCCGTCACAGGGCCTTCCTCTCTCATCTTCGACTCAGACCCTGCAGCATTTGTACTTGCTGAGACACCATCGACATCACCTTGTTGTCCTCCATCAACGTCTGGCGGTTTCTCCGCCGTCACACTCATGGTGTGCGGGGAAAGGAAATCTTCGGAAAGCCCTAGTTAGGAATCGCCAAAAAACCACCCTCTCACCTAAACGCAGCGTTTTTCCGCGACTCAGTAAAGCATCTGCACCAGTTATACTAGTTATACTAGTTATACATAATGATTCTCAGTAATACTAGTTTGACTGGTTATACCACATTCACCAAATCTACTAGTTATCCCTAGTTCTCCTAATACAGGAACACAAATTTGAATCCATTTCGGATTCTAATCTGTATACAATCCACAACGATTCTACCTCTCAAATGAATTTCTACTCAATTTATAGTCTCAATCGACCCATAATCAATGGTAAAACAACAAATTACATACTCATCAATTGAATCTACCAAAACCCATTGTGAAATAGGAGCTGTCGTGAGATTCGTATCCTTCTCGACCCTCTGCCTCATCGTCTTCTTCGGATCCATCCTTGTTTGGTACCTTGTTTGTCTCCGAGAGTCTCGAGTTCGGTTGCTCGACCTCGTTTTCTGTGTACTCTCTATCGCGTCATCATCATCTCCTTCTTCACTCTCATCTACTTCTCTCAAATTCTCGAGATCAACTTCTTCGTCAACAACCGTTGAAACATTTGCGACCGGAGGAGCATTCGCGACCATAGCAACAACATCGCTCGTCGTCGTTGGCGGTGCTTCCTTCGGAGGATCATTTGCGACAGGAGCTACAACATCACTCGTCGTCGTTGGCAGCACTTCCTCCGGAGGATCATTCACAATCGGAGCAACAACATCGATCGTCGTCGTTGGCGGCGCTTCCTCCAGAGGAGCATTCGCGGGTGAGTTTACAGGAAGATCCTTACTTGGGACAACAATTTTCTTCCCCTTCCTTGGAGCAATGATTTGGTGTCGAATAGATCAAAATCAAAAGTCGAAAGTAAGTTTGAGGGCATCCGTTAGAGGGAGAGGAGTGGTTTGAAGTTTTGTGGAGATGAGAAAGAGGGAAGTTGGGGAAAATGGAGTGAAATTAGGGATTTGAAAGTGATTTGGGGTTTTTTCCAGGTTGGACCTGATTTTTGTGGGTGGGTGATGGGGTGGGGGGATACACCCTGATAGAAGGTGTAATTTTTGGTACTTAGTTAGGTTTTTACATCCACAGTGAGTTATCGTCCGGATGGATAGGGAGGAAATATCGGTTCTCTGACCAGAGTTGTAGATTCTTTAACATGTCTGGAGACTACTTAAATTGGGACTCTCAGATACATTTGCATGACAAAAAGAAGTCTTCAAATAAACGGATAACTGGTTTTCAGGTAATAATCTCTTTTTGGTTCCCCTGGTCTTGGTGATTTGTTCTCTTGACATTGTGTGATTTTTTAACAAATCGATATGCATGTTTTTTTTCCAGTTTTTACCACAAGATCCGAGCAAAGTCCTTGTTGTTTCTGTGGATTCCAAAGTCAGATTTCTCCAAGGAAACAATGTCGTCAGAAAATACAAAGGTATGTGGCTTCTTATTTTATGTACCTTCAACTTTCATTTTTTTTTGACGAATTTTCATGAGTTGAGCTACACGCTCTGAGACTTTATGAATTGGTGATCTTTGAAAAGTGTCTATTCGGTCTTTAGTTAGAGATCAAATTATTTATGGAAGACCAAGCTAACATATTTCTACTTCTTTCATCCAAAAGGCTTATCAGTATCCAAGGACAATGGTGATAAACTCACGGAAGACAAATCCAATATCAATGAAGCCATCTCTTGGTATAATCAGGCTCTCGGTTTTCAAGCTGGACATGTTAATGAGAGAAACTTTTCAATTTGGAACAATCATAGTTATTTGTTATTAAAGTTTGATCATAGAAGATTTTGTTGTATTACTTCTCTTACAGGAGTTAAATTCACATTCACCAACATTGATGCAGAAAGGCCCACGCGCGAGTTTTCATTCACAGTTCACTATGGAAATGACACCTACACATGTGAGTATACATTTATCTTAGTGAAGCAAGCATCAACTACGTTTTAGGGATTACAAAAGAATCTTATGTTATGTATTATCTATGTAGGCTCCGTCGATGGGAAGGATACACAAGAAACTGTTATTGTGCCAGATGTTACATCAGCTCTGAATGTACATGCTTCTGCTGAGCCTCGTGGTCCTCTAACATCAGCCGAAACTCAGAGACTTGCTACTTCAGTAGTATCGTCCGTCGAGGTTTCCTCTGATCCGTTTGCAATGGAAGCCAAGTTATAAATCAAGAATTGGGAATTATATTTATAGTTATAAATCAAGAATTGTATTTATGATCTTATAATAAATAATGTAATTTGTCTTTTCATAAATTTTAATTTTATTATTAAATTTTCAGTAATTAGAATAATATGCATAAATATTAAACTGAATCCTAAAATTAATATTTGGATGACAAAATGAATACAGGATATGACACATATAAAAGTGGTAATAAGATATACAACACCAATAAAAATTGACCATTATAAATAATATTACAGCAAGAAAACAAAAATGCTAGTATAAAGTATAATATAACCTTAAAACACTGCCACTATAAAATTTATCATTGCACAAAAATATGCTATATTAAAATATAAAATGTGTATAATAATTGCTATTGTAATTATACAATCGCATCAAAATTAACGCTATCGTAGACATATTAGCAAGTAAAATTAATGTTATCGTATCTGGGGGATCTAAAATAGCAGCGGCATAAACATCGTTCATGGAAACGCTATCATAGACTTATGATAACGTTTTCGTGGTCCTACCAATAACAATATTACTTGTAGTGAATCTTGCATGTTTGGATTTTTTGAGTAATATTGTGTACTTAGATTTTCCAATCTTTGTTGCGGATTGCCAAGAAGCTTCGTCCGAGCAGAGACCTCCACGACTGACTCAATTTTTTCGAACGAGATTGTCAAGTATAGATACGACCGAGCGTGTTGGAGTGAGGTTCCGAGCACCGGACTGAATGTGTCCGAGTATGGATTTGTAGCACGGGATGAGATTAATTCTCTTATGAAATTCTGAGCAGGCAAGGATGCTCAGACAATCCGGCCATGCAAGGCTGTTCGGACAATACGAGCAGACCAAGTTGCTCGTACAGTCTGAGCATATTCCTTCGAATTTTCCGAGCATATGATATTCCCTTGGAAGTTCCGAACAGAACATATGTTCTTGGAAGTTCCGAGTATAACAAATTTTCTCGAAGTTCCGAGCAGAACACACTCCCTCGGAAGTTCCGAGCAGAACACACTCCCTCGTAAGTTCCGAGCAGAACACACTCCCTCGAAATACGAACTTAGGATGAAACCACAAGACTCGTATTTCATGGACTTTGGGCCGGATTAAGAAGACTTACACTCAAACAAACTCAGATCGTCCGTTTTTGGCACATTTGGTAGAAAAAAGTTAAACAGCAGAAGGATAATTACAAAAACGGAAGGACAATTACAAAAACGAAAAGATAAACTCGAATAAGAAAAGAGAAAGATAATTTCGAGCAAGAAGAGTAAAATCCGAGCAGAAATGTAAATGCCAACGGAAATACATGATGATTTCCGAAAATCTTACATGCGAAAATCCTCGACACCGACTTGCCGAGACTATAAAAGATGAAGGACTTCCTACGATCAAAACATCTCAACAAACCCTAGCAACTAGACTTAGGATTTTCTTTTAGCTCTTACGCTTTGTATTATGTTTTCTATCAAACAAATCAATAAAAATATCTTCCAGGTCTCTTTTCGTGTTGTTTATTTTAGATTCTTCTGTTTCCTAAAATTTTGCTCTACAAGAATTGACAATGCGAGTTTCGAGTCTCAAAGATACTAGTTGTTTAGAAAATTTTAACCATTTTGATTAAGATAAATATATAGATAGACGCTTGAGAAAATATTTATTTATTTGTTATTGGTGAATTAAATCATTACAAAAAAAAATATATATATTGGAGTCTTAAAACGATATTCAAGGAGAATCTTCACGAAAAATATATTTAATAATCTTAGTGTTGATCCATCAAACTTCATAAAGTGGTAGGTGCATTCAACAATGGTGAATATCTCACTAGGATGCTTACACCGCGATTCTTGTTTCCTCTCTTTTAGAAGTTTTTAGGGTTTTTGTATTAACCCATTTTCTCTACTTTATAGATTCAAGTAATTTTAAAGACTTATCCTATATATAAAAGAAGAAGGGGAGCCTCTCCTGCGTTGACACATCAGCCTCTCCTGATTGGTCTATTTTAAATAAAAAATTCCACATGATCAACATTAATTATTTCATTTAAAACTATTTAATTTCAATCAATTACTAAAACTACTGAAATATAAATATAAAATAAATAAAATCGAAATTTAATCTTTAATTATTTTTATTATATAAAATTTATAATATTTAATATTTAAATTTATAATATTTAATAAAAGAAGAAGGGGAGGCTCTCCTGCGTTGACACATCAGCCTCTCCTGATTGACCTATTTTAAATAAAAAATTCCACATGATCAACATTAATTATTTCATTTAAAACTATTTAATTTCAATCAATTACTAAAACTACTGAAATATAAATATAAAATAAATAAAATCGAAATTTAATCTATAATTATTTTTATTATATAAAATTTATAATATTTAATATTTAAATTAATTATTTTATATGAATTAATCATTTCACAAATAAGAAATAATTAAATTTAAATATAAATAAAAAAATAGATTAGGAGATCAAAACTAGAATATTATATTAAAATAGTTTAGAATTATTGAAAAAAAAACTTATAACTAAAAAACTATTAAATATATATTTAATAAATAATTGAAGTTATAATTAGAAAAAATAAAATATGATAAAAATTTAGAAAAAGAAAAACAAAATGAAATAAATATACAAAATGATAAGCATAAAAAGTTATGGTAATACAAAACAATATTTATAAAATGATGTATAAAAATATTAGAAGGATGATCCACACAAAAAGCATACCGAATAAAAATTTAGAAAGATGCAAAAAATGATTGATAATAAATTAAAAATACAAAATCATATTATTTAAAACACAAATTAAAATAAAATATGCATATTAGTTAGTGCATTTTCTCTCATATGATTATTAAGATAACAAAAAGATAATTTTATTAAAAAACATAAAAACATATTAATTTTAAATCTAAAATATCTAAAATATTCGCAAATTAAAATAAATCCGCGTATTTGCGCGGATTCTCTCCTAGTCATTACCAGAATTACAGCTAATGTGACAGTACTTATATATACGACATCCGCTAAAATTTTATTTTACCCACACTAGGTAACGTATGATATACTTTTATAATCACTGTTAAATTATAAATATGACCAGTAATGGTTATATACATCATATATATATATATATATATAAACAAAAATGTTGTGATTTGAAAATCTATACATAATAAAACGAAAATAATAATAAATGAGTAACTTTTGATCTTGTTTTAGATTCATTTCTAATGTGTCCAGATTTTATTTCAATATTCATAAATAATTGGCTCCAAATACTAGACCATATATAGTATGAATGAAATTTTGTAGAGATAATCTTTATTTTGTTTAAAAAATTAATTGTTTACAGCTACACCCATAGTAAATTGCACTATTATCTAAAAAGAAGAATACAATATTTCTTGAAGTTGAGGGAAATCACTCTCTAAAAGAATATGAAACGGAAATTGTAATAATATATTAAAAAAAATTATATAATGAATTATATTGAAATGTGACACTTATCAAATACAAAAGTGCAACATCAAATTTAGATTTTTTTATAATAGATTTCTACTATAACATGTAATAAGATCATATATTAATTTCCTTTGCACGATAGAATAGATTGAAATACATTGAATCTAAAAGTTTACACAAAAAATCCAAACAAATGAAAAATTGATAATTTGAAATTAAATAGATTATAAAAAATATTGCTATGATATGAGTTACTTCCACAAAGATATTATACCTTCAAATTTATGTTTCCAAAATTGAAACTAAATGATAATTCAAAATTTTACCAATTAGAAATAAAAGTCAAATGTATAAATATAGATGTAAGATTTCATCATGACATATTCATTCATATACATAAAAAACACATATACAAAAGATGGGTAAAGGTTTGAGAACCGTATGGATAATAATGATGATATTATCGGTGATTGTGATAGTAGGTGAAGCAAAATCAGAGTGGAATGCAGTGCTATTTTCCATCTTCATTGTCAACCTTCATCTCACTGTCACAGAAAGTGTAACCAATCTCTACCCTTGAGGACAAAGATTCCAAGAATCAAAATAATAACAAACAATATGATTTATATAACTAATTTATAACATATGCGATGATTGTATTAATGAAGACTTAATCCAAATTTATTACTTTCAAAATTTATATATTATCTCCTTATAAATAAGATGATAAATTTTATACTCACCCTCAATCCTTGTTCGGAATTGCGCTAGGCGCTGTACGCGCGGCTGACCAGGGCCTAGCGCATAATGAGAAAATTGGGGATTAAGCGGGGAGTACTCGGGGCCTAGTTTTAAAGTTTTTATATAGTTTATGTATATATCGCAACTAATGTAAAGAAAACACAAAAGACTTCTATAGGCTAGTGGCTTAGATACGTTGAGTTTAAGTCTATGGTCTCGGGTTCGAGCCTTCTGTCCGCCAGCTTTTATTCATTTTCGTCTTAATGTTTAATGAAGGGTATAATTGACATTTTAACATCATCTTCTTCATACAGGTTTCACGTCTGCAACCCTAAATCTATGACGGCTGCGATTTTTTTTCCACCTTTTGCTGTGTTTTCTTTAAAGTTTTGATAGATCTATACTAACTAATGATAAATCTATGGAAGAAAGTTCGATTTGAAATTGTTAAAAACTGATTTTTTTTTTTAAAATCCGATTTGTTGGCCGATTTCAGCCTATTCGCGGCGGCTCTCCCCCGGATGGCGACTTTCCGGCGACTATGCGGTCCTCCTCGCCGCGTTTTAGAACAAGACCCTCAATTGATTCTCATATTGGTGAAAATAAGTAATTTAAAATACATAAACATAAATACTTTGTGAGAATGCAATTTGTTAAATCTATTTATTCATGTATATACTTTTTTTTTTTTTTTTCCGACGAAATCATAATTCATTAATCAACAAAATATTGTTTGTTACAAAGTCAAAGACATTTACAGAATTACATCAACACAATTATTACATACATTTGTATGAGCCATATACTGAGAAAAAACAGCAGAAAGGAGATTGACGATGCTTTCCGAAGAGTAGTCTTATTCGCTAACCAATCATATCGGTTATTGTCCAACTTCATATTTGATCTTTCTCTGATGTGATTTGAATGCAGCATCTGTAGGCTGAACTTTCTTTTTTCAAAAAACATTGTGAAACCTGATGTGTCGTAATGAAACTCTGAAACGAAGACACATTGATACCAACACTTCCGTATCAAGGTCATTTTGAGTAATTTTGTCTTTGTCCTTTGCTTGCTTTTTGAAAACAACATGTTCGACTTCTGTGTTTGTATCCGTCGGTGTGCTCTTATCAAATCTGAAGATGAATGAGATTCATCTATGTTGGGTTGAAACCATGGTGGTTTACGAGATGGTCTCCGGCGTAACAAATCCGTGAGAATTTGCATAAGCCATAGCCATCGATAGATCACTAAACAGTGATTATCGGAAATGAATGTACACAATTTAATTATGTACATTTGAATGAATGTCAGTTATATAAAATACATGCCTACCTATTGTAAGATCTTTGAAAACCTTGAAAGAGACAAAGAATGCATTCCTCAACAAATTTTATGATGACTCTAGATCCGTGGAACAGAGGAATCTAATCTCTACATTCAAGCAGGGTCAGATATAAACTTTCAGATCTGTTTGGATCAGATAAAAAGCCTACTAGAGAGATTTTCCACTCCATGGTTTGAGTGAGGTTCAACTGCTAGGAACCTTCTCGAGAAGAAGTGATTGGAGATATGACTCTGGATGCTGCGAATAATGGTATCTTCAATACCAAGTATCCAAAAGATATTTACATTCTGATAGAGAACTTGGCTTCTAGTAATGGTACCAAAAACACAGGTCTTGAGAGGAAACAAGCTGCAAGCATCGATGAAAAGGAGATTGCTGATATGAATGCCAAGTTAGATTCAACCATGATTCATCTCTTGGGTAAGAATACAGTCCGTTTTGGTCCATAGTATGAGACTATTGAGAAAGATCTGAACTACATCCATGGAGAATCTTCACGAAAAATATTTTCAATAATCTTAGTGTAATCCATCAAAGTTCATAGAGTCATATATGCATTCGGCAGTGATTATCTCGCTAGTATGATTAAACCATTCCTATTGGTTCCTCTCTTTTAAAAGTTCTTAGGGTTATTCTATCAACCCATTCTCTCTGCTTTATAGATTCACGTAGTTTTTAGTGATATGTCATTATAAAATTCTAATCTTACTAGACGTACAGCTGACATGGCAATACAAATATATATACAAAATGCGCTAAAAAAATATTTTACTCACACTAGGTATTGTATGATATGTTTTTATAATCGATGTTCAAATATAAATCTGATGAATAATGGTTAGACACACATGTATATATATATATTATACATGTGAAAAAATGGTTGTGCTTGAAAATCTATGCATAAAAATGAAAAGAAAAAAATGAATAACTCTGTGCTTAAGTCACAAACCATGCAAATTCGATCTTGTTTTCGATTCATTTCTAATGTGTCCATATTTTAGTTCAATCTTCATAAATAATTGGCTCCAAATTCTCCTTCTAAAAATTAGACTATATATAGCATGAAAGAAACTTCGTAGAAATAATCTATATTTAAAAAAAAAAATTAATTAATTATTTACAGTTTCACCGATGATAAATTGCATTAGTAACTACAAAGAAAAATATGATATTTATTGAAACTGAGGGAAACCACACTGTAAAAATATCAAAAAGAAAATTATCATAACATTGTTTATTTAAAAAAAAAATTATGAAATTATATTGAAATACGACACCTATCAAATACAAAAGTGTCATATCAAATTTTGGAAATTTTTTTTACATTTTGACCCAAAAAAAAAATTTGGAAATTTTCAGTAGTGTATATGTCTTTTGGTAAAAATATCAGACTACACAAGAAATCTGACGATAGCATTATCGTGAATACCCAGATTATTAATAGGATATATTAACGAAGGAGAGAAAGGAGAAGAGTGAGGGTAGTTTTAGGGTTGACTTCAATTTTAGGGATAGTTATGCAATCGGACAAAAAAAATTAGTATATGATCTTGTTACATGTTATAATAGAAATCTATTAAAGATATATATATCTTTTTATCATAATATTCACTATTGAAAATTCCAAATTTTGATATAGCGCTTTTGTATTTGATAGGTGTCACATTTCAATATAATTTCATTATATTTAAAAAAACATTTAAGTATTATTTTAATATTATGATAATATCTTTTTCATATTTTTGACAAAGCGGTTTCCCTCAATTTCAATAAATATCGTATTCTTTTTTGTAGGTATTAATGCAATTTACTATAGGGAAAGAATATGAGTTATGTTTATGTATTTTAAATTTGTTATGTTTCAACAATATGAGAATCAATTGACGAACATTCTCCTTCTGATGATGAAGGTTGACAATGAGGACGGTAAATGACACTGTATTCCACCTCCGATTTGCTTCAACTCCTACTACAATCACCGATAATATCATCATCATTATCCATATTGTGCTCAAACCTTTACCTATTTTTCTTGTATATTATGTATATGAATGAATGAATCATGATTTAAACTTATATCTCTATTTATACACTTGACTCTCATTTCTAATTGGTAAAATTATGATTTTATTATTTAGTTTCAATTTTTGACACATAAATTTGAAGGTATTTTAGGTATTCACGAAAATGCCATCGCCATGAATGCTCAACAACCATGACAACCACCATCGCCGATGATTTAATGTGTAATATAACCCGTTTTTACGCCATTAAAGCTCAAGAATGGAGATCGGTCGTTCTCCTCTCCGATTTCTCCCTTTTCCCTCCGATTTTTCGATTCAAATGTACCGAAATCGTTTATTTTATAAAAATGGCAAAAACGACTGAGATTTTGGGTTTTTGGTGATATTAGACGTTCTAAGCAATCGACGAGACTGAAAACTGAAAACAGACATTGGTAAGAATTTTTGCATATCGTCAATTTTTAGATCTGAATTGTAAACGTATACTTCCGTTTAAGTCTATTTTTTCTTCATAAACTTCAATATGAAAATTAATTGTCAACGAGAGGGTAGTTTTGCAATTGACTTTAAGTTAACAGACCTCCATTAAAGTCTGAGAAATTTCTTTGAAAAAAAAATTATAAGACTTCACCAAGAAGTCTAAATAAGCAAAGGGTAATTTTGCAATTGATTGGAATTTGATTTTTTATTCAAACTTCTTATGTAGTCCGACAAAAAAATTGAGTGAATTTGACTGAATCTTGACTTTTTCTCACACAGAATCTTAAGTCTTAAAATAAAAAGGGTAGCAAGAGTAATGACCGAAATTTTCAAATGTTGACCAGAATAAGGGGAAAATTTTCAGACTTCTAAAGTAGTCTGAAAACAAGGGGAAAAAATATCACACAACTCTAAAACTCTAAAATGCAAATCTTTGTGAGACTGCTATAGAAATCCGAAATACAAAATTTTGGTCAACGCCAAAAATACCACAAATATGCGAAGATTTTTATGAAACTTTCCTCGCTGTTTGAAAATCTTTTAAGACTGCAATAAAAGTCTGTTACAAAAAACTCGACCCCAATTTTTTTTGGTCAACCTCAAAAATATCCTTTACCTTTTGTCAGACACCAGTAGAAGTCTGAAAATATTCAGCCTTCTTGGAGAAGTCTCACAAAAAGTCAAATTTAAAAGTCGATTGCAAAACTACCCTTTTTGTTCTCAGACTTCATAAGCTGTTTGACAAAATATCAAAAATTTACAAATTAGACTGCGTACGCTGTCTGAATGGCTGTCAGACTGTATATGTTGTCTGCTTAGTTTCATTTCAATTGCAAAAATACCATCTTTTTCCAAACTGCAATAGAGGTCTCGTAAAATTACTGTCAGACTTCTTTGGAGTCTGAAATGATAAAATATTTAAAAACGCAAGTTTTTGTATATTTGTGTTTAATTTCGTTGATTTTAATTTTTATAATTGTGTTAATTGTATATGTTTCTCTTACGTGAGTTTTACATTCTTATGTTTGGTAATTATTTTTAATCAATTTTTGAAGAATATTTGCAATGTAGCTAGAATCAGACATCGCAAAGAAGTCTGTTTTTCTTCATAAGATCACTAATGTGGTTTATATGTGTTTGTTTTTACAGCTAATGGTTCAATTACCTGTTAATTTTGGTGAATGGGTTGTGAGAGACCAGATTTGGCATTTTGTGGTTGATAAACTCAAACGAGGGCGGTTTATCACTTTGCGTGATGGTTCTACATATCAAGAACTTGTTGAGATAGTACAAGATGATTATAAGCTGGACAAGAAAACCAAGATGGTGGAGTTATCATATCCATACCGGAAGCACTCTTCAAAACAAATGGATCCGGATATCCATCCGGTTTATGTCACAAATGATAGGCAAGTAAGCAGGATGGTCGAGTTAGAAAATACGCATTTAATACGTCTTTGTGTCTAGAGCCGATCTAGTATGGAAGATGAAGATGTGGGGAATCATGATGAAAATTATAAAGATGAAGATGTAGATAATGACTAAGAATGGAATGCGGAAGATGTGGACTCAGTATCAAATGATTCTATTTGTGGTGGTGGCAGTGATGACGGTGTTGGTAACTTTGATGTGTCTGAGCATGTTTTCAAGAAACACGCTGAGGCTTACTGTGACGATGTTGATTATACTGTGTATGGGAAAGTGAAACATGAAGATGTAGATGTGGAAGAAGATGAAGATTATAAGAAATATGAGTTGGAGGGTATGGCTAATCGGCTTGTTGGAAAAAGGGACTCGTCCGAGGATATCTTTCTCAACAAGTGTTTTGATAGCAAGAAAGACCTAATATCAAAGCTGTGTTTGACGGCGATAATGAAGAAATTTGCATTCAGGATAGAGAAGTCTGACAAGAAATGTTTTGTGGCTAAATGTCGTGTGGAAGGATGTAAGTGAAAGCTTCGAGCGGCTGTGATGAAAGAACCAAACAAGTATTGGGTGAGGATCTATTCAAAAACCCATACATGTTCAGTGCTAGAACGGATTTCTACACGTAAACGTTATACTCCACATTATATTGGTGGGTTGTTTATTTAATGCTTTGGTATAATTGAACATATTACACCAAAGCATGTCAAAGTATCAATGAAGAAGTAGTTTGAGATTAAGATGAGCAACACAACCGCATACAGAGAATTGTTACATGCTCAAAAGATTGTGAGAGGATCAGCGGAAGATGGGTACGAGAGACTGCCTTCTTATTTGCATGGAATCAAGCAAACCAACCCAGGAACAATAACTGCTCTTGAACTAGATGAGAAGAATAGATTTAAATATCTATTTATAGCATTTGGAGAATCCATACATGAGTTTACAATTCTTAGAAGAGTCATTGTGGTGGATGGTACTCATCCTAATGGAAGGTATGGCGGTGTTATGCTAGTAGCAGCCACACAAGACGGAAAGTTTCAAATATTTCTGTTGGCTTTCAGAATTGTACTCTGAGAATGATGCCTCGTAGGAGTGATTTTTCACCAAGCTGATAGAATGCGTTTCAGAACAATATCATTTGGTCATAGTCACGGATAGATGCGACTCGATCAAGACTGCGTGTGAAGCGGTTTTTCCTTGGGCTCAATGAGGGATATGTTGGAACTTCGAGCCAATTCTACCGGATTCAGAATTGCTGTCAGGTTCCAGATAGCCTAGGATCTAGGGTCTAGTTAATTGAATCAAGGATCTGATCTCTGTTTACCTGGAGATTGGCAGCGGAAGATGGTCAGATAAACGAGATCTGTGAAGCGCCTCAGATGTTGCGCCTCTACTTCAGTCCACACGCACACAAGCTGAAATCCGCCGGGATGCTAGTACCGGGGCTCGGATCTCCTGGGAACTGAGTTCTACAAGGTTTATGTGTTTTCTCTCTGAGAAAACACTGTCTGGGCGGCTCTCTCAATCACTTAGGTCGAAATTACATAAGATCACTTATATATGTCGACCTTGACATAAACCGAAACATCAGTCTCGGTTTCGGCCTTGTGTCGACCGACACACTTAGTGGTGTCGATCGACACACGTCTTGTGTCGACCGAAGCACCCAATGGTGTCGATCGACACACCTCATTAAAACTCATATTCGATGTGTATCCAATACACATCGACCAAACCATATGCCAATGATCTATCCCATACGAACTATGTCCAATTTGCTTAGGTGTGTGACCCTGTAGGTTCACACGATACTGGAAATGAGTTACAACTCATTTGTCATAAGCGGTTTCTAGCAAAACATTATGACTACCCAGTATCATATGAATTGTCCGATCTCGACAATACAACTATCTCTAGAGTGAGTACAATGTGATTTCAGGACATAATCCCAACAATCTCCCACTTGTACTGGAATCATCAATTCCTATAATCCCTTCATTGCTATATCTCGAAAGAGACTGTGTCATCCTTATTATACCCAAAATCATGTTCATCGAATTCCTGATCTATACTGATAAAACAAACGACTGACAATCACCTCGTTTGAGCACGGCCATGCATTTTCTCAGTATCAAATCTTCGATGGGCCCTGAGATATTTATCTCCCGTTCTAGGAGGGACAAATCCCATCTTGTTCCATCCCTGTTTCTACACATACTTCATGATACGCCTAAGCAATGCCGTTATAGCCGCCAGTTACGGAACGACGTTTGACAAGGTCAAAACGCACCAATTCATATGCTAGAAAGCATGATGAACTCAGGTCTAAGGACTATACTCTATAGTCGTAATGAGAACCTCCCATGACACTGATATAACTATCCTGTGGAGTTCTCATTAAGCGGGTCATGTCTGATCATATGTTCACCAACATATATCTTTGTGACTGACTGTGATAATCATATCATTGACTCCATGAAACTTAGTCCAGCAGTCACCTCACATACTAGTCTCGCGCGGTTATTGGTGCCCCACTTCAAATAACCTCGACTAGGGACAATCATAATTTATGTCATCTTTTACTTATAGGGTTTCATGATCAAGTCCTCAACTTGATGACCTATATGATGACCATAAAGTACTTTGGGACTATTACTTAATTATCCAATAATTAAATAATACCGATGTCAGTTTGACTTACATAAACACTACCATAGCATGTTTATGTAAAGATTACAACATAACTAGAATTACTCCCACTAGAATCAAGATCATCTCTTCAGATATCTTATACCTACAGCAACAGAATAAATCTGGTGCTTAGGTTGTGGGAGAGACTGCGGTGTTTTGTTTGAAACAATTCCAACAAACCACACCGCCACTCAGATAAAAGCACTATTCTACGGTCCACTGCTTGGAGCCTTTCCAACAGATAGCACCGCTATTCAGACAAAGAGACATAACCAGGTGGGAACCGGGAATCGTCTTTGTCCGTCTAACTACTTTCAACTGGTTCGTCACTTCCTTAGTTCACCACGAACCTATCCTTAGTGATTCTCAAATACTTGGGATATTTCTGGTAACTGTTCAGTGACTATTACCGGAACATATTTGTATTTTCTCATCATGCTATATGTGTAAGCTGCATCTTGACGAGCGCAAACATGGCATTTATTATGGATTCTATTGCAGCAGCATTAGCAATCCCACTCATTAATATTAGTTCAGCCAGTGTTCGAAACACTTCATCTTGCTAATATTGTTACTAGCTCAGCCAGTGTCCAAGACACTTCATCTTGCTTAGATTATTGCCATAAGACCTTTGGTATGAAGCCATTCTTGGAATCAAGCACATTTGAACTGTCTAATACCTTATTGACATAAGGATTTTGACACGATCCAATTAGCCTTTCTGATCCATTCCAATGGATCCTTATTCCAAGAACTTTCACGGCCTTCTCCCATGTCCATCGTTAAACTTGACTTCCGACCCAAATCTTGACAAGACTTTAGCGTCGGAACATCGTTTATGAGATTTAAGTATGTTATCTACATACAGTGTGAGAATTGCCATTACGCTCCCACTAGTCTTCTTGTAAACGCATGGCTTCATCTCTTTCTGATCAAGTCAAAACTTTTGACCATATTATCAGAATGCTGATTTCAACTCCAAGATGTTTGCTTCAATCCAGAAATGGATCAGTGAAGCTAACATGCATACCCAGCCAATTTTCGGAGTTGGGGCTCACCATCGCTTCTTTGAATTTCGCATGCTCGTCACTTTTCAATGATCAACAGATCACGACAATTGGTTACGAGAAATCACTCTCGAGTTAGTGACGGATCCTTTTGGATCTGCGAATTTCAGGCTCCACAGGTGTAGATCCTACAGCACTTTGTAGATCTCACCGCTGCTTTCCCTCAACAGGTTGAGCAGCCTCCTGTGTTTATCGAATTTCTTCGATGTGTACTTTTACTCCCACTGTTCCTTTTGAAAGTACGATCTTTCTCAAAAGACACAGTTCCGAACAACAATACTTTGTCCTCGGATTGGTTGCAAAAGTAGCAAGCTTTGGTTTCTTTAGGACAACCAGCGAGGTAGAACTTATCAGATATGGGTTCAAGTTTGTTTGTTGACTACTGTCTTACACAAACCTTGCAATCCCAATTAATCAGAAAAACAAATTTGGAAATCATCCAGTCCACATCCAATGTGGTGTTTTTCACTGATTCTGATAGAAACTTATTTAGCGTAAACATAGACATTTTAGAACGTATTCTTAAATGATTATGGAAGATTCCTGTGACTCATCATTAATCGGAGCATATCTAATAAGATCTGATTCATTCTGTTAGATGATCACCCAATTCTTGACTCAAGTATTTTCCTCCGCGATTCAATCAAGGATCTCAATACTTCTGTCAAATCGGTTCTACACTTCATCTTGGAACTCCTCAAGGGGTTCCTGCTTGTGTCTCATCAAATGAACACAGCCTTACTTATTGATGTCATCAATAAAGTAATGAAGTACAGAAGATTTCCTTTTTGCACTAATGCTCATCGGGCCGCATACATCAGTATGTGTAAGGCCCAATAAGCCTCTGGCCCGTTTCCTTTAGCTCTGCTAAAAGGGCCTTAGTCATTTGATCCAGTGAACAGGATTCATATCTCAAATGATTAATAATCAAATGAGTCCAAAACTATGGAACTTCTGAATCCGCTTCACTTTGTGTGGTTAAATGACTATGCTAAGGAAAAATCGACTTCAAGTCATCAGACTTAAAGTGTTTGGTATTTATGTTATGTGTACAAGCGTACATTGGTTCAAGATATAAAACCCATTCCAAATGGGGTGCTACCATAGAATATTTCATTAAGATCTAAAGAACAAAACTTGTCTTTTATCAAAATGAAAAACATCCAAATTCTTACAAGAAAATGAACACTACAAAAAAAGGGGCATTGATAGCATTCCACTATAGCACTGTTTCACGAAGTGCTATCGAAAATAATTTTTTAATTTTGGTAACTCTATAATAGCATTAAATCAACGCTAAGCCGTATTTTCATCGAGCGGGAAGCGGAAAAATGTGATTTGGAGCCTAATTTATGGGCGGTAATACTTTAGAGCGAAAAATTTGGTTTTGGCGGAAGTTAGAAAAATTTCTAAGTATCTTCATCATTTAAGAAAAAAAAACCCCTAATATTTCATTATACTAAAAACAAAAAAAAAATCAACATCTTTCTCTCCTCTCACCTTTTCTCGGCCGATCTACACCTCTACCATCTCCGACTAACCGAATCTCCATACCCTCCTTCCCCTCAGCCTCCTCCTCCACCGGTGTTTCCCGACCCAGCTCACCCAGAAACCATCGAAAGGGGTTAGGGTTTTTGACTCGACCTCTGCTCCTCTCCTCCTTCGCGGTGGCTCAGATCGGCAAGGCTAGGGCTTCATCTCCTCCTTCGTGGTGGCTCAACACAGAGGAAGCCGACAGCGCGTCTTTCAGGCGGTGGTACAGGTGATACCCTAGCTTCAAGCTCGTCATCGTTGGTGACGGAGGAACAGGTAACGTCGTGGTGGCTGAGATTTTCCGAAATGGTTTTAGTGATTGATTGAAATTTGTTTTGTTGTTTAACCCTCTGGTTAATTTGTGGTTCATCCTTTAGATTTCTTCACTAACTATGGCAAGATCCGGTTTTACATCTGCTTAAAAGAAAATAAAATTGAAGATTATTGTGGTTTCCAAGCTGAATTTGACTGAGACTAATGGTGTGTGTATACGCGGTGTTTGTTACCTTCCTCGCTTGCTTGATTTGGTTCTTTTCTCGTATTTCATAGCCTGTGCTAATCTTAGATGTTAACAATGGAGATTTGAATAATTGGTGCATCAATGAAATTTCGTATTTTGAGATTTGGGTTGTTATATAATAGGCATGGGGGTTGCAGATGTTTCAAAGCTTATACCTGGATTTGGTTGCAGGCTGCATTACCACCAAGGAGCTCGGAACCGTGATGAGATCTCTAGGGCAAAACCCAACAGAAGCCGAGCTTCAAGTCATGATCAATGAAGTTGATGCAGACGGGAACGGGACCATAGATTTCCCTGAGTTCCTTAACCTGATGGGAGGAAAATGAAGGATACTGATTCAGAGGAAGAGCTGAAGGAAGCCTTTAGGGTTTTTGATGGCGATGGTCAGATCAAAGTGTATATGATAATCAAGCTTGTAGCAATGTTTATTTTCTTCTCATTATTTTGATTAACTGATTCATTTCGTGATTATTTTTTCATCTTTTGCAGGAGCATCATGTCAAAACTTGTCATGGTTTAGTTTCAGTTGTAGTCTATGGAGACCAAGAGAAACCAGCATTGATCACTTACCCAGATGTAGCGCTAAATTGTAAGAGTGTGGGAACATGCATTATTAGATTTGTTTTCGCTCGATAACCTGATTCTAGATTCTTGTTTTATTTATGTTGGCTAGATTTGTCTTGCTTCCAAGGATTGTTTCTCTGCTCGGAAGAAGTATCCTTACTCCTCCATAACTTCTGCATCTACCAAATTAGTCCCCCAGGACATGAGGTTTGCAAAATTGATTGTAGTGAAACAATTCTTTCTTTGCATATCTACTTTGCTGCTTGCTCAGGTTGTGTCGGCTCCAGTTTGTTCCAATGATCCTTCGCCTTCTGTTGAAAACTGATAAACATTGCTACAAGCTTGATTATCATATACACACACCATTGTGACAGAGTTTCTCGTAAGCAAAAGGTAAGTCTCAAATGGCTCTGTGCTTAAAATCAGTTTTGATTGATGTGAATTTTATTGAGCAAACTGTAAACGGTGATTGAGAAAATACCGTTCCTCTGAGTTTCAGAATTGCTTGTACAACTGTCAATACACGCTTTCTTCTCTGCATTTGGTATGGGTTACTTGATTTGTCATATTTTCAATTGTTAAGCAACAGAGAAGTATATTAAAATTACTCACATCTCGAATAGAAACTGTCCTTTGATTAAGACTTGGTAACAGTCCTAGTGCGGATTAACTTACCTTCATGAAAGGACTATCTCAAAAACTTTGATTTTCGACTACTGTTAGAATCAGATCCAATTAAAGCAATATTCATCTGTTTTCTGGTCTTTTCTTACAGGTCCGAGCTTAAAAGAACCAGCACCGTATCACAAGAGAAGAGCATGTCACAAAAAAGCCAAAGGCAGTCAAAAAGGAGGAGTACAATGAGTTTTACAAGGAGAGGCTTGAAGCATCTTTTAAAGCTCTAGTTTAGTGTATGAAGATGTTTACTTATACTTTTTTTGGTATGATATATGTTGATGTAAAACATGTTTTGGATTATTAATAAAATCATATTGTAAATCAAGTTTCAAATATAATTTTTTTATATAAATCCAATTGATACAAAAATATATATAATAATACTAATAATTTAATACGGCTCGGCTCGGCTCAGTTACAAAATATAGCATTACATCGATGCTATAATAGATTGCACCAAACATAGCAACAAAAAAATTAACGCTATCTATTTGCACTACTAACATAGCACGAACAAAATGCTATGGTAGGGGGGGGGGGGTCTATTATAGATGCCGCTGTCAGAGCGTTTGTGGAAACGCTATCTATTACATACCATAGCATGTATCGTGTGCTATGAATGTTGATTTTTCTTGTAGTGGAAAGACATTTCTGCACATGGCAGATACATAGTAGCAATTACTTAATTTCTAAAACCAAGTATGAAAGGCTCCTACAAGTGGAGAATCTCTACGGCTCATGCAGCAACCATTGCTTCATACCAGACACGCAGTTCCACTTGCCCTTTCTTCAACGTTCTACTGTCGCTTAGGTCCTGCATATTTCAAAAATATCAGTACCACAACTAGTATCCAATACTTACGTAGAACTTGAATTAATAACACAATACCTGAAGAAGAAGTACCATACATCTCCTTCATCTCTTGTGAATCTTCCAAGAATTTAATGCAATCTCTCTTCCAATGCCCTGACTCATTGCAGTAGAAGCACTTTCTAACACCAGATGGGTCTGACTTGGGCTTATAAGATGACACAGGCTTATCCTGATTCCAAATCTAGACGGCCCTGCCTCTACCCTTGCCAACACAAGATTTTTTAAATCTTTTACCCTTTATGATGTTTTGCTCTGCTGTTTTGAGCATGCCATGCAGCTCAGTCAACGTCTTCGTCAAGCCTTTCTTGATATAGTTCTTAATGAACTTATCATAGCTTGACGGCAGTGACTGCAGAATGATGTCAGTGGCCAACTCTAAGCTGACAGGACATTCCAGTTTCCCCAGGTTATCAATGTAACCCGTCATTTTAATGACATGAGGACTTACTGGAGCATCCTCTGGTAGCTTGCACTCAGTTAGAGACTTCACCATCTGGAATCTCTCAACTCGTGCCAGATCCTGAAACTTCATTTTCAGGCTGGTGATCATCTCTATTGGCGACTCCATGTTCTCGTATTGACTCTTCAAGTCCGAGTTCATGGTAGCCAACATCAGACCACGCACATCTACCACATCAATATAATGCTTATTCCAAGCATTATATGCTGCATGCGAGCGATTGGTCCCAAGCCTTTCTGGAAGAGCCTTTTCAAGGACATAGTCCTTGCTCTCCTGCTTGAGAATGAATCTCAGATTCCGATACCAATCCAGGAAGTTGGATCCATTTAACTTGTCCTTCTCAAGGACGGATCGCAACGAGAAAGTAGTCATAGACATAAGCTGAAATCCAAGAAAAACAAAGATTTAGTTATGTATATGATGAGAAATCTTATCTAATAAGAAAACTCGCATTATATTCAAACAATGTTTCCTCTATGAATATAATGATACAAGATCCATACTTCACTAAAATCTGAGTGGGTGACTCGCCATTATCCAAACTTTAGTTATCTAGGTAAGCAAATCATTGCTAATTGTACCCAGTACAACTCTTGGTTGTGGATGAGACAAACTATGTCTAATCCACTCTGATGTCTCCGGGCCCAGAACTTCTGATAGCCCAGTCAAGTATAACCAATCTTTTCTGTCTTATGATTATTGACAGTCGCACTGCAAGTCTGACAATGATCATCTGCCTTACTCATGTTGCAGTGGATACCAAGGACTCCAAGACTATCCAACAAACGACACGAGTTTTGACAGTAGACAAGATTGGGCAAGACATCAAGGTTACTTGATATTTAGTTGAGGAAACTAAACCCAAAAGTTCAGCAAGTCAATCTCTTAGGTCATGTAATTGTTGATGTTTAGCACTGCTAATCTATCAACATAACTATCTGCCTTACTCACGTAATTGTGGACACCAAGCTCTTGGCTAGACCATCACACAACGAAATGAGTCTTGACAGTTGACCATATTGAAGCTAAGCTTTGATCAAGGTTTAGGTCAAGTTTGGTTTCTGCAAATTCAAGGTTCAATAACCAGAATTTCGAGCACTGTGTCGATCGACGCAGACTCTGTCTGTCGATCGACACCACCAAACAAAAACCGGACTTCAATAACCGGTTAATCCAATTAACCCGGTTCATCGAACCGGTCATGTCGATCGACACAAACCATGTGTGACGGTCGACATAGACCTTAACCGAGGACATTTTTGATAACCGGTTCAATCCAATTTAACCGACTTATCAGATCAAACTGATCTTAACCATTCAAATCGGTTTATTCTAATTGTGATAATTGGTTCAATCCAATTGAATCAATTCATCCAATTTAAACCGTTTTAACCAGTTTCAACTAATTGCGATAACCGGTCCAATTCCATTGAACCGTATCATCCAATCAAACTGATTCAAACCATCGGTTTATGCTAATTGAGATAATCAATTCAATCCAATTGAACCAATTCATCCAATTTAAACCGATCTATTCGGACTTAACCAAGCATGATAACCGGTCCAATCCAATTGAACCGATTAACCATTCGCTAGGTATGTGTTGACCGACACTAACCTGTGTCGATCGACACTGGACCGAATCTGTTCTGTGTCGACCGACACTCAACCTGTGTCGATCGACACAGAAGGCTTTCGGTTTTTCTTCGCGAAAAACCCTAGCCGCCGACTCTGTCAAATTCGCCACTCTGTGTCGACCGACACAGATTCGATTTTCGATCATAATCGATCTCACCTGTTCTAACCAAACAACCTAGTTTGCGAATCTAAATCATCAAATTCATTTAGACAGGTTGATTCAATGGAAAACCCTAAGGCTCTGATACCACTGTTGGAACTTCGAGCCAATTCTACCGGATTCAGAATTGCTGTCAGGTTCCAGATAGCCTAGGATCTAGGGTCTAGTTAATTGAATCAAGGATCTGATCTCTGTTTACCTGGAGATTGGCAGCGGAAGATGGTCAGATAAACGAGATCTGTGAAGCGCCTCAGATGCTGCGCCTCTACTTCAGTCCACACGCACACAAGCTGGAATCCGCCGGGATGCTAGTACCGGGGCTCGGATATCCTGGGAATTGAGTTCTACAAGGTTTCTGTGTTTTCTCTCTGAGAAAACACTGTCTGGGCGGCTCTCTCAATCACTTAGATCGAAATTACATTAGATCACTTATATATGTCGACCTTGACATAAACCGAAACATCAGTCTCGGTTTCGGCCTTGTGTCGACCGACACACTTAGTGGTGTCGATCGACACACGTCTTGTGTCGACCGAAGCACCCAATGGTGTCGATCGACACACCTCATTAAAACTCATATTCGATGTGTATCCAATACACATCGACCAGACCATATGCCAATGATCTATCCCATATAAACTATGTCCAACTTGCTTAGGTGTGTGACCCTGTAGGTTCACACGATACTGGAAATGAGTTACAACTCATTTGTCATAAGCGGTTTCTAGCAAAAAATTATGACTACCCAGTATCATATGAATTGTCCGATCTCGACAATACAACTATCTCTAGAGTGAGTACAATGTGATTTCAGAACATAATCCCAACAGGATATGCTATTACCATCTACAAAATAACATAGTTACCAAGTTCACGGGAAAACATCTTCTGTACTAGCTGAAAAAGGCGGCTTACGCATATACGTTTACGATTTTAACCAATACATGGCCTCCTTACGAGCGGTAAATCATGAAATTGTTGATTACTTGGAGGAGGCGGATGTGAGTCTATGGTCACACGTGCATTTTGGCGAGACATGTATGTGTGCAATCTAACAATATAATGTCAGACTTAAAATTTTCTATTCAGACTTCGCATGTTGTCTGATTTTATAGTCAAACTTCTCCTGCACTCTGATTATTAACAAGACAACGGGTGCAGTCTGACAATATTGTGTTTTTTCTTAATACTTTCTAGTTCTCACTTGTGTTAACCTCTTTCAATGTGTTGAAGAAAGGTACAACATAAAGACGAGCAACATTGCCAAATCAATAAACTCTGCAATTAAGAAGGCAAAATGATATCCCATATCTTTCCTTTTGGAGTTGATACAAGAGAAGCTAGAAAATTGGTTTTGTAAAAGGCGGCTAGATGCAATGAGTTTCACAACAACATTTACCTGAGGAGTTGAATATTTGCTGGCTATTCGTGAATTTTTTGCGGATATGATGACAGCGTAACGCGTAGATACATATCGGTTCATTGTTAAAGGAGGACATAGGGATTGTGTTGTCTATTTGGAACATCAAAAGTGTGAATGTGGTGTGTGGGATTACGAAAAGATACCTTGCTCACATGCCATTTGCGTTGTACCGGAACTTGAGCTACACATTTCTACGCTTGTATGTCCATCTTACAGAATGGACTATTTGTACGCTGCATACTCACGTACATGTCCTTTATTTGTATTGTACTGGCACATCTGATCAACATCCTACCAAATAATTGTACTAGCACATCTGATCATGACATCGTACGTGTCCTTCCGCCAGAAGAGAGGCGGAAGCTTGGAAGAGAGAAGAAGTCGAGGTGGCAATCTTGCCTAGAAATTGCCAAGAAGAAGGGAAATCAACCGCAGAAACTACACAAGAAATATTATTGTTCGAATTGCAGACAAGCAGGCCAAAAATAACTTAATTGTCCAGAACCTGAGACTGATTAGAAATGGTTGAAGTATGATATGTTTTAGGGTTTTAGTAAAGGTTGATATGTTTTAGGGTTTAGTGAAGTCTGATACGTTTTAGGGTTTAGTGAAGTCTAATGTAGTAATGGATGTATTTGAGAAGTCTGATATTGAAACTTGTTTTCTCAATTGTTTTGGTTTTGTTTCATCAAGTGTAGTAGCACATAAACATAACTAAATACAAGTCATGAGTTTGTTACATAACACCCAAATACCCTACATATATGCCCAACACCCTAGAACTTCCGTGACAAAACATGCCCGCAAAAGTAAGCCAAAAGATTTGTCAATGAAGCACAACCTCTCGCTCCAGAACAATTCCAGATGGTTGTGTTGGCGAAGCCTCCACAAACCAATCCTGACATCAATTTGCTGCATTCAGCCACAAATGTGTTTATATATTTATAAAAATTAATCACAACCAGACTGCTACCGAAGTCTGAATATACAACCAGACTGCAACGGAAGTCTAAAATCACAACCAGACCGCCACATAAGTCTGAATTTACAACCAAACTACAACGGAAGTCTGAAAATAGATCCATACAGAAACGAAGTATAATGACCATTTCATGCTGTCATTCCTTGGGAGTGCGCATATCATAATACCATTGGAGTGATGTGTTCACTGTCTTCTGCGAATAACCCCTACAAAGAATGATACGCTTGTTAGAAATATAGTAAAAAATACATTATACAGCTTACTCTAGGTAGAGTGTTAAGACATACGATTGTCTTTTGTTATAATCATTAAGTGCCTTCACTTGGAACTTGGTTAGAGCATGTTTAATCTGCTCTTGGACAACATGTTTAATTGGAGTCTTCACCTTCTCCTTCTGTCTAAACTCTTTTGCCTTCGCATAGATTTACGCTTCAGCTATTGCTTGCTTAGTGTCTTGTTTCAACCTCTTGCCAGCATCGAAGTCTATGCCAATAGCCGACTGTGCAACGATTAAAACACTCGGATCTCTGCCCCCGATACTACCCTGCATATAAAATTTGACAACCGTGTTAAACATAAAGTTTGATTTAAAATTCACACCAGAGTCAGACTGTAATAAAAGTCTAATAACTAAAATACATCACCATCAGACTTCTGTGGAAGTCTGATATCAAAATTCTGTAGAAGTCAGACATATTCTGAATGCTGATTAAAAATCACACCACCGTCATACTGCAATATAAGACTAATACCAGAAATCCACGTTCAGAGCTAACACAAGAACAAGGAGAAAACGATATGCGGTTATGTTCATGTTCTTACAAACAACAATATTCATACTTCTAATAGGTCTACTTCTCCTTAAAGGCTTTATTCATAAGTTTGGTACTTCTCTTAGGCTCATCTTTCTTTTCCTTATTTGCATTCAGAGTATGAGGGTTTTGAATACTAACCCCATCATCAGCCGCAGTCTGTTTGTTGGTGTAACACCCGCCTCTCGGTTAATCCGGAGAGCCGGCATTAGGACGCCCGTTGAACCCATTCGGTCCAACCGGGACGCCACCTCAACTGGTCCCAGGAACCCGGCGCTCTCTTCTGGTTTAAATACACCAATTGCATCACTAGATCGAATCAATCCCGCATCCGGACCTGCAAGAAAACGGGGACAGGGAAAGGGAAAAGGAGGTCTGAGTAATTGTTTCAAACACAATTACCCAGTGAGGGGCGAATTTAAGGAATCCGCGATCCCGACTTACACTACGCAACAACGAATCACAAGTCCTAGGCTAATATCATCTTGCAATCAACATTCATCACCCGAAGGCTTTCACCACACAACCTACGTCCCGAAGGACTACTACCGCCCGAAGCGAAAACAACAACGAGCCCCGGAACCCGCCATTGGTCCCGGCGCCCAACAACTCAACAACACCACCGGGGAGCTCGCCGAAACCCCCCTTACGACGACGAAAGGGTTGCGTACCCAAAACTCGACATACGCAAGCCGCCAAGAAACACCCTTTCGGGGGCCCTACCACAGTTCTAAACCCTTCAAGTCCATCACACACAAGCAACGTTTTCGGTTTAAGCGATAACCTAGCATTCTAAGTTCCACAATCAATCACATCGAGATCTTTACTATCCTAGACTACCTAGGGAAAGACAACATTAACGAAGGACTATCGTCCGGAATTGAACAGAGCAAGCAAGGATAAGAACCGATCCTCACCTTGACCAAAGAAGGGCATTTTCGTAGTTTAGGACCTTCATGAAACCGAACAGACAACAGATCTGGAAAGAGGGCGAAAACTAGATCAACTTAGGCTTTTGAATCGCTCAAATCGGATCTAAGACGGGCTAGATATGATCGAAAGAAGTTTTGGTAGTTTAAAACCTAACCCGGTTCAAACCGAATCGAAATTGAAATCAAAATCAATTCGAAACTGGTTTGGCTAAACCGGAAATCGAAATCAATTTAAGGAAACCGGCTAAACCGAAATCAATTGGGATAAACCGGAAATCGAAATCAATTAGGAATCGAACCGAACCGGACCAACCAAACCGGACCGGTGGATAACGGCGGCGGTCAACGGTCGGCGACGGCGGCTCCGGTCGGCAGACGGCGGCGGCTCCGGCGACGGGCTGCGGCTCCGGTCGGCGGCGGCGGCGGCGCGTGACGGCGGCGGGCGGCTCCGGCGGCGGCGCGTCGGGGTCGGCTCGGCGAGGCGGTCACGGTGGTGTGCTCGGTTTCTCGGGATTCAGAAGATTTTTTGAAAAACGAATGAAAACACGTTTTGGGTTTGGAAAACTCAGATCTACGGGATTCGATGGTTACCTGGATCGAAGGGAAGCTCAAAAACGTGAATAGTGGCTTCTAGGGCTTTGGTCAACTCCACACTTCGACAGAACTCCGCAGCAGAAGAAAGAAATAGGTTTTTAGGAGGCTAGGGGCTGGTATTTATAGGTAGGGGCTAGGGTTTTAGAAAAAGGAAAACGGGCTTGGCTAATGGGATGGGTTTTTCTCTTACTTTTAAAAATAAATTTTGGGCTATGGGTTTTGGGCCATTACAGTTGGCCTCAGCCAGCATGGCAGGTTTAGCTGAAACCACCGCTTCCTTTACCTTCCCTCTCCATGCAGGTTCATCTTTGGTATCAACAACATGATCCTTAATCTTCATCTTCAGTACCACTTTATTGGTAGGCTTCGGGTTCCATGGAGCCATTTCCATTTTCTTTTTTCCATCCTCTTCATCACCAGCAGCAACAGTCACTTCATCTTCATCCTCAAGATCTACAGCTTGATCATCTTCATCCTCATCACCTCCAAACTTCTTCACATCACCAACCGCACCACTAGTAGCTTTCGTCTTCTCATTCATTTCCCTCCAGTAGCAGCTTTCTTCTTCTCATTTCCATTCCTTACACTAGAAGCTTTCTTCTTCTCATTTTCCTTCTCAACTCTAACATTTTTCTTCTCCTCATCACCATCATCCTTGGCTCTTTCTCCCTTCAAATCCTTAATATCCTTACCAAGATCATCCATCCTGGTTCCCATCAGACGAAAATCTTCATTAACAACATTTGCAAATGAATTAATCATAGTATCAAATAATTGTTTAAAACCCTCAATCATTTGAACAACATCACCATGCGTCAGGGGCAGCGCTGCCTAATCTAGCTCTCTTATTAATAACCTCAACCTCTCCTTCCTCATCCTCGTCATCATCCGGCAAATGTACTAACTTCCTCTTAACTCCCAATCCCTTTTCCTTTTTCTGACCCACCTCAGCCTCCACATCCTCAGACTTAACAACCTCAAGCTTAACATTGACCGATAACTTTGATCCTGAACACACCTTAATTTTCCAGTTTTTAGAACTCCACCTCCAAGGTGTAGTCCCAAGCTCCCCTGCATTGCTTTCACAATGTTCTCAACTTTCTCAGCTTCTTCATCATCATTATCCCACTCGGGGAACATGTCATCAAACGCCTTGAATACGAAGTTGTTGACGTGGGACTGCAAGTTACAAGTCACATAGCAATATGAATATAGGTATTTATAAAATCACAACGTCAGACATCATATTTAGTCTGGGAACAATATGCCAAACTTCAAATTCAGTATTATATACACAAAGTCAGATTTCATTTTTAGTCTGATATTCACAAAGTCAGACTTTATTTTCAGTCTGATATACACAAAGCCAGACTTCATATTCAGTCTAGTACACAACGCCAGACTTCATATTCAGTCTGGGTTAAATATTTTAGACTTCAAACAAAGTCTAAGAAATACTTGTTTGCGTAAGTTTTAGTCGACTTTCTTCCGACTCCTTGATCCTTGGTATGCCAGCAGTGGCGGGGTTGTGTCATTTGGTAAGGACTCTCTATAAGTTGTAGTCATCGCGGGACATGCCCAATATACCCAAATATTCAAGATCTCAGCAAAACCTCCAATCTGATAATTTTTGCCATTTACGAGTTTTTTTTGTTTGCATCCTTGACAGATTCTATCATAAGTTTAAAGGTCAATCTTCCAGCAGTAGCTTAGTAATGTCAACCCTTGTGGCAATTGTCCAGTGTTGAGCCTCAATGAAAGATACATAGATGGCTAGATAACGCAACACTACAGGAAAAAGACATTTCTTAGCATCAGAATAATGCTATCTATCGATATCATAGCATCTTCACAAGCGATGTATCTGCTCCCGTCATAATAGGTCATGCACTTTAGATAGCGTTTTTTTTTGTTCTGCTATCATATTTTCATATACTATAGTGTTTCTTTGTTTTCCATTAAATACTATATAATAGCATTTTAAAATCGTTATTTTTTATCAATTGTTTTACTATATCATTCGTATTTTGTTATGTTTTGTTCGTTTCAATTTGATTTGCATTCAATTTTGTTTGCTTTCTAAAGCATTTGAATTTGGTTAATAAATTTTGAATTTATATTTCTAAATAAAAAAAATTACATTCAACAAATAAATATGATACATTCATATGGTAAAACAAACCTACAAAATCAAAACTCATTTAGATAAAGTTAAGACCTTTATCTTTCTCCTATGTGTCTTAACACAGTTTAGAAAGAATATAAGTTGCTACAAAATAAGTGATAGAGGTGATTCATGACATACACTTCAGCTTTTCTCTTTAGTAATGATAAGATCCAATCCAAAATGATTTCATTGACTCATAAGAAGAAAAGTTGATTGCAAGGGTTGGCCCAACACCCTGGATCAGGAAAAAGAACTACCAAGAAGCAGTTAACAATCAACACACTTGGCTTGGCATACGAGAAGTAAGGAAAGCAAACGTACCAACATTGTACCACCAAGTCCTTTTATACAGACGTAAAAATCCCTCTTCTCTGCATATGGTACGGAAAGCTTGCCCAACACCCTGGTAATACATTGCATTTCTCTGGGAAGAAACAAAAAGTAATGCATTCAGGTCACAGACAGACCACGAAAGGCTACTCAGATCAAGAGAACAATAAAAGCTTTCAAATATCAACCACAAGAAGAAAACAAAAATCAAACCTGTGCAGCAAGACATGTCCTAACAAGATCGAGAGGATATGTAGCTGCAGCAGCTGTTATTCCAGCCAAGCCACCACTAACAAGGTGCACAAACGGGCTGCTACTCGCACTTCCTAAATAACACTTTTGACTTCACACCTAAACAAAGGAAACATGAAACAAATTTACACATAAAAGCACTCAAACAAACATTCAGATCTTTGATGTCACAAACTCGATCACTAGAATGCTGACTTCAACCTGATGAGCTATGATTCATCACCTTCATCGTTACGATCAAAGATGGTTTATTTGACTCAGATTTATACATCATATCGTCAAACAGACCAAGCATCGTGCCTGTCACAAGTAAACAACAACAATTTAGTCAAACCTATATCAAATCTCTCTTCCTAGTGGATATGGTTATTCTAGCTGATTTCTCGACAGATGTATCAGTTTTTCCCTTCATGACATGTAAAGGAAAATATTTATATTAGGGACACAAATTATTGGACAAACACACTTGAGGAGAACAGATTTACCAAAGTCATTCTCTTCTTCTTGTCTGCAATTCTAGCTCTCTTCCCCTAAAGAGTCGATGGGGTCAGAAGCCTATGTATCTTAGCTGCTTTGCTCACTTCCTTGCCTGTTAAGAAGATGAAACAAGTTTCAATGAGCATTAACTCTCCCAAGTTTTGTCTAATATTGATTTTCGGGTTTTCTCACTCACCTTTCTTGTTTGTGAACTTGTAGCGGTAAATTTCACTTTCTCCTGGATTTTCCGAGCAACAAACACTTCCTACCAAGTAAAAGCATATCACACTAACAGAAGTTACTAAGTAAGCAACAACAAAATATTTTTTAGAGGGGAGGCTGTGAAAGTTGTGAAAACTAACCATATTGCTCAATCCACCTGAAATGGAGATGCAAGCTTCCTCGTCCTCGACATATTTGGATTGGAAACATGACATACGATTCACCTGAACAGTCTTATCGACAAGATTCCGACGATGTTGAGCCCTGGAAACATGACAGACGATTACATAAGCTTCTCTCTTTCAATTTAATAGCAGAAGAAAAAATCATGCATCAATTTCGAAATTCTTAAATTGAGAATCCGAAAAAGGTTCAGATTTCTGGTGAATAGAACAGATCAAATCCAATATTTTCTACCTAATCATTCACAAGTACAAAGATCTTTCACTAACGTCGAGACAGGCCTGCATCGAGAAAATCAAATAAGAATATGAAAAAGTAACAGGGAGATGGTGAAACCTGCTTGTGGGAGGAACGATGATGGACAGCGCCCTTGACCTGCAAGCGAAACCCACAATCGCCACCTTTCCTTCCAATCTCCTCGCTATCTTCTTATCCATTTCTTATGGACCTGCAAGCGAAACCTACAAAATTAAAAACGGTCATCGCCGGCGTACAGAGGGGACATTGCCGGAATGAAATTTCCTGAGGCGAAAAGATACGATGCAAACGTGTAAAAGAGACCTTTTTGAGATGGAGACAAACCCTGAAAGATAAAGATCTTTTTCCTTTCTCTGCGTTTGTTTTTTATTCTATCAACTAGGCCTGGGCGTTCGGGTACCCGTTCGGGTTCGGTTCGGGTCTTTCGGGTTTTCGGGTTTTCGGGTCTGAGATATAAAACCCATTCGGGTATTTTAGAATTTCGGTTCGGGTTCGGTTCGGTTCCATTCGGGTTCGGTTCGGGTTCGGGTACCCGAAAAACATAAAACAAAAATAAAAATTAGTTATATTTAAATAAAAATTCGTTAAATTTTGATAAATATAACAAAACCCTTCATATATTTTGTTTATTTTTGATAATTTAGCTATTTTAAACTAAAAACAACTAATATATTTAAGTTTATAATTATAATTTTGGATAATTTTGTTATATTAGATCTAAATATAATTAATATTTTAGGTATATAATTGTAATTCGGATATTTCGGGTACCCATTCGGTTCTCGGTTCGGGTCGGATTCGGGTTCGGTTCTTCGGATATAGGAGTTTAGGACCCGTTCGGATATTTTATCGTTTCGGGTTCGGGTTCGGTTCTACTTTTTCGGTTCGGGTTCGGTTCGGTATTTCGGGTCCGGATATTATGCCCAGCCCTACTATCAACTATGAGAAGGCAAAGTAATATTTGGTTTTTAGTTGTCAAAATTTTAGGCCGACTTTTGTTAAAATATAGTGCACTTATTAAAAAAAGAGGCGGGCTTTAAAATATTTTAGGCGCTACATTTATTATAGCGTTGGTAAATTTATAAACGTTATTAAAAACTTACGGTTATGTTAAGCATAGGACAAATGCAAAAAGCGCTATCTGGTTATGCTATGAATAATCAATTTTTTTGTAGTGCAACCAAATCCGTTGTTGTGGTTCACAACCACCACATCTCTTACCAGCATCATATAATTACGAATAACTTGGGCCTAACTCGAAATCTACCCCAAGAAGCTCCCACATTACTCTCATCTGGTATGTATTCTTAACTTCAGGGTACTCCATATTCTCATCATAGTCGTAGTTGAGTTCGGTTATGTCTTGGAACTCAGTCATCGAAATCCAAGCTACATGAACGCTGAGAAAAGACCATATCTCATACTTCTTCTTGCAATCCAACTGCAGAGAAAGCATGAAGTGTACCATCCTCGAACACCAATTGAAATGCGTGTCATGGATTCTCAAAAAAAATCCAAAAGTCTGAATCGAGGAGCTCTTGCCATTCTGCCGGCAACAACGTTAGTTTAAGATCATCAATTAGATATCTCCTACCGCTGAAGTAGTGTATGCTTTTATCCGGAATAGGCTCATAATCGGGTGTGAACATCCTCTGTGGTAATTCATGCTCTCCCATAATGAAAACCTGCAACAACAACCACCCAAATCATAGTTAGAATGAATATGCAGTCTGATAACTACTAGTCAGACTCCATTTGTAGTCTGAGTACTATAGTCAGACACCATTTGTCGTCTGCTTACTAATAGTTATGCTAAGTATACACACAAAAAGAGGAGACGATGAATCTTAACGTCAAAAGACAACGGCGGAGGAGAGAGAAATCATATCTGGAATTAAAAAAAAAAGCAAAAGCTCAGTGCAAGTACGAGAAAAAAGTAAGACACTATTTGCAGTCTGATAACTACTAGCCAGACTCCACTTGCAGTATAGTTATGCTACGTATACATACAAAAATAGGAGTCGATGAATCTTACCGTCGTAGGACGATAACGAAGAAGAGAGAAACCAAATCTGGAAACCAGACGACGAACAAGTTGAAGATGTCGGTTCATTGGCTCTGAGAGAGAATCATATTTTTTTTTCCTTGGGAACATGTAAAAAAAGGATAAAAAATCTTTTTTATATGTGGGTCATAAGGGGCCGTTAAAAATGATAGTTTTACCACAGACGGTTCTGCCGCACATTTTTCGTCTCCTTTTTACAAAACTGCCCGGTATTTTTCGTGGTATTTACAAAAAAAAAAAAAGTTAATTGTCGTGCATTTTAACTGGGGAGGTTACGAAATTTTTGTAACTTCAGACTTCATATGAAGTCTGACAACATAGTTTTTATTCAGACATCATATGTAGTCTGACAGTCAGGATCATGCCATGCAGATTAAATATCAGTCAGGATCGATTCAGAACCGTTCTAGAACTCAAACACAGATGTAAAACTCACAAACTTTCGTTGCGAGAATTTACTAAGTCTAAACCCAAAAAATCCAAATTTCTTTGCAATTCTTAACAAATTAAACTAGCATTAAGTGCAAGTTCGATTAGTTAACAATTTAATTAAACCAAATTTCTTCGTAGATAATTAAATTGCTCAACCTAAACATATCAGATTTTAAATTACACTTTCGTGTCAATTTATAAACCTTGGATCTAGATTCCAATTGATCATGTTAGAAACTAGCTTTAAGTGCAATTCAGGTTGAAGAACTAATAAGTTATGAATCCTTAACTGATTGATTTAATCTAACAAGTCATGAAAACCCTAATGAGAATCCCTAAACCTAACAATGAATCTACTTAGACATATTGACTGAAGCAAACAACATATTATGAATAGATTGCATTAAAGAAAGAGTAGAGAACGAAAAAGTGGTTCGAAATCTTCTCCAAAAGCAGTACAAGGAACAGATCAGCCCCTGATAGGGTCTAGTTTTAATCATATTCTACTGCAAGTGCACAATTAAGTGATTGTAGTATATAGGGTATCGAATCCACATAGACTCTGGTCTCGATAGATAAAGAACCGTAGGAATTTAAACTAAGAAGAAAGCAAATTGTAGTAAACTAAATAGCAAAGCAAGAAAGTAAACAAGTAGCAGATTGTTAGTGGTGAAAGCAGTTAATTAAAGGCGCTAAGTCTAGGGCGTTCTCAGGAAATCAGACAAGCAGACAAATCAATCAGTCAGGATCTAATTAAGCACAGTTCTAGAACTGAAATCACGGAATTAGAATTAACCAAATCTCTTTGCGAAAATTCTATAAGTTTAAATGCAGTAATCCAAATCTCTTTGCAATTACTAACAGATTAAACCAGCATTAATTTCAAGTTCGATATGTTCACAATTAAACTAAGCTAAATCTGTTTGCGAATAATTTAATTGCTCAACTAAATAGTTCAGATTCTAAACCACACTCTCGTGTCGTATTTAGCAACCTAAGATCTAGATTCTAATTGATCAGGTTAGAACTAGCATTAAACTCAATTTAGATCGAAGAACATTCTATTCATGTGAATCCTTAACTGAATTAAACAAGTCTAGCAAGTCATGAAATCCTTAATGAGAAACCCTAAACCTAACTATGAATCTACTCAGACATGGAATATGAAAGCATAATCACTGAATTAATAGAAATCATAAAAGAGATTAAATAAATAAAGGGGTTCGAAATCTTCTCCAAAATAAAGTGAAGTACATGATCAGATCAGCCCCAATAACTCTAAAAACTCTCTGCTCTTAATTATGAAAGCGTATATAAAATAAACACCAAAATCCTAATTATATAGGCATAATCTCGGCTGGGGCTTCTTTGTAAATACTGAAAACTTCTGGGCCAAAGTGCAAAATCTTGAATCTTCATTAAACCGCCGTATCTGCCCAACTCGATCGACACCAAAGGTGTGTCGATCGATGCATGATCTCAAAATCGGACAGTGAGCTCAATCTCTCGGCCAAACACTCCAAAAATCCCCAAAATGCTCCAATATCTCCAATTCTGCTCCAAACCTGATTATACCTGTAAAAGACTCTAAAAGAACACAAAAGAACACTAAAACACAATTATATCATGGCATAAAACCGGTAAAAACCATGATATATCAACTCCCCCACACTTAGCCTTTGCTTGCCCTCAAGCAAAACAGAGAACTAGAATGTAGTGAAGAGGTTTGAAAACTCTTCAGAAACTCTTTTCATCTTAGAAGCAGCAACACTCAGATTCTCCTTAGCAAACCACATGAAAGAATCAACCTGCAGACATCAAGACCAACATATACTTCCCCCACACTTAGCAATTGTCCTAAGTAAACTCCACAATCACATTCACGCATTCAAATTCACCCTACTGACTTCTGCAAGTATTTAAGTGCGGTCTCACCTAAGGAGTATCGATCAGAGGCACATGGACTCTTACCTTATCAGCTCTAGACCACCATACTATCTTTCTCTAGTCCCTTTCTTCTCTTTTCCCTTTCTTAGCATTCTGATTTTTTCCCATTGGGTATCATTTTTTTTTATCAGTGCTCTTCCCGTTAAGGGGTGTACCTTGGACACATTCCATGGATGCACAGGATATGAAAGTTGTAGCTACCATTCCCATGACCACTTCGGAGTTACTAACTCATCCTCAATTTATTATTATTATTATTTTTTTTTTTTTATGGAAGGGGAGAAGGGAACTAGATAGGACAGGTTTACAGGCTGTGTCAGAACTAACAATGGAATCCGACACAAAGTATACCAAACCCTTAGGTGAGAAATCTAAGTCAGTATTAAGGTGAAGTCAGTAAAAGGATCCTCTGCTACCTGAAGCGATGTGGGTGTCCTTAGTAGGTTGATCCATGTCTGGGTTTTCTAATAGTCAGAGATAATCTGCAGTTTCATCCCAGTGGTTACTTAAGTTCCTGCAAGTGCTGCTAATCTTCTCAAAAAATTATTGTTTCTTACTTAAAATTTTTGACTCGATAAAACAAATTTTTAAAAAAATTTAACTGACTCTAAGAAAACAAAAGAAAGAAGTTAGTAGAACCTCCCCCACACTTAAGACACACTGTCCCCAATAGTGTCAAGCGAAGGATTGGCAAAAAGAAAGAAAAATTTGTTAAATGGATTGGTTGGGTTCTGTCGGGTTTTACCTCTGTCGCTCAGGCATCGATCGTTGCACTAGGTGCATCGACCGTTGCTAGGCGATTTTTCGTTTATGATCGATCGTTGCTCAGGACCGCAACGATCGGTGCAATGCGATTTTGATCGTGTTGTGACGATCGACACAGTGGTGTGTCGATCGACGCACAGCGTATATCGGATCAGTCAGCAAGTTAGCAGGTTAGTCCGTTGGTAAAACCAAATTTTCTTTCCTGCAAAGCTGAAAACACTAAAAACAGAGTAAAATCAAGGCAACTAATGTATCAAATCAAGCACAACCAACCAAACATAGTAGCATCCTAAAAATCAAAAGAAAAAGTGCAAAGGAAAAGAAAAAGATAGCAGAATACAGAACCGAATGTCTGAAAATGGAGACTACGCACTCTCGCTCTCATCATCATCTATCCCACCATAGCGCTCAGTGTCACTGGCTGCCGCAGGAGAATGCTGTCGACGTCGAGTAGTAGGGACGGGCTGATGGACCTGTGGCTGTCTCCTGCAGGTGCAGGTGCGCATGAAGTTCCAAATGCTCCGCAGAATCCCATCCTCTCTCTCTCTCTCCACTCTGCCTCAGACATATCACCATAGGGCACTGTAATCTCAGGATAAGGGCCGATGTCAGCAGCAGGAGCAGCAGCAGGCGCAGGGGCAGAGGATGATGAAGCTCGTGTAGAAGGCTCTCCCAGCGGATGAGCCATAGAAGGGACTCCACGCTGCGCGGTCTCAGGAGGCTGGAATCTCAGGGTCTCCAGTGTATCAATCTGTGTCAATCCAGGAGCAGGAAGCTCCACTCCACACTTCCCAGAGCTCGGATCATGGTAAACCCAAATGCGCCCCTCCTTGAGCCAGGTAGAGCTCTGCAAGTGGCTGAAATAAAGGAACTCCTTGGCTGTGTCACACTCTGTGCCCTCTAGAGGAATCCCGCAGTGCATAAAGATGGGAATAAGCAGGCTCCCCACTGTCTCAGTGTCTACACCATCAAATGGCTTCAACTGCAGGTCACATAAATGCTGAGTGAAAACAGCTCCCAAGTTGAGACCCTTAGTAGGATCTCTCACGCCAGAACCCTCAAACTGATCTCGCAGCCCGATAAACAACATCTCCATCTTATACTTGCGCATCTTGTTGGCCTCATACTTGCATAGCAAGCTCCAACACAAGATACGCAAGACATATCTCAGCACAGGATGTCTCACCTGCTTCACCGGTGTAGTCCTCGAATTGTATCGACCGCTGCCAATACACTCCCAAAATGATCGGGCCTCCTCTGGATCCCACTCAAGTGGCATGCCAATGCGCCTCGGCTCAGTGCTGAAACCGTAGATCCTGCAGATATCTAGTAAAGGAATCTGATACCTGACTCCCCAACTCATGAAGGTAAAGATACCTCCTGTAGCGCTCCTGCTATCTAGATCCGGGTAAACCACCCTGTAAGTGGCTAGCAACTGTCAGACCAGCTCTGGATATAAATCATAAGGACGCATAGGCATTGTCCCTAGACCAATGCCCTTACACACCGCAAGTACCTGCTCATCGATCCCCATACTCTTACAGGTAGAGTAGTCTGCAAACCTGGTTGGTTTGATAATCATCCCACACCAACCATTGTACAGCAGCGTGTCATATTCATCCCACTGGTTAATCAGTGGCCTCTCTGTAAAATCAGCGGTCTTAAGGAACTCAGCAATGTTCTGTGGCCACTGTCTGGCTGTCGGGATATCTGTCATGTCTGCTCGGGGCCAAGGTAGTGCTACTGCTGGACCAACTCTCACGTACGGCTCAGGTGGCTGAGAGTCTCTATGAAACCACCCTGGTGGTGGAATGTACTGTCGTGTGGTTGTTGCTGCTGTTGCTCGGCGCTTGCGGGGTTGTCTGCGAGATGCCATCTGCATAAGAAAAATTCAAACACCAATAAGTCTCGGCAAACTCTCTGTGAAATCGCGAAGCATAGACCATTGCACCTAAGGCATCGATCGTTGCAAGGCGATTTCGCATTATCGAACATTTCCCCAAAATCCACAAATCGTTCTAAATTCGTTCAAACAACCACAAAATCAACAATAACCCATCACTAAACAACCTAAATCACGTTCATATCGGCACAGAATCATCAGTCTCAGGCTAAACATCCGAATTTCATAAACCCTAAAATCAATTCCGAAAATGATGAAAATGAGAGCTCATACCTTGGAATCTTTGTAAATGGATTATAGAAATAGCTAGATGATGTTAAAACAAGTAGAATTGCGCTTTGAAACACAAGAAATGATGAAAAATTGAGAGATTTAGGAGTGGAGAATCTCGGTTGTACGGTCGGCGGAATGGAGAAGAAAAGAGAGGAGAAGGGTTTAAGGCAACTTACCGCGGTCGTGGGTGCAACGACCGTTGCTAGTGAGCAACGATCGATGCTGGTTGAACCAAATCGATTCCGTTTTAGCGCGCGTACCTTAATTTTGCAATTGAACCAATTGCAACGACCGTTGCACAGGACCGCAACGATCGTCACAATGCGATCTATCTCCTCGTCGTAATCTCCTTGCAACGACCGGTGCACAAGTGCATCGATCGTCACACATATCCAGACTCGAGTTCTGTATCTGAAACTTAGCAAAAACAAACAAAAACGTGAAATCCTAAGAAAAACACCAAAATAAGAAAGAAAAACAACTAAACCTAACAGTGGGTTGCCTCCCACTCAGCGCTTGTTTAAGGTCATTTGCTTGACCGGACGAACAAGATCAGTTTGCTGGAGATCCTGACAGAGACTTTGATTGTCTCTGTGCAAGCCTCCTCATCCATGGCGGAGAATAAGTTGTATCAGAATGATCCTGTCCAAGAAAAGAAGGGGTAAACTGCTCTCCAGGATCCAAAACCATAGCGTGACTTGACTGCTCATCATCTCCATCCATAATGGTGAAGGTCTGCCCATCTATCAGTGGCTTGCGCAGCTTGTCCATCTCGAAATGCAGCGGCTCATCTCTCAGATGGAGGTCTATCAGACTATGTCTAACATCTATTACTGCTCCCGCTGTAGCCAAGAACGGTCTTCCCAATATCAACGCATCATCAGGATCACTGTCATACTTCAGCACTAGGAAGTCCGTTGGAACTAAATAGTTTCCAATCTCACCGGGATGTCCTCAAGGAGTCCTTCCGGAACTCGTATAGACTGATCAGCTAGGACAAGAGAGGTCCTAGTAGGAGAAAAATCCAGCATACCCAGCTTCTCTGCCACAGAATATGGCATAAGACTTCCAGCAGCTCCAAAATCACAAAGAGAACGCCTAAAACTATCCTCAAAGATAGAACAACTTAGCACAAAAATTCCAGGATCAGGCAGCTTCTTGGGAACCTTGGTTAACAGAACATCACTTATCTGTTGAGGGACTACAATCACCCAATCTTTCAGCTCTTCATCTAAAGGCAACATCTTATTCAAATACCTCTGCACACATGGATGATAAGGTGGATCATCAGATGATGGAATTTCTTCCAACTCTTCACCAATCTCCTCTAGCTGCTTAAGCTCTTCAATCTCCTGCTTAATCACTTCAGATACTGAGGGATATAGTCTAGTGAATTGTGCATAAATCTCCTGTTGAGTAATCTCAGAAACTCCAGGGAATAAGCGATTAAGCTCCAAATCTGCGTCAATGCCATCAACATCCGGCGAGTCTGTCTGTTCACGACCGACACCGGGTGTGTGTCGATCGATGCAACACTGTTTTCACAGTTTTCACCCGAGAGATTTTCTCCAAAATCCAAAATTTCAACCTCTTCTACCAACTCAGTCGTGCTTAGCTCAAATCCTTCACCTAGGTGAGATCCATCATCAATGTACACGGACCAGGCCTTAATATGGGTGTCTGCTACTCCTTTTCCCTTCATAGAACTGGAAATCTGATTCACCTGAGTATCCAACTGCTTCATATGACTGTTCAGAGACTCAAACTTTCCATTGAGATCCTCATAGACAGCATCCAACTTCTTATTGCAGTCCACAGAAATCTTGGTATGACTCTCCAGCAGTTGTTCCATCATTGTCTCCATCTTACTCTCATGAGCAGTGGCTGCAGGAGGAGTCTGATAAGATGAAGATCCATAGGTTCTCTGAGTACCTTGTCCAAAAGGCTTCTGAAAACCACTAGTCTGTCCAAAACCAGATGAGTTCTGATTGCCTGTGAAGGCACTCTTCTGTCCTCCATTGAAGAACCTGTTTCCCTGCTGATTACCAAGTCTGTTACCTTGGAAACCAGATCCTCCGATGTAATTCACATCTTCTTCCTGAGTGTCCTCCTCAGTCTGAATTACCTCAACATCTTGGGCAAAGTGGACAACCTTCTTACCAGCCAGGAGATTGCAAATTGTGTCCAGCTTAGATCTAAATTCAGCCATCTCTGAATTCTCTACACTTCCACCAGATTTCTTCCTCCTCTCATCCATAGTCATGCAACTGTTGCTGCTCACTAGGTTCTCAATCAACTGCTTAGCTTGTGCAGGAGTTTTGGTGTTGAAGTTTTCATTACTGGAGTTATCCAGCGCAGACTGATATGGAAGATTTATGCCTCTGAAGAAGATACCTAGCAATGTGACCTCAATGAATCCATGGTGTGGGCAGTCACGCTGGTACTTCCTGAATCTCATCCAAGCAGTCTTAAGAGGCTCAGTAGGACCTTGGGTAAATGTCAGAATGTCCTGTCTGGACTGATCGGAACGCGCATCATCATAGAAGTGACGCAGGAACTCACTCTTCAGGGCTGCCCAAGTATCAAACTTCCCAGGTGGCAGTTGCTTCAGCCATGCAGCAGCATCTCCAACGAGACTGTATGGAAAGAGCTTAAGGATCAGATAATCCTGGCAGACTCCATCATACTTCATGCCATTGATTAGGTCCTCAAACTGATCAATGTGATCCATAGGCTGCTCCGTGGGATGACCATGGAAGGCATTCTGTCTCATCAGCGAGTAGTAGATGGTTTTGATCTCAAAATCATTCCTCTCAAAACCAGGCATCACAAGAGCTGGCCGGTTTGCATGAAACTCATCCAGTCTGTTGTAGTCAGCTAAAGTCCTCTCATGGACAAACATCTCTCTACCTTGGGCCTGTCTTTGGCCTTGGTTCTGCTCCTGTTGCGGTTGCTCAGGAGGATCAGGGATTACATTCCCTTCAGCATCAATCCGTTGCCCAGCAGCATTGTACGGATTGTTATCTCGGTCCCTCAGGGTACCTTGAGCATCAGGCATAATGATTAACTTCTGTACCACCATCCTTGCTCTTCTTTCTCTTCTGTTAGTCCTCTCTAGACGTCCAATTTCTTCAAGTCCGAGATTAACGAGGTTCAGGTTCTGATTACTTCGAGTTTCACGCGTCTGCATAAACTGTCTGTAATCGTCAAGCAACGATCAATGCTATCAGTGCAACGATCGATTCAATCTCAGAATCGCCTAGTGACGATCGACACAAAGGTGCAACGATCGACGCAAAGCGAAATCGGTACCCGCGACAGAGAGAAAACAGAAAAAAATTAGTAACTTAAAAGAACAAAACAAAACGAAACAAAAAAATAAAATAAAAAAATCCTAGTAGAAACCCTAAGTTCGATCCTATCGAAGACTCTAAGAGTCCCCGGCAACGGCGCCAAAAACTTGATAGGGTCTAGTTTTAATCATATTCTACTGCAAGTGCACAGTTAAGTGATTGTAGTATATAGGGTATCAAATCCACATAGACTCTGGTCTCGATAGATAAAGAACCGTAGGAATTTAAACTAAGAAGAAAGCAAATTGTAGTAAACTAAATAGCAAAACAAGAAAGTAAACAAGTAGCAGATTTTTGGTGGTGAAAGCAGTTAATTAAAGGCGCTAAGTCTAGGGCGTTCTCAGGAAATTAGACAAGCAGACAAATCAATCAGTCAGGATCTAATTAAGCACAGTTCTAGAACTCAAATCACAGAATTAGAATTAACCAAATCTCTTTGCGAAAATTCTCTAAGTCTAAGTGAAGTAATCCAAATCTCTTTGCAATTACTAACAGATTAAACCAGCATTAATTTCAAGTTCGATATGTTCACAATTAAACTAAGCCAAATCTCTTTGCGAATAATTTAATTGCTCAACCTAAATAGTTCAGATTCTAAACCACACTCTCGTGTCGTATTTAGCAACCTAAGATCTAGATTCTAATTGATCAGGTTATAACTAGCTTTAAACTCAATTTAGATCGAAGAACATTCTATTCATGTGAATCCTTAACTGAATTAAACAAGTCTAGCAAGTCATGAAATCCTTAATGAGAAACCCTAAACCTAACTATGAATCTACTCAGACATGGAATATGAAAGCATAATCACTGAATTAATACAAATCATAAAAGAGATTAAATAAATAAAGGGGTTCGAAATCTTCTCCAAAATAAAGTGAAGTACAGAATCAGATCAGCCCCAATAACTCTAAAAACTCTCTGCTCTTAATTATGAAAGCGTATGTAAAATAAACACCAAAATCCTAATTATATAGGCATAATCTCGGCTGGGGCTTCTTTGTAAATACTGGAAACTTCTGGGCCAAAGTGCAAAATCTTGAATCTTCATTAAACCGCCGTATCGGCCCAACTCGCTAGTGTGTCGATCGACACCAAAGGTGTGTCGATCGATGCATGATCTCAAAATCGGATAGTGAGCTCAATCTCTCGGCCAAACACTCCAAAAATCCCCAAAATGCTCCAATATCTCCAATTCTGCTCCAAACCTGATTATACCTGTAAAAGACTCTAAAAGAACACAAAAGAACACTAAAACACAATTATATCTTGGCATAAAACCGGTAAAAACCATGATATATCAGCCCCAAAGCTCCAAAACTCTCTCTAGGTAAAAGTATCAAAAGTATGTCTAAAACAAAACACGAAAACTCTAATTTAAAGTGCATAACACGTTTTGGGTCTTCTTTGTAAATACAGGAACTTCTGGGTCAAAACTGCAATTCTTCAAACCTTCATCAATGCGCTGGACTTCTGCGAATTGGGACTGCAACGATCGATGCAAGGCTGCATCGATCAACGCTCAGGTCGAACAGAGATGCTCAGTTTCTCTCATCATGGCTCCAGCTCCAACTCTTGCCCAAAAAGCTCAACTATCTTCCAAAGTCCTCCAAACGTGTGCAATCCTAATAAACACCTAAAAAGACTCGAAAGACGCTACAAAATAATCTGATATATACTTATATCATGGCTTAAAAATGGTAAAAACCATGATATATCAATTCCCCCACACTTAGCCTTTGCTTGCCCTCAAGCAAAACATAAAACCAAGATGAGGTGAAGAAGTTTGAAAACTTCTGAAACTCGTTTCATCGTAGAAGTACCACACTCAGATTCCCCTTAGTAAGCGACATGAAAAATGCACCTGCAGACATCAAGACCAACATATACTTCCCTCACACTTAGAAACTGTCCTAAGTAGACTCTACAATCACATTCATAGCATTCAAATTCACCATACTGACTTCTATAATCTAATAAGTGCGGTCTCACCTAGGGAGTATCGATCAAAGAACACATGGACTCTTACTCTGTTAGCACCTGACCACCATACTATCATTTTCTGGTTCCTTTCTTCTCTTTTTCCTTCCTTAGCAACTGATTTTCCCATTGGCTATCATTTTATTTTTTCCATCAGTGCTCTTCCCGCATTGGGATGTACTTTGGACACATTACATGAATGAACATGAGGTAATAGGGGTCTCTACCACTCCCGTGATCACTTCAAATCTAATAGCTTGTCAGCAGTTTATCTCTTTTTTTACTTTAAGGAAGGGGAGAAGGGAACCATACTTAGACAGGTTTACAAGCTGTGTCAGAACTAACAGAGGAATCCGACTCAAAGTATACCAAGCCCCTAGGTGAGAAAATTAGTTAAAGGTGAAGTCAGTCATGGATTCTCTGAATACCTGAAGTGATATGGGTATCCTCAGTAGGCTGATCTGTGTTGGGTTTTCTAATTGTCAAAGATCATCGGCAAGCTCATCCAATGGTCACTTAGGTTCTTGCAAGTGTAGTGATCTCCTCAAAAAGTCATAGTTCCCTATTGAATTGTTTTGACTCTATAAAACAGACTCAACTGACTCTAAGAAAAGAAAAATATTATGTCAGTACCACCTCCCCCACACTTGAAAAACACTGCCCCCAGTGGAATCAAAGCTTAGGATCGGTAAAAGAAGAAAAATGGACTGAATGTATTATGTTCTGCGTTTCTTACCTGTCGCATACATGCGTCGATCGACACAGTGGTGTAACGATCGACACATTGATACGGAGTGGTTGCAACAATCTTTGCACATGACCGCAAGGATCGACGCAGTGCGTGTTAATATCTGAACATTTTCGCAGACAGCCTGAATCCGTGAGTAATCACAAAATCTCAACCTGTTAGCTATGAAAATCAAACACAACACAAGATCAAAACAACCAAATAGTCATAGATAGCAAAATACATCAGTTTCGGGCAGACATAGGCTCAAGAAAAATAAAAATTACTCAAGAGAAAAATAAAAAGAAAGAGATAAAAGTACATAACCAAATCAAGGAACCAGAATCAAATGTCATCGCTCTCAGACTCATCCTCAATACCAGCATATCGACGATCAGAGCTGCTAGAAGTCTCAGGTGTAGGTGAACGTCTACGTCATGGAGCAGGTACATGTACATGAACTCTCTGCTACGTTTGCAAGAACATCTAGCAATCACCTCCCACAAACCCTTCACTCTATCATTAATCATGGACTGGAAAGGTCCATAGGAGGAGGAGGATATGGAATAGGCACAAAATCTTTATCACTAGCAGCATGGGCAGGTGCAGGAGGCGGTGCAGAGGATGTGGAAGCTTTAGAAGCAGCTTGAGATGTGGAAGCGCCAAGAGGGTTCGCAGAAGTAGGGACCCGCGCAGAAGGTTCCTGTCAGTCTCAAAAGCCAGAGCTAGCGATGAATCAACCTTCGTGACTTCCTCTAAAGGAATCTGCACACACCACTCACCAAGCGTGCATCATGGAAAACCCACAGGATCCCATCCTTCATCCAGGTGGCAATCCTCAGGTGTGCATCATCCATCCATAATCTCCTGGTATCACACTATCTTCCTCTGTAGGGATCCCAAAATGCTGGAAGATAGGAGTGAGTAAGATGCCCACAGTCTCAATCTTCTTCACGTCAAATGCCTTCTTCTTCAGATCAAAGAGATGATCCGCAAAAACTGCTCCCATGTTGAGCCCAGGCGCAGGATCACGCAGAGGAGTCTCCTCAACAGGTATCTAACACCAGTGTACATTAGCATCAGCTCATGCTTCCTCATCTTGTTCGCTTCATACTTACATAGCAGTGTGTAGCCCAGAATACGCAAGACATACTTCATGACCGGATGTGAGACCAAAAGAACTGAACCTACTGCTCTTCCCACTCAGCAGTGAGTGATATACCATGGATTTTAGGTATTTTAGCCATGGTATATGTCTTATTTATCGAGTCTTTTATTATGTTTTGAAGTCTTTTCAGGTGTTTTACAGGTTTAAGGACATTTGGAGCCTAATTGGACGTTTTGGAAGCATTTGGGTCAATTCTGCACTGTTTAGAGATAACACAGAGTTCACTGGCTGCGAAATCACCTTGCAACGATCGACGCAGTCTGTGCAGTGGTCGACGCAAGGTGATTCTAGGGTTCTGCGCCCAAAAATCTGCATTTTGGAGAAATTACAGTTTTTGCCCAGAAACTTCCCAGACTTGCAAAAATGCCCAAAAACGTGTTTAGACTTTTATATTAGGGTTTTAAGCCATTGTTTAGGCTAAGATTTATTTTACATTCAGAGAGTTTTAGGGACTGATCTTGTTCTGTAAAGAGAGAGGATTTCAAACCACAGTTCTTTATTTTATTATATGCTATTTGGTTTTCTATTCATGATGTCTTCTGTTTCGTTGATCATGTCTGAGTAGTTTACCAGTTAGGTTTAGGGATTCTCATTAGGGATTTCATGGAATTATAGGTTGATAAATCTGTAGGGATTCACATCTGCTAGTTCTTCATCTAGGGTTGTTCTTAATGCTTAATCTGAATTAGCTACCCAGATTTATGATGTTAGGTTAATTTCCGCAACGACAGTTGGTTAATTAACTAGAAAGAACCTAGATGAGCAATTTGATCTACTAGCAAAGAAATTTGGTTTAGAGGAATTGTGAACGAAAGAACTTTAGATTAATGCTTGTTTAGAACCCTAGAATTCGCAACGAAAGTTGGCTTGCTAGGTTGTTAGACATAGATAGGATTCGCAACGAAAGTTGGCTTCTTATACTTCTGTGATTCCACTTCTAGAACAGTTCTTAATTAGATCCCGATTGATTGATTAGCCTATGTTCCTGATTTCCTGAGAACTCCCTTGACCTGACGCTTTGCCTTCTTGCTTACAAACCGATCTTATTACTTTATTGCTTGATTTACTGCTTATTCTCTGTTTCCCCTAGCTTAACCTGACATTCTACAATCTATCGCAAGAATCTAGAGTCTATGTGGATTCGATACCCTATATACTACTAGTTCACGTCTGTGCACTTGCAGTGTAGATCTAGGGATTAAAACCTGATCGTATCAGTGAGCACGCAACAAATAGGCTCCAGACTGAACCCATATAGATGGCAGAGATCAAGGATAGAAATGCGGTACCGGACACCAAACACATGAAGGTGAACATCCCCTCAGCTGCTCTCTTGCGCATCCCATTATGGTAGTATACTCTGCAGGTGGACAAAAACTGTCGCACCAAGTCTGGGTAAAGCTCATAGCTCCTCATAGGCATAGTCCCTAAACCGATCTCCTGAACCAGCCTCTGTACATCCTCCGTAATACCCATCATCTGACAGGTCCTGTAATGTGCAAACCGTGTGGGCTTAATCTCCATGTCTAACCAAGCATTGTAGAACAGTGTATCGTACTCGTCCCAATGCTCAGATATCTCCCGATCAGTGCAGTCTGCACTCTATGTCTCTGCCTGAGGATCATTAGCCCACTGTCTCATCATAGGAATCAGATCCTTCTCGGCCTTATGCCAAGGATACTGCATCACCACAGAAGCAGGCGGAATAGGCGCAAGAGGCGCAGAAGCTCGTGTGAGCCAGCTATCCGGCAGTGGTGTATCAGCAACGTTCCTCCTCTTCCGTGGAGCCATCTGTGATCAAAAACTCAAGAAAAACCAACTTGAAATTAATCCAAAGCTCTAAGATCAACAAACGCAACCAAATCAGTATCAATCATCACATGCAACTATCAGCAGCAGCAAAATCAGTATCAATCTCACTAAATCCGTCCTAAATTCGCTCTAAATCAGAGAACCGCAAGTGTTCATCATCAAATCGAAGATTTTCGGAAAACTTGCGAAATATGTCCATGCAATGACTAGGTCAACACGAAATCATAACTAGCAACCTTAAACAAGCATCAATATACCATCAATCAGTCAAAATCATGATGAATATCGAAATTTCACCTTAGGGCCGAAATGAGAAACGTGGAGATTCGGAACACATACCTTGAAATCGGTTCAAATGGATGATAGATATGGATAGAGGAATAAAAATCGAGTGGATTAGGCTTTTGAATCACAGAAAATGAGTAAGAAATGAAGATTTGAGGGTTATGGGCGATTAGGTATCGGGTTCGCGAAGAGGACTAAACAAAGAGGAAGAAGAAGAAAGAAAATTTTAAAGTACTTACCTCACGTGTATGTGCGTCGATCGACACAAGGGTGCCTCGATCGTTGCCGATCTCGATTGATCGAACCGGGTCAATTCAATCAGATTTTCGGTTTACTACTTACCTTTTTGATTTCTTCTCGGTTTTGGCTGGTTTAGCACGTGCGTCGATCGTTGCACAGGTCCGAAGCGATCGACACACTTCGTGTTGACTTCCTCCTCGCGGTTTGATTTCATCCGCTGCTTAAACCGCAAATCAGACGGTATCATTTCATTATAAACTCGCGGTTTCTATCTTCAGTTGTCCCAACCGTAACGCACTTGTATCGACCGACACACATGTCCGTTTCGATCAATGCAAGGCGATTTCCAGATTCACGACTTAGTTCTATGATATATCATGGGTTTTAGGGCTTTTGACCATGGTATATGTCTTTGTTATCGAGTCTTTCTATGTGTTTTGGAGTCTTTTCAGGTGTTTTACAGGTTTAAGGACATTTGGAGCTTAATTGGACGTTTTGGAGCAGTGTTCAAGAAAGCGCTAGGCGCTAGTCGGGCGGTGACCCACCGCCTAGCGCCTAGAACGCCTAGTCGGGGCCTAGTCGGGGCCTAGGCGGTATATGGATTAAAACCACTTTGGAGGTATTTGGATTAAAACCTGATCGTATCAAGTTTTTGCCGCCGTTGCCGGGGACTCTTTTGAGTCTTCGATAGATTTGAACTTAGGGTTTAGACTAGGTTTTTCGTTTTTGTTTTTGGTTACTGATTTTTCGTTTTTCTTGCGTTTCAGGTACGCCTGCAATCGCATTGCATCGATCGACACGGTCCTGAGTGTCGATCGACACATCTTCGCGATTAGCATCGATCGACGCTCTCCCTGCATCGATCGACACACTTGCGTAAACGAGACAGTTTATGCATGATCGTGACTTAAGGAGTAATCCGGACAAGGAACTCGTGAATCTTGAACTTAAGGAGCTTGCAAGGCTAGAGAGAGAGAACATGAAAGCTCAAAAGCTAGTTAAGATGGCCAATAACAATCTATGTAATCTTAATCCAGGATGCTGAAGGTGTTCTGAGAAATGCGGAGAACCATGTATGCAATGAGCTTGGTCAGAGACTCGATGATGAAGGTAATATCATTCCTGAGCCTCAGAGGCAGATTGTCCAGCCTGATAGAGAAGCACAAGGTGGACAGGAGAATCCACGAGCACCTGATCCACCACATGATCCACCCGTTAGGAGGACAATAGCGGATTACAATCGCCCAGATAAGTTTTACGCCAATAGGTCTGCGATTTTTCCTCCTGTGTTTCCCCGAGAAGATTTTGAGCTTAAGACCTCCTACTACACACTTGTGGGACAACACCTCTTCCATGGACATCCACATGAGCATCCTATGGATCACATAGAGAATTTTGAGTCTCTAGTCACTGGGATGAAACACAATGGAGTGACCTGTGACTACTTAAACTGCAAGATTTTTTCTCACTCTCTTGGAGGAGAAGCTTCTAACTGGCTGAAGCAGATTCCGCCTGGAACTCTGACTACTTGGAATGTAGTGAAGGAGAAGTTTTTGCGACACTTCTATGATGATGCTCGGTCTGATCATCTTACACAGGATCTCTTGACCTTCAAGCAAGGATCTACAGAGCCTTTAAAGGCAGCCTGGGTGAGATTCAAGAGATACCAAAGAGATTGCCCTCATCATGGTTTCTCTGAGGTGCAGCTGTTATGTATCTTTTTCAGAAGAGTTGATTTGTGGTATCAGATGGCTTTAGATGATGCTGATATACCATGGATTTTAGGGCTTTTAAGCATGGTATATGTTCTATTTATCGAGTCTATTACTATGTTTTAGAGTTATTTCAGGTATTTAACAGGTTTAAGCACTTTTGGAGCTAAATTGGAGATTATGGAGCTTTATGGAGCATTTTGGTGTTTTGAGCCGAGAGATAGAAGTCACTGCCCATATTTGACGGATGTGTCGATCGACACACATTTGGCATCGATCGATGCACAGCGTGACCATGCAATTCTCGCGAGACTTAATGAAGAATGTGGAAAATGCACTAAAGTCCAGAAGTTCCTGATATTTACAAAGAAGCCCTAGAACGAGATTAGGCCTATATAATTAGGTTTTGGTGTTTTTAATTAGATACGCTTTCATACTTAGAGCTGAGAGTTTTTAGAGATTTTTGGGGCTGATCTAATCATGTACTGCTTTCTGCTTTTTGGAGAAGATTTCGAACCCCTTTACTTCTTTATTTTCTTTTATGCAATCTATTAATTCATTGATTATGTTTTCATATTCCATGTCTGAGTAGATTCATAGTTAGGTTTAGGGATTCTCATTAAGGATTTTATGGCTTGCTAGATTTAATTAATTCAGTTAAGGATTCATATCAATAATTGTTCTTCGATCTAAATTGTGCTTAACACTAGTTTATAACCTGATCACTTAGAATCTAGATCTTAGGTTGTTAAGTTGACACGAAAGTGTGGTTTAGAATCTGAACTATTTAGGTTGAGCAATTGGACTACTCGCAAAGAAATTTGGTTTAATTGAATTGTGAACTTATCGAACTTAATCTTAAAGCTGATTTAATCTGTTAGGAATTACAAAGAAATTTGGATTTCTGCAATTAGGCTTAGAGAATTCTCACAACGAAAGCTGGTTAATTATATATCTGTGTTTGAGTTCTAGAACTGTGCTTAATTTGATCCTGACTGAATGATTTATCTGCTTGTCTGATTTCCTGAGAACTCCCTAGACTTAGCGCTTTTAGTTAATTGCCTACAAAAACTCTTGCTATTGATTTACTTTTCTGTTTTGCCTTTTAGTTTCTCACTACATTCACCTAGTTTAACTCGACTGTTCTTAATTCTATCGTTGCCTAGAGTCCTTGTGGATTCGATAACCCTATATACTATAATTGCATTGACTGTGCACTTGCAGTAGAATAGGAAAAAACTTTACACCTATCAAGTTTTTGGCGCCGTTGCCGGGGACTCTTTGGAGTCTTCGATAAATTTGAACTTAGGGTTTAAACTAGGATTTTTATTTTTTTGTTTTGGTTACTAATTTTCTCTGTTTTTCTCTGTCGCAAGTTTGACATTCGCCTAGCATCGATCGTTACTAAGCGACTGGAGTTGAGTCGATCGTTGCACTCTTAGCATCGATCGTTGCACTCTTAGCATCGATCGTTGCACTGCGATTACAGACGGTTTATGCAGACGCATGATACCAGAAGTAATCTGAATACTAATCTCATTAATCTCCAACTTGAAGAGCTTGCTAGACTAGAGAGGACTAACAGGAAGGTTCAAAGAGCAAGAATGGTTCAAGAACGTCTGATTTTGAGACCTGATGCTCAAGGTACCCTAAGGGATCCACAAAATAATCCGTACAATGCTGCTGGGTAAAGGATTGATGCTGAAGGGAATGTGATTCCTGAGCCTGAACAAGAGCAAGGACAAGGCCAAGGACAAGGTGAGAGGCAGATGGTTAATCCTCCTGTTACTAATGAGAGGACCTTAGCTGACTATAACCGTCCGGATGAGTTTCATGCTAACCGGTCAGCTCTTGTGCCTCCTGGTTTTGAGAGGAATGACTTCGAGATCAAGGCAATCTACTACTCTATTCTGAGGCAGAATGCCTTCCATGGTTTCTCTAATGAGCAGCCAATGGATCATATTGATGAGTTTGAGGACATAGTCACTGGGATGAAGTATGATGGAGTGAACTATGACTATCTGTTTTTCGAACTCTTCCCCTACTCTCTCGCTGGAGATGCTGCTGCCTGGCTGAAACAACTTCCACCTGGGAAGTTTACTATATGGGATGCCGTTAAGAGTGAGTTTCTGAGATACTTCTATGATGATGCTCGCTCTGATCAGTCGAGACAAGACATTCTCACTTTCTCCCAAGGACCAATAGAGCCTCTTAAGACTGCCTGGATGAGGTTTAAGAAATACCAACGTGACTGCCCGCATCATGGATTCACTGAGGTAACATTGCTGGGCATTTTCTTTAGAGAGTATAGATCTCCCATACCAGACTGCGTTGAATAATTCCATCAATGGAAATTTCAACACTAGGACTCCTGAGCAAGCTAAGCAACTGATAGACAACTTAGTAAGCAGTAATAGCTGCAAGACTGCTGATAGGAGAAGGAAGGAATCTGGTGGGAAGATATATAATTTGGAGATTGCTGATATTAGGAGTAAGTTGGACACTGTCTGTAATTTGTTGGCTGGGAAGAATGTTGTCCATTTTGCTCAAGATGTTGAAGTGATACAAGCTGAAGAAGATGGTCAGGAAGAGGATGTGAACTACATTGGAGGATCTGGTTTCCAAGGAAACAGGTTTGGAGGACAGCAAGGTAATAGGTTCTTAAATGGTGAACAGAAGAGTGCTTTCACAAGCAATCAAAACTCTTCTGGCTTTGGACAGAATGCTGGTTTCCAGAAGCCTTTTCAACAAGGTAATCAGAGGACTTATGGATCTTCCTCTTACCAAACACCTCCTGCTGCTAATGCTCATGAGCAAGATGGAGAGTATGATGGAGCAACTACTGAAAGGTCAGACCAAGAATGATGTAGACTTCGACAAGAAGTTAGGAGCTGTGTATGAGGATCTGAATGGGAAGTTTGAATCCTTGAGCACACATATGAAGGAGCTTGATGCTAAGGTTGCGAGGACTGCTAGATATGTTCAGAGGCCAGATGGATCTCTTACAGGATGGACTGATGCTAATCCTAAGTATCAGTGAAATGCAGTGACATTGAGAAGTGGTAAGGAGTTGTTTCCTGCCCAGAAAAAGCAGTTGAGTATCGAAGAAATCGTAGAAATTGAAGAAATTGACGATGAGATCTGTGAAATTCGCAATGCATCGATCGACGCATCTCAGCAACGGTCAATGCAAAGCGAAAACAAAGATGATGCGCCGAAGCTCGACGCAGCGGTCGTGACACAGTCGCCCAGCAACGATCGATGCAACATTAGCAACGATCGACGCAAGGCGACTGCAGAGAGATCAGACGCAGAAAAGCTGAAAAAATCAAATGAAAGGGTCTACAAGCCTAAGGTACCTTTTCCTAAAAACCCTAGGAAGGCTAAGAACGATAAGCAGTATGCTAAATGCAAGGAGATCATTAAAAAGGTGAAGATCGAAGTGCCTTTGATTGACTCTATGGAGACTACTCCTGTGATGAAGAGATGTCTTAAGGACTTGCTTGCTGGTAAATGGTCTAATGAGGAGAGTGCAATGATGATCACAGAGGTATGTAGTGTAGTGATTCAGGGCAGAATTCCTGAAAAGTTGAAAGATCCAGGGAGCTTTATGTTGGATTGTGCTATCTACAAGGAAAGATTTGAAAGATCTCTATGTGATCTTGGTTCTAGTGTGAACCTTATGCCCTTCTCTGTTGCTAAGAGACTTGGGATGACTGATTTCCTGCCCACTAGGATCTCACTGGTTTTAGCAGACAGAACAATCAAAATTCCTGAAGGAATATTGGAGGATGTGCCTATAATGATTGGTCAATGTGTGATTCCTACTGATTTTGTGGTTCTGCAGTATGGAGAGGAACCAAAGGATCCACTGATTTTGGGTAGACCTTTCTTAGCTACTACGGGTGCGATGATTGACTGCCAGAGAGGTAAAATAATTCTGAATGTGGGTGATCTGAAGATGAGTTTTGATATGGACAAACTGGTAAAGAGACCCACCATCGACGGACAGGCCTTCTATGTGGACACACTCAGTGATTTAGCTGTAGAATACTTTCATAGGTCACATGCTGATGATCCACTAGAGAGAGCCTTACTGAGCTCTATAATGGAGCTGTAACACCTGCAAGACGAGCCCGCAATCTGCTATGCAAGGCTAATGTACTCTGCTGAGCAAGTAATGCAATTGGATGTGTCTGACGCGATATTGCATCGATCGACACCTTCAAAGCATCGATCGTTGCATGTCGACAGAGACTGGGCAGAGGAAAAGGCTCCGAAAATTGAACGGAAACAACTTCCATCCGGGCTAAGGTACACATTCCTTGGACCTAATTCAACTTATCCAATAATTGTTAATGCTAGTTTGAACAACGCAGAGCTCACTTTACTGCTAAGCAAGCTGCGCAAGCATCGCAAAGCTCTTGGCTATTCTCTTGATGACATTTCAGGTATCTCTCTGGAGCTGTGCATGCATCGGATACATCTTGAGGACGAGTCTAAGACGTCAGTTGAGCATCAGAGAAGGCTGAATCCTAACCTTAAGGATGTGGTTAAGAAGGAGATTATGAAACTCCTAGATGCCGGGATTATCTATCCAATTTCAGACAGTGATTGGGTGAGTCCAGTCCATGTAGTACCTAAGAAGGGCGGAGTTACAATAGTGAAGAATGAGAAGAACGAGCTGATTCCTACAAGGAATGTGACTGGACACCGGATGTGCATAGATTACAGGAAGCTCAATGCTGCGACAAGGAAGGATCATTTCCCTCTACCCTTCATTGATCAGATGCTGGAGAGGTTAGCAAATCACCCTTACTATTGCTTCCTCGATGGATATTCAGGTTTCTTTCAGATTCCCATCCATCCATAGGATCAGGGAAAGACCACCTTTGCTTGTCCATATGGCACATTTGCTTACCGTAGGATTCCTTTTGGACTTTGCAATGCACCTGCCACCTTCCAGAGATGCATGATGTCCATATTCACTGATATGATTGAAGACTTTATGGAGGTGTTTATGGATGACTTTTAAGTCTACGGGTCATCTTATAATGAGTGCTTAGATAATCTGTTGAAGGTACTGACTAGATGCGAGGAGAAGCACTTGGTTCTTAATTGGGAGAAGTGTCATTTCATGGTGAGAGATGGCATTGTACTTGGACATAAAGTGTCTAAGGCAGGGATTGAAGTAGACCGCGCTAAGATTGAGGTAATGACCAGCCTTCAAGCGCCTGATTCTGTGAAGTCTGTGAGGAGCTTTCTTGGACATGCTGGTTTCTATAGACGGTTCATCAAGGACTTCAGTAAGATTGCTAGACCACTAACTGCTTTGATGTGTAAGGATACCAAATTTGAGTTCAATGCAGATTGTCAGACTGCATTTGAACAGATCAAGCAAGCATTAGTGAGTGCTCCTATAGTTCACCCACCAGATTGGGATCTACCTTTTGAGGTTATGTGTGATGCGAGTGACTATGCTGTAGGATCTCTTCTGGGGCAGAAGAAAGACAGAAAGCTTCATGCTATATATTATGCCAGCAGAACACTAGATGATGCGCAGAGAAACTATGCCACTACAGAGGAGTTGTTGGTTGTTGTCTTTGCATTCGAGAAATTCCGCCCCTATCTTGTTGGCTCCAAGGTGATTGTACACACTGATCATTCAGCCCTGAAGTATCTGATGCAAAAGAAAGATGCTAAACCAAGATTGTTGAGATGGATTATGTTGCTTCAGGAGTTTGACATTGAAGTGAGGGACAAGAAGGGAGTTGAGAATGGAGTTGCTGACCATCTTTCAAGGATGCTGGTTGAGGAATACGTGCCCATTAATGATTTCTTGCCTGAGGAGAACGTTAATATGATTGGGACAGTGTTTCAGATGGATTTGGACAGAAACTTGCAAAACTGTCGGATTAATCGCACTGCGTCGATCGATGCCACATATGTGACGATCGATGCATGTGTCGAGACTGCGACGATCGATGCTACTCTATGCGACGATCGTTGCAGTGCGGATATGAACCCAGAACCTTTCATGGTTCAGATTGGAGACTATGTTTTTGAAGTAGATGCTGTCGCAACCACCGATCGGCCCTGATACGCAGATATAGCTAATTACCTAGCTGCAGAGACTGAACCAGATGATTTGAAAGGGTATGCAAAGAAGAAGTTCTTCAGGGAGCTCAGACGATACTACTAGGATGAGCCTTATCTCTACAAGCATTGTTCGGATGGTCTTTACAGGAGATGCGTTGCTGAATCAGAGGTTTCAGATATCTTATTCCACTGTCATGGATCAGATTATGCTGGACATTTTGCTACTTTCAAGACTGTGTCTAAGGTTCTGCAAGCAGGTTTCTGGTGGCCTACAATGTTTACGGATGCTCATTCCTTCATTTCTCAGTGTGATGCCTGTCAGAGGAGAGGGAATATCAGTAAGAAGTACGAGATGTCTCAGAATTTCATTCTTGAGGTTGAGGTTTTCGATTGCTGGGGCATAGATTTCATGGGTCCTTTTCCCTCATCCTATGGGAATAAGTTCATCTTGGTTGCTGTGGACTATGTATCTAAGTGGGTAGAAGCAATAGCTAGTCCAACCAACGATTCTTCGGTGGTTATTAAGCTGTTTAAAACCATCATATTCCCTAGATTTGGAGTACCTCGAATAATAATTAGGGATGGAGGATCTCATTTCATTAATAAGGTCTTCGAGAAGTTGCTACAAAAGCATGGAGTTCATCACCGAGTTGCTACTCCTTATCACCCTCAGACTAGTGGACAAGTTGAGGTGTCTAACAGACAGATCAAGGAGATTTTAGAGAAGACAGTGGGGAAGACAAGGAAAGATTGGGCAGCAAAGCTGGATGATGCACTATGGGCTTACCGGACTGCATTCAAGACACCACTTGGAACTACTCCATTTCATCTGCTGTATGGAAAAGCATGTCATCTGCCAGTAGAGCTTGAACACAAAGCAGCATGGGCTGTAAAGCAGATGAACTTCGATCTTAAGACTGCTGCAGAGAGGAGATTGGTGCAGCTTAATGAGTTGGATGAGATTAGACATTTTGCTTATGAAAACTCCAAGCTGTACTAAGGCTTATCATGACAAGAAGATTGTCTCTAGACAATTTGAGCCTAATGATCAGGTACTTTTATATAACTCTCGTTTGTAATTGTTTCCAGGTAAGCTTAGATCAAGGTGGTCTGGTCCTTTCACAATCATGGAGGTACGTCCTTATGGAGTTGTCGTTCTAATCAGCCAGGAAGGTAAGGAATTTACTGTAAATGGACAGAGAGTAAAGCATTATTGGGCTAAGGCCGAGATTCCAGGAGGTCATATTTTGCCTCTGGATGTTGCACCCTCTGTCTGATTGAGCTAAAAACGTCAAGCTATTGACGCTAAAAGAGCGTTGAGTGGGAGGCAACCCACTGTTTTGTTTTTGCTATTCATTTTTGGTGTTTTTGTTAGGATTTTACGTTTGTTTTTGGTTTTGGTGAGTTTTTGTCTGCAGGTCTCGACGAAATCGCAATGCAACGATCGACACGGTCCTGTGTGTCGATCGTCACAACACGAAAATCGTATTGCAGCGATCGTTGTGTTGGAATTGTGTCCAGTAATCTCGGTACTGTCTCTAGAAAGTAAGAGTATGTCAATGATCAGACATAAGTCATATAATACTGGGGGTCATGATGGCTTGCTAGAGTCCGCTCATGATCTATAAGTCTTGGACTTATTGCCTTTATTATATGATCCCATATGGGTCACACGCCTAAGCTAACAGGAAAGTTATAGGAACGGCTTAGCAGAAGTACGGTAAAAGTGCTAGGCATTTACTGTACTTAGAGAGAATAAAAGGTTTTTGGCCACGGTGTGTCGATCGATACACAAGGTGTGTCGATCGACACAGTGCAGAGGAAACCAGGCGAGTTTTATAAATAAAACTCGAGTCTGTTTTTCTTCTATAACCTGAACCCTAAAACGAGCCGCCTCTCTCTCTCTCTCTGTCGCCTCCCTCCTCGTGGTCTAGCAGCCAGCTTCCTTTGCGTGCGTGTGTGAACCTTTGGAGGATCCATCCCTTGGTGGCTCTCTGATCTCTGACATACCATCCCTTTCCGCTGCAATAAACAGGTATAAGGTGAGATCATCAATTGTTTCTATTCTGAGAAGAACCTAGATCGCATGTTTAGGTTGATATGACAGAGATGTTAAGTAGATCAGCAAGTTTCAACGAATGAGAACGTTGCTAATCTATTAACGAAGCCACTCCTTAGGCCTAAGCACGAGTCGCGGACTGTTGTTGTAGGATAAGTGAAATTAAGATATAGTCTTAATTTCAGTGGGAGTTATTAAAGGGCTTTATTTAGTTATTGGATATGTTCTTGAAATAACATTTAAGATGTTTAATGAAATTATTATTTCAAGATTATTTTAACTGTGATGAAATAATCGTTCCAAAGTGATATAAACCATTTTATAGGTCATCGAAGTAAATGACTTGATCTTGAGTCATCGAAGTCATTTAGCTTGATCATGAGACCCTATATTTGATAAATGTTTTATATCATCCTGTCCCTAGTCGAAGGTTGTTGAAATTGGAACACCAACAACCGTGTGAGACTGGATTTGTACGTGACTTATGACAAAGTCTCAGTGTGTCATAGATGCGCGGCATCAAAGTCAGTACATAGGTGTATGTTTGGGAACATACGACCGGACAAGACCCGCTTATAAGAACTCTTCAGGATATTTATATCTGTGTCATAAGAGATTCTTACTACGACTATAGAGTATAGTCCTTAGACCTGAGTTCGCATGCATGTGACTGCACATGGACTGATGCACTTTGATCATTGTCTAACGCTATCATTCTGCGATAGTTATAAGGACCTTGTTTGGGTATATTATGAAATGAGTAGTTTACAGTGATGGAACAAGACGGAATTTGTCCCTCCAATATAAATGGAGTGAATATCTCTAGGCCAATCGGAGATTTGAATACTGGAAAATGCATGGCCATGCTCAAACGGACTTTCCCGAGTCGTTTGGATTGTCAGTATCAAATCAGAGTCCGATGAACAAGATTAGGCTTTATAAGGATGACACCAATCTTGCCTTATGACTAATCGAGATATTGTGACAAAAGGATTATGAATACAGAGATTCCAGTACAAGTGGGAGATTGTTGGAATTGTGTCCAGTAATCTCGGTACTGTCTCTAGAAAGTAAGAGTATGTCAATGATCAGACATAAGTCATATAATACTGGGGGTCATGATGGCTTGCTAGAGTCCGCTCATGATCTATAAGTCTTGGACTTATTGCCTTTATTATATGATCCCATATGGGTCACACGCCTAAGCTAACAGGAAAGTTATAGGAACGGCTTAGCAGAAGTACGGTAAAAGTGCTAGGCATTTACTGTACTTAGAGAGAATAAAAGGTTTTTGGCCACGGTGTGTCGATCGATACACAAGGTGTGTCGATCGACACAGTGCAGAGGAAACCAGGCGAGTTTTATAAATAAAACTCGAGTCTGTTTTTCTTCTATAACCTGAACCCTAAAACGAGCCGCCTCTCTCTCTCTCTCTCTGTCGCCTCCCTCCTCGTGGTCTAGCAGCCAGCTTCCTTTGCGTGCGTGTGTGAACCTTTGGAGGATCCATCCCTTGGTGGCTCTCTGATCTCTGACATACCATCCCTTTCCGCTGCAATAAACAGGTATAAGGTGAGATCATCAATTGTTTCTATTCTGAGAAGAACCTAGATCGCATGTTTAGGTTGATATGAATCTAAGAATTGAATCAGGATCAACTAAACAATCCTTCACGTTGCGGTCCTGAGTAACGATCGACCCATGACGCAGATCACCTTACAACGGTCGTTGCATTTATGTAGCGATCGATGCAGGAGCGACACAGGTAAAACCCGACAGAAACACTAACTCATCCCATAACATTTTTCTTTCTTTTTACCGAACCTTAGCTTGACACTACTGGGGACAGTGTGTTTCAAGTGTGGGGGAGGTGGTACTGACTCCTATCTTCTTTGTTTTCTTAGAGTCAGTCACTTTGTTTTTCAAAATTGTTTTATTAAGTCAAAATCTGTATGAAACTATGATTTTCCGAGGAAACTTTTCGCTTGAACAGGAACTAAGTAACCATTGGACAGATTTGCAGAGCCTCTATGACTGTTAGAAAACCCCAAAGAGATCAACCTACCAAGGACACTTATATCTAACCAGGTATTCAGAGGATCCATTACCAGTCTCACTTTAATCTTGACCTTAATTTCTCGCTTAGGGGCTTGGTAATTTTTGGATCGGATTCCTTTGATGTGTTTGGCACAGCCTATGATCCTGTTCCAAAGTATGGTTTCTGATTTTACCCTTCCTTGAAAGTAAAAAAAAAGAAGAATAATAAACGGAGGATGATCTAGTAGCTCCGAAGTGGTCACGGGAGTGGTAGCAAACACTATCACCTCATGTGCATTCATGGGATGTGTCCAAAGTACACCCCATAACGGGAAGAGCACTGATAAAAAAAATGATACCCAATGGGAAAAATCAGTTGCTGAGGAAGAAAGGGAAAAGAAAGAAACCAGAAACCGACAGTTTGGTGGCCAGACACTGAATAGGTTGAGTCCATGTGTCCTTTGATTCGATACTCCCTCTGTGAGACCACACCTAATTGTATACAGAGGCTAGTGTGGTGAATTTGAATATCCTAACTTGATTGTGGAGTTTACTTGGGACAGTTGCTAAGTGTGGGGGAACTACATTGTGGTCTTGAGTTCTGTAGGGAAGTTTTCAGTGGCTTACTAAGTGAATGCGAATGCGAAAATTCCTAGGACGAAATGAGTTTCTGTGTTTTCAAACTTCTTCTCTTATGTTTTGGTTCTTTACTTGCTTGAGGGCAAGCAAGAGCTAAGTGTGGGGGAGTTGATATACCATGGATTTTAGGGCTTTTAACCATGGTATATGTTCTATTTATCGAGTCTATTACTATGTTTTAGAGTCATTTCAGGTATTTAACAGGTCTAAGCACTTTTGGAGCTAAATTGGAGATTATGGAGCTTTATGGAGCATTTTGGTGTTTTGAGCCGAGAGATAGAAGTCACTGCCCATATTTGACGGATGTGTCGATCGACACACATTTGGCATCGATCGATGCATAGCGTGACCAGGCAATTCTCACGAGACTTAATGAAGAATGTGGAAATTGCACTAAAGCCCAGAAGTTCCTGATATTTACAAAGAAGCCCAGAATGAGATTAGGCCTATATAATTAGGTTTTGGTGTTTTTAATTAGATACGCTTTCATAGTTAGAGTTGAGAGTTTTTAGAGCTTTTTGGGGCTGATCTAATCATGTACTGCTTTCTGCTTTTTGGAGAAGGTTTCAAACCCATTTACTTCTTTATTCTCTTTTATGCAATCTATTAATTCATTGATTATGTTTTCATATTCCATGTCTGAGTAGATTCATAGTTAGGTTTAGGGATTCTCATTAAGGATTTTATGGCTTGCTAGATTTAATTAATTCAGTTAAGGATTCATATCAATAATTGTTCTTCGATCTAAATTGTGCTTTAACACTAGTTTCTAACCTGATCACTTAGAATCTAGATCTTAGGTTGTTAAATTGACACGAAAGTGTGGTTTAGAATCTGAACTATTTAGGTTGAGCAATTGGATTACTCGCAAAGAAATTTGGTTTAATTTAATTGTGAACTTATGAACTTAATCTTAAAGCTGGTTTAATCTGTTAGGAATTACAAAGAAATTTGGATTTCTGCAATTAGGCTTAAAGAATTCTCACAACGAAAGTTGGTTAATTCTATATCTGTGTTTGAGTTCTAGAACTGTGCTTAATTTGATCATGACTGAATGATTTATCTGCTTGTCTGATTTCCTGAGAACTCCCTAGACTTAGTGCTTTTAGTTAATTGCCTACAAACAACTCTTGTTATTGATTTACTTTTCTGTTTTGCCTTTTAGTTTCTCACTACATTCACCTAGTTTAACTCGACTGTTCTTAATTCTATCGTTGCCTAGAGTCCTTGTGGTTTCGATAACCCTATATACTATAATTGCATTGACTGTGCAATTGCAGTAGAATAGGATAAAACTTTACACCTATCAGCTGCAAGTACTGGAAACTTCTACACTAAATCTCCAGAAGAAGCTAAGGAGCTTATTGAGAACTTGGTGACTAGTAATAGTGTCAAGAATGCTGATATGGAGAGGATGAAGTCTGATGATAAAGCTGACAATTCCCAAATAGCTGAGATGAACAAGAAGATTGATTATGTCCATAGCATCTTACTTGGTAAGAAAGTGGATGTTCAGGAGGCTGAGGATGTGAATTACATAGCTGGAGCTGGTTATCAAAGTCAGAGATATGGGAATTGGCAAGGACATACTTCTAGTTTCACACCAAAGTCTGCATTTCAGAGACCTTTCCAGCAGAACACTTCATTCTCTAGAGATTATGGTGCTTCATCGTATCAAGATGTTCCTCCTCAAAATGAGCAGAATGATAAGATAATGGGACTTTTCGAACAAATCTTGGAAGGACAGCAGAAGAGTACAGTGGACTTCAATGGAAAGATAGATGCTTTTTACCTTGATCTCAATGGGAAGATAGAAGCTATAAGTACTCATGTGAAGAAGCTAAATGTTCAGGTTCAGCAGACTGCTGGAGCAGCGCAAAGGCAAAATGGATCAGGAAGAACTGAACTGAAGTAATTCGTCAATGCTGTGATCATAAGGGATAGAGTTGACTTGATGAAAGAAGAAGAGAGCATCATCTCGAATTTTTTGGATGAATATTTTATCATTCTGAGACAAGCGTCGATCGACACACTGTTGATGTCGAACGATGCAGGCCCGATACGTCTGATAAAACTGTTATTAATCGCCTTGTGTCGATCGACACCCCTCGAGCCTCGATCGACACAGATCGCAGACGAGACCAGAAACCTGCGACAGTCCTTGAACGAGTCTGTAAGCCTTCTATGCCATATCCTAGGGCTCCTAAGTTGTCCAAACAGGAGTTAGACGAAGCTAATTGCATGGAAGTGATGGAAAAGAAGCTGATTCAGATTTCAGAGAAGCTTCACGACCCAGGAGTCTTTGTGCTAGATTGTTCCATCTTTAAGAACATATTTAAGTGTTCTCTGTGTGATTTAGGATTTGGTGTGAATCTCATGCCATACTCTGTGGCTGTGAGATTGGGACTGATGGATTTCCAGCATACTAGGATCTCTCTTATTCTAGCTGATCGATCAAAGAGGTATCCATAAGAAATTCTTGAGGACATTCCTGTCATAGTTGGAAACTACTTGATTCCAACGGACTTTGTAGTGCTGAAGTATACTGTTGAACCAGATGATCCTTTGCTACTTGGTAGACCTTTCTTAGCTACTGCAGGAGCAGTGATTGATGTGAGACATGGACTGATTGATCTCCACCTGGGAGACAAGCCTTTGCGATTCAAGATGGATAAGCTGCATAAATCCACCATTGATGGACAGAGTTTCAGTGTAGAAGTGGAACGAGAGATCTCTATTGGAGAAGAGAAGATGGTAGTTCATTCTGAACTTGTCCTAACATCTTCAGAGCCTGCAAGTGCTCTTAAGCAGAAAGCTCCAGATCTCTTTCATCCACCAAAGCACATGTATGAATCTTCTAAACTTAAATCTCCTAATCCATTAGCTGTAAATGCAGGAAAATGCAGTATCCCACCCACGCTTCGCTCCCACCCTGTTTTATCTCATGATCTGATTGTTTATACGCCACCTTGGTTAAAGAAGCATTCGAAGAGACACTCCAAGTCTCTGTTGATTCCCCTTGTGCAGTACCAATCTTGTTAGTGCCTAAGAAGGATGGAACATGGAGAATGTGTGGATTGTAAAGAAATAAACAACATCATCATCAAGTACATGCACCCCATTACATGCCTATATGACATGATGGATAAGCTTAGTGGGGCAACCATCTTCTCCATGATAGATTTGAAGAGTGGATACCACCAAGTCAAAATGAAAGAAGGAGATGAATGGAAGACAACCTTCAAAACCAAGAGAGGTCTTTATGAATGGCTGGTCATGCCATTTGGACTCACCAATGCACCATGCACATTCATGAGACTCATGAACCATGTCCTGAGAGAATACATATGTAAGTTTGTAGTGGTATATTTTGATGATATACTTATTTACAGTCAATGCTTCTCTGATAATCTAGTGCATTTGGAACAAGTGATGACAACACTTAGGACAAAAGGATTTTATGCTAATATGAAGAAGTGTACGTTTTGCACTGATCAATTAATCTTTCTAGGCTTTGTTGTTAGTTCACAGGGACTTAGAGTGGATGAGGAGAAGCTTAAGGCCATACAAGAATGGCCCACTCCATCCATCATTGGACATGTCAAAAGCTTCCACGGATTAGCAAGCTTCTACAGGAGATTTGTTAAAGACTTCAGTACCATAGCTGCTCCTCTAACCTCAATCATCAAGAAGGACACTGCCTTTAGTTAGGGATCAGCTCAGGAAGCAACCTTCAACAAGCTTAAAGACAGCCTCATGCATGCACCTATTTACTTTCAAATTTTGCTAAACTGTTTGACATTGAATGTGATGCATCAGGTAAAGGAATTGGAGCAGTCTTGACACAAGGTGGAAAACCAGTAGACTATTTCAGTGAGAAGCTCAATGGGGCAGCTCTGAACTATCCCACCTATGACAAGGAGCTCTAGGCACTTGTTAGATCACTTGAGACATGGCAACACTACCTGCTTTCCAAAGAACTTATCATTCACACTGACCATGAGACACTCAAACACCTTAGAGGTCAGACAACACTGAAGAGAAGGCATGCAAAATGGCTGGAGTTTGTTGAATCTTTTCTCTATGTAATTAAATACAAAAGAGGAAAGAAAACATTGTAGTTGATGCTTTGTCAAGGAGATAGACACTGATCACAACTATGGAGGAAAAAGTAATGGGTTTTGAACATCTAAAAGATCAGTATGCTATTGCCCTAATTTTGCAGAAACATTCAAAGATAGCACAAAAGGAACCGTGGGCTTATTCTATCAACATGAAGGGTACTTGTTCAGAGATAAGAGGCTCTGCATACCTCAAGTATCAATGAGAGAATTGCTCTTAAGAGAAGCTCATGATGGTGGACTGATGGGGAATTTTGGTGTGGATAAGACCTTAAGCCTCATCATTGAACATTTCTTCTGGCCACATCTTAAAAGAGATGTAGAGAAGTTCTGCTCCAGATGTATCATTTGCCTTAAGGCTAAATCCAGGTCACATCCTCATGGTTTCTACATTCCTTTACCTATTCCTAACATGCCTTGGGTAGTTGTTTCCATGGATTTTGTTTTAGGACTTCCAAAGACCAGACACAAGGATTCTATCTTTGTAGTAGTAGACAAGTTCTCAAAAATGGCTTGTTTCATCCCTTGTCCCAAAACAAATGATGCCATACAAACTGCTGATATGTTCTTCAAAGAGGTGGTGCGTCTTCATGGCTTGCCAAGGACCATTGTATCTGACAGAGCCACCAAATTCCTCAGCCACTTTTGGAGAAGACTGTTGAGAAAGATAGGAACAAAGCTACTCTTCTCAACAACATGCCATCCTCAAATTGATGGGCAGAATGAGGTTGTGAGCCGCACACTCTCCACCCTGTTAAGGGCCATGGTTGGTAGAAACTTAAAGAACTGGCTTGATTGTTTACCTTACATTGAATTTTCTTATAACTGTGTGCCTCATTCTGCTACTAAGCTCTCACCATTTAGATTGTCTATGGTTTTAAGCCTATTACTCCTTTAGATCTTACACCACTGCCAGAGCTTGAGCAAGCAAACCAGGATAGAGCAAGCAAAGCAGAGATAGTCAAGAAGATCTACCAGAAGGTTAAGGAGAACATTGAGAAGAAAACCATTCAGTACAAGAAGTATGCAGACAAGAGCAGAAAAGAGGTTACTTTTGAACCAGGAGATTGGGTTTGGCTTCATATGAGAACATAGAGGTTCCCAAACCATAGGAAATCCAAGCTAGCACCAAGGGGAGATGGTCCATTCAAAATCATAAAGCGCATCAATGACAATGCTTATCAACTTGAGCTGTCTCGTCAGTTTAACATTTCCACAAGCTTCAATGTATCTGATTTAGCTCCTTATGATGCAGAGGAACCAATTCTGAGGTCATAACCTTCTCAAGAGGAAGCAGATGATGAGGACATGGATCCTAGCCAAGATACAATTGAGCAAGTTCCAATAGTGAAAGTTTCATCAAGGGCAAGGTCTGGTACAAGAGTGTTACAAAGAGAGTTTAATCAAGCTGTGGAGAGTTTAATCAACCAGAAAGTGCTTGAAGACATCACCAGCCAGCTTTATCAACTCACCATCACACCAACTGAAGCTGTTACGGCAGAAACACTTGGAGATCACAAGCAACTTCAAACCAAGGAAGTACACCAGAAGCTAAACCAAGATGGAAAGGCAATGAAGGACGGTCCAAATTAATACATACAGGAATGACCCTTAATGAAATATAAATAAGAACTTACCTTGTTTAGAATTTCAGCCACTTAAAAGCGAAACAGCAGGCAAGGCTTCTCCAAACTAGAAACAACAAGCAATTCAAGAGGAGCCTACTTCAGACTTTCCTAAATCAATTCCCAACGTCCATAACAAGGTAAACAAAGTAAGAATCATTTCAATTATATCAGATTAACATGTGATCTTGTCTTATTTCAGCTCATTTCATTTAGCACCTTTGATTTAACACTTTTGATTCTTTGCAATCTGTTTTGTTTCCATAGTTTTTCTTTTGTAATTTTCAAAATTGTACATTGTTTCCAAGACCCCCCTAGAAGGTCATACCTGGTTGGACTATTCCTATAAAGTCCCATTGTCAGGCGTGTATCATGTTTACCCAATCAGTAAAGAACAACTGAGTTTTCTTCAAAGCAAGAAGCAATTTATCTTTTTAGTGTTTGTGTGATTCAAGCTCCTTTCCATAGTGTTTTGTGGTTTTGATCCATCATCACTTCCATACCATCTTCTGTCCATTGCAAAGAGAGTTACACAACCAGTTGCAAAGGATCCATCATCAAACCACTTCAATCTATCTTCTGAACCGACTGAAAGAGTTACACAACCAGCAACTTGTTTCCATCCAATCCATTGTGAAGTCAGCCCCAATCTGATCTTACATCAATAACCCAACTCCCCAGCACATCAAATATTTTGGGATCCAGAAGTCTAACCCTCACTCATCTACCTCAACTCGTTATTTTGTCCCTTCATTGAGAAATAATCTTAGTAGATCTAGGATCTCTCCAATTAAACCATCTGAGACACATGATCCAGGGAGCTCTTTCCATTTGCGGATTGATCGCCATGGTAGACTTTTTTGAGAAATAATTACCTCATCTACATCTTTCGTCCGTCCTCTTCGAAACAAGATCACTCTAGCATCTCCAAACATTATACAACCTCCAATCTAAAATCATAGGAGACCAACTAAGGGCAGTGACTCATCCCCCAATACGTTACACATCGGGACTTCAACTCCAAGACACTCATGGAAGGAGAATCCAGTGGAAACTGAACCCCACAATTCATTTGGACAGAGCGAGAGCACCAGCCTATCAAAGCTGATGATCATCCATCACAACAACGCTCTCGACCCCCAGTGGACAGGAACTTGGTAATTTGTGATTTTTCTCCTCCATTACCTATTCCTTCTAGTGAGGAATTTATAAGTGATATCCCAGAAGTTACCATTCATTATACAACTTGTTCTTAACTTACTTATAGTGCAACCCGTAGCCAAAGGGTCCTTCAAAGTGAATCTTGGGGTTTAATGAAGGAAACAACAACTGTGATCATTGCAGCTGCATCCCAAGAAGCTCAGGTCCACCAGGCCATATCAACTACCAGCCATCAATTTGATCTCTCCATTCTGCCTTCAGGCAATGATGACCCTCATATATGGCTGATAGATTCTCCTACCACTATATCCTCTATCCACTACTGAATACATTGGAACTCCAACGACCAAAAAAGAGGTAGACCTCCGAAAACAAAAGATAGCAAGCCTAGTCCCCGAGCTCTAGAAGGATCTAGTACGAGGAAGCGCAACATATCAAAAAGTAATGGTTCATCCTCTCTTTGATCAGGCCCCTCAACTCGATCTCTAGCTAACAGTAACCAAGCGAGTGCTTCTGTTCTAAGGAGGTGTTATTCAATATTGTATTTTAATAGAATTGAATGTATTTTAAATTCTGAGTGAAATACAGTGTTATTGGATTGAGCATTTGTTAAATGGAATTCAAAATACATTAAAAACCCATGTTATTCAATGTCCATAAGATTTTGCTAGAATTCAGTTATGATGGATTTTAATGGATACTTTTATCTAAAACAAGACTAAAACAAATACATCATTTTTCATTGGGATTTTGAAGTATTTCGAAATATATAATTTATCTCTCTTAAATATATTGTCTCTTCAATATACTGCATTTTTACATTTTTCATTCGGCTGGAGATCCAAAGACTATAGATCTCAGATAACAAAATACATCAAGGTTTCTTTATTAATAACCAGCAATGATTTGGTCGCCGACTTGGAGAAATCAGTTTGTACAGAGATAAACACTTGATCTCTGCGTGATGAGTCGTCGGAGAATCACAACGCTGAGATGTGATGTTAGAAAAAGATATTCATTAAATATTGTGAAAATTGAACACATCCAAAAAAGGATTGGAGTTTATGACAAATCATTATTGATTGACAGGTTTTATAAAATGATTCTCAATTGTCGTGTGGAGAAGAAAGTGTTCTAAGCAAAAACGTGGGTTGATCAATAATGAACTTTTTTGCTAAAATTTTTTTTATAATAACTTTTTAGATGTTTTTATTTATTTTTATCATTAACTTGAAAATACAAAGAATTCCATTAAAATCCATTAGCCAATTCATAGTGTCTTATAGAATTCAACTAAATCTACTAAAATACTTTCAATTACAATTACATTAAAATACATTGAATTCCTCAATCCAATAACACCCCCTAAACCATAGTATGGCGTCTCCTCCTCGTATTACCCTGATTCCAGCAGTGGTGAAAACTAGAGTGTATTTTTACAATCCACCTTCTCATCTTCCTTAATTGTGGTCAATTGGAACTGTTGTTGGTTGGGGGACCCCATAACAGTCCAGCGTATTCAGGAAATTCACAACCATAATTTCCATTACGTCCTCTTTCTTCGTAAAAGAACTTCAGTGGACGAATTATGGGTGCCATCACTTAGTATCCCCTCAAAGCCCAGAAAGAGGGGGTCTTGCTCTGTTCTGGAAAAAAGAAATCGATATTCAGGTTATTTCAACTTCTCATCATTTCATTGAGACTTATCAGATTATTGGGACCAGCTCACTACTATTGGTTCCAACATAGCAGTCCTTGGCTCTTATCAGGTGATTTCAACGAGCTCGTAAACAACAATGAAAAATAAGGTGGTCCTTTTTGTCCTTTTTGATCTTAAAGTACCTGTAGTGCTTTAAAGGTTTCTTATTAACATGCGGTCTTTTTTAACTTGAAACGCTCTAGCAATTTCCTCTCATGTAGAGGCAGAAGACACAGCCACCTTGTCCACTGTCGTTTGGACCACGCTTTGTCTAACATCTCTTGATATGGTGTTTTTCCTACAACAAGAAGCTAGTACATGGGTTTCGAAGGATCGGACCATCGTACCCTTCTCTTTTTGCTTGACACTACAAAAAAGAATATGCAAAATATTTCAAATATGATCGATGATTGAGAGAGAATGAGGATATCCGGATTCTAGTTGATAAGACTTGGAATCTAATTCCCGACTTACATGTGCAATCTCGTCTGGGAAATTGTTGAAGGGCAATAGCCAAATGGAGTAGGGAGCACCACCTCAGTAGCATAAAAACAATGGAATCTCTCAAAGCTTCCATGGACATTGCAATGTCCACTCCATCTGCAGACGACATGCACGTAACAACTCTCGACTCAGATTTGCTAAAAGCCTACAAAGCAAAGGAAGAATTTTGGGAACAAAGGATTCAAAAAATTTGGCTTACCTTAGGGGACAAAAATACATGATACTTTCATGCCGTTTCAAAATGACGTTGGACAAGGAATCGCTTATCGGTGTTGGAAGAGTAAATGTAGCTACTGTCTATGAGAAAGATCAAATCAGAAATGTAATTAATGCTTACTTCGATTCATTATTCATTGCAAATGATCGGATAGCCTCTAACATCGTTGCACAAGCCATTCAACCTTACATCTCAAACGCTCAGAATGAAAGGCTCATTGCTCTCCCTTCTCCAGAAGAAATAAATTATGCTCTCTTTGTCATCCACCCGGACAAAGCTCCAGGTCTCGATGGTTTCTTAGCTAGCTTCTTCCAATCAAACTGGGAAGTCGTGGGCCCATCAATAACCTGTGAGGTTCATAATTTCATCTCATCAAATACTTTTCAAAGTTCTACCAACACGACCCATGTCATACTCATTCCTAAGATCCAGAGTCCTAAAGTTATCTCTGACTACCGTCCTATAGCGCTCTGCAACGGGTACTACAAGATAATATTTCTAAACCTGCTCATATAGCCTATCCTAGATGACATTACCTCTCATGGTTAATCAGCTTTCATACATTTTCGGGCCATTTCCGGTAACTTTCTCATCACTCATTAAATCCTCTATTCACTCAAAGTCTCAAAAGCGAAGTCATTTCTCCATAGCTTTCAAAACAAACATGAGCAAAGCTTATGTACTTCTAGGGTGGGATTTCATCAGAGAGGTTATAGAACAAATAGGTTTCCATAGTAAATGGATTACCTGGATCATGCAGTGTGTATCTACATTTTTATATGCCTTCCTTATGAACGACTCAGTCCTAGGTAGTGTCATACCTCAACGTGGTATCTGAAAAGGGGATTCACTCTCGCCTTATATCTTCATCCATTGTGGAGAAGTGCTTTTGGGACTCTGCAATAAATCACAAAACGAGGGACATCTCACAAGGATAAAAATTGCAAAAAAATGTCCAAGAGTGAATCACTTTCTCTTTGCTGCTGATACAATGTTTTTCATTACGTCCAACTTTCGCAGCTTCTCTGCTCTCAAGGATATCCAAAGACAATATGAGGTTGCCTCGTGTCATGTTATGAACACTGGCAAATCCTCTATCTCTTTCTCTGCAAAAACACCTCAGCCGGTCAGAAAAAAAAGGCCAAGAAAATTCTAGGTATCAAAAATGGAGGAGAAATTAGCAAATATCTAAACCTTCTTGAGAACTATGGCAGTAGAAAGAAAAACTTATTTACCTCAATCATCGACTAAATTAAGTAGAGAGCAAATAACAGTTCATCACGGTTTCTCTCAAGTGCAAGAAAAATGACGATGCTGAAGGCAGTCCTGGCTGCCATTTCCACCTACGCGAGGTCATATTCACTAGTAAAAATATATCGTATAGCCACGTTTTTTTCGTGGTTATGGCTAATATTTCGTGGCTATAAGCAGTTTTAGCCACGAAAAGTCACGAAAAAAAACGTGGCTATACGATCGTGACTAATTTTGTTCGTGTCCAAATCGTGACAAAAAGCCACGTTTTTGTCACGAAATATTCGTGACTAAATTAGTCACGTTTTGTCACGAATATTTCGTGACAAAATTAACCACGTTTTGTCTCGTGGCTTTTAAAATAAAAATAACAAAAAATAAATAAATACAGAAGAAAAAAATCATTAATGTTTTTTATTTATAAACAAAATACAAAAATACAAAAGAAATACAATATATATGTGTATATATATATATAAGAAATCGATGCCGTCTTCCGATGCACCTCTCCGCCGTCTTCCGACGCACCGCCTCTGCACCACCGCCACGGCACGGGCTCTGCACCACCGTCTCTGCACCACAGACAATCGACTCGCGCGTTGCCAACTCGCCGATAGTCACCGGAAAACATGGCTGTTCGCTAGATCTGAGAAGAGATTTGCGGTGGTGACGGCTGGTGGTGCGGTGAAGATCTCCTCCTCAAGGCTCGTCTTCGCGTTCGTCTTCGTCGAGAGCGGTGGAGCCTTCATCATCTTCGTCGACGTCTCTCTCAAGATTCGTCTGTCATCGTCCGGCGACCTCCGCGACTACCGCCATCTCCTCTCTCTCAGATTCGCCGGAGAAGAGCTTGGTTCGTCACCTCCTCCACCGATTTCTCTGCTTCATGTTCTTTCGTTCTTCAACTTCGTCTTCGTTTTGGAAACACGGCGGTGGCTGGGACACGAATCGACAAAGAAACAAGTCTTAAGAACAAGAGTGAAGCAAAGTGAAGATGAAGGTGAAAAATGGCTCACGATTTTTGGTTATTGCAGGTGATGAAGAAGAACCAGACAAAAACAATGAAGAAAGAAAAGAAGAGGCGGCTTCTTCGTAGTGGAGATTTCTTTCTTTTTTTGTAACTTGGAAGATAATTAGGTTAAAAGATCAATGGTCATGATTTAATATTAGATAGATCCAACGGCTAAGAAACTGATCTGCTTATTTCATGAAAAAACAATCTGAACCGTTGATATGTTTTAATCAACGGTTCTGGATTGTGATCTTCATGATGCACCAATTAACCAATAGGATTATTTCTAGGTACATATAATAATAAAAAATAATTTAAAATTAATAGAAATTACTAAAACGAAAATTTAAAAATGTTAAATTTAAAAATGTAATAAATAAAAAATTAAAATATTAAATTTTATAAAATGATTTAAAATAATAAAATAATATATATTATTCATGGAAAATGATTAAATTGGATTTTAATCTTTGTTTATATTATTTTTTATTTCAAAATAAATAAAATTTAGTTGTGGGTATCTATAATAACTAAATTATTCTTTAAGAACTTCTAATTTAGTATAAGTATTAAAAATAGCAAATTTCATGAGATATTTAATTCATTATTGTTTTAAAATAGTTTTAAACTAATTTTATGATAGGAATATATTTAAAATGTTTAAATATTAGTTTTATGTATATATAATTATCTTTATATTTTGATTTTATATTTTATAGTTTATGATTAAGAGTAAGATTTATAGTGTGATTATAGTTTATGATATGTGGTTTAGGGTTTAGGGTTTTATGTAGTAGTTTTATATATTAGTTTTATGTATTAGTTTTGTCTATACTATAGATTTAAAATATTAGTTTTATGTTTATTTAATTAATTTTACATTTTTTATTTTATTCTTTATGAAAGAGTTAGTTTTAGAGTACGATTGGTTTAGTGTATATGGTTTAAAGGGTTGTATTTAGGGTTATAAGTTAATGTATGAAAATATTAGATTTGAAATTTTTTTTTTATAAGTGTTGAATATTAGTGTTTATAACTTTATAGTATGATTAAGAGTATGGTTTATAGTATGATAATGGTTTAGGGTTTAGGGTTAGGGTTTGGAGGGTAAGGTTTTGAAATTTTAGATTGGATAGACCTTGGCCACGAAATATACGTGTCTAAATCGTGACTAATTATCCACGTTTCTTTACGTGGATAGTTTTGCCACGAATATTTCGTGACAAAACGTGGCTATGCCTAGTCACGTTTTGTATCGTGACTATAACGTGACTAATTGCCACATTTTGGACACGATTTAGCCACGATTGTTTGTCACGCGACTAATCGTGACTAATTCGTGACTAATTATAAAATAGCCACGATTTGGTCGTGACAAAAACGTGGTTATACGATATTTTTACTAGTGATTTCTTCTTGCCAATAAGCCTATGTAAAAGGATACAATTTGTCCTTACAAGTTTTTGTTGGGGTGCGAGTATATCAAAGAATAAAATGTGTTGGATTTCATGGAAACGACTTACACAATCGATGAAACTTGGAGGTTTAGGCTTTCGTGATATTCAGACTTTTAACACAGCCCTCCTTGGAAAAATTGCGTGAAGGATCCAAACCAAGCCCAACTGTTTGCTCGTTCTTATACTCCTTGGTAAGTACTGCCAAAACCAACCTTTCCTCAATGAACTCCTTTTAAATACATTTACTTGTTTATTTTATTTTATTTTTATGGTGGACTAAAGCTCAATTTTGAATCCCTAAAAACTGTATGCCACTGATGTCAACCTCTAAGAAGATCCTTAAGACACCTTCTCATCACAGGAGTATTCCTTAGAGAATCAATCAAATGCACTTCAATCAACACCTTCTGCAACATTGCTTTGCATTTAGCTATCTGCTTCTCATTATTAGACTTCATGGGGTTCTTGGGAAAGGGAACCTTAGGCTTGTAGATCCTCTCGTCAGCTTTCTGCAACTTTTCTGTGTTTGAACTCTCGGCAGTCGCCTTGCGTCGATCGTTGCTAGTTTTGCATCGATCATTGCTTGGCGATTCTGTTACGACCTCTACGTCGAGCTTAGGTTCAGTATCTTCATTTTCACCTTGCGTCGATCGTTGCATGGGTGCGTCGATCGATGCATTGCAAAAAAGCGGATCTCATCTTCCATCTCTTCAATTTTCACGATTTCTTCTAAACTCAACTGCTTTTTCTGGGCAGGAAACAGTTCCTTACCACTTCTAAGTGTCACTACATTGCACTGGTACTTAGGATTAGCATCAGTTCGTCCCGGAAGAGATCCATCTGGCCTCTTAGCATATCCAGCAGTCTGCGCAACCTGAGCATCAAGCTTCTTCTCATGTGTGCTCAAGGATTCAAACTTCCCATTCAGATCTTCATACACATCATCCAGCTTCTTGTTGAAGTCTACAACAGTCTTAGTCTGACCAGCCAGCAACTGCTCCATCATCGCTTCCATCTTGCTCTCATGGGCACTAGCAGCAGGAGGTGCTTGATAAGAGGATGATCCATAAGTCCTCTGATAAGAATTACCTTGCTGAAAAGGTTTCTGATAACCAGCTGTCTGTCCATATCCAGAAGAGTTCTGATTGCCTGTGAAAGCACTCTTTTGTCCACCATTAAAGAAATTGTTACCTTGCTGATTTCCAAACCTATTTCCTTGAAATCCAGAGCCACTGATGTAGTTCACATCCTCTTCATGGTGATCTTCTTCAGCTCCAAACACCAGAACATCCTGAGCAAAGTGGACAACTTTCTTTCCAGTCAACAAACTGTGAACAGTGTCCAGCTTGTTCCTGATATCAGCAATCTCCAGATTATCAATCTTTCCACTAGACTCCTTCCTTCTCTTATCAGCAGTCTTGGTGCTATTACTGCTTACCAAGTTATCAATCAGTGTCCTAGCCTGTTCAGGAGTCCTTGTATTGAAATTGCCATTGCTGGCATTATCCAATGCAGACTGATAATGTAGATCAATTTCTCTGAAGAATATGCTCAGCAGTGTCACTTCAGAGAATCCATGGTGAGGACAGTCACATTGGTACTTCTTAAACCTCATCCAAGCAGACTTAAGAGGCTCTATAGGACCTTGGGTGAAAGTGAAAATATCTTGTCTCGACTGATCAGAGCGAGCATCATCATAAAAGTGCCTCAAGAACTCTCTCTCTTCACAGCATCCCAAGTAGTATACTTCCCAGTTGGAAGTTGTTTTAGCCAAGCTGCAGCCTCTCCAGCGAGAGAATAGGGGAAAATCTTGAGATACAGAAAGTCATAGTTTACCCCATTATACTTCATTCCAGTGATGAAGTCTTCAAAATCATCGATATGATTCATGGGTTGCTCATGTGGGAGACCATGGAAAGGATTCTGCCTACGAAGAGAGTAGTAGACAGTCTTGATCTCGAAGTCATTCCTCTCAAAGCCAGGAGGTACAATTGCTGACCGGTTAGCATATAACTCATCCGGTCGGTTGTAGTCAGCAAGAGTCCTATCATTAGCAGGAGGATTAACCATCTGCCTTTGAACTTGGGGCTGTTCAGGCGCAGGTTCAAGGATCACACGTCCCTCAGCATCAATCCTTTGCCCAACATCATTGTACCAGTTGTTCTGGTCGTCTCTCAGAACACCCTCAGTATCAGGTCTCAGAATCAAGCGATTGTTATTCATCCTTGCTCGTTGACCTTTTCTGTTTGTTCTCTCTAGTCTAGCAAGTTCCTCAAGCCTGAGATTTACGAGATTCGCGTTCGGATTACTTCTGGTCTCACGGTTCTGCATAAACCGTCGGTAATCGCATTGGAATGATCGATGCTAAGTATGCAACGATCGATTCACCTCGGGATTCGCCTTATGTCGATCGATTCAAAAGATGCGTCGATCGATGCTAAGCGATATCAGACCTGAAACACAAAGAAAAACAGAGAAATTAGTAACAAAAATAAAAAACGAAAAACCTAGTCTAAACTTTAAATTCAAATCTATCGAAGACTCAAAAGAGTCCCCGGCAACGACGCCAAAAACTTGATACGATCAGGTTTTAATGCCTAGATGTACACTGCAAGTGCACAGACGTGAACTAGTAGTATATAGGGTATCGAATCCACAGAGACTCTAGATTTTTACGATAGATTGTAGAATGTCAAATTAAGCTAGGTGAGACTAATCAAAAAATAAATAACTAAGCAGAAAGTAAATCAGTAGCGAGAGTGGTTTTGTAAGCAAGTACTAAAAGCGTCAAGTCTAAGGAGTTCTCAGGAAATCAGACAAGCAGATCAACTATCAGTCAGGATCAAATTAAGTTCAGTTCTAGAACTCAAACACAGATATAGGACTAACCAACTTTCGTTGCGAGAATTCTCTAAGTCTAATTAGCAGAAACCCAAATTTCTTTGAAATTCCTAACAGATTAAACTAGCCTTAAGTGCAAGTTTGATTTGTTCACAATTCAATTAAACCAAATTTCTTTGCGGATAATAAAATTGCTCAACCAAAATGGTTCAGATTCTAAACCACACTTTCGTGTCAATTTAATAACCTAAGGTCTAGATTCTAAGAAGATCCTTAAGTCACCTTCTCATCACATGAGTATTCCTTAGAGAATCAATCAAATGCACTTCAATCAACCCCTTCTGCAACATTGCTTTGCATTTAGCTATCTGCTTCTCATTCTTAGACTTCATGGGGTTCTTGGGAAAGGGAACCTTAGGCTTGTAGATCCTCTCGTCAGCTTTCTGCAACTTTTCTGTGTTTGAACTCTCGGCAGTCGCCTTGCGTCGATCGTTGCTAGTTTTGCATCGATCATTGCTAGGCGATTCTGTTACGACCTCTGCGTCGAGCTTAGGTTCAGTATCTTCATTTTCACCTTGCGTCGATCGTTTCATGGGTGCGTCGATCGATGCATTGCAAAAGCCGCGGATCTCATCTTCCATCTCTTCAATTTCCACGATTTCTTCTAAACTCAACTGCTTTTTCTGGGCAGGAAACAGTTCCTTACCACTTCTAAGCGTCACTACATTGCACTGGTACTTAGGATTAGCATCAGTTCATCCCGGAAGAGATCCATCTGGCCTCTTAGCATATCCAGCAGTCTGCACAACCTGAGCATCAAGCTTCTTCACATGTGTGCTCAAGGATTCAAACTTCCCATTCAGATCTTCATACACATCATCCAGCTTCTTGTTGAAGTCTACAACAGTCTTAGTCTGACCAGCCAGCAACTGCTCCATCATCGCTTCCATCTTTCTCTCATGGGCACTAGCAGCAGGAGGTGCTTGATATGAGGATGATCCATAAGTCCTCTGATAAGAATTACCTTGCTGAAAAGGATTCTGATAACCAGCTGTCTGTCCATATCCAGAAGAGTTCTGGTTGCCTGTGAAAGCACTCTTCTGTCCACCATTAAAGAACTTCTTACCTTGCTGATTTCCAAACCTATTTCCTTGAAATCCAGAGCCACTGATGTAGTTCACATCCTCTTCATGGTGATCTTCTTCAGCTCCAAACACCAGAACATCCTGAGCAAAGTGGACAACTTTCTTTCCAGTCAACAAACTGTGAACAGTGTCCAGCTTGTTCCTGATATCAGCAATCTCCAGATTATCAATCTTTCCACTAGACTCCTTCTTTCTCCTATCAGTAGTCTTGGTGCTATTACTGCTTACCAAGTTATCAATCAGTGTCCTAGCCTGTTCAGGAGTCCTTGTATTGAAATTGCCATTGCTGGCATTATCCAATGCAGATTGATAATGTAGATCAATTTCTCTTAAGAATATGCCCAACATCGTCACTTCAGAGAATCCATGGTGAGGACAGTCACATTGGTACTTCTTAAACCTCATCCAAGCAGACTTAAGAGGCTCTATAGGACCTTGGGTGAAGGTGAGAATATCCTGTCTCGACTGATCAGAGCGAGCATCATCATAAAAGTGCCTCAAGAACTCTCTCTTCACAGCATCCCAAGTAGTATACTTCCCAGGTGGAAGTTGTTTCAGCCAAGCTGCAGCCTCTCCAGCGAGAGAATAGGGGAAAAGCTTGAGATACATATAGTCATAGTTTACCCCATTATACTTCATTCCAGTGATGAAGTCTTCAAAATCATTGATATGATCCATGGGTTGCTCATGTGGGAGACCATGGAAAGGATTCTGCCTAAGAAGAGAGTAGTAGATAGTCTTGATCTCGAAGTCATTCTTCTCAAAGCCAGGAGGTACAATTGCTGACTGGTTAGCATAGAACTCATCCGGTCGGTTGTAGTCAGCAAGAGTCCTATCATTAGCAGGAGGATTAACCATCTGCCTTTGAACTTGGGGTTGTTCAGGCGCAGGTTCAAGGATCATGTTGGAATTGTGTCCAGTAATCTCGGTACTGTCTCTAGAAAGTAAGAGTATGTCAATGATCAGACATAAGTCATATAATGCTGGGGGTCATGATGGCTTGCTAGAGTCCGCTCATGATCTATAAGTCTTGGACTTATTGCCTTTATTATATGATCCCATATGGGTCACACGCCTAAGCTAACGGGAAAATACGAAGGAACGGTTTAGCAGAGGTACGGTAAAAGTGCTAGGCATTTACGGTACTTGGAGAGACTAAAGGGCCTGATTAAATCCAAGGGATTTAATCAGAACTGAGAATTGGGCCCAAAAGCCCATGAGAACTAAAGGGAGTTTTAATGAATAAAACTTGACCTAAAAGTTCTCTAATTCTTCAGCTGATTTGCGCCACCCACAGCCTCTCTCTGCGCCTCCCCTCCTGCTCGGTCTAGCAGCCATTTCCTTGTGAAGCGTGTGTGAACCTTTGGAGGATTCATCCCTCGGTGTATCTCTCTGATCTCTGACCTGTTCTATTCCTTCCGCTGCTGCAACAGGTAAAAGGTGAGATCATGTTATGATTCTATCAAGAGAACCTAGATCTGTATGTTTAGGTTGAGATGAATCTGTGAATTACATCAGGATCAACACTAAACGAATTCCTACAGTGGTATCAGAGCCATTGGTTCTTAGGATTTCTTGTTTTAGATTCATGTTTAGGTTGTTTAATCTGTTTAGAAGTGTTTTTAAATCAATTTACTGATAAGAGAATTCACTTAAGAAACTAGAATTAAAATCTAAACACATATGAAAATCGTATCCCGAGCTATATGACTCGGTTTACGTCGGATCATCCGGATCGCAACGGACGCACGAACCGATCGTCGACGATCGTGTTGCGTGGTCGCGTTATGATCGTCGGATGGATCGCGATCGATGGCTGATCGATGGGCCGATCGAACGTTACGAACGGATGGATCATGTCGCGTGATCCGATCCGATCCGATCGGACATGATCGCACGATCGTCAGCCATCCCGGCCAATCCCGTCCCGCTCGGCGATCGTGGAAGCAACCGACCCGAGCAACCCGTCCGCGAGCCGGACAACGTCCGTCCGTCCCGAGCACACCGAGCGCCTCGATCTCGGATCGTCGCGTGCGGCTTGACGGCTGACGTGATCGCGTGAAACTTACGATTAGGTCGTAATCGGTTCACGTGATCAATCGGTTCGGTTCGGTTAATGGTTCGGTTTAAAACTTGATTAAAATCAACGTCACGGTTTAATAAACAGATTTTAATAATTTTATTAAGTCTGGTTAAACCGGGATAAGAAATCCAATGTCGAAAGAATTATTGGATTTAGTGCCTAAACCAGGAATTTCTAATTTGATTTGGTTGGACCAAATAAATTGAGAAATTCCGGTTTAGTAAATAACCGGTTGACAATTGTGGTCATCGTAATAATTAAAATTTGGTTAGACCAATTTTAATGAACCAGACCGGTTATGTCAAATAATTGGACAATTGGGTCATGTCTTGGACATGGACCAATTCTTGGGCCTCGGGCCAAGAAGTTAAAACAATTGGGCCAATCATTTGAGTCTTTCTTCAGATTAATTTAAAATTTATTTTATAAAATTATAAAGTCGATTTTAAATTAAAGTTTCCGAAATTTTGAAATTAGAAAGTTTCTTAAAATAGAAGTTTCTGGATTTGCGGGTTTTGGATTTTTAAGAAATTTCTAAAGTTAGAAAGTTTCCGTTTTTAGAAAGTTTCCAATTTTAGAAAGTTTCCAAAATAGTAGGTTTCCAGAAATAGAAAGTTTCCCGAAATAGTAATCTTCTATTTTGGGAATGAATTTTAATAAACCTACGAACCTCAAATAATATCAAGCGTTGGATGTCTTGTCCAGGCTATGTCAGCTGTCGAAGCCCATTCAATTGTATTCATGGCCTTACAGTGTGAGGGTGTCTGCTTTTGCGTGGATAAGACGGTTTGTGATTCATAAATGTCATTGGGAGTCCCAGACATTAATGATTACATGACTGTATAGTCTGGTTTTCTTGACTAGGCCATCGGGAGTCCCGGGCCTTGAGACATCAGAGTGGATTGGGCCTCGGGCCCAGATTCACAACCAAGAGTTATATCACGGATATAATTAGCCGATATAGGGCTTACCGATATAAGCTAAGGTTGGGTGACGGCCAGTGGCCCACTTTAATCCTAGTTATATGTGGATCTTGGAATCATTATATTCTATTGAGGGTAACTGATGTTATTGAATATAATGCGTGATTAATCATATTAAATTTAATACGAGATTAATCATATTGAACATATTAACTAAAATTTTTATCTTATATTTCAGTTATGACTAGCACAAACAATCAAAACACTTTCTCGATCCGGTCTGTTCTTGAGAAGGACAAACTGAACGGATCAAATTTCTTGACTTGGTCGCGGAACCTGAGGCTAGTCCTCAGGCAGGAGAGAAAGGACTATGTTCTTGAGAGAGCTCTCCCCGTGAGGATCGGGTCCAATGCCTCCCATGCAGTGTATAATGCTTGGAATAAGCATTAAAATGATGCGGTAGATGTGCGTGGTCTGATATTGGCTACCATGGACTCGGGCTTGCAGAAGCAATATGAGAACATGGAGTCGCCAATAGAGATGATCAGCAGCCTGAAATTGAAATTTCAGGAGCAGATAAGAGTGGAGAGATACCAGTTGGTTAAGTCTCTCACTAGCTGCAAGCTACCAAATGATCATCCAGTGAGTCCTCATGTCAGTAAAATGATGGGTTACATTGATAACCTGAGGAAACTGGATTATCCAGTTAGCCAAGAGTTGGCAACTGAGATCATTCTGCAGTCACTGCCGTCAAGCTATGATAAGTTCAGAAGGAACTATATCAAGAAAGGCTTAACGAAGACGCTGACTGAACTGCATGATATGCTCAAGACAGTTGAGCCAAACGTGAAGAGTACCCTGTACAATCTCATGAATGAGAAGGGTAGGTTTACTGCTGACAAGGGTGAAGACAAAGTTGTCCAGATTTTGAATCATGGCAAGCGTGTGTCTTCTGAGCCCGAGTCAGATACCTCTTGCGTTGGTAAGTGCTGCTACTGTAAGGAGACAGGGCATTGGAAGAGAAATTGCATTAAATTCATGGAAGATGATGAGGAGTTAAAGTCGATGTATGAGACTACTTCCTCAGGTATTCATGTTATTACTTCAAGTTCTACCTTAAAGGTATTGAATACTGGTTGTGGCACTGATATTTGTGATAATATGCAGAGCCTAAGCAACAGTAGAACGTTGAAGGAAGGGCAAGTGAAACTACATGTCTGGAAGGAGCTTGGGATGCTGCCTCAGCCGTAGGGTTTTTCACTTATAGATCCCTTTGAGGCTTGGTTTTGTATTAAGTAATTGCTACAATGTACCTGCTTTAAGCAGAGTTGTTTTTCATTTTCTTGTAAGAATTTGAATGTTTTTCATTTTGATAAAAGACAAGTTTTGTTCTTTTGATCTTAATGAAATATTAATTGTAGCACCCTATTCATGGAATGGGTTTTATATCTTAAACCAAAGAGTGCCTAAAAATAACATAAATACCGAATTGGTTTAAATCTGATGAATTAAACCTGATTTTTCTTGGCATAAAGTCTTGGTCACATCAGAGTAAGTCGGATTCAGAAATCCCATAGTCATGGACTGTTGGGCTCATTTGATAAAATATCTTATGAGACATGAATTCTGTTTACTGGACCAAAAGGAAAAGGGCCTATCTTAGCCGAGCTAGAGAAAGGCCCAAAGGCTTATTGGACCTGGAACATACTGATGTATGTGGCCCAATGAGCAGTAATGCCAGAGAAAATTTCCTGTACTTCATTGTCTCTACTGATTACTTCAGTGAGTGTGACTGTGTTCATTTGATGAGACACAAGTCGGAATTCTTTGACATGGTCGAAAGAGTTCCAGAATGAAGTATAGGATCTGAATGACAAAAGTATTAAGACTCTGGATTAAATCACGAGTGAGAATACTTAAGTCATTGATTGTGTGATCATCTTAATGAGTGTGAAATCGTTTCACAGCTCATTTCTCCTGAAAACCTGAAGGTGTTTCTGTGAGAAAGAATCAGATCTTATAAGAAATGATTAAAGATGAATCACACGAATCTTCCATGATATTTTAAGAATAACGCTCTAGAAATATCTAAGTTTACGCTAAAATAGTTCCACAAATATCAGTTGAAAGACACCACGTTAATGTGGATTGGAATCGATCCAAATTTGTCTTTACTGAGTATTTGTAGTTGTGCTACTTCGCTGGTTGTCCTAGAGAAACTAAGGCTTGTTACTTTTACGTCCAATCTGTTTTCTAAGAAGGGAAGTTATTTTCCAAGAAGAACAGTGGGAGTAAATGTATAACTCGAAGTTTTCTCAGGGAAACCAAGGCTCGGTACTTTTACGACCATTCTGTTTTCTAAGAAGGAAATTACTTTCCAAGAAGAACAGTGGGAGTAAAAAGTATTTTTTACGACCATTCTGTTTTCTAAGAAGGGAAGTTACTTTCCAAGAAGAACAGTGGGAGTAAAAGTACAACTCGAAGAAATTCGAGAAATACAGGAGGCTGCTTAACCTATTGAGGGAGAGCAGCGGAAGGATTTACAGATTTCTGTAGAATCTACACCTGTGGAGCCTGAAGTTCGCAGATATGAAAGAATCAGTCACTAATCCGAGAGTGAATTCTCGTCATTAGTTTAGCCTGATGATCATTGAATGTTCGCATGATCTGATGATCATTGAAAGCGACAAATCTGCGAAATCCTAGGAAGCGAAAGTGAGCCCAGACTCCGAAGAATTACATTTTGTGTAAGTTGGCTTCATCGATCCATTCATGGATGGAAGCAAACATATCGGAGTTGGAATCTTCGTTCTGTTGAAGTAGTCAAGATTTTGACTTGAACAGGAACGAAGCGGAACTGTGTGTTTACTAATAGATTAGTGGGAGCGATATTGCATTTCTCAAAGTGTATGTCGATGACATACTGATTCTCGGATATAACGTCCCAATGCTGTAGTCGGTAAAGGACTAGCTTGGGAGTTGGTTTAATGATTGACATGGGTAAAGCCACGTAGTTCTTGGATTTTGGATCTAAAGATAGAGATCCAAAAGAGCTGGTAGGACAAAGTCAGGATTCTTAAATTGACAAAGTCCTACACATTTTGAGCAATCCAAGAAGGGTTTTATGCCTATGTCACATGGCATTAAGTTAAGCAAGATACAGTATCCTACGATAACTGCTGAGCTTAAATGCATGGATAAGATTCCATGTGCGTCAGCAATTGGATCTATCATGTATGCCATGAAACATACTTGTTTGATGTTGCTTTAATGTTAAGCAAGACAAATAAAGACCAGTCAAATCCATCAAAGAATCAATTTTCTTAAAGTATGTCCTAAAGTATTTGAGGAATACTAAGGATAAGTTCTTGATTTTCAGAGAAAGTGAGGTGCTATAAGTCGATAGAGTCTGAAAGGCAAGTTTCCAATAGACAAAGATGATTTCCGATCACAGTCCGGTTATATCTTGTGTCTATCTGGCGGTGCAAGGCACTGTTGCAGACTCCACGACTTAAGCTGAATATTTCGCAACTTGGGAAGTGGCGAAAGAGGTTGTTTGGAAAGAAGAGTTCGTCACTGAACTTGATGTGATTTCCAGCATAGATGAGACTAGCTGCACATCAGAGGTCCAAACACCTTGAGGATAGGTATAACCTATTCCGTAAGATAAATGACAGAGAAGTTAAGTAGATCAGCAAGTTAAAACGAATGAGAACGTTGCTAATCTATTAACGAGGCCACTCCTTAGGCCTAAGCACGAGTCGCGGACTGTTGCTGTAGGATAAGTGAAATTAAGATGTAGTCTTAATTTCAGTGGGAGTTATTAAAGGGCTTTATTTAGTTATTGGATATGTTCTTGAAATAACATTTAAGATGTTTAATGAAATTATTATTTCAAGATTATTTTAACTGTGATGAAATAATCGTTCCAAAGTGATATAAACCATTTTATAGGTCATCGAAGTAAATGACTTGATCTTGAGTCATCGAAGTCATTTAGCTTGATCATGAGACCCTATATTTGATAAATGTTTTATATCATCCTGTCCCTAGTCGAAGGTTGTTGAAATTGGAACACCAACAACCGTGTGAGACTGGATTGGTACGTGACTTATGACAAAGTCTCATTGTGTCATAGATGCGCGGCATCAAAGTCAGTACATAGGTCTATGTTTGGGAACATACGACCGGACAAGACCCGCTTATAAGAACTCTTCAGGATATTTATATCTGTGTCATAAGAGATTCTTACTACGACTATAGAGTATAGTCCTTAGACCTGAGTTCGCATGCATGTGACTGCACATGGACTAATGCACTTTGATCATTGTCTAACGCTATCGTTCTGCGATAGTTATAAGGACCTTGTTTGGGTACATTATGAAATGAGTAGTTTACAGTGATGGAACAAGACGGAATTTGTCCCTCCAATATAAATGGAGTGAATATCTCTAGGCCAATCGGAGATTTGAATACTGGAAAATGCATGGCCATGCTCAAACGGACTGTCCCGAGTCGTTTGGATTGTCAGTATCGAATCAGAGTCCGATGAACAAGATTAGGCTTTATAAGGATGACACCAATCTTGCCTTATGACTAATCGAGATATTGAGACAAAAGGATTATGAATACAGAGAGATTCCAGTACAAGTGGGAGATTGTTGGAATTGTGTCCAGTAATCTCGGTACTGTCTCTAGAAAGTAAGAGTATGTCAATGATCAGACATAAGTCATATAATGCTGGGGGTCATGATGGCTTGCTAGAGTCCGCTCATGATCTATAAGTCTTGGACTTATTGCCTTTATTATATGATCCCATATGGGTCACACGCCTAAGCTAACGGGAAAATACGAAGGAACGGTTTAGCAGAGGTACGGTAAAAGTGCTAGGCATTTACGGTACTTGGAGAGACTAAAGGGCCTGATTAAATCCAAGGGATTTAATCAGAACTGAGAATTGGGCCCAAAAGCCCATGAGAACTAAAGGGAGTTTTAATGAATAAAACTTGACCTAAAAGTTCTCTAATTCTTCAGCGGATTTGCGCCACCCACAGCCTCTCTCTGCGCCTCCCCTCCTGCTCGGTCTAGCAGCCATTTCCTTGTGAAGCGTGTGTGAACCTTTGGAGGATTCATCCCTCGGTGTATCTCTCTGATCTCTGACCTGTTCTATTCCTTCCGCTGCTGCAACAGGTAAAAGGTGAGATCATGTTATGATTCTATTCAAGAGAACCTAGATCTGTATGTTTAGGTTGAGATGAATCTGTGAATTACATCAGGATCAACCAAACGAATTCCTACAGATCACACGTCCCTCAGCATCAATCCTTTGCCCAACATCATTGTACCAGTTGTTCTGGTCGTCTCTCAGAACACCCTCAGTATCAGGTCTCAGATTCAAGCGATTGTTATTCATCCTTGCTCGTTGACCTTTTCTGTTTGTTCTCTCTAGTCTAGCAAGTTCCTCAAGCCTGAGATTTACGAGATTCGTGTTCGGATTACTTCTGGTCTCACGGTTCTGCATAAACCGTCGGTAATCGCACTGCAATGATCGATGCTAAGTATGCAACAATCGATTCAACTCGGGATTCGCCTTGTGTCGATCGATTCAAAAGATGCGTCGATCGATGCTAAGCGATATCAGACCTGAAACACAGAGAAAAACAGAGAAATTAGTAACAAAAATAAAAAACGAAAAACCTAGTCTAAACTTTGAATTCAAATCTATCGAAGACTCAAAAGAGTCCCCGACAACGGCGCCAAAAACTTGATACGATCAGGTTTTAATGCCTAGATCTACACTGCAAGTGCACAGACGTGAACTAGTAGTATATAGGGTATCGAATCCACATAGACTCTAGATTCTTACGATAGATTGTAGAATGTCAAGTTAAGCTAGGTGAGATTAATCAAAAAATAAATAACTAAGCAGAAAGTAAATCAGTAGCGAGAGTGGTTTTGTAAGCAAGTACTAAAAGCGTCAAGTCTAGGGAGTTCTCAGTAAATCAGACAAGCAGATCAACTATCAGTCAAGATCAAATTAAGTTTAGTTCTAGAACTCAAACACAGATATAGAACTACCAACTTTCGTTGCAAGAATTCTCTAAGTCTAATTAGCAGAAACCCAAATTTCTTTGCAATTCCTAACAGATTAAACTAGCCTTAAGTGCAAGTTTGATTTGTTCACAATTCAATTAAACCAAATTTCTTTACGGATAATTAAATTGCTCAACCTAAATAGTTCAGATTCTAAACCACACTTTCGTGTCAATTTAATAACCTAAGGTCTAGATTCTAAGAGATCAGGTTAGAAACTAGTATTAAGCACAATTCAGGTTGAAGAACAATTAAGATATGAATTCCTTAACTGATAAATTAATCTAACAAGTCATGAAAACCCTAACGAGAATCCCTAAACCTAACTATGAATCTACTCAGACATGATCAATGAAACACAAATCAGTGAATAAATAGATTGCATAAAATCAAAGAGTAAAGAGTAAAAGAGGTTCAAAGTCTTCTCTCTGGAGTACAAGAACGATCAGCCTCTCTGTCTCTCTCTCTAAAAAGCTAATAGTTTGAATGCGTATCTAAAACAAAACACCAAAAACCTAATTATAAAGTCTTAATCACGCTTGGGGTCTTTTTGCAAATACTGAAACTTCTTGGGGCAAAACTGCAAATCTCCAAAGTCACTAATGAGCTGGCGCAGAGGTGTGTCGATCGATGTCAATGATGCATCGATCGATGCATTGGTCATCCAGACTTGGTGAAATTAGATCTCTCGGCTTAAGCTCCAAATAATGCCCAAAATGCTCCATTATCTCCAATAATCCTCCAAACGTGCATCTACCTAATAAGCACCTGTAATGACTCCAAAGACACGACAAAAGACTCTAAAACATACTTATATCATGGCTTAAAACAAGTAAAAACCATGATATATCAGAAGCTTCTCTGTAATCTGAATCAGCTTCTTTTCCATCACTTTCATGCATTTAGCTTCGTCTAGCTCCTGCTTGGACAACTTAAGAGACTTAGAATGTGGTACAGACAATGTTGAAACTCGTTCAAGGACTGTTGCAGGTTTCTGATCTCGTCTGCGATCTGTGTCAATCGATGCAGTAGGGGTGTCGATCGACACAAGGCGATTATGAGCTTATTCATTCTTTGTATCGAGCATGCATCGATCGACATCAAGAGTGTGTTGATCGATGCTCGTCTCAGACAGACAATATTCATCCAGAAAATCCGAGATGATGCTCTCTTCTTCTCCTAGCAAATCAATCTCATCTCTTATGGTCACAGCATTGACGAATTTGTTCTGTTCAGCTTCCCAGCTCCATTCTGTCTCTGCACAGCTCCAGCCGTCTGTTGAACTTGAACATCCAGCTTCTTCACATGTGTGCTCAAGGAGTCAAACTTCCCATTCAGATCTTCATACACATCATCCAGCTTCTTGTTGAAGTCTACATCAGTCTTAGTCTGACCCTCCAGCAACCGCTCCATCATGGCTTCCATCTTTCTCCCATGATCACTAGCAACAGGAGGTGCCTGATAGGAGGATGATCCATAAGTCATCTGGTAAGAATTACCTTGCTGAAAAGGTTTCTGATAACTATCTGTCTGTCCATATCCAGAAGCGTTCTGTTTGCTTGTGAAAGCACTCTTCTGTCCACCAATTAAGAACTTGTCGCCTTGTTGATTTCCAAAATTGTTTCCTTGAAATCCAGAGCCACTGATATAGTTCACATCCACTTCCTGGTGATCTTTTTCAGCCTCAAACACTTGAACTTCCTGAGCAAAGTGGATAGCTTTCTTTCCAGTCAACAAAATGTGAACAGTGTCCAGCTTATTCCTGATATCAGTAATCTCCATATTGTCGATCTTTCCACCAGACTCTTTCCTTCTTCTATCAGCAGTCTTGGTGCTATTACTGCTCACCAAGTTATCAATCAGTGTCCTAGCCTGTTCAGGAGTCCTTGTATTGAAATTGCCATTGCTGGCATTATCCAATGCAGACTGGTAATGGAGATCAATTCCTCTGAAGAATATGCCCAGCAGCATCACTTCAGAGAATCCATGATGAGGACAGTCACGTTGGTACTTCTTAAACCTCATCCAAGCAGACTTAAGAGGCTCTGTAGGACCTTGGGTGAAGGTGAGAATATCCTGTCTCGACTGATCAGAGCGAGCATCATCATAAAAGTGCCTAAAAACTCCCTCTTCACAACATCCCAAGTAGTAAACTTCCCAGGTGGAAGTTGTTTCAGCCAAGTTGCAGCCTCTCCAACGATAGAATAGGGGAAAGGTTTGAGATACATGTAGTCATAGTTTACCCCATTGTACTTCATTCCAGTGATGAAGTCTTCAAAATCATCAATATGATCTATGGGTTGCTCATGTGGGAGACCATGGAAAGGATTCTGCCTCAAAACAGAGTAGTAGACAATCTTGAACTCAAAGTCATTCCTCTCAAAGCCAGGAGGTACAATTGCTGACCGGTTAGCATAGAACTCATCCGGACGGTTGTAGTCAGCAAGAGTCCTCTCATCAGCAGGTGGATTAATCATCTGCCCTTGACCTTGGGGCTGTTCAGGCGCAGGTTCAAGGATCACACGTCCCTCAGCATCAATCCTTAGCCCGTCATCATTGTACCGGTTGTTCTGTTGGTCTCTCAAAACACCCTCAGCATCAGGTCTCAAAATCAAGTAATTGTTCATCATCCTTGCTCGTTGACCTTTTTGTTTGTTCTCTCTAGTCTAGCAAGTTCCTCAAGCCTGAGATTCACGAGATTCACATTCGGATCACTTCTGGTCTCACGCTTCTGCATAAACTGTCGGTAATCGCACTGCAACGATCGATGCTAAGGTCTGCAATGATCGATGCTAAGGTCTGTAACGATCGTTTCAACTCGGGATTCGCCTTGTGTCGATCGATTCAAAAGATGCGTCGATCGATGCTAAGCGATATCAGACCTAAAACACACGGAGACAGAAAAACAGAGAAATTAGTAACAAAAATAAAAAACGAAAAACCTAGTCTAAACCTTAAATTCAAATCTATCGAAGACTCAAAAGAGTCCCCAGCAACGGCGCTAAAAACTTGATACAATCAGGTTTTAATCCATGGATCTACACTGCAAGTGCACAGGCGTGAACTAGTAGTATATAGGGTATCGAATCCACAGAGACTCAAGATCTTGCGATAGATTGTAGAATTTCAGGTTAAGCTAGGTAAAGCAGTAGAAAGCAGTAAATCAGAGCAGAAAAGTAAATAAAGCGGTTTTGTAGGCAATCAAACGAAGCGCCAGGTCAAGTGAGTTCTCAGGAAATAAGGAACACAGGCTAATCAATCAATCGGGATCTAATTAAGAACTGTTCTAGAACTAGAATCACAGAATTATAACAAACCAACTTTCGTTGCGAATATTATCTATGTCTAAAAACCTAGCAAGCCAACTTTCGTTGCGAATCCTAGAGTTCTAAACAAGCATTAATCTCAAGTTCTTTCGTTCACAATTCTCCTAAGCCAAATTTCTTTGCGAATAGTCAAATTGCTCATCTAAGTTCTTTCTAGTTAATTAATCAACTTTCGTTGCAGAAATCAACCTAACATCAATAATCTAAGTGGCCAATTCAGATCAAGCATTAAGAACAATCCTAGATGAAGAACTAACATATATGAATCCCTACAGATTGATCAACCTATAATTCCATGAAATCCCCTGTGAGAATCCCTAAACCTAACTGGAGAACTACTAAGACATGATCAATGAAACAGAAATCATAATGAATAGAAAACCAAATATCATAAAATAGAAACAAAGAATATGAGTTCCAAATCTCTCTCTCTGAATAAAAATAAAACTTAAGTCTGAAAGCGTAGCCTAAACAAGTGGCTAAAAACCCTAATATAATGATCTAAACTCGGCTGGGGCCTTTTTGCAAATCTGGAAAACTTCTGGGCAAAAATTATAAATTCTCCAAAAATAGAGATTTTTGTGCGCAGATCCCTGGAATCACCTTGCAACGACCGATGCACATATTGCATCGACCATTGCAAGGCGATTTCGCAGCCAGTGAACTCTGTGAAACCTCTAAATAGTGCAGAAATGCTCCCAATGCTCCCAAAGCGTCCAATTAGGTTCTAAGTGTCCTTAAACCTGTAAAACACCTGAAAAGACTCCAAACACACATAGAAAGACTCGATAACAAAGACATATACCATGGTCAAAAGTCCTAAAAACCATGATATATCAACTCCCCAACACTTAGCTTTTGCTTGCCCTCAAGCAAACAGAAAACCAAGATCAGGAAAAGAAGTTTGAAAACTTCAGAAACTCGTTTCATCGTAGGATAACCACACTCAGATTCGCCTTAGTAAGCCACATGAAAATGAACCTGCACAAATCAAGACCAACATATACTTCCCCCACACTTATCAACTATCCTGAGTAAACTCGACAATCACATTCAATGCATCCAAATTCACCATATTGACTTCTATAAGCTATTAAGTGCGCTCTCACCTATGGGGTATCGATCAAAGAACACATGGACTCTTACTCTGTTAGCATCTGACCACTTAACTGTTGCTTCTGGTTCCTTTCTTCTCTTTTTCCTTCCTTAGCACTGATTTTTCCCCACTGGGTATCATTTTATTTTTTCTATCAGTGCTCTTTCCGCATTGGGACATACTTTGGACATGTTTCCATGGATGCACAGGAGGTAATAGGGGTCTCTACCACTCCAGTGACCACTTCGAAGCTACTAGCTTATCCTTAGTTTATTTCTTTTTTTTTACTTTCAAGGATGGGGAGAAGGGAACCATAATCAGACAGGTTTACAAGCTGTGCCAGAACTAACAGAGGAATCCGACTCAAAGTATACCAAGCCCATAGGTAAGAAAATTAAGTCAAGTTAAAGTTGAAGTCAAGTAATGGATTCTCTGAATACCTGAAGTGATATGGCTGTCCTCAGTTGGCTGGCCTGTGTTGGGTTTTCTAATAGTCATAGATCATCTGCAAATCATCCAATGGTCACTTAAGTTCCTGCAAGTGTGGTAATCTCCTCAAAAAGTCCTTGTTTCCTACTCAATAAAACAGATTTTTGACTGACTCTAAGAAAACAGAAAGCGTGCGTCAGTAGCTACCTCCCCCACACTTGAAACACACTGTCCCCAGTGGTGTCAAGCCTAGGCTCGGTGAGAAGAAAAATTGGAATTAGGAGAATCCGAAAAGGGAACAGAACACTTACCTATCGTCGTATTGCGTTGATCGATGCCGCAAGTAGTGTCGATCGATGCATATCGTGAACGCTCACGGTTATGTAGATAACCGGTGTCTGAACCGCAATAGAATCGGCAAACCGTAAATCGCATCTGTGTCGACTGACACAAAGGATGTGTCGAACGATGCTGAGCGATTCTGCCTGTTTCTCACGCTTTTGAACACACCAAAACAGAGAAATCAAAAACACCAAATCAAAACGAAAAATGAAAAGAAAAACGAACCTACTAGTGGGTTGCCTCCCACTCAGCGCTTGTTTAAAGTCAGTAGCTTGACTGTGGTGAGGAGAACGGACTTATGGGGGATTCAACATAGACTTTGAGTGTCTCTGTGAATGTCTCTTTAGCCAAGGTGGCATATAACCTTTTGGATCATGAGATCTCCCAAAAAAAGAGCGAAGAGAATCAGGGTGGGAGCGAAGCGAGGGTGGGATACTGCGTTTTCCTGCATTCACGGTTGATGGATTAGGAGGTTTGAGTTTAGAAGAGTCATACTTGTGCTTTGGTGGATAGAAGAGATTTGGAACTTTCTGCTTAAGAGCAGTTGCAGGCTCTGAAGATGTTAGAGCAAGTTCAGAATGAACTGCCATATTCTCTTCTCCAATAGGAACCTCTGGTTCCACCTCCACACTAAAGCTCTGTCCATCAATGGTGGATTTCTGTAGCTTATCCATCTTGAACCGCAATGGATCATCTCCCAGGTGGAGATCAATCAGTCCATGCCTCACATTAATCACAGCTCCAACAGTAGCTAAGAAAGGTCTACCAAGTAGCAAAGGATCAGCTGGCTCAATGTTATACTTTAGCACTACAAAGTCCAATGGAATCAAGTAGTTTCCAATTCTGACAGGAACATCCTCAAGAACTCCTTCCGGATACCTTTTTGATCGATCAACTAGGATAAGAGAGATCCTAGTAGGCTGAAATTCCATCATTCCCAATCTCTCAGCCACAGAGTATGGCATGAGATTCACACCAGATCCTAAGTCACACAGAGAATGCTTGAATCTGTCCTTTGAGATAGAACAGTCTAGCACAAAGACTCATGGGTCTGGAAGCTTCTCTGTAATCTGAATCAGCTTCTTTTCCATCACTTTCATGCATTTCGCTTCGTCTAGCTCCTGTTTGGACAACTTAGGAGACTTAGAATGTGGTACAGACAGTGTTGAAACTCGTTCAGGGACTGTTGCAGATTTCTGGTCTCGTCTGCGATCTGTGTCGATCGATGCAGTAGGGGTGTCGATCGACACAAGGCGATTATGAGCGTATTCATTCTTCGTATCGAGCATGCATCGATCGACATCAAGAGTGTGTCGATCGATGCTCGTTTCAGACAGACAATATTCATCCAGAAAATCCGAGATGATGCTCTCTTCTTCTCCTAGCAAATCAATCTCATCTCTTATGGTCACAGCATTGACGAATTTGTTCTGTTCAGCTTTCCCAGCTCCATTCTGCCTCTGCACAGATCCAGCCGTCTGTTGAACTTGAACATCTAGCTTCTTCACATGTGTGCTCAAGGATTCAAACATCCCATTCAGATCGTCATACAAAGCATCCAGCTTCTTGTTGAAGTCTACAACAGTCTTAGTCTGACCAGCCAGCAACCGCTCCATCATGGCTTCCATCTTGCTCTCATGATCACTAGCAGCAGGAGGTGCCTGATAGGAGGATGATCCATAAGTCCTCTGGTAAGAATTACCTTGCTGAAAAGGTTTCTGATAACCAGCAGTGTGTCCATATCCAGAAGCTTTCTGGTTGCTTGTGAAAGCACTCTTCTGTCCACCAATTAAGAACTTGTCGCCTTGCGGATTTCCGAAATTGTTTCCTAGAAATCCAGAGCCACTGATGTAGTTCACATCCACTTCCTGGTGATCTTTTTCAGCCTCAAACACTTCAACTTCCCGAGAAAAGTGGATAGCTTTCTTTCCAGTCAACAAAATGTGAACAGTGTCCAGCTTATTCTTGATATCAGTAATCTCCAGATTGTCGATCTTTCCACCAGACTTTTTCCTTCTTCTATCAGCAGTCTTGGTGTTATTACTGCTCACCAAGTTATAAATCAGCGTCCTATCCTGTTCAGGAGTCCTTGTATTAAAATTGTCATTGCTGGCATTATCCAATGCAGACTGGTAATGGAGATCAACTCCTCTGAAGAATATGCCCAGCAGCGTCACTTCAGAGAATCCATGATGAGGACAGCCACGTTGGTACTTCTTAAACCTCGTCCAAGCAGACTTAAGAGGCTCTGTAGGACCTTGGGTGAAGGTGAGAATATCCTGTCTCGACTGATCAGAGCGAGAATCATCATAAAAGTGCCTCAAAAAATCCCTCTTCACAGCATCCCAAGTAGTAAACTTCCCAGGTGGAAGTTGTTTCAGCCAAGCTGCAGCCTCTCCAACGAGAGAATAGGGGAAAAGTTTGAGATACAGGTAGTCATAGTTTACCCCATTGTACTTCATTCCAGTGATGAAGTCTTCAAAATCATCAATATGATCCATGGGTTGCTCATGTGGGAAACCATGGAAAGGATTCTGCCTCAGAACAGAGTAGTAAGTCTTGATCTCAAAGTCATTCCTCTCAAAGCCAGGAGGTACAATTGCTGACCAGTTAGCATATAACTCATCCGGACGGTTGTAGTCAGCAAGAGTCCTCTCATCAGCAGGAGGATTAATCATCTGCCCTTGACCTTGGGGTTGTTTAGGCGCAGGTTCAGGGATCACACGTCCCTCAGCATCAATCCTTAGCCCGTCATCATTGTACCGGTTGTTCTGTTGGTCGCTCAAAACACCCTCAGCATCATGTCTCAAAATCAAGCGATTGTTCATCATTCTTGCTCGTTGACCTTTTATGTTTGTTCTCTCTAGTCTAGCAAGTTCCTCAACCCTGAGATTCACGAGATTCGCGTTCGGATCACTTCTGGTCTCACGCTTCTGCATAAACCGTCGGTAATCGCACTGCAACGATCGATGCTAAGGTCTGCAACGATCGTTTAAACTCGGGATTCGCCTTGTGTCGATCGACTCAAAAGATGCGTCGATCGATGCTAAGCGATATCAGACGTAAAACACACGGAGACAGAAAAACAGAGAAATTAATAACAAAAACAAAAAACAAAAAACCTAGTCTAAACTTTAAATTCAAATCTATCGAAGACTCAAAAGAGTCCCCGACAACGGCGCCAAAAACTTGATACATTCAGGTTTTAATCCCTAGATCTACACTGCAAGTGCACAGATGTGAACTAGTAGTACATAGGGTATCGAATCCACAGAGACTCAAGATCTTGCGATAGATTGTAGAATTTCAGGTTAAGCTAGGTAAAGCAGTAGAAAGCAGTAAATCAGAGCAGAAAAGTAAATAAAGCGGTTTTGTAGGCAATCAAACGAAGCGTCAGGTCAAGGGAGTTCTCAGGAAATAAGGAACACATGCTAATCAATCAATCGAGATCTAATTAAGAACTGTTCTAGAACTAGAATCGCAGAATTATAACAAACCAACTTTCGTTGCGAATATTATCTATGTCTAACAACCTAGCAAGCCAAATTTCGTTGCGAATCCTAGAGTTCTAAACAAGCATTAATCTCAAGTTCTTTCGTTCACAATTCTCCTAAGCCAAATTTCTTTGTGAATACTCAAATTGCTCATCTAAGTTCTTTCTAGTTAATTAATCAACTTTCGTTGCAGAAATCAACCTAACATCAATAATCTAAGTGGCCAATTCAGATCAAGCATTAAGAACAATCCTAGATGAAGAACTAACAGATATGAATCCCTACAGATTGATCAACCTATAATTCCATGAAATCCCCTGTGAGAATCCCTAAACCTAACTGGAGAACTACTAAGACATGATCAATGAAACAGAAATCATAATGAATAGAAAACTAAATATCATAAAACAGAAACAAGGAATATGAGTTCCAAATCTCTCTCTCTGAATAAAAATAAAACTTAAGTCTGAAAGCGTAGCCTAAACAAGTGGCTAAAAACCCTAATATAATGATCTAAACTCGGCTGGGGCCTTTTTGCAAATCTGGGAAACTTCTGGGCAAAAACTGTAAATTCTCCAAAAATGGAGATTTTTGTGCGCAGATCCCTGGAATCACCTTGCAACGACCGATGCACATACTGCATCGACCATTGCAAGGCGATTTCGCAGCTAGTGAACTCTGTGAAACCTCTAAACAGTGCATAAATGCTCCCAATGCTCCCAAAACGTCCAATTAGGCTCCAAATGTCCCTAAACCTGTAAAACACCTGAAAAGACTCCAAAACACATAGAAAGACTCGATAACAAAGACATATACCATTGTCAAAAGTCCTAAAAACCATGATATATCAATAGTATGTGATATAATCGTGGTAGTGTCCACGAATAGTTGATACATAATAGAACTCTTGACCACCTTCTGTTCATTAAAACGGCTAGCATGTGTTTTAAACACTTTGATCGTTCTTTGTGTCCACATATTCACAATCATGTGAACTCTTGACTAACTTCTGTTCATCGGAAGCGTCTAGTATGTGATATAATCGTGGTAGTGTATACGAATAGTAGATACATAGTAGAACTCTTGACCACCTTCTGTTCATCAGAAGAGTCTAGCATTTGATATAACCGTGGTAGTGTCCACGAATAGTTGATACATAATAGAAATCTTGACCACCTTACTTATGACTCTCTCTAGACACGCAATGAGCAGTCCATACGTCCATACATCAGAATGAACAAGATCAAAACAATTTTCATAAATGGTTGAAGACTTAGGAAAAACAGACTTGCAATGTTTACCAAATATGCAAGCTTCACAATCATCATTTGTATATGAAACATTAGGCAATAACATGCTTAAAGCTCTTGAATGGGGATGTCTTAGTCTAGCATGCCACAGAACATTATCATCAATAGCAAGGAATGATTTAAGAGTACTAGGACATAAACCAAATGATGATCTAATGTTATCTATAACATAAAAACCATCTTTATGTCCACAGATTCACAATCATATGTATTCTTGATCATCTTCTGTCCATGAACAGTCAATACATAGTAAACACAACTTTAAATATTTTTGATTGGCTACTTCCTATCCATGGTAAGCATCTTGTTTGTTATGTGATCGTGGTAGTGTCCACGAATAGCCGATATTGTGGACACCTAGTCTATACTGTCCATTCGAAACTTCCGTATTAAGTCTGATTTTTTTTTGGATTCCGGTACATCGACCGATTTTATCTCCATTCTGGCGATCTATATGGCCAGAATTCTCAGCTCCGCCATCATATCCACCGTCAAAAAAATGAAGGGTGAAAAATAAATGTAAAGTAAAAAAGATAGTGTAAAAGAAAAGAAAATAATAAAAAATAATAATAAAAAAGCATGGATAGGAGGAATGGTGTGTGTCATTAACTATCCATCGGTTATTCTTGTCTGTAAGGCTAAAATGATCTTTCTAACGCACTAAAAACAAAAAATATATAAAAATGCACAAACTTTTCTAAAGATACAACTTTGCTATTACTTTTTAACAAAAATACACTGGGTACAATTAACTAGGAGAACAAAGAGAAAGAGTCCTATTTTTCTTTCAATAAATAATTTACTTTGATTATTTGAATCTATTTTATTTTGTCTACGTTTTATTTTTATTTACTTTAAGTAGAGTCAATTCAGCTATATAATCAGCCATTCACATTAGTCGCCCTAGATATTAGAGTAGTCAAAGTATTAAACGTTCAAGATTAAATTTGTTTTTCGTGTGCCGGCGAATATATTTATTTTAGGACATGTGATTGATAATTAAATTGGATTCAAAATTGGCAACAAATACAAATTTTTTTGGTTGACAAAATAGCAAAATAATAATATTATTGTTGGAGTATAAATCTCAATCATGAAATTTAAGTATAATTAATAATTCAGAGGTTTATAAACTGAGTAAAAAGCATTAGGAGAGTGAAAAAGCGAAGTCAAGATGCAAACTCAAATTCACACAGAGTAAATGATAAGGTCAAATCCACACGGTCGGACTAGCTATCAACCCCCCGAAGTGAGCCAACAACTTATTAGAAAAAGTAATAATAAGCTTTGACTTGTAAAAGTTGAATCTACCAAAGTAAATGCCAAATCAAGTAAAGTAAGTGAAAACTCTAAATATAATTTTGAGATTGCTTACTGACTTTTTTTGGCCTGCGGATTTGAATAAGATCCTCCTTCTGAAACCGATATTAAGCAAGGATGATTTATGGTCATGGAAACATAACTGAAGTGGTGCCTTCTCTGTCAAATCTGGATACTAGCTTGCCAACCATTTGAACAGATCTGAAACACTTCGTGATGGCACTGCTCAGCCATCTTTGAATGCTATTAAAAAAAGGTATGGTCGATGTTGTCTGAACCGAAGATCAAAACCTTCATTTGGTCGATGCACGATGCCAAATCTGTGGATTTGAGGGGGAATCTTCTAACCATGTACTGTTCTCTTGCTCGATTGCGAGACAGACTTGGGCGTTAACCTCTTTTCCATCACCGGTTGACGGATTCCACCACGAATCGATCTATGTCAATATCCAGCATCTACTCACCGCCTCCTCGAACCAGGTAATCCGTAATCCCTATTGAGATCAGAAGAGCCTTCCCTTGAATTTTATGGTTGCTCTGGAAAAATAGGAACAAGTTTTTCTTTAAAGGAATGCTCGCTTTTCCTAACCAGTTAGCGCTCAAATCAGCGGAAGATTCAGACTTATGGTTTCATGCCCAAGCCATTGAAGACGGTTCAGAAGGCAGTACCAACATCGGATCATCAAACTCAGTTTCCTCATGGAAACGTCCACCTATGGACTGGCTAAAGAGTAACATTGGATTTGATTGGTGTAAACACCAAGATAGCAGGATGCTCATGGGTTCTTAGAACAAACGAGGGCTCGACTCTTCTTCACAGCCGGAGAGCCTTTCATGACATCCCAAGTCTCAGTGAAGCGAAATTAAAGAGTATTGCATGGGAAATAGAAGCGATGATCTCTCATAGAGTAGACAAGGTCATCTTTGCAGTAGAAGTTCCAGATCTTTTTGGTGCGATTCTCCGGGCCAAAGCTTGGCCAAATTTCAGTTACTTTGCAGCCGAACTAACTCTTTTTGTTTTGTCTCAAATGGTGAACTGGAGGTTATTGATAGAAGACAGAGACTCCAACATAAGCTCATTTCTCATTGCTAACAGTGTGATTAGGAATGGTTTCTTCCAATCCTATGTAGCTCGGAACCATCCCCGTTGGCTTACCTCTCTTTCTGAAAATGAGAAACTAGCTTCTTCCTTGAGTGTTTTATGTCTTAACCCTCCCATTTTTTGGCTACGGATAATCTATATTTCTGTCATAGATTAGTCTTCTTCTAGGTGGTAAGCCTCTTACCAACCATGTCTTTGGTATCCATGATAAGGATATTTATAACCTCTTATTAGATGAATATAATCCACCAATTGAAAAAAAAACTTCGAGATATAAAACAAGAGGAAAAATAAAAGAGAAAGACTAGATATTCTCTATACACACTCACTCAACACATCTCTCTACTAGATTATTTTTGAACTTTTATTTTGATTCTTGTAAAAAGGTTACAAGGTCATCAATACTCAAAGCTCTTACTCCCATTTTCTCACGCATTCTCACTTTTCTTGGGATAAACTCTTAATTTGTTTCCAAAAGGCCATTCGGTTTCCTTGTCCTAGACAAACTCGGCCCTCTTCCTATCTACAAATTTAGACAGTTGTAGTTTCTACTATAATAGTTTGGCGCTAAATGAACGAGTTTGTTAGTCTAAAATTCAACACATAAGAAACATTGACTGGCATTCAAGGCTTAATCTCCAGGTTACTTGAGGAGAAAAAGGTTACCACATACCATAATGAAAAGATTAACGATGTCATAACGACTGTTACTCAGAAAATTGACAAAGTAACCATCGAACAAACAATTTTGTCGCAAGCAATCACCAATTTACGATCAGAAGTGACACATGTGTGCCAGATTTAATAGCTCAAAACGCGATGCAAACATCTCCCAAAGGGGCTTGGCAAACGCAAACATAGTCTCTCGATCTGGTGCAAACGATGTCGTTACTTCGGTAGAAACAAATCTAGGGTTACTGCCACCGAATAACGAACAAGGAAGTCACAACACAATGCCTCCACGAGGTAAGAGTTTTCGTCTTCCCTGTTTTGTTTTGGTTCTTTTCTGTTTTGTTTTCCATATTTTAGACTTGATAACACTGGGACAATGTTATTTAAGTCTTTAGGACATAGTTACTAACATTGCTTTGGTTTTTCTTAGAGTCTGTTGTGTCAGTCTGTTTTGAATCAAACCATTGTAGGAAACATTGTTTTTTAGAGGAATAACTACATATGTAGGAACCTAAGTAACCACTGATTTGAGCTTAACATGTATCTAAGACTAATGTAACTCCAAGACAGACCAGCCTACAGATGTTTCACATATCCTTTTAGATATCTTGAGCATTCACTACTGACTTTGCCCCTAACCTTACTTAATTCTCTCATCTTGGGGCATGTAAATATATTGGATCGAATTCCTCCTTCAGTACTAAAAGACTGGTTTGTGTGAGTATGATTTCCTTCTATATTCCCTTCAAATAAAAAATGAAAAAAAAGACATCAAATGTAGAGAAAGAATAAAACCCCATAGTAAGGGAAGAGCAACCGATAGGAAAAAATGATGCCCAATGGGGAAAAAATGGTTGTTGAAGCGAGAAAAGGGAGAGGAAAGAAACCAAAAGTAAGATAATTTGTGTGATCATGTTCTGACTGACTAAGAGTCAATGTGTCTTTTGATCGATATTCCCTCGATGAGGTTGCACTTAAACTTAAAGAGGCCAATATGGTGAATTTGGATTACTTACTTGGATTGTGGAGTTGTTTGGGATAATTTCTAAGTATGTGGGAAGTACATGGTGGTGTTGATAATATCAGGGTTGTTTTCATGTGTCTTACTATGGTGATTGTTGATGTAGTATTTCTAGGACAAAATGAGTTTTTAAGTTTTCCTTTCGGGTCTTGGTTTTGTTTTTGCTTAAAGGCAATCAAAAGCTAAGTCTAAGGGAGTTGATATATCATGAATTTTATAGGTTCTTAACCGTGATATTGGTCTTGTATATAGAGCTTTTTTGGTGCTTTGGCTTCTTTAAGTCTTTGCAGGTGTAGGTACGTTTGGAGCTTAATTGGAGATTATGAGAGAATTTGGAGTTAGTATGAAGAACATAGATAATTTCACAGAGTTCACTAGATGCATCCATCTTTGGTATTGGTCGACACATACTTTTGTTGTCTATCGACACTAATTGTGGACATTTTATCACGATGATTTTGGAAATTTTCACTTTCACCAATAAGTTTTCTATATTTTCAAAAAACTCAAATCGTGTTTTAAGTTTATAACAGGGTTTTACAGCCACTTTGTTATGCTATGCTTTTATTTTGTTACTTCTGATTTTTTAAAGAGTTTTGAGGGAGACAAGTTTGATAATTTGTTATACATTGATTCTCCTATTGATTTCTTTATATGATCTATTCCTAACTGTGCTAGTTAGGTTTAGGGTTTCTCATAAAAGAATTCATGAATAGTTAGGTTGATTGATTAGTTATGGATTCTGGAACTCTAGTTCTTCATATAGGTTGTGATTAATTGATAGAATTCGTTTTGACAACATTCTAACCCATGTTTTGTTTATGTTCTTGAGTCTTTTCGAGTCTTTTAGTCCTTTTCGAGTCATTTCAGGTCAAAAGACAGTTTATGATGAAGATTATAGCATTGGAGGAAAAATACTTAATTTGGTGCAAGAGGATGTTTTGGTGGAAAGAAGCTAAAATCGCCTGGTCTAGGAGGAGGATTGGCCGATCCAAAGTCCAGATCGACCGATCCAACCAAGCCCCATAAAAATGTGAGGTAAGGGATCAACCGATCCTAAAGGGATCGATCGATCCCAGTTTTCCTAGTTGGAGCCGTGAGATACTGGATCGACTGATCCAGGAGGGATCCGTCGATCCCCAGCCTTCCAAGCCCAAAGCGACTGCTCCAGAATCCAGACCGACTAGTGTACGAGAATATTTATGAACCTTATTTTTTTATTCAATACATGATGCAATTCTCTTTGATTTCTTGTGTTTTATTGCTATGTATGAGTAGTAACCTAGTTAGGTTATGGTTTCAAGGGAATCTATGAATCGATGAACTAGGCATATATAGGGTTTATTTGTTTGATGTCTTCATCTTGTTGCGTGTATTGCTTAGGATAGAATTGATCACTTTAGTTTCTGATCTTAGGATATTTGGGGAAACGACGGTTGGTTAGATACCTGAATAAAACTTAAATGAGCAAATTATATTTAACCTGCGAAAGTTGATGTTATTGTGATTTGTGAATATATGAAACACTTTCATAAACTAGTGCTTGTTTAAAGAACTAGCGAAAGTTAGATTGATAAACAAATTAGACTGGGCATCGATAGTTGGAAGACTATACATTCATATTTGAGATCTAGACTGTTCTGAATTGTACCCTAAATAATTGAATGGTTTAATTATGTTTCCGATTCATGCGAAATACCCTGACCTAAAGTTTTTCCTAATTGATTTCCATACCGATTTGTTTGTTTTTTTGTGACAATTGCATCCAACAACTCTTTGTTCATCTTAGCTTCATTTCAACTCTTTGTTCTCTATCTGATCGACCTCGACAACATCGAGCTTTGAACGAATCACCCGAAGGAAAGAATCAAACAACACAAACATGGGTGACGCGGCTGAAAAATGATTGCGGACCAACTAGCTACCAAATTCAGGAGGCTTCGTCAAGAAGTGCAGCAGTTGCAACAACAACAACATTGTTCCATAGGATACAATAACACTCCGCCCGCCTTCTACTAGAACAGAGCTGGCATCTGTCCACCATAGATCGACATACAAGGTTATGAGATAAAGCCTATGATGATCACTCTGGTGAAGCAAAATTTGTTTCATGGGTTGTATGCAGAAAACCCAATGGAACACATGGAGAACTTTAAAGAAATCTTTACTACAACAAAGTCCAGTGGGGTACCAGCAAATTACCTCAAGTGCAAGTTTTTCCCTTTCTCTCTAGTAGACAAGGGACTAAAGTGCCTCAAAAATCTCCCACTAGGATCACTCATTACCTGGGACGAGTGCAAAGGTGTTATCTTGGACCACTTCTACATTAAGTCCAAGACTGCTTCCTTGAGGATCAAAATTGCCACTTTTCAGCAACATGCTGGAGAGTCTTTCTGCGAATCTTGGGAGATATATAAGGAGTATTGCAGAGAGTGTTCTCACTATGGATACTCACATGAACATATATTTAGCACCTTCTATGATGGAGTCATCTGGAACTACAAGAATTCCCTCTGTGCCGCAAGTAAAGGCAATTTCATGACTAAGTCCAAGGAGGAAGCTTATTAGTTGATTGATAATTTAGTTGCGAGTTCCAGGACAAAGAAGGTCATCAGTGTATAGCTGCACAAGATTGATGAGTTGACTGCCTAGGTGGACCAACTGCTAAAGGAAAACCAAAAGACTGTGCATTTCTGTGATGGATTTGGTGACTCCTTCTCTAGATTGCAATGAGGAAGATGCTGAAAACCAGCATGATTTAAAAAATTTCCAGTGGACAAGGCTATGTGAAGAATCGTGGATTCAATCCAAACTACAAGAAACACCCAAATCTGTCCTATAAGAGCACCAATGTTGAGAATCTTTAGGATCGGGTCTACCCACAGTAAGGAGCCGGGTAGACGCAGGCACCACCATGGTTTGGGGGACAACAGATCGCCAAGACACAATACTTCTAGAAGAACTTCTCTCGGGGTTACAACGGAGGAAATCAGCAGAACAAGCCATTTTTTCTTACCAGAAACCGCAACTCATCCCTTTCATGGCCACTACGAGTTCTTCAGTCGACCCACAAGACGAGCTGAAGAGTCTCATGCTACAGTTTATTCGGAATCAGCATAAATTTTCATCTAAGCTTAACTTGAAGGTGGAAAACATGTACACTGATCTGAACACCAAGTATGAAGCTGTCTGCACTCATGTCAAAAAGCTCGACATGAAGGTTACTCAGACTGTTGAAGCAATAAAAAAGACCTCAATGATTTTTTCTAGGGAAATCTGAGCATAATCCGAGGGAGCACTGCAATGTGATTATGATACAGGAAGACATGAATATGTCTAAAGGGCGAAGGAACATGAAAAACCGGTCAAGGGAAATACTGAGGGCTCAGTCGACACTCTTGCTGCAAAGCTCAAATTTTTTGATCAGATGGCGAGGGAACTTGCTTAGGAATCTTCAGTGTCAGAAGCATTCCTAAAATGAAATCCCAAGAAGAGATCAACGAGATTTTGAATGAGTAGAAGAAGCACTCACCACTGCTAAGACAGTTACCTAAAGCTGAGGATCCATGGAGGCTTACTGTTTCATGTTCCATTTCTCGATGGAAATTGAAGGAGACCATTTGTGATTCAGGTTTTAGTGTGAATATAATGTTGCGAGCTATCGCATAGCAGTTTTAAATCACCAACATGAAACTATGAGAAATCACTCTTTCCTTTTCGAATTCGTTATGTATAAATATCATCTCATTTAAACCGAGTTATTCAAGGAATGAAATCAAAAGTATTATTCAACTTAACATCTTTCTCTAAAATATATCTTTGCTTTCAATATTATGTTGGTTTTCAATATTGATTTAAGCTGTTATGGACTGCCGTTCTCACTCAGATAATAACAGAAGACGTACTTCGTACTTTCCAAATTACCTCTCTTTTCGTAAAATATTCGTGAGCTGTGGTGACTTGTGGAAGTGGTGGATCTTAATTCACGTTTACGAAGCAAATACAGATAGTGGCACCCACATCGATCTGCACATAATCCAAATGGTGGTTGCTTGTGGAAGACATTTTGTTGAAAGAATCTTGTTTCATAGTAAGATGTTTGACAAAATCGAGCTAAGCAAAATAAAATCAAAATTATATTCATGCTATTCAGTTTGACTTTTCAATGTGACTTTTTTTTTTGTCAACTATGTGCCTATTTCAATATGCCTACTTTCATTTTTAGTGCGAACAAATACAAATCTATGAATATACCAGGAAACCAAAGAAAAAAGAACAAAAACCAATGAACGAATCTGAACCAGCCATGTGGAAGATCTAGACCTTAGGTTATTAAATTGACACGAAAGTGTGATTTAGAATATGAACTATTTAGGTTGAGCAATTTTATTATCCGCAAAGAAATTTGGTTTAATTGAATTGTGAACAAATCAAACTTGCACTTAATGCTAGTTTATTATGTTAGGAATTGCAAAGAAATTTGGGTTTCTGCTAATTAGACTTAGAGAATTCTCGCAACGAAAGTTGGTTAGTTCTATATCTGTGTTTGAGTTCTAGAACTGAACTTAATTTGATCATGACTGATAGTTGATCTGCTTGTCTGATTTCCTGAGAACTCCCTAGACTTGACGCTTTTAGTACTTACTTACAAAACCACTATCGCTACTGATTTACTTTCTGCTTAGTTATTTATTTTTTGGTTAGTCTCACCTAGCTTAATTTGACATTCTACAATCTATCGTAAGAATCTAGAGTCTCTGTGGATTCGATACCATATATACTACTAGTTCACGTCTGTCATTTGCAGTGTAGATCTAGGGATTAAAACCTGATCGTATCAGCTTCCAGACCCATGACTCTTTGTGCTAGACTGTTCTATCTCTAAGGACAGATTCAAGCATTCTCTGTGTAACTTAGGATCTGGTATGAATCTCATGCCATACTTTGTGGCTGAGAGATTGGGAATGATGGAATTCCAGCCTACTAGGATCTCTCTTATCCTAACGGATCGATCAAAAAGGTATCCGGAAGGAGTTCTTGAGGATGTTCCTGTCAGAATTGGAAACTACTTGATTCCAACGGACTTTGTATTGCTGAAGTATAACATTGAGCCAGCTGATCCTTTGCTACTTGGTAGACCTTTCTTAGCTACTGCTGGAGCTGTGATTAATGTGAGGCATGGACTGATTGATCTCCACCTGGGAGATGATTCAGTGCGGTTCAAGATGGATAAGCTGCAGAAATCCACCATTGATGGACAGAGCTTCAGTGTGGAGGTGGAACCAGAGGTTCCTATTGGAGAAGAGAAGATGGCAGTTCATTCTGAACTTGCTCTAACATCTTCAGAGCCTGCAGCTGCTCTTAAGCAGAAAACTCCAAATCTCTTCCATCCACCAAAGCACAGGTATGACTCTTCTAAACTCAAACCTCCTAATCCATCAACTGTGAATGCAGGAAAACGCAGTATCCCACCCTGATTCTCTTCGCTCTTTTCTTGGGAGATCTCATGATCCGAAAGGTTATATGCCACCTTGGCTGAAGAGATGATATATCATGGTTTTTACCGGTTTTATGCCATGATATAATTGTGTTTTAGTGTTCTTTTGTGTTCTTTTAGAGTCTTTTATAGGTATAATCAGGTTTGGAGCGGAATTGGAGATATTTGAGCATTTTGCGGATTTTTGGAGTGCTTGGCCGAGAGATTGAGCTCACTGTCCGATTTGAGATCATGCATCGATCGACACACCTTTGGTGTCGATCAACACACTAGCGAGATGGGCCGAATACGGCGGTTTAATGAAGATTCAAGATTTTGCACTTTGGCCCAGAAGTTTCCAGTATTTACAAAGAAGCCCCAGCCGAGATTATGCCTATATAATTAGGATTTTGGTGTTTATTTTACATACGCATTCATACTTAGAGCTAAGAGATTTTTAGAGCATTTGGGGCTGATCTATTCATGTACTTCATCTATTTTGGAGAAGATTTCGAACCCCTTTATCTATTTAATTTCTTATATGCATTCTATTAATTCTATGATTTATGTTTCATTAATCATGTCTGAGTAGATTCATAGTTAGGTTTAGGGTTTCTCATTAAGGATTTGATGACTTGCTAGACTTGTTTAATTCAGTTAAGGATTCACATGAATAGAATGTTCTTCGATCTAAATTGTGCTTAATGCTAGTTCTAACCTGATCAATTAGAATCTAGATCTTAGGTTGCTAAATACGACACGAGAGTGTGGTTTAGAATCTGAACTATTTAGGTTGAGCAATTAAATTATTCGCAAAGAGATTTGGTTTAGTTTAATTGTGAACATATCGAACTTGAAATTAATGCTGGTTTAATCTGTTAGTAATTGCAAAGAGATTTGGATTACTGCACTTAGACTTAGAGAATTCTCGCAAAGAGATTTGGTTAATTCTAATTCCGTGATTTGAGTTCTAGAACTGTGCTTAATTAGATCCTGACTGGTTGATTTGTCTGCTTGTCTGATTTCCTGAGAACGCCCTAGACTTAGCGCCTCTAATTAACTGCTTTCACCACCAACAACCTGCTACTTGTTTACTTTCTTGCTTTGCTATTTAGTTTAATACAAATTGCTTTCTTCTTAGTTTAAATTCCTACGGTTCTTTATCTGACAAGACCAGAGTCTCTGTGGGTTCGATACCCTATATACTACAATCACTTAATTGTGCACTTGCAGTAGAATAGGATTAAAACTAGACCCTATCAAGTTTTTGGCGCCGTTGCCGGGGACTCTTAGAGTCTTCGATAGGATCGAACTTAGGGTTTTTACTAGGATTTTTTATTTTTGTTTCGTTTTGTTTTTATTTTATTTTAAGTTACTGATTTCTCTCTGTTTTCTCTCTGTCGCAGGTACCGATTTCGCTTTGCGTCGATCGTTGCACTTGTGTGTCGATCGTCACTAGGCGATTCTGAGATTGTATCGATCGTTGCACTGATAGCATCGATCGTTGCTTGACGATTACAGACAGTTTATGCAGACGCGTGAAACTCGAAGTAATCAGAACCTGAACCTCGTTAATCTCGGACTTGAAGAACTTGGACATCTAGAGAGGACTAACAGAAGAGAAAGAAGAGCAAGGATGGTGGTACAAAAGCTAATCATTATGCCTGATGCTCAAGGGACCGAGATAAAAATCCGTACAATGCTGCTGGGCAACGGGTTGATGCTGAAGGGAATGTAATCCCTGATCCTCCTGAGCAACCGCAACAGGAGCAGAACCAAGGCCAAAGACAGGCCCAAGGTAGAGAGATAGTTGTCGATGAAAGGACTTTAGTTGACTACAACAGACCGGATGAGTTTCATGCAAACCGGTCAGCTCTTGTGATGCCTGGTTTTGAGAGGAATGATTTTGACATCAAAACCATCTACTACTCGCTGATGAGACAGAATGCCTTCCATGGTCATCCCACGGATCAGCCTATGGATCACATTGATCAGTTTGAGGACCTAATCAATGGCATGAAGTATAATGGAGTCTGCCAGGATTATCTGTTCCTTAAGCTCTTTCCATACAGTCTCGCTGGAGACGCTGCTGCATGGCTGAAGCAACTGCCATCTGGGCAGTTTGATACTTGGGCAGCCCTGAAGAGTGAGTTTCTGCTTCACTTCTATGATGATGCGCGTTCCGATCAGTCCAGACATGACATTCTGACATTTACCCAAGGTCCTACTGAGCCTCTTAAGACTGCTTGGATGAGATTCAGGAAGTACCAGCGTGACTGCCCAGACCATGGATTCACTGAGGTCACATTGCTAGGTATCTTCTTCAGAGGCATAGATCTGCCATATCAGTCTGCGCTGGATAACTCCAGTAATGCAAACTTCAACACCAGGACTCCTGCACAAGCTAAGCAGTTGATTGAGAACTTAGTAAGCAGCAACAGTTGCAAGACTATGGATGAGAGGAGGAAGAAATCTGGTGGAAGTGTAGAGAATTCAGAGACGACTGAATTTAGATCTAAGCTGGACACAATTTGCAATCTCCTGGCTGGTAAGAAGGCTGTCCACTTTGCCCAAGATGTAGAGGTAATTCAGACTGAGGAGGACACTCAGGAAGAAGATGTGAATTACATTGGAGGATCTGGTTTCCAAGGTAACAGATTTGGTAATCAGCAGGGAAACAGATTCTTCAATGGAGGACAGAAGAGTGCCTTTACAGGCAATCAGAACTCAGCTGGTTTTGGACAGACTAGTGGTTTTCAGAAACCTTTTGGACAAGGTACTCAGAGAACCTATGGATCTTCATCTTATCAGATTCCTCCTGCAGCCACTGCTCATGAGAGTAAGATGGAGACAATGATGGAACAGCTGCTGGAGAGTCAGACCAAGATCTCTGTGGACTGCAATAAGAAGTTGGATGTTGTCTATGAGGATCTCAATGGAAAGATTGAGTCTCTGAACACTCATATGAAGCAGTTGGATACTCAGGTGAATCAGATTTCCAGTTCTATGAAGGGAAAAGGAGTAGCAGACACCCATATTAAGGCATGGTCTATGTACATTGATGATGGATCTCACCTAGGTGAAGGATTTGAGCTAAGTACGGCTGAGTTAGTAGAAGAGGTTGAATTTTCGGATTTTGGAGAAAATCTCTCGGGTGAAAACTGTGAAAACTGTGAAAACAGTGTTGCATCGATCGACACACCCCTAGTGTCGGTCGATGCAGGTCGTGAACAGACAGACTCGCCGGATATTGATAGCATTGATGCAGATTTGGAGCTTGATCGCTTGTTCCCTGGAGTGTCTGAGATTACTCAACAGGAGATTTATGCATAATTAATTAGACAATATCCCTCAGTATCTGAAGTGATTAAGCAGGAGATTGAAGAGCTTAAGCAGCTAGAGGAGATTGGTGAAGAGTTGGAAGAAATTTCATCATCTGATGATCCACCTTATCACCCATGTGTGCAGAGGTATTTTAACAAGATGTTGCCTTTGGATGAAGAGCTGAAAGATTGGGTGATTATAGTCCCTCAACAGATAAGTGATGTGCTATTAACCAAGGTTCCAAAGAAGCTGCCTGATCCTGGAATTTTTGTGCTGAGTTGTTCTATCTTTCAGGATAGTTTTAGGTGCTCTCTTTGTGATCTGGGAGCTGCTGGAAGTCTTATGCCATATTCTGTGGCAGAGAAGCTGGGTATGCTGGATTTTCCTCCTACTAGGACCTCTCTTGTCCTAGCTGATCAGTCTATACGAGTTCCGGAAGGACTCCTTGAGGACGTCCCAGTGAGAGTTGGAAACTATTTGGTTCCAACAGACTTCCTAGTGCTGAAATATGACAGTGATCCTGATGATGCATTGCTACTTGGGAGACCATTCTTGGCTACAGCGGGAGCAGTGATAGATGTTAGACACAGTCTGATAGACCTCCACCTGGGAGATGAGCCGCTGCATTTTGAGATGGACAAGCTGCGCAAGCCAATGATAGATGGGCAGACCTTCACCATTATGGATGGAGATGATGAGCAGTCAAGTCACACTACAGTTTTGGATCCTGGAGAGCAGTTTACTCATTCTTTTCTCGGACAGGATCATTCTGATACAGCTTATTCGCCACCATGGATGAGGAGGCTTGCACAGAGACAATCAAAGTCTCTGTCAGGATCTCCAGCAAACTGATCTTGTTCGTCCGGTCAAGCTAATGACCTTAAACAAGCGCTGAGTGGGAGGAAACCCACTGTTAGGTTCAGTTGTTTTTCTTTCTTATTTCCGGTGTTTTTCTTAGGATTTCACGTTTTCGTTTTTGTTTTTGCTAAGTTCAGATACAGAACTCGAGTCTGGAGATGTGTGACGACCGATGCACTTGTGCACCGGTCGTTGCAAGGAGATTAAAACGAGGAGAGGTGATCGCATTGTAACGATCGTTGCGGTCCTGTGCAACGGTCGTTGCAATTGGTTCAATTACAAAAATTAAGGTATGCGCGCTAAACCGGAATCGATCTGATTTAACCAGCATCGATCGTTGCCACTAAGCAACGGTCGTTGCACCCACGACCGAGGTAAGTTGCCTTAAACCCTTCTCTTCTCTTTTCTTCTCCATTTCTGTCCGTACGCCGCCGAAACACTCATACTCGCCTAAATCTCTCATTTCTTCATCATTTTCTTCGATTCCAAGTGCTACTCTCTTGTTTTTACACTCTCAATATATTCTTCTAGACCATATATCACGAATCCAAGGTAATGTGCCTCTATTTTATAATTTTCGGATTCAACTTTAGGGTTTTAGAAATTGGGAATTTTGGATCGAAATTGATGAATGCGTGTTTAAATGAACATGATTTAGGTTGTTTAGTGATGGATTATTGTTGATTTTGTGGTTGCTTGAACGTATTTAGAACGATTTTAGATTGTTGTTGACGGCCAAAATCGCCTTGCAACGGTCGTTGCATTTGTGCAACGGTCGTTGCTTTGCGATTTTGGGGAAATGTTCGATAATGCGAAATCGCCTTGCAACGATCGATGCCTTAGGTGCAACGGTCGATGCTTCGCGATTTCACAGAGAGTTTTTCCGAGACTTATTTTGTTTGAATTTTCTTTCTTGCAGATGGCATCTCGCAGACAACCCCGCAAGCGCCGAGCAACAGCATCCACAGCCACACGACAGTACATTCCACCACCAGAGTGGTTTCATAGAGACTCTCAGCCACCTGAGCCATATGTGAGAGTTGGTCCAGCAGTAGCACTGCCTTGGCCCCGAGCAGACGCGACAGAGATTCCGACAGCCAGACAGTGACCAGAGAACATTCCTGAGTTCCTCAAGTCTGCCGATTTTATAGAGAGACCACTGCTTAACCAGTGGGATGAATATGACTCGCTGCTATACAGTGGTTGGTGTAGGATGACCATCAAACCAACCAAGTTTGCAGACTATTCTACCTGCAAGAGTCTGGGGATCGATGAGCAGGTACTTGCAGTGTGCAAGGGCATTGGTCTAGGGACAATGCCTATGCGTCCTTATGATCTATATCCAGAGCTGGTCAGACAGTTGCTAGCCACTTGCAGAGTGGTTTACCCGTCTCCAGACAGCAGGAGCGCTATAGGAGGTATCTTTACCTTCATGAGTTGGGGAGTCAGGTATCGGATTCCTTTACTAGATATCTGCAGGATCTACGGTTTCAGCACTGAGCCGAGGCGCATTGGCATGCCACTTGAGTGGGATCCAGAGGAGGCTCGATCATTTTGGAAGTGTATTGGCAGTGGTCGATACAACTCGAGGACTACACCGGTGAAGCAGTTGAGACATCCTGTGCTGAGATATGTCTCGCGTATCTTGTGTTGGAGCTTGCTATGCAAGTATGAGGCCAACAAGATGCGCAAGTATGAGATGGAGATGTTGTTTATCGGGCTGCGAGATCAGTTTGAGGGTTCTGGCGTGAGAGATCCTACTAAGGGTCTCAACTTGGGAGCTGTTTTCACTCAGCATTTATGTGACCTGCAGTTGAAGCAATTTGATGGTGTAGACACTGAGACAGTGGGGAGCCTGCTTACTCCCATCTTTATGCACTGCGGGATTCCTCTAGAGGGCACAGAGTGTGACACAGCTAAGGAGTTCCTTGATTTCAGCCACTTGCAGAGCTCTACCTGGCTCAAGGAGGGGCGCATTTGGGTTTAACATGATCCGAGCTCTGGGAAGTGTGGAGTGGAGCTTCCTGCTCCTTCATTGACACAGATTGATACACTAAAGGCCCTGAGATTCCAGCCTCCTGAGACCGCGCAGCGTGGAGTCCCTTCTATGGCTCATCCGCTAGGAGATCCTTCCACACGAGCTTCATCTTCAGCTGCCCCTACCCCTGCGCCTGCTGCTGCCCCGGTTGATATTGTCCCTTATCCTGAGATCACAGCACCCTACGGTGATATGTCTGAGGCTGAGTGGAGAGAGCGTAGTGATGGGATCTGGAAGACCATTTGGGAGTGGATGCGTGGCTGCACTTGCAGGAGACAGCCACAGATTCATCAGCCCGTCCCTGCTACTCGACGTCGACATCGTTCTCCTGAGGACTCCGGTGGTACTGATCCATATGCTGGGATAGATGATGATAGCGAGTGAGCGTAGCCTCCATCTCTAGACATTCGGTTATGTATTCTGATTTTCTTTTTCTTTTCTTTCGCACTTTTTCTTTTGATTTTTAGGATGCTACTATGTTTGGATGGTTGTGATTGATTAGATACATTTGTCGCCTTGATTTTACTCTGTTTTTAGTGTTTTCAGCTTGCAGGAACGAAAACTTGGTTTTACCAACGGACTAACCTGCTAACTTGCTGACTGATCCGATATACGCAGTGCGTCGATCGACACACTATTGTGTCGATCGTCACAACATGATCGAAATCGCACTGCAGCGATCGTTGCGGTCCTGAGCAACGATCGATCATACACGAAAAATCGCCTAGCAACGGTCGATGCACCTAGTGAAACGATCGATGCCTAAGCGACAGAGGTAAAACCCGACAGAACTTAACCATTCCTGAAACAAATTTTTCGTTTCTTTTTGCCAATCCTTCGCTTGACACTACTGGGGACAGTGTGTCTTAAGTGTGGGGGAGGTTCTACTAACTTCTTTCTTTTGTTTTCTTAGAGTCAGTTAATTTTTCAAAATTTGTTTTATCGAGTCAAAAATTTTAAGTAGGAAACAATGACTTTTTGAGAAGATTAGCAGCACTTGCAGGAACTTAAGTAACCATTGGGATGAAACTGCAGATTATCTCTGACTATTAGAAAACCCAGACACGGATCAACCTACTGAGGACACCCACATCGCTTCAGGTATCAAAGGATCCTTTACTGACTTCACCCTAATACTGACTTAGATTTCTCACCTAAGGGCTTGGTATACTTTGTGTCGGATTCCCTTGTTAGTTCTGACACAGCCTGTAAACCTGTCCTATTTAGTTCCCTTCTCCCCTTCCATAAAAAAAAAAGATAATAAACTGAGGATGAGTTAGTAACTCCGAAGTGGTCATGGGAATGGTAGCTAAAACTCTCATATCCTGTGCATCCATGGAATGTGTCCAAGGTACACCCCTTAACGGGAAGAGAACTGATAAAAAAATAAAATGATACCCAATGGGGAAAAATCTGAATGCTAAGGAAGGGAAAAGAGAAGAAAGGGACTAGAGAAAGATAGTATGGTGGTCTAGAGCTGATAAGGTAAGAGTCCATGTGCCTTTGATCGATACTCCTAGGTGAGACCGCACTTAAATACCTGCAGAAGTCAGTAGGGTGAATTTGAATGCGTGAATGTGATTGTGGAGTTTACTTAGGACAGTTGCTAAGTGTGGGGGAAGTATATGTTGGTCTTGATGTCTGCAGGTTGATTCTTTCATGTGGTTTACTAAGGGGAATCTGAGTGTTGCTGCTTCTAAGATGAAAAGAGTTTCTGAAGAGTTTTCAAACCTCTTCACTACATTCTAGTTCTCTGTTTTGCTTGAGGGCAAGCAAAGGCTAAGTGTGGGGGAGTTGATATATCATGGTTTTTACCGGTTTTATGCCATGATATAATTGTGTTTTAGTGTTATTTTGTGTTCTTTTAGAGTCTTTTACAGGTATAATCAGGTTTGGAGCGGAATTGGAGATATTGGAGCATTTTGGGGATTTTTGGAGTGCTTGGCCGAGAGATTGAGCTCACTGTCCGATTTGAGATCATGCATCGATCGACACACCTTTGGTGTCGATCGACACACTAGCGAGATGGGCCGAATACGGCGGTTTAATGAAGATTCAAGATTTTGCACTTTGGCCCAGAAGTTTCCAGTATTTACAAAGAAGCCCCAGCCGAGATTATGCCTATATAATTAGGATTTTGGTGTTTATTTTACATACGCTTTCATACTTAGAGCTAAGAGATTTTTAGAGCATTTGGGGCTGATCTATTCCTGTACTTCATCTATTTTGGAGAAGATTTCGAACCCCTTTATCTATTTAATTTCTTATATGCAATCTATTAATTCTATGATTTCTGTTTCATTAATCATGTCTGAGTAGATTCATAGTTAGGTTTAGGGTTTCTCATTAAGGATTTGATGACTTGCTAGACTTGTTTAATTCAGTTAAGGATTCACATGAATAGAATGTTCTTCGATCTAAATTGTGCTTAATGCTAGTTCTAACCTGATCAATTAGAATCTAGATCTTAGGTTGCTAAATACGACACGAGAGTCTAGTTTAGAATCTGAACTATTTAGGTTGAGCAATTAAATTATTCGCAAAGAGATTTGGTTTAGTTTAATTGTGAACATATCGAACTTGAAATTAATGCTGGTTTAATCTGTTAGTAATTGCAAAGAGATTTGGATTACTGCACTTAGACTTAGAGAATTCTCGCAAAGAGATTTGGTTAATTCTAATTCCGTGATTTGAGTTCTAGAACTGTGCTTAATTAGATCCTGACTGATTGATTTGTCTGCTTGTCTGATTTCCTGAGAACGCCCTAGACTTAGCGCCTCTAATTAACTACTTTCACCACCAACAACCTGCTACTTGTTTACTTTCTTGCTTTGCTATTTAGTTTAATACAAATTGCTTTCTTCTTAGTTTAAATTCCTACGGTTCTTTATCTATCAAGACCAGAGTCTCTGTGGATTCGATACCCTATATACTACAATCACTTAACTGTGCACTTGCAGTAGAATAGGATTAAAACTAGACCCTATCAAGAGACATTCACAGAGACACTCAAATTCTCTGTTGAATCCCCCATAAGTGCGTTCTTCTCACCACAGTCAAGCTACTGACTTTAAACAAGCGCTGAGTGGGAGATAACCCACTAGTAGGTTCGTTTTTCTTTTCATTTTTCGTTTTGATTTGGTGTTTTTGATTTCTCTGTTTTGGTGTGTTCAAAAGCGTGAGAAACAGGCAGAATCGCTCAACATCGATCGACACATCCTTTGTGTCAGTCGATACAGATGCGATTTACGGTTTGCTGATTCTATTGCGGTTCAGACACCGGTTATCTACATAACCGTGAGCGTTCACGATATGCATTGATCGACACTACTTGCGGCATCGATCGCCGCAATACGACGACATGTAAATGTTCTGTTCCCTTTTTGGATTCTCCTAATTCCGATTTTTCTTCTCACCGAGCCTAGGCTTGACACTACTGGGGACAATGTGTTTCAAGTGTGGGGGAGGTAGCTACTGACGCACGCTTTCTGTTTTCTTAGAGTCAGTCAAAAATCTGTTTTATTGAGTAGGAAACAAGGACTTTTTGAGGAGATTACCACACTTGCAGGAACTTAAGTGACCATTGGATGATTTGCAGATGATCTATGACTATTAGAAAACCCAACACAGACCAGCCTACTGAGGACACCCATATCACTTCAGGTATTCAGAGAATCCATTACTTGACTTCAACTTTAACCTGACTTAATTTTCTTACCTATGGGCTTGGTATACTTTGAGTCGGATTCCTCTGTTGGTTCTGGCACAGCTTGTAAACCTGTCTGATTATGGTTCCCTTCTCCCCATCCTTGAAAGTAAAAAAAATAAAAATAAACTAAGGATAAGCTAGTAGCTTTGAATGGTCAAGGGAGTGGTAGAGACCCCTATTACCTTCTGTGCATCCATGGAAACATGTCCAAAGTATGCCCCAATGCGGGAAGAGCACTGATAGAAAAAATAAAATGATACCCAGTGGGGAAAAATCAGTGCTAAGGAAGGGAAAAGAGAAGAAAGGAACCAGAAGCAACAGTTGAGTGGTCAGATGCTAACAGAGTAAGAGTCCATGTGTTCTTTGATCGATACCACATAGGTGAGACCGCACTTAATAGCTTATAGAAGTCAGTATGGTGAATTTGGATGATTTGAATGTGATTGTGGAGTTTACTCAGGATAGTTGATAAGTGTGGGGAAAGTATATGTTGGTCTTGATGTCTGCAGGTTCATTTTCATGTGGCTTACTAAGGCGAATCTAAGTGTGGTTCTCCTACGATGAAACGAGTTTCTGAAGTTTTCAAACTTCTTTTCCTGATCTTGGTTTTCTGTTTGCTTGAGGGCAAGCAAAAGCTAAGTGTGGGGAGTTGATATATCATGGCTTTTAGGAATTTTGACCATGGTATATGTCTTTGTTATCGAGTCTTTCTATGTGTTTTGGAGTCTTTTTAGGTGTTTTACAGGTTTAAGGACATTTGGAGCCTAATTGGACGTTTTGGGAGCATTGAGGGCATTTCTGCACTGTTTAGAGGTTTCATAGAGTTCACTGGCTGCGAAATCGCCTTGCAATGGTCGATGCAGTATGTGCATCGGTCTTTGCAAGGTGATTCCAGGGATCTGCGCACAAAAATCTCCATTTTTGGAGAATTTACAGTTTTTGCCCAGAAGTTTCCCAGATTTGCAAAAAGGCCCCAGCCGAGTTTAGATCATTATATTAGGGTTTTTAGCCACTTGTTTAGGCTACGCTTTCAGACTTAAGTTTTATTTTTATTCAGAGAGAGAGATTTGGAACTCATTTCCTTGTTTCTGTTTTATGATATTTGGTTTTCTATTCATTATGATTTTTGTTTCATTGATCATGTCTGAGTAGTTCTCCAGTTAGATTTAGGATTCTCACAGGGGATTTCATGGAATTATAGGTTGATCAATCTGTAGGGATTCGTATCTGTTGGTTCTTCATCTAGGATTGTTCTTAATGCTTGATCTGAATTGGCCACTTAGATTATTGATGTTAGGTTGATTTCTGCAACGAAAGTTGATTAATTAACTAGAAATAACTTAGATGAGCAATTTGACTCTTCGCAAAGAAATTTGGCTTAGGAGAATTGTGAACAAAAGAACTTGAGATTAATGCTTGTTTAGAACTCTAGGATTCGCAACGAAAGCTGTATTGCTAGGTTGTTAGACATAGATAATATTCGCAATGAAAGTTGGTTTGTTATAATTCTGTGATTCTAGTGCTAGAACAGTTCTTAATTTGATCCCGATTGATTGATTAGCCTGTGTTCCTGATTTCCTGAGAACTCCCTTGACCTGACGCTTTGTTTGATTGCCTACAAAACCGCTTTATTTACTTTTCTTCTCTGATTTACTGCTTTCTACTACTTTACCTAGCTTAACCTGAAATTCTACAATCTATCGCAAGATCTTGAGTCTCTGTGGATTCGATACCCTATATACTACTAGTTCACGTCTGTGCACTTGCAGTGTAGATCTAGGGATTAAAACCTGATCGTATCAACTATACGCTTCCGATGAACAGAAGTTTGTCAAGAGTTCACATGATTGTGAATATGTGGATGAAGGAATTTCTAGCAGTTCTAATCAGGATTAGCAACCCTAGGTATAAATTCCAAGCCTAGGATCTAAGGTTCATATAATTGAATCTATCAGATCTTGAGATTACCTGTTGATTTGCAGCGGAAGTTTTGCAAGTAGTCGAGATCACGAAGCACCTCAAACGCTGTGCCTCTACTGGTATCCACACGCACACAAACTGAACAGGAGGGATGCTAGTGCCTATGGAGATCAAATCTCTTGAGAAGTTTGTATTCTAGTTCTGGTGGCTGTGAATTAGGTTAAGTTCGAGTTTAGGTCGACCATATATCTTATATATGTCGACTTAAACCACAACGGAATTAACCAACGATTAAACCGAATTAATCTGGTAATCCGCGAGTTCTGTCGACCGACACACTCTTTGTGTCGATCGACACTGCCCCAGAATATTGATATCAAATGCATATCAAATATGCATTCACTAGATCATTACATTAATGATCAACCTCGTCTTTAACGTCCAGTTTGCTTAGGTGTGTGACCCTGTAGGATCATATAACACTAGAAATGAGTTCTCAACTCATTGATCATAAGTGGCTTCTAGCAAAGCGTTATGACTACCTAGTGTCATGTGATTGTCTCATCTCGACAATACGACTTTCACTTAGAGTAAGTACAATAGATTTCAGGACATTCCCAACAATCTCCCACTTGTACTTGAATCATCTATTCCTTTAATCCCTTTGTAGCTATATCTCAATCTAGCATAAGGCAAGAACCGTGTCATCCTTATTAAGCTAGATATCGAATCCTGATTTGTACTGATAAAACAAACGACTGACAATCACCTCGTTTGAGCGCGGCCACACATTTCCAGTATCAAATCTTCGATAGGCCCAGAGATATTCAACTCCTGTTATATAGGAGGTACAAATCCCATCTTGTTCCATCCATGCCCCTTTCATATCTCATGATACGCCTAATCAGTGTCTTTATAATCACCAGTTACGGTTGACGTTTGACAAAGTCAAGACGGACCAATCCATATGTAAGAAATCATGATGAACTCAGGTCTAAGGACTATACTCTATAGTCGTAATGAGAAGCTCTTATGACACTCATATAACATCTTGTAGAGTTCTCATTAACGGGTCATGTCCGGTCATGTATTTTCCAACACATATCTATGTGATTGACTTTAATACTCTTATTAATGACTCCATGAAACATAGTCATCAGTCACCTCACATACTAGTCTCATGTGGTTGTTAATGTCCCACTTTAACAACCTCGACCAGGGACCATTATAATTTATGTCATTTATTGCTTATAGGGTTTCATGATCAATTCACATACTTGATGACCTATAAAATGTCATAAATTACTTTGGGACTATTATTTAATAACACAATTAAATAATGCTGAAACAAATTTCATTAAAATAACATAACTATTATGTTTTGTGAACATCATGACATAACTAAAAAAATATAACTCCCACTGAAATCAATATCACATCTTAAGAAATCTAATGCCTACAGCAGCAGTATGAAACTCATGCTTAGGCCTTGGGAGAGGCTTGGTCAGTGGATCAGCAACATTCTCATCCGTCGGGACTCTGCTGATCTTCACATCTCCTCTATTAATAATATCACGGATAAGGTGATATCTCCTTTCTATGTGTTTGGACTTCTGGTGTGATCTAGGTTCCTTTGCTTGCGCAATGGCTCCATTGTTGTCACAATACAAAGCCACTGGCTCAGAAATACTAGGAATCACTCCAAGTTCAGTGATGAACTTCTTGATCCAAACAACCTCCTTTGCCGCTTCAGAAGTAGCGAGGTACTCAGCTTCAGTCGTGGAATCTGCTACAGTGTCCTGCTTGGAACTCTTCCAGCTGACTGCACCGCCATTCATGCAAAAGATGTAACCAGATTGCGATCGGAAATCATCTTTGTCCGTCTGAAAACTTGCGTCTGTGTAACCACTTACTACCAGCTCATCACTTCCTCCGTACACCAAGAATTTATCCTTAGTATTTCTTAAATACTTCAGAATATTCTTGACGGCTGTCCAGTGACTTTCACCTGGATCAGATTGGTATCTACTCGTAATGCTTAAAGCACAAGCAACATCTGGACGAGTACAGAGCATGGCATACATGATGGATCCCAATGCCGAGGCATAAGGAATCCGACTCATGCGTTCTCGCTCAGCAGGTGTCTCGGGACACTGCTTCTTGCTGACACTTATGCCATAAGACATTGGTATGAAGCCCTTCTTGGAATCATGCATTCTGAACCCGTGTAAGACTTTATCGATATAAGTATCTTGACACGGTCCAATTAACTTGTTTAATCTATCTCTATAGATCCTTATTCCAAGAATGTACGCGGCTTCTCCCATGTCTTTCATTGAAAAACAACTTCCGAGCCAAGCCTTAACAGACTGTAACAACGGAATGTCATTTCCGAGAAGAAGTATGTCATCTACATACAATACGAGAAATGCAACTGCGCTCCCACTAGTCTTCTTGTAAACACATGGTTCCTCTTCGTTCCTGATGAAGTCAAACTTTTTGACTGCTTCATCAAAACGAAGATTCCAACTCCGAGATGCTTGCTTCAATCCATAAATGGATCGATGAAGCTTGCATACTTTCCTAGCAGCATTAGGATCGATGAAACCTTCAGACTGTGTCATGTACACATCCTCTTCCAGAATTCCATTAAGGAAAGCTGTTTTCACGTCCATCTGCCAGATCTCATAATCATAATGAGCGGCTGTTGCTGTTGGAATTGTGTCCAGTAATCTCGGTACTGTCTCTAGAAAGTTAGAGTATGTCAATGATCAGACATAAGTCATATAATACTGGGGTCATGATGGCTTGCTAGAGTCCGCTCATGATCTATAAGTCTTGGACTTATTGCCTTTATTATATGATCCCATATGGGTCACACGCCTAAGCTAACAGGAAAATGTGTAGGAACGGCTTAGCAGAAGTACGGTAAAAGTGCCAGACATTTGTCGTACTTAGAGAGAGATTAATGGGTCTGATTAAATCCAAGGGATTTAATCAGATTGGTATTTGGGCCCAAAAGCCCAAAAGGGAAAGAGAAGGGTTTTATAAACTAAAACCCAAATCTCTTTCTCCCTTAACCCTAACCCAGCCGCGCCTCTCTCTCTCTTCCTGCGCCTCCCACAGCTTGGTCTAGCAGCCTCTCTTCCTGCTTGGTGTGCGTGTGTGAACCTCTGGAGGAGTTATCACTCGGTGGCTCTCTGATCTCTGACCTGTTCTCTCTTTCCGCTGCATAAACAGGTAAAAGGTGAGATCAATAAAGTTTCTATTCAAGAGAACCTAGATCCGCATGTTTAGGAACTGTTGAATCTGAGAATTGAATCAGGATTAACAACCAAAACATCCTTCAGTGGTATCAGAGCCATTGGTTCTGGTTTTTCTTGTTTAGATTCAAGTTTAGGATTGTTTAAAGTGTGTTTTTGAATCAACCTACTGATAAGAGCAAAACACTTAAGAAACATGAACTGAATCCTGAACAAACATTTTTTAAATCGCAAAACAGAGCTATATGACTCGGTTTTTGCGATCGGCCGAGAGTTGGCCGGTTGGGTCGGATCGTCCGGATCGGGAAAGGACGCACGAACCGATCGACGAACGATCGTGTTGCGTGGTCTCGTCCCGATCGTCGGATGGATCGCATCCTGATCGCGGCTCGTCCCGATCGTCGGATGGATCGCGTCCCGATCGAGGCTCGTCCCGTCGCGTGGATGCTGCACCCGTCCCGCACGTTCGGATCGTCCCGATCGTACCGTCCGCGTCCCAAGCGTCCCGTCCGGCTGCCGTCTCGATCTCGGATCGATTGCGTGCGGCTTGCGGCTGACGTGATCACGTGAAACTCACGATTAGGTTGTGATCGGTTCACGTGATCAATCGGTTCGGTTCGGTTTAAGGTTCGGTTTAAAACTTGATTAAAATCAAAACGTCACGGTTTAATAAACAGAATTAATAATTTTATTAAGTTCTGGTTAAACCGGGATAAGAAATCCAAAGTCGAAAAATTGGATTTTGTGCCTGAACCAGGATTTTCTAATTTGATTTGGTTGGACCAAATAAATTGAGAAAATCCGGTTTAGTAAATAACCGGTTGACAATTGTGGTCATCGTAGTAATTAATTTTGGTTTAGACCAATTTTAATGAACCAGACCGGTTATGTCATTTAATTGGACAATTGGGTTATGTCTTGGACATGAACCAATTCTTGGGCCTCGGGCCAAGAAGTTAAAACAATTGGGCCAATTATTTGAGTCTTTTCTTCAGATTAATTTAAAATTTATTTTTATAAAATTATAAAATCGATTTTAAATTAAAGTTTCCGAAATTTTGAAATTAGAAAGTTTCTTAAAATAGAATTTTCTAGATTTGCATGTTTTGGATTTTTAAGAAATTTCTAAAGTTAGAAAGTTTCCGGTTTTAGAAAGTTTCCAATTTTAGAAAGTTTCCAAAAATAGTAGGTTTCCAAAAATAGAAAGTTTCCCGAAATAGTAATCTTCTATTTTGGGAATGAAATTTTAATAAACCTACAAACCTCAAAATAATATCAAGCGTTGGATGTCTTGTCCAGGCTATGTCAGCTGTCAAAGCCCATTCAATTGTATTCATGGCCTTACAGTGTGAGGGTGTCTACTTTTGCGTGGATAAGACGGTTTGTGATTCATAAATGTCATTGGGAGTCCCAGACATTAATGATTACATGACTGTATAGTCTGGTTTTCTTGACTAGGCCATCGGGAGTCCCGGGCCTTGAGACATCAGAGTGGATTGGGCCTCGGGCCCAGATTCACAACCAAGAGTTATATCACGGATATAATTAGCCGTCATAGGGCTTACCGATATAAGCTAAGGTTGGGTGACGGCCAGTGGCCCACTTTGATCTTAGTTATATGTGGATCTTGGAATCATTATATTCTATTGAGGGTAACTTAGGTTATTGAATATAATGCATGATTGATCATATTAAGTATAATATAAGATTAATCATATTGAACATTTTAACTAATAACCTTTTTATCTATATATATTTCAGCTATGACTACTACAAGCACACAAAACACATTCTCAATCCGGTCTGTTCTCGAGAAGGAGAAGCTGACTGGAACGAACTTCCTGACGTGGTCAAGGAACTTGAGGCTGGTCCTCAAGCAGGAGAAGAAGGATTATGTCCTTCGTAATCCTCTCCCCGAGAGGCCTGCTAACAATGCCGCCAGGACTCTGCATAATGCTTGGGAAAAGCATTCGTCAGATGAAAATGATGTGTATTGCCTTATGTTGGCGACAATGACTGCTGAGCTGCAAATGCAGTTCGAGAGTGTGTTGTCACCAATTGAGATAATGGCAAGCCTGAAATCGCTCTTTCAGGAGCAAGCAAGGACTGAGAGGTTTCAAACTGTTAAGAACCTCTTAGATTGTAAGTTGGCTGCAAATGCGGCAGTGAGTCCTCATGTCTTGAAGATGATGGGTTATCTCGATCATCTTCAAAAACTCGACTGCCCTATCAGCCAGGAACTTGCTTGCGACATCATTCTGCAGTCATTACCTGCAAGCTATGATCAGTTCATTCTGAACTTTAACATGCATGGCTTGAGTAAGACATTGCCTGAGCTTCACGGAATGCTCAAGACTGCGGAGCCCAACTTGAGGAAAACCGCCAAGGACCCCAATGTGCTTATGGTGCAAAAGGGCAAGGGGTTTAAGAAATCCTCTGCTAAGGATAAGGGAAAGGCCAAGGCTGTCCAAGTCGCGGAGAAGGACACGCCAAAGCCCAAGCCCAAGTCCAAGGCTGGGCCAACTGACATATGCAGGTTCTGTAAAGAACCAGGGCATTGGAGGAGAGAATGTAAGAAATTCCAAGAAGGTCTAAAGGAATTGAAGAAGAAGACTCTCGAGACTTCTTCGACAGGTATTTTTGTTATAGAAGTTAATACAACTACTTCTGATAATACCTCATGGGTTATGGATACTGGTTGTGGGGCTCATATTTGTACTAATATGCAGGCACTCAGCAACAGTAGAAGGCTGAAGCAAGGACAAGTGGAGCTACGAGTTGGGAATGGAGCGAAAGTTCCAGCACTAGCTGTAGGCACATACTTGTTGTCTTTACCTTCGGGATTGATTTTAGAACTCAATAATTGTTATTTTGTACCTGCTATAAGCAGAAATATTATTTCAATTTCTTTGTTGGATTTGGAAGGTTATGATTTTTCAGTTAAGAATAAATTATGTTCCTTCAATCGCAACAATTTGTTCTATGGTTGTGCCCCTCTTACGAATGGGCTTTACATACTCGATCAATCCGCGCCAATTTACAACATTAATACCAAACGGTTCAAACCTAATGAGGAGAACCGAACGTTTCTATGGCATTGTCGTTTAGGGAACATCAGCGAGAAACGCATCAAGAGGCTCCATTCGAATGGACTTCTTGGCTCATTTGACTTTGAGTCATGTGAGAAATGTGAATCCTGCATGATGGGCAAAATGACACGGGCCCCCTTTAATAAACCTAACGAGAGGGCCAGTGACTTATTGGGCCTGATACACACTGATGTGTGTGGCCCAATGTCCACAAATGCAAGAGGAAACTATCAGTACTTTATTACCTTCACTGATGATTTCAGTAGGTATGGATATGTTTATTTAATGAAACATAAGTCTGAATCTTTTGAGAAGTTCAGAGAATTCCAAAATGAAGTACAGAACCAACTTGGCAAAAGCATTAAGGCTCTTCGGTCCGACCGAGGAGGAGAATACTTAAGCCAAGAATTCAGTGATCATCTAAGAGAGTGTGGGATCGTGTCCCAACTCACTCCTCCCGGAACACCTCAATGGAATGGTGTGTCTGAGAGGAGAAATCGGACCTTATTGGATATGGTTCGATCTATGATGAGTCACACAGACCTTCCAATATCCCTTTGGGGATATGCTCTGCTAACAGCAGTGTTCACTCTAAATAGAGCGCCATCGAAAGCAGTAGCAAAGACACCATATGAATTATGGACTGGAGTGGCTCCAGTGCTGTCTTATCTAAGAATTTGGGGTTGTGAAGCCTATGTCAAGAGATTAATCTCAGACAAGCTCACACCAAAGTCTGATAAATGCTACTTCATTGGTTATCCGAAGGAAACCAAGGCTTATTACTTCTATCTACGTTCCGAGAACAAGATTTTTGTTGCCCGGGATTGTAACTTTCTTGAGAGAGAGTTTCTCTCTAAGAAAGACAGTGGGAGTAAGGTACTGCTTGAAGAAATTCAAGATGAACAGGATACTGCTCAACCTAATGAGGAAGAGCAGCAGGAGGACCTACAAGAAATTGTAGAGCCTGAACCTGTAGTACCTGAAGTTCGAAGATCCGGGAGGATCCGTCACGAACCCGAGAGATATCAAGGATTCCTCGTGACTGACTGTCATGATCTTCTGATCATTGATGGTGATGAACCATCGAACTTCAATCAAGCCATGATGGGCCCAGATTCCTCTAAGTGGCGCAAGGCCACTGATTCCGAAATGGACTCCATGTCGGTCAACCAAGTGTTTTCGTTGGTTGACTTACCCGCTGGTGTAAAAGCCATCGAGTGCAAATGGATCTTCAAGAAGAAGATTGACGTGGATGGAAATGTCCAGATTTATAAAGCCAGGTTGGTGGCAAAAGGTTTCAGACAAGTTCACGGAGTGGATTACGATGAAACCTATTCACCAGTGGCTATGATGAAATCTATTCGGATTCTACTAGCAACTGCAGCTTTTCATGATTATGAAATTTGGCAGATGGACGTAAAAACCGCCTTCCTGAATGGTATTCTGGAAGAGGATGTGTATATGACACAACCTGACGGTTACATAGATCCAAAGAATGCTGGGAAAGTATGCAAGCTTCATAAATCCATTTATGGATTGAAGCAAGCATCGAGGAGCTGGAATCTTCGTTTTGATGAAGCGATCAAGCAATTTGACTTCATCAGAAACGAAGAAGAACAATGCGTGTATAAGAAAACTAGTGGGAGCAAGATAGTATTTCTTATTCTGTATGTTGATGACATACTGCTTCTCGGAAACGACGTTCCAATGCTGAAGTCGGTAAAGGACTGGCTTGGAAGTTGTTTTTCCATGAAAGACATGGGTGAAGCCGCATACGTTCTTGGAATCAGGATCTACCGGGATAGATCTAGAAGGCTGATAGGCTTGTGTCAAGATTCATACATTGACAAAGTCCTACAAAGATTCAGCATGAAAGATTCCAAGAAGGGCTTCACGCCTATGGTACATGGCACAACGCTAAGCAAGAAGCAGAGCCCTACGACGGCTGCTGAGCTTGAGCGCATGAAGAATATTCCTTATGCATCTGCAATAGGATCTGTCATGTATGCCATGATTTGTACTCGTCCTGATGTTGCTTATGCATTGAGCATGACGAGTAGATACCAGTCAAATCCAGGTGAAAACCATTGGATTGCCGTCAAGAATATCCTGAAGTATCTAAGACATACTAAGGATAAGTTCTTGGTATACGGTGGAAGTGATGTGCTTAAAGTCAGTGGATTCACGGACGCAAGTTTCCAGACAGACCAAGATGATTTCCGGTCACAGTCCGGTTATATCTTTTGTCTGAATGGCGGTGCAATCAGTTGGAGAAGCTCCAAGCAAGACACCGTTGCTGATTCCACTACAGAAGCTGAATATATCGCCGCCTCAGAAGCTGCGAAGGAAGCTGTTTGGATACGAAAGTTCATTGTTGAACTAGGTGTGATACCAGATGCGGCTGAGCCTCTAGCACTGTTTTGTGATAACAATGGTGCTATTGCTCAGGCAAAGGAACCAAGATCACACCAGAAATCCAAGCATGTTCTAAGAAGATTTCACTTAATACGTGACATCATTAATAGAAAGGAAGTCAAGATCAGCCGAGTTCAGACAGATGATAACGTCGCTGATCCGTTGACAAAGCCACTCCCAAGGCCTAAGCTCGAGTTTCTGACTGAAGCTGTAGGCATTAGAGACATTGAAATGTAATCTAAATTTGAGTGGGAGTTTGAGGGCTTTATTTAGTTATTTGATGTGTTCTTGTAAAAACATTTGATGTTTAATGAAATTATTATTTCAAGATTATTTTAACTGTGATGAAATAATCGTTCCAAAATGATATGAACTATTTTATAGGTCATCGAAGTAAGTAACTTGATCTTGAGTCATCTTAAGTCATTTAGCTTGATCATGAGACCCTATATTTGATAGATGGATTATATCATCCTGTCCCTAGTCGAAGGTTGTTGAAATTGGAACACCAACAACCGCGTGAGACTAGATTGATATGTGACTTATGACAAAGTCTCAGTGTGTCATAGATGCGCGGCATCAAAGTCAGTACATAGGTGTATGTTGGGAACATACGACCGGACAAGACCCGCTTATAAGAACTCTTCAGGATATTTATATCTGTGTCATAAGAGATTCTTACTACGACTATAGAGTATAGTCCTTAGACCTGAGTTCGCATGCATGTGACTGCACATGGACTGATGCACTTTGATCATTGTCTAACGCTGTCGTTATGCGATAGTTATAAGGACCTTGTTTGGGTGTATTACGAAATGAGTAGTTTACAGTGATGGAACAAGACGGAATTTGTCCCTCCAATATAAATGGAGTGAATATCTCTAGGCCAATCGGAGATTTGAATACTGGAAAATGCATGGCCATGCTCAAACGGACTGTCCCGAGTCGTTTGGATTGTCAGTATCGAATCAGAGTCCGATGAACAAGATTAGGCTTTATAAGGATGACACTAATCTTGCCTTATGACTAATCGAGATATTGAGACAAAAGGATTATGAATACAGAGATTCCAGTACAAGTGGGAGATTGTTGGAATTGTGTCCAGTAATCTCGGTACTGTCTCTAGAAAGTTAGAGTATGTCAATGATCAGACATAAGTCATATAATACTGGGGGTCATGATGGCTTGCTAGAGTCCGCTCATGATCTATAAGTCTTGGACTTATTGCCTTTATTATATGATCCCATATGGGTCACACGCCTAAGCTAACAGGAAAATGTGTAGGAACGGCTTAGCAGAAGTACGGTAAAAGTGCCAGGCATTTGTCGTACTTAGAGAGAGATTAATGGGTCTGATTAAATCCAAGGGATTTAATCAGATTGGTATTTGGGCCCAAAAGCCCAAAAGGGAAAGAGAAGGGTTTTATAAACTAAAACCCAAATCTCTTTCTCCCTTAACCCTAACCCAGCCGCGCCTCTCTCTCTCTTCCTGCGCCTCCCACAGCTTGGTCTAGCAGCCTCTCTTCCTGCTTGGTGTGCGTGTGTGAACCTCTGGAGGAGTTATCACTCGGTGGCTCTCTGATCTCTGACCTGTTCTCTCTTTCCGCTGCATAAACAGGTAAAAGGTGAGATCAATAAAGTTTCTATTCAAGAGAACCTAGATCCGCATGTTTAGGAACTGTTGAATCTGAGAATTGAATCAGGATTAACAACCAAAACATCCTTCAGTTGCTAGGAGAATCCGAATGGATTTAAGCATAGGGACAGGGGAATAGGTTTCTTCATAGTCAATACCATGAATTTGTTTGAAACCTTTTGCCACCAGCCTTGCTTTATATATCTGAATATTTCCATCCACATCAATTTTCTTCTTGAAAATCCATTTACACTCAATGGGTCTTGCACCATCGGGTAAATCAACCAAAGTCCATACTTGGTTCTGTGACATGGATCCCATTTCGGATTCAGCGGCTTTTAGCCACTTTTCGGAGTCAGGGCTCATCATTGCTTTTCAAAATTCGCGGGCTTGTCACTGTCAATGATTAATAAATCATGACAATTGGTTACGAGAAATCCATATCTCTCGGGTTCGTGACGGATCCTTTCGGATCTGCGAATTTCAGGCTCCACAGGCGTGGTTTCTACAACTCTTTGTAGATCCAACTGTTGCTCTTCCTCAACGGGTTGAGCATTTTCCTGCGGTTCTCGAACTTCTTCGAGTTGTACTTTACTCCCACTGTTTCTCTTGGAAAGAAACTCTCTCTCAAGAAAGACGCAGTTCCGAGCAACAAACACTTTGTTCTCGGATTGGTTGTAAAAGTAGTATGCCTTGGTTCCTTAGGATAACCAACGAAGTAGCATTTATCCGATTTGGGTTCGAGCTTATCTGTAATTAATCACTTAACATAAGCTTCACAACCCCAAATCTTCAGGAAAGACAAACTCGGAACATTTCCAGTCCACATCTCATGTGGTGTCTTTGCAACTGATTTTGACGGAACCCTATTAAGTGTAAACGCAAACGTTTCTAGAGCGTATCCCCAAAAGGATAATGGAAGAGTTGAGAGACTCATCATTGATCGAACCATATCTAATAAAGTTCGATTTCTCCTCTCGGACACTCCATTCCATTGTGGTGTTCCAGGAGGAGTGAGTTGCGAAACAATTCCACAATCTCTCAAATGATCATTGAATTCTTGGCTTAAGTATTCTCCTCCACGATCTGATCGAAGAGCCTTAATACTTTTGCCAAGTTGATTCTGTACTTCATTTTGGAATTCTTTGAACCTTTCAAAGGATTCCGACTTGTGTCTCATTAAATAGACATAGTCATACCTGCTGAAATCATCAGTGAAGGTAATGAAGTATCGAAAATTTCCTCTGGCACTTGTGCTCATTGGGCCGCACACATCAGTATGTATAAGGCCCAACAGGTCACTGGCCCTTTCATTTTGTTTGTTGAAAGGGGCCTTGGTCATTTTGCCCATTAAACAAGATTCACATTTCTCACATGATTCATAATCAAATGAGCCCAGAAGCCCATCACTATGGAGCTTTTGAATCCGTTTCTCGTTTATGTGGCCCAAACGACAATGCCATAGAAAAGTCTGATTCGTGTCATTTGATTTGAATCTCTTGGTATTAATGTTGTAGATTGGTGTGCTTTGGTTTAAAACATAAAGCCCATTCTCTAATGGGCTGCTACCATAAAATATATCATTGTAATCAAAAGAACAACATTTATTCTTAATTGAAAACTGATATCCTTCCACATCCAAAACAGGAATAGAAATAATATTTCTACTTATAGCAGGTACATAGTAGCAATTATTAAGCTTTAAAACCAAACCAGAAGGTAAAGACAAGTTAAATGTTCCTACGGCTAATGCAGCAACTCTTGCTCCATTCCCCACGCGTAGGTCCACTTGTCCCTTTTCCAACGTCCTACTGTTGCTTAGGCCCTGCATATTTGTACAAATATGAGCACCACAGCCGGTATCCAATACCCAAGAAGTAGAACCAGAAGTAGTAACATTTACTTCTATAACATAAATACCTGAAGATGAAGTCTCGAAAGTCTTCTTCTTCTTCTTCTCTTCCAAGAATTTGTTGCAGTTTCTCTTCCAATTTCCAAGCTCTTTACAGTAATGGCACTTATCAGTCACAGATGGGCCAGGCTTGGGATTAGGGGCTGGCGCAGGCGCGTCCTGGTTCTCAACCTGGACGGCCTTTCCCTGTCCCTTACCTTTGCCAAGTTTCTTAAACTTCTTACCTCCTTGTACCATAAGTACATTTGGAGTGCCCTTCTTGATATTAGGCTCAGCTGTCTTGAGCATGCCATGCAGTTCAGTCAACGTCTTCGTCAAGTTGTTCATGTTATAGTTCATAACAAACTGATCATAACTTGACGGCAGTGACTGCAAAATGATGTCAGTAGCCAACTCTTGGCTAATGGGACAATCCAGCTTCCCCAGGTTATCAATATAACCCATCATCTTAATGACATGAGGACTGACTGGACCGTCCTTTGGTAGCTTGTATTCAATGAGAGATTTAACCGTCTGGTATCTCTTAGTTCGTGCTTGCTCCTGAAACATACTTTTCAGGCTAGTGATCATCTCCACTGGCGACTCCACGTTCTCGTATTGCTTTTGCAAATCTGAGTTCATGGTAGTCAACATGAGACAATTCACATCGACCACATCATTATAGTGCTTATCCCAAGCACTCCTTTCTGCATGTGGAGCATTGGCTCTCGGTTTTTCAGGGAGAACATTTTCAAGGACATAGTCCCTTTTCTCCTGCTTGAGAACGATTCTCAAGTTCCGATACCATTCGAGAAAATTCGATCCATTTAACTTGTCCTTCTCAAGGACGGATCGCAGGGAGAAAGAGTTGTTATGAGTGTTAGTCATAGCTGAGAACAAAGAAAGGAAAAAAAAAGGTTTAGTTATGATGTTCAAGAAATGAGAAGTCTTAACTACTAAGAAAACTCGCATTATATTCAAAACAATGTTTCCTCAGATGAATATAATGATCCAAGACCCATACTTCACTAAACTTGAGTGAGCCACTGGCTATCACCCAAATTTTAGCTATCTAGGTAAGCAACAACTTTGCTAGTTATATCCAATATAACTTTTGGTTGTGGATTGACATCTTATTTCCAATCCACCTGATGTCTCTGAGCCCAAAACGATTTTGATGGCACAGTCAAGTAAACCAATCTCTTAAGTCATGTAATTGTTGATGTCTTGCACTGCAAGTCCATCAACACGATTACCTCCTGTCTTACTCATGTAATTGTGGACATCTCGCACTGCAAGTCTATCGCACATTGAAAAGAGTCTTGACAGTTGACAAGATTGGAAAGACATCAAGTATCACTTGATATTTGGTTGAGGAACGGAACCATTTAAAACGTTCAGTTTTATTATGTTTTAATTCTTCTAATTAATTGATTTATCTTGCTTTGGTTCTGTGATTTCAGGTTCCATAACCTAAACCATCGAATCTGATGTCGACCGACACTACTTTAGTGTCGATCGATGCAGAATAACCAAAAAAAATCTGCGATAACCGATCAATCCAATTGATCCGGTTTTGAGTACCGGTTAGAGTCGATCGACATCAACCTTATCAAACCAATCACAATTAAACCATCCTTAGTGTTTAACCATTATTAACCACGCTCGATAACCGGTCCAATCCAATTGAACCGATTCATCAATCTCGCGAGGTTTGTATCGACCGACACAACTCTTGTGTCGATCGACACTAGGCGAAACCTAATTTTTGTTCGGGTTATCCTTTTGTGTCGACCGACACCAGATTGGTGTCGATCGACACAGGGCGATAAACCCTAATCGTTTTTCAAGCAAAAAAACCCTAAAACTAGATTTTCATGAAAACGAATTTTAGCATGTTTGTATCAACTATACAGAGATCCAGATTCAACCAATCTAATCAACATGCTACAGATTCAATGGAACCCTAAGGCTCTGATACCACTGAAGGAATTTCTAGCAGTTCTAATCAGGATTAGCAACCCTAGGTATAAATTCCAAGCCTAGGATCTAAGGTTCATAAAATTGAATCTATCAGATCTCGAGATTACCTGGTGATTTGCAGCGGAAGTTTTGCAAGTAGTCGAGATCACGAAGCACCTCAAACGCTGTGCCTCTACTGGTATCCACACGCACACAAACTGAACAGGAGGGATGCTAGTGCCTATGGAGATCAAATCTCTTGAGAGGTTTGTATTCTAGTTCTAGTGGCTGTGAATTAGGTTAAGTTCGAGTTTAGGTCGACCATATATCTTATATATGTCGACTTAAACCACAACAGAATTAACCAACGATTAAACCGAATTAATCTGGTAATCCGCGAGTTGTGTCGATCGACACACTATTTGTGTCGATCGACACTGCCCCAGAATATTGATATCGAATGCATATCAAATATGCATTCACTAGATCATTACATTAATGATCAACCTCGTCTTTAACGTCCAGTTTGCTTAGGTGTGTGACCCTGTAGGATCATATAACACTAGCAATGAGTTCTCAACTCATTGATCATAAGTGGCTTCTAGCAAAGCGTTATGACTACCTAGTGTCATGTGATTGTCTCATCTAGACAATACGACTTTCACTTAGAGTAAGTACAATAGATTTCAGGACATTCCCAACAGTGGACACAAAGTACGATCAAAAGTATTTAAAACACATGCTAGACGTTTTTGATGAACATAAGGTGGTCAAGAGTTCTATTATGTATCAACTATTCGTGGACATTACCACAATTATATCACATGCTAGACGCTTCTGATGAATAGAAAGTGGTCAAAAGTTCACATGATTGTGAATTTGTGGACACAAAGTACGATCAAAAGTATTTAAAACACATGCTAGACACTTTTGATGAACATAAGGTGGTCAAGAGTTCTATTATGTATCAACTATTCGTGGACACTACCACGGTTATATCACATGCTAGACGCTTCGGATGAACAGAAAGATGTCAAGAGTTCATATGATCGTGAATCTGTGGACACAAGTACATGTGGACCACTATCCATCCAAAGCGTCTAGCATGTGATATGACCGTGATAGTGTCCACGAATAACCGATATTGTGGGCACCTAGTCTAAAATGTCTATTCGAAACTTTCGTACTAAGTCTGATTTTTTTTTTTGAATTCCGGTACATCGACCGATTTTATCTCCATTCCAGCGGTCTATCCTCAGCTCCGCCATCCTATCTACCGTAAAAAAAAAAACAAGGGGTGAAAATAATGCATAAAGTAAGAAAGAGAGTGAAGGAGAAAAGAAATGAATAAAAAAATAATAAGAAAATAATGGATATGAGGGATAGCATGGGATCCCTATCCATACGCAAAGTTACTTGGTCTTTTCCTTTTTTTTCCTATTTGTGAGAGATAAATTGGTCTCTTTAACGGTAGGATCCACACAAAAATACAAAATTGCACAAACTTTTCGGAAGATACAAAAGTGCAAGGAAAAAAAAAGATACAACTCGTGCAATACACTCGTTCTCCCACTCCTATTTTTAGAGAGAAAAAGTGTGTATTCCGGTTCACCGGAGTTTTCTCCAGTATTCACTGATTTTGGCAGTTTATATGGCTGGCCTTTTTTTAGTAAGGTTTCCAATTTTCTCGAAGTTATTTTCGGTCTGGTCTGGTATGGAATGAACTTATAATCATGGAATCGACTTGATCATCAGATTATCTCATCTGAACATATTTTTGATTAACATTAGAGCTTCTCAATCTCTTTTCCATGATTTTCTTATTGTCGAAGTGTTCGTTCTTTTTCCTCATCTTTCTCGGTATTTTCACCGTTTTCCGTCAAGCTGTGAAAGTTTAAAGGGCCAATTAGTTGATTTGGCTGGCGGTGGATCATCCTCAGTGTGGTATTATCTAGTGAGCCATTGAAGCCGTTTTCACCCTAGGGTGGTTCGTCTTTCAGTGGTCCTTTGCAGGAAAGGCATGATCGACAATATAGGCTCTCGAAAAATATAGAGTTGAAGTGTCGCGATGATTTTCGGTGGCTTCTCTGGTGAAATTGATCCGTCAAAAGTTGCATGTCGGCGTCATTCTCAAGATAACACATGCGCCCTTCATTTTTATTTGTTCGCTTTGTTTGAGTTTTAAATTTGGATGACCCGTGTTTATTGAAAAAAGGCATAAAATAACACAAAAACATACCTTATCATAAATATAGCACAAAGAGAAATAATTCACGTTTTTAGCTTTATTTTAATTATAAAGACTTTTATAGCATTATATAATTTAGGATTTAGGGTTAATTATTTAGGGTTTAGGGTTTATTATTTAAGGTTTAGGGTTTATTATTCAAGGTTAGGGTTTAGTATTTAGGGTTTAGGGTTTAGTATTTAAGATTTGGGGTTATGGTTAATTTAGTGACAAAACATGTTTTTGTGCTATTTTTATGATTTTTCTTCCTTGGTGCTATATTTTTGATAAGTCATGTTTTTTGTGCTATTAATGCGATTTGCCCAGAATTTCTCTCTGCTGGACTTATTACTATTGAAGAACCGTATTGTAATTTTTTGCCAAAAAGTTTCTCTGTGAAAATGTTGGCAAAGAAAAAGGAGAAAAAAAAATTGAAAGAAAAAAAATACTAAGGGCTCGACTGGTTCAAACGCGGCGGTTGCGATTGCGGTTGCGAGAGTTTGCGGAAGCGGGCGGTTGCAGTTAGTAGCGTTTGTAAACGTTTTGTACGACTGGTTTAACAATTGGAAGCGACTGTGTTTGCGGAATATTCTTGACTGGTTGACAAGCGGTTGCGGTTAATAGCGGTTGAATAAAAATACTAAAGTAAAAATAATGTGTTAAATAGAATCAAGCTTGGGATGCTTCTCAAGAAAAAATGAATCAATTCCATTTCTCAAGAAAGTTTGATCTCAGATTCTACATTGCCACTACAATGGCGAGGAAGCTGCAGGACAACTATAGAGGACAAACATATTATTTCGACCAAAATGAACCACATGAATTAACTTTCCCAAAGACGTGTTATTGTTTGAAAAACACCAAAAGAAAAACGTGAGAAAAAGATTCAGCCATGTCTTCATGTACTATTCTTCTTTAACGAGCATCTCATGTCTCTCGCGCTCTACCATCTCTAACGATTCTTCCTTTTTAAAGCATCAAACTTGTTCTTAATTTTATTCTAATTTAGAGTCAACGCATATTGTTTATTTAATTCCGTGAGAACGTTTTGTTTTCCTTGTTCTGACAAACTTTTGCCTTTAGTATGTCCAGCTTGTTTCTCTAGGGTTATTAGTTCAAGTAAGAAACGGGTCATCTCGTTTGACCAATTGATTTTCTGTTCAAAAATAAGTAAACACACAAGTACCAAACATAAGCATGAAACATAAACTTTATAACTCACACAGAAAAGCATAACAAAAATCAACATAAAAGAAAACAATAATTTAACTACTAATAGAACAAAAAAAACTTATGTTTGATTCTTGACCATCTTCTGGTTGTGTAGATGACATAATTTCACTGCTTTAGCGTCGTCTGTGGCCGTAGAAATCTTAGGCTATTCTTCTGTAGCTGCAGAAATCTTAGGGTTAATTATATAGAGAATAGATAGGATAACATGTTTTTTTTTGTTTGGTAGGTAACATCGCCGAAGCCTAATGATATATATATATATATATATATAAAATAAGATATTATCGGTGATTTGATATGATATGTATGTCATGTGATTTAAAATATATAGTGTTAAAGAATAAGATACATACGGGATGTGATAGTTATATATAATGATATTAGTAGTTATACATACGTGATATGATGATAATAGTTATCGTTTTAGATTCTAGAAAATTTAGATTTATACGTATTTTTATTTATTTTTAATTTTTTTTTGTAAACGCAACCGCCCGCAACCGCAAACGCTTGCGGAAAGGAGCTTTTGATTTTTAGCGGTAAGGAGCGATTCCAAGCGGTACAAAACGGTTGTAATGATTGTTTCTAAACGCTATCAACCGCAACCGCCCGCAAACGTAGCGTTTGCGGGTGGCAGCGGGTGAACCAATCAAGCTCTAAATACTTGAAAGTTGCGTTTCACAATGGCCATTTACAGAGAAGCAGGATTATAATTTTCTGCCGATTTTTTAACGAGAAACTTCACGACGGTGGCTCTTATCTTAAAAAATCTCAATCTCTCTCCGGCTATCTTTTTCAACTTTGTCCCGCTTATCCTTTCCTTCTTCCTCTTTATCTTCTTACACTCTCCTTTTTATTGTTTGTCGTTTTCTACTTTCTTTTCTTTAAGATCTCGGAAACCTAAAGAAAGAGGAATCTAGGGTTTCTCTAATTTCGATTTGGAAAGGGGGCTTAAGTAATTTATGAGTAAGGGGTGGTTCTGGTCTGTGATGATAAGAGGTAGTTCTGGTCTTCGCTATGGGAGGAGTAACTTCATCAATCGCAGCTAAATTCGCTTTTTTCCCACCAACCCCACCGTCTTACGATTTAATAACGGACGATAGCTCCTCCATTGACCGATTATACATAACCGAAGTTCCTCGCCGCGATGACGTTGACGTCCTGAAGCTACGCACTCGTCGTGGTAACGACATCGTAGCTATTTATATCAAACACCCAAAGGCTAATGGTACGCTTCTCTATTCCCATGGAAACGCCGCCGATTTAGGACAGATGTTTGAGCTTTTCGTAGAGCTAAGCAATCGCCTCCGCGTTAATCTCATGGGGTAACATTCTCTCTCTATTTCAATAGCTTGAGTTAATTGACTTTGGGGGTTTCCATGATTGTCCGAGAAAGTTTGTTTCCAAATTTGTCATTTTTATAATTGATTAAAGGTGGTGATCTAATGGACTTTAGGGAGATTTGGTTTTTAGTTAGAAAATGGTAACAATATAGTGAAAGATCTATGTGTTGTAGATACAAATGCATTTAATTTCATAATAGTTTCCATCTAATAACAGTCTAAGATCAAATATTTTGGCATTTTAGCATAAGAAGAATCTTGGTGGAGTCTTCGCATATCTTCAGCCATTCTTGCTTAATGTATTAACATTATAAATGTATATTTATGTAAACCGAATTGTCATGTAGACTCATATTTGTAACGCTTTCTGTGTTTGATTTATTTGAGAGTAGTAAAAGCTTTTCGCTTGACTCACCTTCTCGCAGTTATCATGATCGATATAGTGTTCTTATCCAATGATGAGTAGGTGATAGTTCTTTTAATCCGTCCTTTGGTTTTTCCTTTGCCAGGTATGATTACTCTGGTTATGGTCAGTCTACTGGAAAGGTAGTATCCTAAGCTTCCAAGTTCCAACTTTTCATTTCGAAATAAGTATATGAAATTTTATCGACTCCATGTATTGTTTATGATGGATATAAATTTTGTTACTTGAATCAGGCAAGCGAATGTAACACATATGCTGATATAGATGCATCGTATAACTGTCTCAAGGAACATTACGGCGTAAAAGATGATCAACTGATATTATATGGTCAGTCCGTTGGTAGTGGACCCACGATTGATCTAGCTTCACGGACGCCTAATTTAAGAGGAGTGGTTTTGCACAGCCCTATTCTCTCTGGGATGAGAGTTTTGTATCCGGTTAGACGAACATATTGGTTTGACATTTACAAGGTAAGTTAGTAGACATTTAGCCATAATTGTTCTGGTTTACATGTATTAAATGCTTATACATGCATAATTCCTCTTTTCAGAATATCGACAAGATCAGTGCTGTTACCTGTCCTGTCTTAGTCATCCATGTGAGTAATGCTCATTTCTTATTTTTTTCCTTTTTCTGTCATTATTGGTGGATAGATTTGTCATCCATTGCCTCCACAGATTCTTGCGATAGAAATACTTGTAGGTTTATAGGACCATTTTGACAAGAAAATGTTTGGTGAAACTAAGTTGTTGCATGTATGAGATATTAATTATGTAGCTATCAATAGAATATGATCTGTCTTCTCTTACGGCCTCACTTCCTATCTAGTTTTCTCCCCTTAAACGTCAACTAGTTAAAGAAATCATAAAGGTGTTAAACTCTTGTTGTTTGGTCTTTTAGGGAACTGCAGATGAAGTAGTTGATTGGTCTCATGGGAAACAACTTTGGGAACTCTCAAAAGAGAAGTATGATCCTTTATGGGTATCTGGAGGAGGACACTGCAACCTAGAACTCTATCCAGAGTTCATAAAACATCTGAAGAAGTTTGTAATATCGATTTCTAAACCCAAGGGACCAAGAAATGGTTCAAACAAGACGAATGCAACAGATACAACCAAAAACCAGAGCAAGACTTCAGAGAACGGACGTGCTGACACGTTTCAACTCGGCTGCTGCCTTCCGGAAGTTTCTAGAAACAGCGTTGACAGTCAGCTTGAGAAATCTAAGAAGACTAGTAAACCTGAGAAGTCTCGGATGAGCATTGATAGGTTTAGAAGGAAAAAAGGTCTGGTCTGGTGACATAAACGGGTCGAGGAAAGATTAAAAAAAAAACAGGTTATCTGTTGTAACACCTGTTTCTGTAATCCATGTATTTTTGTTTCTGCATAAGTTATGATGCGTGGTTTTGTTTTGTTTTTGTTTTCTCTCAGGTTTGTTGTATGTATTTTCTGACAGAAACAGATCAAACTCAAAAGTCTTGATTTTTATAATTGGATGCAACTTTTTCATGGTTAAAAAAGAGGCTGTAATGACTGATTAGTTTGACAGGGTAGGCCATGTTCGTAAATGCTCAAATGTTGTTAGTTTGAACACTTTAAAATTTGCATGCAGATGCAAAATCCATATCGTCTAATAAATATAGATATTTGAGATGCTATAAAATGTAGAGTTTGAAAGCAAATCTAGCATCTCATTTTTTTGCCAAAATTGTGAAGTCGTTTTTCCTATTCTAAAAGACGAAATCGAGTTTTCTTCCAAATCTGAAACATCATATTTTTTGCAAAACTATTAAATCATGTTTTTTTTAAACTCGTGAATCCCATTTTCCTGCAAAAATCAAAAAATTATGTTTTCCCAACAAAATCGTAAAATTCCATTTTCCTGCAAAAATTGTATAATTTATGTCTTCCTTATGATTTTGAAATCTTGTTTTTCTGCCAAAATCGTAAAATTCTATTTTTCTGTTAAACGGCAAAATCATGTATTTCTGCCGCCAAAATTGTGAAATTAAGTACAAAACTGTGATATCATGTTTTCCTGCCAAAATCCCAAAAATATGTTCTCACCAAAACTATGAAATTACATTTTTCTGCCAAAACTGTGATATCATGTTTTCCCACCAAAACGGTGAAATCATATATTCTCACCAAAATCATGAAATCGTGTTTCTGTCAAAATTGTAAAATCATGTTTACCAACAAAACCACAAAATCCCGTTTTCCGCAAAAATCGTGAAACCAAATTTTCTCGCCAAAATTGCAAAATCAATTTTTTCCAACAAAATCGCAAAGTCATGATTTTGCCAAAACAAAAAAAAAGTGTTTTTTCGCCAAAATCACAAAGCTATATTTTTCTGTCAAATATACTCTTTTTAGTATTTTGATATATTTTGCATTAAGATATTTTACAAATTTTGAAACGAACAATTTTGCATCTAGACTCAACATCTAAATGCAAACCTAAATTTAAAAATGAACAATATCTAGATATTGTATCTAGATGTTGTATCTATATGCGAAATCTAGATGGATCAAAAACCGAACAGAGCCTAAATCTAAAATGTATACAATAATTTAGGTGTAAGCAAAATTTTTGAACAGATCCTTACCAGACGGAAATGGCTTAAACTGAAACTAAACTGTAGCAATGTTTTATGTGCAAATAAACAAACCAAAGTAAAAAAAAAACTGAAATTACAATTGCGTATAACTCCTAACCAAAAACCGTACTTTGGATAATATTCATTGTAGTGTCATAGACTCTCAACATTCATAGAATCATAGTTGTTAGTAAAAATTGAGGAGCTTTCACCTGATGGCTGAGATGACTCTGCAATATTTTGCCTATGCAAAAGAGGCTTAGGAGGGGCTTTAAGAGAATCCAAGCTACCTTCCATCATCTCTACGACTTTGTTCATTGATGGACGATCTGATGGACGCAACTGAACACACCAAAGACCGACCAAGATCATCTTTTTCGCTATATCTTCTTCTTCTTCAGTTATTTCATCGCCCAGAAACCTTGAGCTATTTCCAATTTCAAGATCTTTGTAGATGGAATCCGGAAAGTAAACCGAGCTGTTGTTCGGATCAGCATCTCCGGCTTGTTCTTTGTTCGTTGCTCCAATCATCTCAAGAACCAACATTCCAAAGCTATACACATCCGACTTGTGAGACACGCTTCCATACATTCTTGAAAACAACTCAGGAGCAATGTATCCTACAGTTCCTCTCGTGTCAAGCAATGACAAGATGCTTTCCTGCTTCTCACAGAGCTTAGCGAGACCAAAGTCAGCAACTTTGGGTCGGAGATTTTCATCTAACAGTACATTCTGAGGTTTAATGTCGAAATGCACAATTCTTGTTTTACAGCTATAGTGCAAGTACTCAATTCCCTTTGCAACGCCTAACGCAATTCCATATAACGTACTCACGTCAAGATTCATCGACCGATCTAAAGATCCATTCTCTAGAAACTCATATACAATCGCTCTTTTGGAACCTTCGTAGCAGAAACCAAGCATAGAAACAATGTTAACATGAGATGTTTGGCTCATGCTGGCAACTTCGTTGACGAAATCTTCACAATTGCTCTTTGAATCATTCAAGACTTTTACTGCAACTTTACTACCATCATGTAGCTTCCCTTTATAGACAGTTCCAAATCCTCCTCGTCCAACCACTTCTGTAAATGACTTGGTGATTTTCTTGATTTGTCCATAACTATACCGTCTCAGGCTTACAAGTGACTGGAGGTTATGATCTCTCCCAGCATTGATTGCCCTTCTCTCGCTTAATACAAATGCTACAAGTACCAACACATACACAGCTAATATTGTCCCTACAACTGAAAAATTACAAAATTTAGTTTAGTCTCAATCCCACATTGTATCACGACAAATTAAGTTCTTACCTGAACCATATGTTATCACTATGGATCGGTTCATGCGGTAAGTTCCTGCAAAATTGAAAGGGCTAATGAATACAAAAAAAAAAAAATGATGGATTCAAACATTTGAGATTCAGCTATTTTACCACCAGATTTATACATTGTATCACTGCAAATTAAGCCACAGTGTCCACCAGGGATAATACAGTCTTCACAAAATTTGTCACCAATCGTCATCTTCACCTCAAATCCTTTTTTAAGAACACTCTCCAAATGGGTCAAACTAAAAGCTTGTTCATTTGGAACGTAACTTGTAGGAACTGTGACGCTGAAACTCTTCTCACATAGTTTGCGATACTTGGAGATTTGAATCAGCGAGCCAAGACCTTTCTCTGGAGATGGACATGTGAAATTCCCAAGGAAATGGCGGCGAGGGTCACAATAGTAGAACACAGTGAGGGTTTTGTAAGAAGGCAAATTCTGGAAGAGTTCAGAAGGCAAAGGTGTGGAGGAGAATGAAGCGGAGCAGAAAGAAGCAGAGAAATCTTGTCTGAAAAGTCGAATGATGTTGGAAGTGTTGTCTGAATGGAGGAGACTGTAGTTGTAGCCTGAGATGAAAAGAGTGGTTGTGTTAAAGCGTTTGTTGCAGTTTAATTTCAGAGAAGGATGACCGCATTTTACATGGCGATTCTCTCCCCAGAAAGGGAAGCCAACTGAGATGTTGCCACACTGAATGAGAGTATCACAAAACCCACGCGGTGCTCGCTGGTTTACAGCACAAGGAAGATGAAGAACAAAGAATAATAAGATTAGACAGAATCCCATGGATAATAGAGAATGCTTTTGCTGTGATTACAAACGTAAAGACATGACTTCAGTGAAAGATAAGAGAGACGTATAGAAGGGAATTAGTTGACTATTCCTATGTCTGGTGTGGTTTAAATTAAATCCATCATCTGATGAACAGAATAATATCTCTATTTGTCTTGTCTTTTTCTCAAGCTTTGGTTATCTTGTCCCTGCCCTGATCAAGTTGAGACCTTTCTGACTTTTCAAAACTGAGTTTGATTCATCCTCATTTCCTGCCCAAGTTCCATCGACGAAGTCGTAACCCAATCAGCTTAATTTTTATATTTTTGATGGAATGTAAAATTACATTCGAAACAAAATAATTCTATTTTACTATAGTTTGCTTTGAAGTTACAGAGTAATGAAAACAACAGAGTGATATCCTTCCTTTATCATATGGGTCGAGTAGCAAGCCACGCGACCATTACTGTTGGGAAAACACGGACGGACGCGACAACGGCACAGCAGAATATAGTTTCCCCACTTGTGTGAGTCTGTGAGAAAAATATATGAAATGGCAGAAACAAGCTCAAAATGCAAAGTAAAAAGACCGACAATTTTTACGTGGAAAACCTCTTCGATGTGAGAAGGAAAAACCACAGGACCGTAGTCCACTCCAAATCCACTATATCAAATAGATTGAGTACAACCACGCCCTCTCTGTTCCACAGAACAACCACAGAGAGTAAGGTTCAACAAAGAGCAATCTCCAACATAAAGAATCAATAAGAGAGCTATACAAAGCTCAGAAACATGCAGCCTTAAACGACTCTAAGTTCACTAGGATTACGGTCACTAAATCCAATCTCGACCGTTCAAATTCTATATAAACAAGTCCAGAACACTTATGCAAAATTTCAGCTTAAAAAAGAAGATCTCACCGTTGGATCTTCCAAACACCCAATACTGGTCTCAATCGCTTCAAAACAGAACATCTCCACTAAAACTCCGATTCACAACAAACAAACCGTTGAAATACAAACCCCACCGTTGAATCTCAAGATCACTGAGTCATGAAGCGTCCCTCAAAGTTTCATCAAGATCAGGACTCGTTTGATTGTCCGATCGTCAGCTAGACCAAAACGGGCGAAACTGGTTTTCTCCCTTTCTTCTTCTTCTCTCCTTTTCTTTTGCTCTCTCTCTTCTTTACCTTTTTTTTTCCTTTTCTGTCAACACAACTCTGTCACCAATCACACAGGGGAAGATATAAAAATATATTACATAATAAAATAGGGATGGGCCAATCCCATCATTTTCTCCACTTAGGAAGGATTGCCGACAAACTCCCCATACCGGCTATCTCTCGACAAACTTCAAACTTCCATCTCGGCAATGACTTAGTCATCATATCAGCTCCATTATCATCTGTATGAACTTTCACAAGTTCCACTTCCTTAGAAGCAACCACATCACGTATCCAATGATACCTCTTGTTGATGTGTTTCGAACGCGAATGAAATGTCGAGTTCTTCCCGAGACAAATGACTATCACAAAGCAGCTCATACTTTTCTTGTCTGAAACCAATCTCATCAAGAAATTCTTCATCTACAACAACTCCTTACAAGCTTCCGTTGCGGCTATAAACTCAGCTTCAGTGGTAGAAAGTGCAACGCACTTTTGCAACCTTGACTGCCATGCCACAGCTCCTCCTGCAAATGTTACCAAGTAACCCGAAGTAGACTTACTGGAATCAACATCCCCAGCCATATCAGCATCGGTGTAACACACCAGCAATGGCTTATCACCTCCAAAAGTAAGCTTCAAACTAGAAGTCCCTCGAAGATATCTCAAAATCCACTTCACAGCATTCCAATGTTCCCTTCCTGGTTTTGAAAGAAACCGACTAACTGTTCCAACTGCATGAGCTATATCTGGACTTGTACAAACCATACCATACAACAAGCTACCAACTGCAGAAGCATATGGAACCCTCGCCATATCTTCCTTCTCTGCATATGTACTCGAACTCTGTTGACCGGTTAGTCTAAAGTGTGTAGCAAGAGGAGTGCTTACAACTTTAGACTTGTCCATGTGAAACCTTTGAAATACCTTCTCAATATACTTCTCCTGAGACAAGTGAATCAGCTTCTCACCTCTATCTCGAACAATTCTTATACCAAGAATCTTTTTCGCTGGACCCAAATCTTTCATGGCAAAGGACTTACTCAGCTTCTGCTTCAACTCTTGAATTCTACTCAAGTTCCTGCCCACAATCAACATGTCGTCAACATACAACAACAAGATGATAAAATCATCATCACCAAACACCTGCACAAATACACAATGATCTGAAGTAGTTGATAGGTATAAAGTTTTAACCCTATATTAACTGCAAGTGCACAGTAATATCAATGTAGTACTTAGGGCTCGAATCCACGAGGACTCAGGGCAAAGATAGAATTAGAACGGTCAAGCATAAACTAGGAGAAAGCAAATTGTATTGAGAAACGAAAAGCAATGCGAGAAAGTAAACAAGTAGCAAGTTGTGGTTGTAAGCAATTAACTAAGGGCGCTAAGTCTAGGGAGTTCTCAGGAATTCAGACAAGCAGACAAATCATTCAGTCAGGATCTAATTAAACACAGTTCTAGAACTCAAAATACATATATATAATTAACCAACTTTCGTTGTGAGAATTCTCTAAGCCTAATTGCAGAAATCCAAATGTCTTTGTAATTCCTAACAAATTAAACCAGCTTTAATGATCAAGTTCGATATGTTCACAATCTAATTAAACCAAATTTCTTTGCGAGTAATTATATTGCTCAACCTAAATAGTTCAGATTCTAAACCACACTTTCGTGTCAATCTAGCAACCTAAGATCTAGATTCTAAGTGATCAAGTTAGAACTAGCATTAAACACAATTTAGTTTGAAGAACATCTATTGATATGAATCCTTAACTGAATTAATTATGTCTAGCAAATCATAAAATCCCTATTGAGAATCCCTAAACCTAACTATGAATCTACTCAGACATAGATAATGAAAACATGATCAATGAATAATTAGATATCATAAAAGAGATTAAACAAGTAAAGGGGTTCGAAATCTTCTCCAAAAATAAGGTGTAGTACAGGATCAGATCAGCCCCAAATAGCTCTAAGAACTCTCTGTTCTAAATTATGATAGCGTATCTAAAAACTGAAGTTAAAACCTAATTAAATAGCTAAATCACGTCTTGGGGCTTCTGTGTAAATATCTGGAACTTCTGGGCAACTTTGCAATATCATCATTCTTCATTAAACCGCCGCGAGTCTGGCCCAACACGCTGTGCATCGATCGATGCTGATGTGCGTCGATTGACACACTCCTCTGTTTCGGACAGTGAGCACAAACTCTCGGGTCAAAACTCCAAAATGCTCTATTTAGCTCCATAATCTCCAAATCCACTCAAAACGTGTGTGTACCTAATAACACCTGTAAAAGACTCTAAAAGAACACCAAAAGACTCTAAAACATACTTATATCATGACATAAAACCGGTAAAAACCATGATATATCAACTCCCCCACACTTAGCCTTTGCTTGCCCTCAAGCAAAACAGAGAACTAAAACATGGTGAAGAGGTTTGAAAACTTTCAGAAACTCTTTTTGTCCTAGAAGCAACAACACTCAGATTCCCCCTAGTAAACCACTGAAAGAATCAACTGCAAGATATCAAGACCAACATGTACTTCCCCCACACTTAGAAACTGTCCTAAGTAAACTCCACAATCAATCCAAGCAATTCAAATTCACCCTACTGACTTCTTAAGCATATTAAGTGCGGTCTCACCTAAAGATTATCGATCAAAGGGCACATGGATTCTTACTTTGTCAGCTCTAGACCACCATACTATCTTTTCTGGTTCCTTTTCTTCTCTTTTCCCTTCCTTAGCATTCTGATTTTTCCCCATTGGGTATCATTTTTTTTTATCAGTTCTCTTCCCGTTAAGGGGTGTACTTTGGACAAATTCCATGGATAGCACAGGAGGTAATAGTGTTTGCTACTACTCCCGTGACCGCTTCGGAGTTACTAACTCATCCTCAGTTTATTACTCTTTTTTTATTTTATGGAAGGGGAGAAGGGAACCATACTCGGACATGTTTACAAGCTGTGTCAGAACTAACAAAGGAGTCCGACTCAAGGTATACCAAGCCCTTAGGTGAGAAAATTAAAGTCAAGTTAAGGGTGAAGCCAGTAAAAGGATCCTCTGAATACCTGAATTGATATGGGTGTCCTCAGTAGGTTGATCCGTGTTGGGTTTTCTAATAGTCATAGATAGATCATGCAGCTTCATCCCAATGGTTACTTAAGTTCCTGCAAGATATTGTTAACTTCTCCAAAATTCATTGTTTCCTACTTAAACTTGTTTTGACTCAATAAAACAAAAACTTTTGAAAACTGGACTGACTCTTAAGAAAACAGAAAGACAAAAGTCAGTAGCTACCTCCCCCACACTTGAAACACACTGTCCCCAGTAGTGTTAAGCTAAGGGTTGGTAAAAAGAAAGCAAAAATGTTATGGATGTGTTGAATTCTGTCTGATTTTTACCTCTGTCGCTCATGCATCGATCGTTACATAAATGTAACGACCGTTGCTAGGCGATTTTTCGTCATGTGTCGATCGTTGCTCAGGACCGCAACGATCGCTGCAGTGCGATTACTCGTGTTGTGACGATCGACACAAGGTTGTATCGATCGTCGCACTGCAATTCTGTCGAAACCTGCAGACAAAACTCACCAGAAACAAAAACAAACGTAAAATCCTAACAAAAACACCAAAAATGAATAGCAAAAACAAAACAGTGGGTTGCCTCCCACTCAGCGCTCTTTTAGCGTCAATAGCTTGACGTTTTAGCTAAATCAGACAGAGGGTGCAACATCCAGAGCTAAAATCTGACCTCTTGTAATCTCGGCCTTAGCCCAATAATGCTTAACTCTCTGTCAATTCACAGTAAATTCCTTACCTTCCTGGCTGATCAGAACGATAGCTCCATAAGGACGTACCTCTTTGATTGTGAAAGGACCAGACCACCTTGATCTCAGCTTACCTGGAAACAGTTGCAAACGAGAGTTATATAAAAGTACCTGATCATTAGGCTCAAATTGTCTAGAGACAATCTTCTTGTCATGATAAGCCTTAGTCCTCTCCTTGTACAGCTTTGAGTTATCATAAGCAAAATGTCTAATCTCATCCAACTCATTAAGTTGCACCAATCTCCTCTCTGCAGCAGACTTAAGATCGAAGTTCATCTGCTTCACAGCCCATGCTGCTTTGTGCTCAAGCTCTACTGGCAGATGACATGCTTTTCCATACAACAAATGAAATGGAGTGGTCCCAAGTGGTGTCTTAAATGCAGTCCGGTAAGCCCATAGTGCATCATCTAGCTTTGCTGCCCAATCCTTCCTTGTCTTCCCAACTGTCTTCTCTAAGATCTCCTTGATCTGTCTGTTAGAAACCTCGACCTGTCCACTAGTCTGAGGGTGATAAGGAGTAACAACTCGGTGATGAACTCCATGCTTCTTTAGTAGCTTCTCGAAGACCTTATTAATAAAGTGAGATCCTCCATCACTAATTACAATCCGAGGTACTCCAAATCTAGGGAATATGATGGTCTTAAACAGCTTAATAACCACCGAAGAATCATTGGTCGGACTAGCTATTGCTTCTACCCATTTAGATACATAGTCCACAGCAACCAAGATAAACTTATTCCCATAGGATGAGGGAAAAGGTCCCATGAAATCTATGCCCCAGCAATCGAAAACCTCAACCTCAAGAATGAAATTCTGAGGCATCTCATGCTTCTTACTGATTTTCCCTCTCCTCTGACAGGCATCACATTGAGAAACAAAGGAATGAGCATCTACAAACATTGTAGGCCACCAGAAACCTGCTTGCAAAACCTTAGACACAGTCTTGAAAGTAGCAAAATGTCCAGCATAATCTGATCCATGACAGTGGAATAGGATATCTTGAACCTCTGATTCAGCGACGCATCTCCTGTAAAGACCATCTGAGCAGTGCTTGTAGAGATAAGGCTCATCCCAGTAGTATCTTTTGAGTTCTCTAAAGAACTTCTTCTTTGCATATCCCTTTAAATCATCTAGTTCAGTCTCTGCAGCCAGGTAATTAGCTATATCTGCATACCAGGGTCGATCGGTGGTTGCGACAACATCTACCTTGAAGACATAGTTTCCAATTTGAACCGTGAAAGGTTCTGGTTCTGTATCCGCATTGCAACGATCGTCGCATAAGGTTGCATCGATCGTCGCAGCCCCGACACATGCATCGATCGTCCAGATGTGGCGTCGATCGATGCAGTGTGATTAATCCAACAGTTTTGCAAGTTTCTGCCCAAATCCGTCTGAAACACCGTCCCGATCATGTTGATGTTCTCCTCAGGCAAGAAATAATTAATGGGCACGTCTTCCTCAACCAGCATCCTTGAAAGATGGTCTGCAATTCCATTTTCAACTCCCTTCTTGTCCCTCACTTCAATGTCAAACTCCTGAAGCAACAGAATCCATCTCAACAATCTTGGCTTAACATCTTTCTTCTGCATCAGATACTTCAGGGCTGAATGATCAGTGTGTACAATCACCTTGGAGCCAACAAGATAGGGGCGGAATTTCTCAAATGCAAAGACAACATCCAACAGCTCCTTTTCTGTAGTGGCATAGTTTCTCTGCGCATCATCCAGTGTCCTACTAGCATAATAGATAGCATGAAGATTTCTGTCCTTCTTCTGCCCAAGAACAACTCCTACAGCATAGTCACTTGCATCACACATAACCTCAAAAGGTAAATCCCAATCTAGTGGCTGAACTATAGGAGCACTCACTAATGCCTGTTTGATCTGTTCAAATGCAGTCTGACAATCTGCATTGAACTCAAATTTGGTATCCTTACACAGCAAGGCAGTTAGTGGTCTAGCAATCTTACTGAAGTCCTTGATGAACCGTCTATAGAAACCAGCATGTCCAAGAAAGCTCCTTATAGACTTTACAGAATCAGGCGCCTGAAGGCTGGTCATTATCTCAATCTTAGCGCGGTCTACTTCAATTCCTGCTTCAGACACTTTATGTCCAAGTACAATGCCATCTCTGACCATGAAATGACATTTCTCCCAATTAAGAACCAAGTGCTTCTCCTCGCATCTAGTCAGTACCTTGCACAGGTTATCCAAGCACTCATTATAAGATGACCAATAGACTAAGAAGTCATCCATAAACACCTCCATAAAGTCCTCAATCATATCAGTGAATATGGACATCATGCATCTCTGGAATGTAGCTGGTGCATTGCAGAGGCCAAAAGGCATCCTAAGGTAAGCAAATGTGCCATATGGACAAGTGAAGGTGGTATTTCCCTGATCCTCTGGATGGATAGGAATCTGAAAGAAACCTGAATATCCATCGAGGAAGCAATAGTAAGGGTGATTTGCTAACCTCTCCAGCATCTGATCAATGAAGGGTAAATGGAAATGATCATTCCTTGTTGCAGCATTGAGTTTCATGTAATCTATGCACATCTTGTATCCAGTCACAGTCCTAGTAGGGATCAACTCATTCTTCTCATTTTTCACAACTGTAACTCCGCCTTTCTTAGGCACTACATGGACTGGACTCACCCAATCACTGTCTGAAATAGGATAGATGATCCCAGCATCTAGGAGTTTCATAATATCCTTCTTAACCACTTCCTGTAGATTAGGATTAAGCCTTCTCTGATGCTCAACAGATGTCTTAGACTCGTCCTCAAGATGTATTCGATGCATGCACAGCTCCGAAGAGATACCTGAAATGTCATCAAGAGAATAGCCAAGAGCTTTGGATGCTTGCGCAGCTTGCTTAGCAGTAAAGTGAGTTCTGCGTTGTTCAAACTAGCATTAACAATCACTGGATAAGTTGAATTAGGTCCAAGAAATGCGTACCTTAGCCCGGATAGAAGTTGTTTCAGCTCAATTTTCGGAGCTTTTTCCTCTGCCCAGTCCCTGTCGACTTGCAACGATCGATGCTTAGGGTGTGTCGATCGATGCAATTTCGCGTCAGACACATCTAACTTCATCACTTGCTCAGCATAATCCATTAGCCTCGCATAGCAGATTGCGGGATCATCTTGCAGGTGTTCCAGCTCCATTATAGAGCTTAGTAAAGCTCTCTCGAGTGGATCTTCAGCATGTGACTTGTGAAAGTACTCTGCATCCAAATCACCGAGTGTGTCCACATAGAAGGCCTGTCCGTCGATGGTTGGTCTCTTCACCAGTTTGTCCATATCAAAACTCATCTTCAGATCACCCACATTCAGAATTATTTTACCTCCTTGGCAGGCAATCATCGCACCAGCAGTAGCTAAGAAAGGCCTACCCAAAATCAGTGGATCCTTTGGTTCCTCTCCATAATGCAGAACCACAAAATCAGTAGGAATCACACATTGGCCAATCATTATAGGCACATCTTCCAATACTCCTTCAGGAATTCTGATTGTTCTGTCTGCTAAAACCACTGAGATCCTAGTGGGTAGGAAGTCAGTCATCCCAAGTCTCTTAGCAACAGAGAAGGGCATAAGATTCACACTAGAACCAAGATCACATAGGGATCTTTCAAATCTTTCTCTGTAGATGGCACAATCCAACACAAAGCTTCCCGGATCTTTCAACTTCTCAGGAATTCTGCCCTGAATCATTGCACTACATACCTCCGTGATCATCATTACACTCTCCTCATCAGACCACTTACCAACAAGTAAGTCCTTAAGACATCTCCTCATCACAGGAGAAGTCTCCATAGAGTCAATCAAAGGCACTTCAATCTTCACCTTTTTGATGATCTCTTGGCATTTAGCATATTTCTTATCATTCTTAGCCTTCCTGGGATTTTTAGGATAAGGTACTCTAGGCTTGTAAACCCTTTCACTTGGCTTTTTTAGCTTTTCTGCGTCTGAGTTCTCTGCAGTCGCCTTGCATCGATCGTTGCTAATGTTGCATCGATCGTTGCTGGGCGACTGTGTTACGACTTCTGCGTTGACCTTCGGTTCATCATCCTTGTTTACGCTTTGCATCGACCGTTGCTGAGGTGCATCGATCGATGCATTGCGAATTCCACGGATCCTATCTTCCATTTCTTCAATTTCCACGATTTCTTCGACACTTAGCTGCTTTTTCTGGGCAGGAAACAACTCCTTACCACTTCTCAATGTCACTGCATTGCACTGATACTTAGGATTAGCATCAGTCCGTCCCGGAAGAGATCCATCTGGCCTCTGAACATATCCAGCAGTTCTTGCAACTTTAGCATCAAGCTCCTTCATATGTGTGCACAAAGATTCAAACTTCCCATTGAGATCCTCATAGACAGCACCTATCTTCTTGTCGAGGTCTACAACATTCTTAGTCTGACCTTTCAGCAGCTGCTCCATCATACTCTCCATCTTACTCTCATGAGTAGTAGCTACAGGAGGCGCTTGGTAAGAGGAAGATCCATAAGTCCTTTGATTACCTTGCTGGAAATGTTTCTGAAAATCCACTAGTCTGTCCAAATCCAGAAGAGTTTTGGTTGCTGTTGAAAGCACTCTTCTGTCCTCCATTGAAGAACCTATTACCAGACTGATTTCCAAACTTATTTCCTTGGAATCCAGATCCTCCGATGTAGTTCACATCCTCTTCCTGACCATCCTCTTCGGCATTGATCACTTCAACATCTTGAGCAAAATGGACAGCCTTCTTCCCAGTTAGAAGATTACAAACAGTGTCCAGCTTAGATCTAATATCAGCAATCTCCTGATTATCTATCTTTCCACCAGACTTCTTCCTTCTCTCATCAGTAGTCTTGCAGCTATTACTGCTTACTAAGTTATCTGTCAGCTGCTTAGCTTGAGCAGAAGTCCTGGTGTTGAAATTTGCATTGCTAGAATTGTCCAATGCAGTCTGATATGGAAGATCTATACCTCTAAAGAAGATACCCAGCAATGTTACCTCAGTGAATCCATGATGCGGGCAGTCACGTTGGTACTTCTTAAATCTCATCCAGGCAGTCTTAAGAGGCTCTGTCGGACCTTGAGAGAAAGTGAGAATATCCTGCCTTGACTGATCAGAGCGAGCATCATCATAGAAGTGTCGCAGAAACTCACTCTTCAAAGCATCCCATGTAACAAACTTCCCAGGTGGAAGCTGTTTCAACCAAGCAGCAACATCTCCAGCGAGAGAGTAGGGGAAGAGTTTGAGAAACAGATAGTCATAATTCACTCCATCATACTTCATCCCAGTGACTATGTCCTCAAACTCATCTATGTGATCCATCGGCTGCTCATTATGATAGCCATGGAAGGCATTCTGCCTCAGAAGCGAGTAGTAGATGGTCTTGATTTCAAAATCATTCTTATCAAAATCAGGAGGTACAAGAGCTGACCGGTTAGCATGGAACTCATCCGGACGGTTATAGTCAGCCAAAATCTTCTCATGGACAACCATCTCTCTACCTTGGGCCTGTCCTTGGACTTGGTTATGCTCCTGGCGTGGTTGCTCAGGAGGATCAAGGATAACATTTCCTTCAGCATCAATCCGTTCTCCAGCAGTATTGTACGGATTGTTTTGTCGGTCCCTCAGGGTACCTTGAGCATCAGGCATTATGATCACACGTTCGACAACCATCCTTGCTCTTTGAACTCTTCTGTTAGTCCTCTCTAGTCTAGCAAGTTCTTCAAGTTGGAGGTTAACGAGATTAGTGTTCGGATTACTTCTGGTATCACGCGTCTGCATAAACCGTCTGTAATCGTCAAGCAACGACCGATGCTAGCAGTGCAACGATCGATTCAACTCCAATCGCCTAGTAACGATCGACACAAGAGGTGCAACGATCGATGCTATGCGAAATTAAAACCCGCGACAGAGAAAGAAACAGAAAAATCAGTAACTAAAGCAAAAAAAATAAAAATCCTAGTAAAAACCCTAAGTTCGAATCTATCGAAGACTCCAAAGAGTCCCCGGCAACGGTGCCAAAAACTTGATAGGTGTAAAGTTTTAACCCTATACTAACTGCAAGTGCACAGTAATATCAATGTAGTACTTAGGGATCGAATCCACGAGGACTCAGGGCAACGATAGAATTAGAACGGTCAAGCTTAAACTAGGAGAAAGAAAATTGTATTGAGAAACGAAAAGCAATGCGAGAAAGTAAACAAGTAGCAAGTTGTGGTTGTAAGCAATTAACTAAGGGCGCTAAGTCTAGGGAGTTCTCAGGAATTCAGACAAGCAGACAAATCATTCAGTCATGATCTAATTAAACACAGTTCTAGAACTCTAAAAACAGATATATAATTAACCAACTTTCGTTGTGAGAATTCTCTAAGCCTAATTGCAGAAATCCAAATGTCTTTGTAATTCCTAACAAATTAAACCAGCTTTAATGATCAAGTTCGATATGTTCACAATCTAATTAAACCAAATTTCTTTGCGAGTAATTATATTGCTCAACCTAAATAGTTCAGATTCTAAACCACACTTTCGTGTCAATCTAGCAACCTAAGATCTAGATTCTAAGTGATCAAGTTAGAACTAGCATTAAACACAATTTAGTTTGAAGAACATCTATTGATATGAATCCTTAACTGAATTAATTATGTCTAGCAAATCATAAAATCCCTATTGAGAATCCCTAAACCTAACTATGAATCTACTCAGACATAGATAATGAAAACATGATCAATGAATAATTAGATATCATAAAAGAGATTAAACAAGTAAAGGGGTTCGAAATCTTCTCCAAAAATAAGGTGTAGTACAGGATCAGATCAGCCCCAAATAGCTCTAAAAACTCTCTGCTCTAAAGTATGATAGCGTATCTAAAAACTGAAGTTAAAACCTAATTAAATAGCTAAATCATGTCTTGGGGCTTCTGTGTAAATATCTGGAACTTCTGGGCAACTTTGCAATATCATCATTCTTCATTAAACCGCCGCGAGTCTGGCCCAACACGCTGTGCATCGATCGATGCTGATGTGCGTCTATCGACACACTCCTCTGTTTCGGACAGTGAGCACAAACTCTCGGGTCAAAACTCTAAAATGCTCCATTTAGCTTCATAATCTCCAAATCCACTCCAAACGTGTGTGTACCTAATAACACCTGTAAAAGACTTTAAAAGAACACCAAAAGACTCTAAAACATACTTATATCATGGCATAAAACCGGTAAAAACCATGATATATCAGTAGTCTCCTTATAACCATGCTTCCCCATAACCGACTTAAACTTCATGTACCACTGCCTCGGTGCTTGCTTCAATCCGTAAAGGCTTTTCTTCAAGCGACAAACTAATTCTTCTTTGTCCTTTTTCACAAAGCCTTCTAGTTGTAATTGTGGTTGTGAGCGTTATAAGTTAGTATTCAATTGTCAAAATCAGAATTATTGTGAATGAAAAATGAAGTCCAAAGTGGATGACGTGAAAAGCCTATAAAACTTTAAAATTTGGATAAATATAAAATTGGCAAATATTCCACTTTGAAAATTTGAGGTGAGATCATCTTATATATGTAGCGGAAATTTTTTAATAGGGTTAACTGCGTACGCCCCCATCTATAGTTCAATTTCTGCATGATTTATTCCAAATTCTCAAACTTCCGATCTCCCATTGTCCTCTAACAAGTGTTCAACTTGTTTTTGACAAAATGGTCTTGACAACTTTCCGGTGAGTTTTCGTGCATAAGTGATGTCAGAACTACCAGATGTTGGGTATGATGTAATTGTCGTTGTGAGCATTATAAGTTAGTATTCAATTGTCAAAATCAGAATTATTGTGAATGAAAAACGAAGTCCAAAAAGGGATGTCGTGAAAAATCTGTTAAACTTTAAAATTTAGTTAACTATAAAATTGGCAAATATTCCACTTTGAAAACTTGAGATGAGATCATCTTATATATGTAGCAGAGAAATTTAAATAGGGTTAATTGCTTATGCCCCCTCTATAGTTTAATTTCTACATGATTTACTCCAAAATTTCAATTTTCTAATCTCCCATTGTTCTCTGACATGTGTTCAACTCGTTTTTGACAAAATGGTCTTGACAACTTTCCAGTGAGTTTTCTGCATTGATGTTGTCAGAATTACCGAATGTTGAGTATGATGTAATTGTTGTTGTAAGCATTATAATTAGTATTCAATTGTCAAAATCAGAATTATTGTGAATGAAAAATGAAGTCCAAAGTGAATGACGTGAAAAACTTGTAAAACTTTAAAATTTGGTTAAATATAAAATTGGCAAATATTCCGCTTTGAAAACTTGAAGTGAGATCATTTAATATATGTAGCAGAGAAATTTTAATAAAATTCAAAAACCTTGAATACACAAGTGTATTGGAGGGAGGAGTTGTTGTGCCGGACTCGCTAAAATCTTCCAATATAAAACTGTATTATTTACTCTAAAATAAAGTGACTCTAAAATAAAATTAGATTTTATTCCATCTCTACTTTATTTTTAAGTAAAAAATAAAGTAATGAACAAAATGGAATAATCAAATACTTTACTTTAAATATAGAATAATTCCATTTTTATTCTATTTTACCATTGAAAATGGAGTAGGATCGGAGAAAACTTTACACCAAACTGAATACAATATAACTCTTTTCCATAATGGCACTCGTTAATGGCTGATTAATAGGGCATTATTCTCTTAATATTGGACTGATAAAAAAAGTCTCTCTCATTCTTCCATGAAATAGAAACAATATTTTCACCTAATTATTATTATTATTTTTCATTTCTTTTATGAGAATACAACACAAAAATGTTACAGGTTTTATTCTTCAATGATGGATATCCTCTGATTTTGAAATGTCGTGTAATCATCACACATGGCGTTTACAGAACTAAGGAAAAATGTCTCACCTTTGCAAATCCATTTTTTTCAAAATATGTTTTGTATAATTTATCGATTATTTTGTACAAATGTTTTACAACTAGTCAGTTTTGTCCTATTGTAGAATTTTCATTCCTATTAAAACAATTTTCACAAACCCATTTATTGGTTCTTGCTGGTTTAGAGCACAAGGAAGATGATGAAACAAGAATAATAAGATCATATAGAATCGAGCAGTTGGAGATCGCATGGATAAAAGAGAGTGATTTTGCTGTGATTAGAAACCAAAAGACAGAACGTGAATAAGGCCATAGTGAAAGGATAGACTCGACAATGAAAGATACAGAGACGTAATTAATTGTCTATTCTTACTACTATTGGAATTAATTGGTTTAAATTTAATCATTTTTCTGATGAACAAGTTAATTTCTGTATGTTTTTCTGGTTAATTTGTCTTATTCTAAAGCTTTTATGTTTTGTTCCTGTCCTGGCCAAGTTGATTTCTTTCCGAGTTTTCAAAACTGAGTTTGATAGATAAGAACAAACATCGTTTATTACTTACCAACCACAAACACTATATCCGATGATCCTCTCACGAGCTAATCAATTGCATCAACGAAGGAAAAGACCCATAAGCTTGATACGATCAGGTTTTAATCCCTAGATCTACACTGCAAGTGCACAGACGTGAACCAGTAGTATATAGGGAATCGAATTCACAGAGACTCAAGATTCTTGCGATAGATTGTAGAACGTAAAATTAAGCTAGGTGAAACAGAGAATAAGCAGTAAATCAAGCAATAAAGTAAATAGATCGGTTTGTAAGCAATTAGGCAAAGCGTCAGGTCAAGGGAGTTCTCAGGAAATCAGGAACACAGGCTAATCAATCAATCGGGATCTAATTAAGAACTGTTTTAGAACTAGAATCACATAATTATAACAGAACAACTTTCGTTGCGAATATTATCTATGTCTAACAACCTAGCAAGCCAACTTTTGTTGCAAATCCTAGAGTTCTAAACAAGCATTAATCTCAGGTTCTTTCGTTCACAATTCTCCTAAGCCAAATTTCTTTGCGAATAGTCAAATTGCTCATCTAAGTTCTTTCTAGTTAATTAATCAACTTTCGTTGCAGAAATCAACCTAACATCAATAATCTAAGTGGCCAATTCAAATCAAGCATTAAGAACAACCCTAGATGAAGAACTAGAAAGATATGAATCCCTACAGATTGATCAACCTATAATTCCATGAAATTCCCTGTGAGAATCCCTAAACCTAACCGGTAAACTACTCAAACATGATCAATGAAATAGAAATCATAATGAATAGAAAACCAAATAGCATAAAATAGAATAAGAAACTGGGGTTCAAAATCTCTTCTCTCTCGAGTACAAGATCAGCCTCTGACTCTCTCAAAGTAAAATAATGCGTAGCCTAAACAATGGCTTAAAAACCCTAATATAATGATTAATCACGGCTGGGGCTTCTTTGTAATTATGAGAAACTTCTGGGCCAAAGTGCAAATTCCAAATGCTTCATTAAACCGCTGAGAATTGTCCATCTCGCATGTGTGTCGATCGATGCACGAGTGTGTCGATCGACACAAAACTCTGTTTTCGACAGTGAACTCTTCCTCTTGGCCAAATGCTCCAAATAGCTCCGGAATGCGCCATAATGTCCAAATCCACTCCAAACGTACTTAGACCTGTAAACACATGTAAAAGGACTCCAAAAGACTCTAAAAGACTCAAAAACAAAGACATATACCATGGTTGAAAGTCCTAAAAACCATGATATATCAACTCCCCCACACTTAGCTTTTGCTTGCCCTCAAGCAAACAGAAAACCAAGATCAGGAGAAGAAGTTTGAAAACTTCAGAAACTCGTTTCATCGTAGGATCACCACACTCAGATTTCCCTTAGTAAGCCACATGAAAATGAACCTGCAGATATCAAGACCAACATATACTTCCCCCACACTTAGCAACTATCCTGAGTAAACTCCACAGTCACATTCAGAGCATCCAAATTCACCATACTGACTTCTGTAAGCTATTAAGTGCGGTCTCACCTATGGGGTATCGATCAAAGAACACATGGACTCTTATTATGTTAGCATCTGACCACTCAACTGTTGCTTCTGGTTCCTTTCTTCTCTTTTCCCTTCCTTAGCACTGATTTTCCCCACTGGGTATCATTTTATTTTTTCTATCAGTACTCTTCCCTTATTGGGGTGTACTTTGGACATGTTTCCATGGATTCACATGAGATAATAGGGGTCTCTACCACTCCCGCGACCACTTCGAAGCTACTAGCTTATCCTCAGTTTATCTTTTTTTTTTTTTTTTTTTTTTTACTTTCAAGGCAGGGGAGAAGGGAACCATAATCAGACAGATTTACAAGCTGTGCCAGAACCAACAGAGGAATCCGATCCAAAGTATACCAAGCCCATAGGTAAGAAAATTAAGTCAAGTTAAAGGTGAAGTCAAGTATGGATTCTCTGAATACCTGAAGTGATATGGGTGTCCTCAGTAGGCTGGTCTGTGTTGGGTTTTCTAATAGTCATAGTGTTGGGAATGTCCTGAAATCTACCGTACTATCTCTAGAAAGTATGATAAGTGTCGAGATCAGACATAAGTCATAAATACTGGGTGATCATGATGGCTTGCTAGAGTCCGCTCTTGATCTATAAGTTTATGACTTATTACCAGTATTGTATGATCCCAAAGGGTCACACACCATAGCTAACGGGAAAGTTAAGATGGAATTAATACGGTAAGATGCTGAGGCATTTACTGTATTTGTACAGAGAGTTGGACAGACAACAAATGGGCTTTTGTCTGATTTGTGTCTTGGGTCCATAAGTCTAATGGACCATTAGTTTAATTAATTAATTAAACTTGGGCCCATTAGTGAATAAAAGAGAGAGATTGCAACATTAGGTTTGGTAACCCTTTTGGCGATTTTTTTGTTCGTGTGGCCGTGGCCTCTTTTCTCTCTCTAAGCCTCTCTCTCTGTTGATCATCCATCCGGTCTAGCAGCCATCCCTGCTTGTAAGAGTGTGGATACCAAGGAGGAACCGGTTCTCATCTGTTCTAATCTGATCTTGTCATTACCACCAATCATTCCGCTGCAAAGGTAAAGATCAGGTTTGTTTTATGATTCAGTTACAAGAACCTAGATCTGTTTAAGATTATGTGCTAGGTTGCAATTTGGGAATTGAACCATGGAAAAACACTCATAATCCTTCAGTGGTATCAGAGCCAGGTCATTAGATTCTTGTAATTTGGATCATGTGAATAATTAATCAATGAAGCGATCGAATTGTTGATTTTGTTTGATTATAATAAGAAGAATTCGACTTGTTTGACTTTGCTTTGTCTTATCAATCGAATGAACATGATCGCTTTATAATTGCCAAGATATCGTGATGAATATTGACTTTGTTCAAATCGAATGTTGATAAGAAAACTCCCATTAATAATCGATGTTGATAAGCGATTGTTGAATTATCACAGTTTGGAAAAAGTTGTTTATCAAGTGATTGTTGAATTAAATGAATCGCTTATGACTTTATTTTGTCTTTGAGTGAATTACAATCGCTTTCAATTTGAATTGGTCAAATCGTTTTTGTCTTCTTGTTACAAGCATGATACGATTTGTTAAGATTTTGTTAACAATCGATTATTAATGGGAGTCATTAACTTGCTTCATGGAACCTGTTTATTAATTATTTAATTATTGTATGGTTCAAGCGGTTAACCCAAATCACGGTTTGCTGGAAATTATTTAATACATGGTATTATTTAATTTCTGGTTAAACCGGATTTAAATTCAAAGTTGAATTTTAACCTAAACCGAAGGCTGGTCTAAGTTTGATTTGGTTGGACCAAATAATTTAGAGCTGGTCTGGTTTAGTAAATAACCGATGGTTTTGATAGTTAATTTGGTCTTGGACCAGAATTAATAAACCGAATCGGTTATGTCAAATTATTGGGCCAACTGGAATTCTATGGTCTTGGGCCAAGAATTGGGCCTATAATTTGTGACCCAATCCCAAAATATTTATAAAATATTAAATTAGAAATTTCTATTTTTAGTACGTTTCTAAATTTAGAAAGTTTCTAAAATAAGAAAGTTTCCCAAAATAGTAATCTTCTATTTTTGGAAATAAAACTGAAAATCCTCAAAAACAATATCAAGCTTGGATGTCTTTCCAATCTTGTCAGCTACTTAACGCTTATTCGATTACAGATATGGCTTACAGTGTGAGGTGTCTGTTTTCGCGTAAGTAAAGTAGTATATAGTCACTAATTTCATTGGGAGTCCCAGACTTTAGTGATTATTTGGCTGTAAGAGATTGGTTTCCTTGACTGGGCCATCGGGAGTCCCGGGCCTTGAGACATCTGGTGTTTTGGGCCTTGGGCCCAATTCACAACCGAGAGTTATATGAGATATAACTAGCTGTGTGTATGCTTACCAAGTAAAGCTAATTCCGGGTGACGGCCAGTGGCCCACTTTGGATTTAGCTGGACATGGGTCTCGGAATCATTGCATTCTTATGAGGTTAAACAAAGAAATTTTGAATGCAATGCGAGTTTTCTTATAAGTTATTAAGATTACTCTTTTATGAACTAAATAACTAAAACTCTATTTATCTCTAAATTTCAGCTATGACGAGCACAAACAATCAAAACACTTTCTCGATCCGGTCTGTCCTTGAGATGGACAAACTGAACGGATCAAATTTCTTGACTTGGTCGCGGAACCTGAGGCTAGTCCTCAGGCAGGAGAGAAAGGACTATGTCCTTGAGAGAGCTCTCCCCGTGAGGATCGGGTCCAATGCCTCTCATGCAGTATATAATGCTTGGAATAAGCATTGTAATGATGCGGTAGATGTGCGTGGTCTGATATTGGCTACCATGGACTCAGATTTGCTGAAGCAATATGAGAACATGGAGTCGCCAATAGAGATGATCAGCAGCCTGAAATTGAAATTTCAGGAGCAGGTAAGAGTGGAGAGATACCAGTTGGTTAAATCTCTCACTAGCTGCAAGCTACCGAATGATCATCCAGTAAGTCCTCATATCAGTAAAATGATGGGTTACATTGATAACCTGAGAAAACTGGATTATCCAGTTAGCCAAGAATTGGCAACTGAGATCATTCTGCAGTCACTGCCGTCAAGCTATGATAAGTTCGTAAGGAACTATATCAAGAAAGGCTTAACGAAGACGTTGACTGAACTGCATGATATGCTCAAGACAGTTGAGCCAAACGTGAAGAGTACCATGTACAATCTCATGAATGAGAAGGGTAGGTTTACTAAACCTAATGCTGACAAGGGTGAAGACAAAGTTGTCCAGATTTTGAATCATGGCAAGCGCGTGTCTTCTGAGCCCGAGTCAGATACCTCTTACGTTGATAAGTGCTGCTACTGTAAAGAGACTGGGCATTGGAAGAGAGATTGCATTAAATTCATGGAAGATTATGAGGAGTTGAAGTCGATGTATGAGACTACTTCCTCAGGTATTCATGTTATTACTTCAAGTTATACCTTATAGGTATTGAATACTGGTTGTGGCACTGATATTTGTTATAATATGCAGAGCCTGAGCAACAGTAAAACGTTGAAGGAAGGGCAAGTGGAACTGCGTGTCTGGAAGGAGCTATTGATGCTGCCTCAGCCGTAGGATTTTCACTTGTAGATGCCTTTGAGGCTTGGTTTTATTAAGTAATTGCTACAATGTACCTGCTTTAAGCAGAGTTGTCTTTCATTTTCTTGTAAAGAATTTGAATGTTTTTCATTTTGATAAAGACAAGTTTTGTTCTTTTGATCTTAATGAAATGTTAATTGTAGCACCCTATTCTAGGAATGGGTTTTATATCTTAAACCAAAGAGTGCCTAAATGTAACATAAATACCGAATTGGTTTAAATCTGATGAATTAAACCTGATTTTTCTTGGCGTAAATGTTTTGGTCACATAGAGTAAGTCGGATTCAGAAACCCCATAGTTATGGACTTTTGGGCTCATTTGATCGGATATCTTATGAGACTTGAATTCTGCTTACTGGACCAAAAGACAAAGGGCCCATCTTAGCCGAGCTAGAGAAAAGCCCAAAGGCTTATTGGACCTTGAACATACTCATGTATGTGGCCCGATGAGCAGTAATGCCAGAGAAAATTTCCTGTACTTCATTGTCTCTACTGATTACTTCAGTGAGTGTGACTGTGTTCATTTGATGAGACACAAGTCGGAATTCTTTGATATGATAGAAAGAGTTCCAGAATGAGGTATAGAATCTTAGTGACAGAAGTATTAAGACTCTTGATTAGATCACGAGTGAGAATACTTAAGTCATTGATGGTGTGATCATCTGAATGAGTGTGAAATCGTTTCACAGCTCATTTCTCCTGAAAACCTTGAGGTTTTTCTGTGAGAAAGAATCAGATCTTATTAGAAATGATTAAAGATGAGTCACACGAATCTTCCATGATATTCTTTAAGAATAACGCTCTAGAAATATCTAAGTTTACGCTGAAATAGTTCCACCAATATCAGTTGAAAGACACCACGTAAATGTGGATTGGAATCGATCCAAATTCGTCTTTACTGAGTATTTGTAGTTGTGCTACTTCACTGGTTGTCCTAGGGAAACCAAGGCTTGTTACTTTTACGTCCATTCTGTTTTCTAAGAAGGGAAGTTACTTTCCAAGAAGAACAGTGGGAGTAAAAGTATAACTCGAAGAAATTCGAAGAAATACAGGAGGCTGCTCAACCTGTTGAGGGAGAGCAACGGATGGATTTACAGATTTCTGTAGAATCTACACCTGTAGAGCCTGAAGTTCGCAGATATGAATGAATCAGTCACTAATCCGAGAGTGATTTCTCGTCATTAGTTGAACCTGATGATCATTGAAAGTTCGCATGATCTGATGATCATTGAAAGCGACGAATCTGCGAAATTCAAAGAAGCGAAAGTGAGCCCGGACTCCGAAAAATTACATTTTGTGTAAGTTAGCTTCATCGATCCATTCATGGATGGAAGCAAACATATCGGAGTTGGAATCTTCGTTCTGTTGAAGTAGTCAAGGTTTTGACTTGAACAGGAACGAAATGGAACTGTGCGTTTACTAATAGATAAGTGGGGGCGATGTTGCATTTCTCATATTGTATGTCGATGACATACTGATTCTCGGAAATAATGTCCCAATACTGCAGTCGGTAAAGGACTGGCTTGGGAGTTGTTGTATGATTGACATGGGTAAAGCCACGTATGTTCTTGGATTTTGGATCTAAAGATAGAGATCCAAAAGAGCTGGTAGGACAAAGTCAGGATTCTTATATTGACAAAGTCCTACACGTTTTCAGCATTCCAAGAAGGGTTTTATGCTAATGTCACATGGCATTACGTCAAGCAAGAAACAGTATCCTACGATATCTGCTGAGCTTGAAAGCATGGATGAGATTCCATATGCGTCGGCAATTGGATCTATCATGTATGCCATGACACGTACTTGTTTTGATGTTTCTTTAATGTTAAGCAAGACAAGTATAGACCAGTCAAATCCAGCAAAGAATCACTGGTTTGCCGTAAAGAATATCCTAAAGTATTTGAGAAATACTAAGGATAAGTTCTTGATTTACGGAGAAAGTGAAGTGCTAAAAGTCGGTAGAGTCTGAAAGGCAAGTTTCCAATAGGCAAAGATAATTCCTGGTCACAGTCCGGCTATATCTTGTGTCTGTCTGGCGGTGCAAGGCACTGTTGCTGACTCCATGACTTAAGCTGAACATTTCGCAGCTTGAGAAGCAGCGAAAGAGGTTGTTTGGAAAGAAAGAGTTCATTACTGAACTTGATGTGATTCCCAGCATAGATGAGACTAGCTGTACATCAGAGGTCCAAACACCTTGAGGGTAGGTATAACTTATTCCGTGAGATAAATGACAGAGGTGTTAAGTAGATCAGCAAGTTTCATCGAATGAGAACGTTGCCAATCTATTAACGAAGCCACTCCTTAGGCCTAAGCATGAGTCGCGGACTGTAGCTGTAGGATGAATGAAACTAAGATGTAGTCTTTATTTCAGTGGGAGTTTGTAAAGGGCTTTACTTAGTTGTTTTGAAAGGTTCATGTAAACATAATATTTTATGTTTATGAAATCTATGATTTCTGGATTATTTTAACTGTGATATAAATAATCGTTCCAAAATGATTCATGTCATTATATATGGGCCATCGAAGTACATGAGTAGACTTGATCCTGAAACCCCATATTTAATGAAATGACATAAATCATAGTGTCCATAGTCGAAGGTTGTTGAAATTGGAACACCAACAACCACTTGAGACTAGATTGTGTTGAGACTTATGACCAAGTTTCGAGGGGTCATAGATGCGCGGCATCAAAGTCGACACATAGGTATATGTAGGGGAGCATATGACCGGACATGGCCCGCTGATGAGAACTCTACAAGATATTAATATCTGTGTCATGAGAGGTTCTCATATACGACTATAGAGTATAGTCCTTAGACCTGAGTTCGCATGCATGTGGCTGCACATGGAGTGATGCGCTTTGATCATTGTCTAACGCTGTTTCGTAACTGGGAGCTATAAGGACCTTGGTTGGGTGTATTATAAAGTGTGTAGTTCATAGTGATGGAACAAGATGGGATTTGTCCCTGCCGTTTAACGGAGGTAATATCTCTAGGCCAATCGGAGACTTGATAGCTGGTAAGAGAGTGGCCACTCCCAAACGGACTTGCCCAAGTCGTTTGAATTGTCAGTATCGAATCTGGTCCGATTAAAATGGCCTGGCTATATAAGGATGACACGCATCTTGCCTTATGCCAGATCGAGATATTGAGACAAAAGGATTAGGGAATGTAGGATTCCAGTACAATCGGGAGATTGTTGGGAATGTCCTGTGTAGGATTCCAGTACAAGTGGGAGATTGTTGGGAATGTCCTGAAATATACCGTACTATCTCTAGAAAGTATGATAAGTGTCGAGATCAAACATAAGTCATAAATACTGGGTGATCATGATGGCTTGCTAGAGTCCGCTCTTGATCTATAAGTTTAGGACTTATTACCAGTATTGTATGATCCCAATGTTGGAATTGTGTCCAGTAATCTCGGTACTGTCTCTAGAAAGTAAGAGTATGTCAATGATCAGACATAAGTCATATAATACTGGGGGTCATGATGGCTTGCTAGAGTCCGCTCATGATCTATAAGTCTTGGACTTATTGCCTTTATTATATGATCCCATATAGGTCACACGCCTAAGCTAACAGGAAAATGTGTTGGAACGGCTTAGCAGAAGTACGGTAAAAGTGCCAGGCATTTGTCGTACTTAGAGAGAGATTAATGGGTCTGATTAAATCTAAGGGATTTAATCAGATTGGTATTTGGGCCAGAAGCCCAAAAGGAACTAGACAAGTTTTATAAATAAAACTTAAGTCTGAGTCCCTAAAACCCTAATCCCCTGCGCCACTCTCTCTCTCTCCTGCGGCCTCCCCAGCTCGGTCTAGCAGCCTTCTTCCTGTTTGGTGTGCGTGTGTGAACCTCTGGAGGAGTTATCACTTGGTGGCTCTGCTGATCTCTGACCTGTTCTTCATATTCCGCTGCATAAAAAGGTAACAGGTGAGATCCATTAAGTTTCTAGCAAGAGAACCTAGATCTGGCATGTTTAGGATCTATTAATCTGATGAATTGAATCAGGATTAACACCAAAAGATCCTTCAGTGGTATCAGAGCCATTGGTTCTGTGGTTTTTCTTGTTTAGAATCATGTTTAGGATTGTTTAAAGAGGTGTTTTTGAATCAATCTACTGATAAGAGCAAAACACTTAAGAAACAAGAATTGAAACCTAAACAAACTATTGAAAAATCGCATGACCAAGCTATATTGATTTGGTATGCGACCGGTTTGGTCGATCGGATCATCTCTCGGCCGATCGCATGTATCGATCGATCGATAGCATGGATCGTGTCGACCGATCGACCGTGAGGCGCAAGGCAGCGAGATGCGTGGGCGATCCGATCGCTTGCATCGATCGCGGATCGATGGCTTGGATCGATGCGATCGCGCCATGCCTCTCTCGCGTCTCGGCCATCATCGTCCCGTCCCGTCCCGTCTCGTACGGCTGCCGTCTCGATCTCGGATCGATTGCGTGCGGCTTGCGGCTGACGTGATCGCGTGAAACTCACGATTAGGTCGTGATCGGTTCACGTGATCAATCGTTTCGGTTCGGTTTAAGGTTCGGTTTAAAACTGATTAAAATCAAAACGTCACGGTTTAATAAACATATTTAATAATTTTATTAAGTTCTGGTTAAACCGGGATAAGAAATCCAAAGTCGAAAAATTGGATTTTGTGCCTAAACCAGGATTTTCTAATTTGATTTGGTTGGACCAAATAAATTGAGAAAATCCGGTTTAGTAAATAACCGGTTGACAATTGTGGTCATCGTAGTAATTAATTTTGGTTAGACCAATTTTAATGAACCAGACCGGTTATGTCATTTAATTGGACAATTGGGTTATGTCTTGGACATGAACCAATTCTTGGGCCTCGGGCCAAGAAGTTAAAACAATTGGGCCAATTATTTGAGTCTTTTCTTCAGATTAATTTAAAATTTATTTTTATAAAATTATAAAATCGATTTTAAATTAAAGTTTCCGAAATTTTGAAATTAGAAAGTTTCTTAAAATAGAAGTTTCTAGATTTGCATGTTTTGGATTTTAAGAAATTTCTAAAGTTAGAAAGTTTCCGGTTTTAGAAAGTTTCCAATTTTAGAAAGTTTCCAAAAATAGTAGGTTTCCAAAAATAGAAAGTTTCCCGAAATAGTAATCTTCTATTTTGGGAATGAAATTTTAAAATAAACCTACAAACCTCAAATAATATCAAGCGTTGGATGTCTTGTCCAGGCTATGTCAGCTGTCGAAGCCCATTCAATTGTATTCATGGCCTTACAGTGTGAGGGTGTCTGCTTTTGCGTGGGTAAGACGGTTTGTGATTCATAAATGTCATTGGGAGTCCCAGACATTAATGATTACATGACTGTATAGTCTGGTTTTCTTGACTAGGCCATCGGGAGTCCCGGGCCTTGAGACATCAGAGTGGATTGGGCCTCGGGCCCAGATTCACAACCAAGAGTTATATCACGGATATAATTAGCCGATATAGGGCTTACCGATATAAGCTAAGGTTGGGTGACGGCCAGTGGCCCACTTTAATCTTAGTTATATGTGGATCTTGGAATCATTATATTCTATTGAGGGTAACTGATGTTATTGAATATAATGCATTATTAATCATATTAAATTTAATACGAGATTAATCATATTGAACATATTAACTAATAACCTTTTTATCTATATATTTCAGCTATGACTACTACAAGCACTCAAAACACATTCTCAATCCGGTCTGTTCTCGAGAAGGAGAAGCTGACTGGAACGAACTTCCTGACGTGGTCAAGGAACTTGAGGCTAGTCCTCAAGCAGGAGAAGAAGGATTATGTCCTTCGTGATCCCCTCCCCGAGAGGCCTCCTGCCAATGCCGCCAGGACTCTGCATAATGCTTGGGAAAAGCATTCGTCAGATGAAAATGATGTCTATTGCCTGATGTTGGCGACAATGACTGCTGAGCTGCAAATGCAGTTCGAGAGTGTGTTGTCACCCATCGAGATAATGGCAAGCCTGAAATCACTTTTTCAGGAGCAATCAAGGACTGAGAGGTTTCAGACAGTTAAGAACCTCTTAGACTGTAAGTTGGCTGCAAATGCGGCAGTGAGTCCTCATGTCTTGAAGATGATGGGTTATCTCGATCATCTTCAGAAACTCGACTGCCCTATCAGCCAGGAACTTGCCTGCGACATCATTCTGCAGTCATTACCTGCAAGCTATGATCAGTTCATTCTGAACTTCAATATGCATGGCTTGAGTAAGACATTGCCTGAGCTTCAGGGAATGCTCAAGACTGCAGAGCCCAACTTGAGGAAAACCGCCAAGGACCCCAATGTGCTTATGGTGCAAAAGGGCAAGGGGTTTAAGAAACCCTCTGCTAAGGATAAGGGAAAGGCTAAGGCTGTCCAAGTCTCGGACAAGGACACGCCAAAGCCCAAGCCCAAGTCTAAGGCTGGGCCTACTGACATCTGCAGGTTCTGTAAAGAACCAGGGCATTGGAGGAGAGAATGTAAGAAATTCCAAGAAGGTCTAAAGGAATTGAAGAAGAAGACTCTCGAGACTTCTTCATCAGGTATTTTTGTTATAGAAGTTAATACAACTACTTCTGATAATACCTCAGGGGTTATGGATACTGGTTGTGGGGCTCATATTTGTACTAATATGCAGGCACTCAGCAACAGTAGAAGGCTGAAGCAAGGACAAGTGGAGCTACAAGTTGGGAATGGAGCGAAAGTTCCTGCACTAGCTGTAGGCACATACTTGTTGTCTTTACCTTCGGGATTGATTTTAGAACTCAGTAATTGTTATTTTGTACCTGCGATAAGCAGAAATATTATTTCAATTTCTTTGTTGGATTTGGAAGGTTATGATTTTTCAGTTAAGAATAAATTATGTTCCTTCAATCGCAACAATTTGTTCTATGGTTGTGCCCCTCTTACGAATGGGCTTTACATACTTGATCAATCCGCGCCAATTTATAACATTGATACCAAACGGTTCAAACCTAATGAGGAGAACCGAACGTTTCTATGGCATTGTCGTTTAGGGCACATCAGCGAGAAACGCATCAAGAGGCTCCATTCGAATGGACTTCTTGGCTCATTTGACTTTGAGTCATGTGAGAAATGCGAATCCTGCATGATGGGCAATATGACACGGGCCCCCTTTAATAAACCTAACGAGAGGGCCAGTGACTTATTGGGCCTGATACACACTGATGTGTGTGGCCCAATGTCCACAAATGCAAGAGGAAACTATCAGTACTTCATTACCTTCACTGATGATTTCAGTAGGTATGGATATGTTTATTTAATGAAACATAAGTCTGAATCTTTTGAGAAGTTCAGAGAATTCCAAAATGAAGTACAGAACCAACTTGGCAAAAGCATTAAGGCTCTTCGGTCCGACCGAGGAGGAGAATACTTAAGCCAAGAATTCAGTGATCATCTAAGAGAGTGTGGGATCGTGTCCCAACTCACTCCTCCTGGAACACCTCAATGGAATGGTGTGTCTGAGAGGAGGAATCGGACCTTATTGGATATGGTTCGATCTATGATGAGTCACACAGACCTTCCAATATCCCTTTGGGGATATGCTCTGCTAACAGCAGTGTTCACTCTAAATAGAGCGCCATCGAAAGCAGTAGCAAAGACACCATATGAATTATGGACTGGAGTGGCTCCAGTGCTGTCTTATCTTAGAATTTGGGGTTGTGAAGCATATGTCAAGAGATTAATCTCAGACAAGCTTACACCAAAGTCTGATAAATGCTACTTCATTGGTTATCCGAAGGAAACCAAGGCTTATTACTTCTATCTACGTTCCGAGAACAAGATCTTTGTTGCCCGGGATTGTAACTTTCTTGAGAGGGAGTTTCTCTCTAAGAAAGACAGTGGGAGTAAGGTACTGCTTGAAGAAATTCAAGATGAACAGGATACTGCTCAACCTAATGAGGAAGAGCAGCAGGAGGACCTACAAGAAATTGTAGATCCTGAACCTGTAGTACCTGAAGTTCGAAGATCCGGGAGGATCCGTCACGAACCCGAGAGATATCAAGGATTCCTCGTGACTAACTGTCATGATCTTTTGATCATTGATGGTGATGAACCATCGAACTTCAATCAAGCCATGATGGGCCCAGATTCCTCGAAGTGGCGCAAGGCCACTGATTCCGAAATGGACTCCATGTCGGTCAACCAAGTGTTTTCGTTGGTTGACTTACCCGCTGGTGTAAAAGCCATCGAGTGCAAATGGATCTTCAAGAAGAAGATTGACGTGGATGGAAATGTACAGATTTACAAAGCCAGGTTGGTGGCAAAAGGTTTCAGACAAGTTCACGGTGTGGATTACGATGAAACCTATTCACCAGTGGCTATGATGAAATCTATTCGGATTCTACTAGCAACTGCAGCTTTTCATGATTATGAAATTTGGCAGATGGACGTGAAAACCGCCTTCCTGAATGGAATTCTGGAAGAGGATGTGTATATGACACAACCTGACGGTTACATAGATCCAAAGAATGCTGGGAAAGTATGCAAGCTTCATAAATCCATTTATGGATTGAAGCAAGCATCGAGGAGCTGGAATCTTCGTTTTGATGAAGCGATCAAGCAATTTGACTTCATCAGAAACGAAGAAGAACAATGTGAAGGATTATTGGTGTTTTCCAAGGTTCAATTCCCAATTACAACCTAAAACAAATCCTTAAACAGATCTAGGTTCTTGTAACTGAATCATAAAACAAACCTGGACATTACCTTTTGCAGCGGAATGATTGTAATGTCGAGATCAACGAACAGATGAATCACCTATTCCTCCTCAGTATCCACACGCTTACAAGCACGGATGGCTGCTAGACCGGATGGATGATCAACAGAGAGATTCAAGAGAGAAAGAGAGCCACGGCTGGGCTGCTCCAAAATCGCAGGAGAACAAAAAGAATGCTAGGGTTTTTCAACCCTTGTGCCTTCTTATTTCACTAATGGGCCCAAGTTTAATTAATTAATTAAACTAATAGCTCATTAGTCTTTTGGGCCCAAGACACAAATCAGACAAAAGCCCATTTGTTGTCTGCCCAACTCTCTGTACAAATACAGTAAATACTACTGCATCTTACCGTATTAATTCCATCTTAACTTTCCCGTTAGCTATGGTGAGTGACCCTTTGGGATCATACAATACTGGTAATAAGTCCTAAACTTATAGATCAAGAGCGGACTCTAGCAAGCCATCATGATCACCCAGTATTTATGACTTATGTCTGATCTCGACACTTATCATACTTTCTAGAGATAGTACGGGTAGATTTCAGGACATTCCCAACAATCTCCCACTTGTACTGGAATCCTACAAAGGACATTCCCAACAATCTTCCGATTGTACTGGAATCCTACATTCCCTAATCCTTTTGTCTCAATATCTCGATCTGGCATAAGGCAAGATGCGTGTCATCCTTATATAGCCAGACCATGTTTATCGGATCAGATTTGATACTGACAATGCAAACGACTTGGGCAAGTCCGTTTGGGAATGGCCATTCTCTTACCAGCTATCAAATCTCCGATTGGCCTAGAGATATTACCTCCGTTAAACGGCAGGGACAAATCCCATCTTGTTCCATCACTATGAACTACACAATTCATAATACACCCAACCAAGGTCCGTATAGCTCCCAGTTACGAAACAGCGTTAGACAATGATCAAAGCGCATTACTCCATGTGCAACCACATGCATGCGAACTCAGGTCTAAGGACTATACTCTATAGTCGTATATGAGAACTTCTTATGACACAGATATTAATATCTTGCAGAGTTCTCATCTTGCGGGCCATGTCCGGTCATATGCTCCCCTACATATACCTATGTGTCGACTTTGATGCCGCGCATCTATGACCCCTCGAAACTTGGTCATAAGTCTCAACACAATCTAGTCTCAACAGGTTGTTGGTGTTCCAATTTCAACAACCTTCGACTATGGACACTATGATTTATGTCACTTCTTTAAATATGGGGTTTCAGGATCAAGTCTACTCATGTACTTCGATGGCCCATATATAATGACATGAATCATTTTGGAACGATTATTTATATCACAGTTAAAATAATCCAGAAATCATCAGATTTCATAAACATAAAATATTATGTTTACATGAACCTTTCAAAACAACTAAGTAAAGCCCTTTACAAACTCCCACTGAAATTAAGACTACAACTTAATTTCACTCATCCTACAGCTACAGTCCGCGACTCGTGCTTAGGCATAAGGAGTGGCTTCGTTAATAGATTAGCAACGTTTTCATTCGATGAAACTTGCTTATCTACTTAACACATCTGTCATTTATCTCACAAAATAGGTTATACCTATCCTCAAGGTGTTTGGACCTCTGATGTGCAGCTAGCCTCATCTATGCTGTGAATCACATCAAGTTCAGTGATGAACTCTTCTATCCAAACAACTTCTTTCGCCGCTTCTCAAGCTGCGAAATGTTCAGCTTAAGTCATGGAGTCAGCAACAGTGCCTTGCACCGCCAGTTAGACACAAGATATAGCCGGACTGTGACCAGGAATTATCTTTGTCTATTGGAAACTTGCCTTTCAGACTCTATCGACTTGTAGCACCTCACTTTCTCCGTAAATCAAGAACTTATCCTTAGTATTTCTCAAATACTTTAGGATATTCTATACGGCAATCCAGTGATTCTTTGCTGGATTTGACTGGTCTTTACTTGTCTTGCTTAACATTAAAGCAACATCAAAACAAGTACGTGTCATGGCATACATGATAGATCCAATTGCCGTCGCATATGGAATCCTATCCATGCATTCAAGCTCAGCAGATATCGTAGGATACTGTTTCTTGCTTAACGTATTGCCATGTGACATTGGCATAAAACCCTTCTTGGATTGCTGATTACGTGTAGGACTTTGTCAATTTAAGAATCCTGACTTTGTCCTACCAGCTCTTCTGGATCTCTATCTTTAGATCCAGAATCCAAGAACTACGTGGCTTTACCCATGTCAATCACAAAACCAACTCCCAAGCCAGTCCTTTACCGACTGCAGTATTGGGACGTTATTTCCGAGAATCAGTATGTCATCGACATACATTATGAGAAATGCAATATCGCTCCCACTAATCTATTAGTAAACGCACAGTTCCATTTCGTTCCTGTTCAAGTCAAAACCTTGACTACTTCAACAGAACGAAGATTCCAACTCCGATATGTTTGCTTCCATCCATGAATGGATCGATGAAGCTAACTTACACAAAATGTAATTTTTGGAGTCCGGGCTCACTTTCGCTTCTTTGAATTTCGCAGATTCGTCGCTTTCAATGATCATCAGATCATGCGAACTTTCAATGATCATCAGGTTCAACTAATGACGAGAAATCACTCTCGGATTAGTGACTGATTCATTCATATCTGCGAACTTCAGGCTCTACAGGTGTAGATTCTACAGAAATCTGTAAATCCATCCGCTGCTCTCCCTCAACAGGTTGAGCAGCCTCCTGTATTTCTCGAATTTCTTCGAGTTATACTTTTACTCCCACTGTTCTTCTTGGAAAGTAACTTCCCTTCTTAGAAAACAGAATGGACGTAAAAGTAACAAGCCTTGGTTTCCCTAGGACAACCAGCGAAGTAGCACAACTACAAATACTCAGTAAAGACGAATTTGGATCGATTCCAATCCACATTTACGTGGTGTCTTTCAACTGATATTGGTAGAACTATTTCAGCGTAAACTTAGATATTTTTAGAGCGTTATTCTTAAAGAATATCATGGAAGATTCGTGCGACTCATCTTTAATCATTTCTAATAAGATCTGATTCTTTCTCACAGAAACACCTCAAGGTTTTCAGGAGAAATGAGCTGTGAAACAACTTCACACTCATTCAGATGATCACACCATCAATGACTTAAGTATTCTCACTCTTGATCTAATCCAGAGTCTCAATAATTCTGTCACTTTGATTCTATACCTCATTCTGGAACTCTTTCGACCATGTCAAAGAATTCCGACTTGTGTCTCATCAAATGAACACAGTCACACTCACAGAAGTAATCAGTAGAGACAATGAAGTACAGGAAATTTTCTCTGGCATTACTGCTCATCGGACCACATACATGAATATGTCCAATGTCTAATAAACCTTTGGGCTTTTCTCTAGCTCGGCTAAGATGGGCCCTTGGTGTTTTGGTCCAGTAAGCAGAATTCAAGTCTCATAAGATATCCATTCAAATGAGCCCAAAAGTCCATAACTATGGGGTTTCTGAATCTGACTTACTCTATTTGACCAAAACATTTATGCCAAGAAAAATCAGGTTTAATTCATCAGATTTAAACCAATTTGGTATTTATGTTACATTTAGGCACTCTTTGGTTTAAGACATAAAACCCATTCCTTGAATAGGGTGCTACAATTAACATTTCATTAAGATCAAAAGAACAAAACTTGTCTTTTATCAAAACGAAAAACATTCCATTTCTTACAAGAAAATGAAAGACAACTCTGCTTAAAGCAGGTACATTGTAGCAATTACTTAATACAAAACCAAGCCTCAAAGGCATCTACAAGTGAAAACCCTACGGCTGAGGCAGCATCCCAAGCTCCTTCCAGACACGCAGTTCCACTTGCCCTTCCTTCAACGTTCTACTGTTGCTCAGGCTCTGCATATTATAACAAATATCAGTGCCGCAACTAGTATCAATACCTATAAGGTATAACTTGAAGTAATAACATGAATACCTGAGGAAGTAGTTTCATACATCAACTTCAACTCCTCATAATCTTCCATGAATTTAATGCAATCTCTCTTCCAATGCCCAGTCTCTTTACAGTAGCAGCACTTACCAACGTAAGAGGTATCTGACTCGGGCTCAGAAGACACACGCTTGCCATGATTCAAAATCTGGACAACTTTGTCTTCACCCTTGTCAGCATTGGGTTTAGTAAACCTACCCTTCTCCTTCATGAGATTGTACAGGGTACTCTTTACGTTTGGCTCAACTGTCTTGAGCATATCATGCAGTTCAGTCAACGTCTTCGTTAAGCCTTTCTTGATATAGTTCCTCACGAACTTATCATAGCTTGACGGCAGTGACTTCAGAATGATCTCAGTTGCCAATTCCTGGCTAACTGGATAATCCAGTTTCCTCAGGTTATCAATGTAACCCATCATTTTACTGACATGAGGACTTACTGGATGATCATTTGGTAGCTTGCAGCTAGTGAGAGATTTAACCAACTGGTATCTCTCCACTCTTACCTGCTCCTTAAATTTCAATTTCAGGCTGCTGATCATCTCTATTGGCGACTCCATGTTCTCATATTGCTTCCGCAAATCTGAGTCCATGGTAGCCAATATCAGACCACGCACATCTACCGCATCATTATAATGCTTATTCCAAGCATCATATACTGCATGAGAGGCATTGGACCCGATCCTCACGGGGAGAGCTTTCTCAAGGACATAGTCCTTTCTCTCATGCCTGAGAACTAGCCTCAGGTTCCGCGACCAAGTCAAGAAATTTGATCCGTTCAGTTTGTCCATCTCAAGGACATACCGGATCGAGAAAGTGTTTTGATTGTTTGTGCTCGTCATAGCTGAAATTTAGAGATAATTAGAGTTTTAGTTATTTAGTTCATAGAAGAGTAATCTTAATAACTTATAAGAAAACTCGCATTGCATTCAAAATTTCTTTGTTTAACCTCATAAGAATGCAATGATTCCGAGACCCATGTTCAGCTAAATCCAAAGTGGGCCACTGGCCGTCACCCAGAAGTAGCTTTACTTGGTAAGCATACACACAGCTAGTTATATCTCATATAACTCTCGGTTGTGAATTGGGCCCAAGGCCCAATACACCAGATGTCTCAAGGCCCGGGACTCCCGATGGCCCAGTCAAGGAAACCAATCTCTTACAGCCAAATAATCACTAAAGTCTGGGACTCCCAATGAAATTAGTGACTATATACTACTTTACTTACGCGAAAACAGACACCTCACACTGTAAGCCATATCTGTAATCAAGTAAGCGTTAAGTAGCTGAAAAGATTGGAAAGACATCCAAGCTCGATATTGTTTTTGAGGATTTTTAAGTTTTATTTCCAAAAATAGAAGATTACTATTTTGGGAAACTTTCTTATTTTAGAAACTTTCTAAATTTAGTAACTTACTAAAAATAGAAATTTCTAATTTAAATATTTCATTAAATATTTTGGGTTGGGTCACAAATTATAGGCCCAATTCTTGGCCCAAGACCATAGAATTCCAGCTGGCCCAATAATTTGACATAACCGAGTCGGTTTATTAATTCTGGTCCAAGACCAAATTAACTATCAAAACCATCGGTTATTTACTAAACCAGACCAGCTCTAAATTATTTGGTCCAACCAAATCAAACTTAGACCAGCCTTCGGTTTAGGTTAAAATTCAATTTTATGAATTTTAAATCCGGTTTAACCAGAAATTAAATAATACCAATGGTATTAAATAATTTCCAGCAAACCGCGATTTGGGTTAACGGCTTAAACCATACATTAATTGATTACAATAATTAATTGAGCATGGCGACAAAAAATTGATTACCAATTGTGCATCACAATTATGATCACGATTCGAATGATTAATTTTCACATGATTAATTGAGCATGGCGACAAAAGATGATTTTTTTTTGTCTTATGCCACAAGACAAAACCGATCACTTTGATAATCCAATTTCAAATCGTATCAAGCCATTCAATCATGAAACGATTTTGACCAATACCAAACCCTAACACGATTCTAATGATTGCTCAAATAATTTGACATTAAACAAATCGAATCACTTTAACCTTATGCCATTAAACAAACATGATCATGACATATGCTAAAAGACAAAACGATTTTGATCGTTTCATGATAATTATTTGATTCAATAATTGAATTCGTTTCATTGATCGGTTCACAAGAAGACAAAAGCAATCGAATTATGATTGAAACAAAATCATGCTATTAACAATCGATCTTATTCATCGGATTTATACCAAATCATCATCCGATTTCAACATCGGATTTTTATTCAATAATGGATTTTTCATACGATCCAAATTACAAGATACCTAATAACCTGGGCTCTGATACCTCTGAAGGATTATTGGTGTTTTCCAAGGTTCAATTCCCAATTACAACCTAAAACAAATCCTTAAACAGATCTAGGTTCTTGTAACTGAATCATAAAACAAACCTGGACATTACCTTTTGCAGCGGAATGATTGTAATGTCGAGATCAACGAACAGATGAATCACCTATTCCTCCTCAGTATCCACACGCTTACAAGCACGGATGGCTGCTAGACCGGATGGATGATCAACAGAGAGATTCAAGAGAGAAAGAGAGCCACGGCTGGGCTGCTCCAAAATCGCAGGAGAACAAAAAGAATGCTAGGGTTTTTCAACCCTTGTGCCTTCTTATTTCACTAATGGGCCCAAGTTTAATTAATTAATTAAACTAATAGCTCATTAGTCTTTTGGGCCCAAGACACAAATCAGACAAAAGCCCATTTGTTGTCTGCCCAACTCTCTGTACAAATACAGTAAATACTACTGCATCTTACCGTATTAATTCCATCTTAACTTTCCCGTTAGCTATGGTGTGTGACCCTTTGGGATCATACAATACTGGTAATAAGTCCTAAACTTATAGATCAAGAGCGGACTCTAGCAAGCCATCATGATCACCCAGTATTTATGACTTATGTCTGATCTCGACACTTATCATACTTTCTAGAGATAGTACGGGTAGATTTCAGGACATTCCCAACACAATGCGTGTATAAGAAAACTAGTGGGAGCAAGATAGTATTTCTTATTCTGTATGTCGATGACATACTGCTTCTCGGAAACGACGTTCCAATGCTGAAGTCTGTAAAGGACTGGCTTGGAAGTTGTTTTTCCATGAAAGACATGGGTGAAGCCGCATACGTTCTTGGAATCAGGATCTACCGGGATAGATCTAGAAGGCTGATAGGCTTGTGTCAAGATTCATACATTGACAAAGTCCTACAAAGATTCAACATGAAAGATTCCAAGAAGGGCTTCACGCCAATGGTACATGGCACAACGCTAAGCAAGAAGCAGAGCCCTACGACGGCTGCTGCGCTTGAGCGCATGAAGAATATTCCTTATGCATCTGCAATAGGATCTGTCATGTATGCCATGATCTGTACTCGTCCTGATGTTGCTTATGCATTGAGCATGACGAGTAGATACCAGTCAAATCCAGGTGAAAACCATTGGATTGCCGTAAAGAATATTCTGAAGTATTTAAGACATACTAAGGATAAGTTCTTGGTGTACGGTGGAAGTGATGTGCTTAAAGTCAGTGGATTCACAGACGCAAGTTTCCAGACAGACCAAGATGATTTCCGGTCACAGTCCGGTTATATCTTTTGTCTGAATGGCGGTGCAATCAGTTGGAGAAGCTCCAAGCAAGACACCGTTGCTGATTCCACTACAGAAGCTGAATATATCGCCGCTTCAGAAGCTGCGAAGGAAGTTGTTTGGATACGAAAGTTCATTATTGAACTAGGTGTGATACCAAATGCGGCTGAGCCTCTAGCACTGTTTTGTGATAACAATGGTGCTATTGCTCAGGCAAAGGAACCAAGATCACACCAGAAATCCAAACATGTTCTAAGAAGATTTCACTTGATACGTGACATCATTAATAGAAAGGAAGTCAAGATCAGCCGAGTTCAGACAGATGATAACGTCGCTGATCCGTTGACAAAGCCACTCCCAAGGCCTAAGCTCGAGTTTCTGACTGAAGCTGTAGGCATTAGAGACATTGAAATGTAATCTAAATTTGAGTGGGAGTTTGAGGGCTTTATTTAGTTATTTGATATGTTCTTGTAAAACATTTTATGTTTAATGAAATTATTATTTTAAGATTATTTTAACTGTGATGAAATAATCGTTCCAAAATGATATGAACCATTTTATAGGTCATCGAAGTAAGTGACTTGATCTTGAGTCATCAAAGTCATTTAGCTTGATCGTGAGACCCTATATTTGATAGATGGATTATATCATCCTGTCCCTAGTCGAAGGTTGTTGAAATTGGAACACCAACAACCGTGTGAGACTAGATTGGTATGTGACTTATGACAAAGTCTCAGTGTGTCATAGATGCGCGGCATCAAAGTCAGTACATAGGTGTATGTAGGGTACATACGACCGGACAAGACCCGATTATAAGAACTCTTCAGGATATTTATATCTGTGTCATAAGAGATTCTTACTACGACTATAGAGTATAGTCCTTAGACCTGAGTTCGCATGCATGTGACTGCACATGAACTGATGCGCTTTGATCATTGTCTAACGCTGTCGTTATGCGATAGTTATAAGGACCTTGTTTGGGTGTATTACGAAATGAGTAGTTTGCAGTGATGGAACAAGACGGGATTTGTCCCTCCAATATAAATGGAGTGAATATCTCTAGGCCAATCGGAGATTTGAATACTGGAAAATGCATGGCCATGCTCAAACGGACTGTCCCGAGTCGTTTGGATTGTCAGTATCAAATCAGAGTCCGATGAACAAGATTAGGCTTTATAAGGATGACACTAATCTTGCCTTATGACTAATCGAGATATTGAGACAAAAGGATTATGAATACAGAGATTCCAGTACAAGTGGGAGATTGTTGGAATTGTGTCCAGTAATCTCGGTACTGTCTCTAGAAAGTAAGAGTATGTCAATGATCAGACATAAGTCATATAATACTGGGGGTCATGATGGCTTGCTAGAGTCCGCTCATGATCTATAAGTCTTGGACTTATTGCCTTTATTATATGATCCCATATGGGTCACACGCCTAAGCTAACAGGAAAATGTGTTGGAACGGCTTAGCAGAAGTACGGTAAAAGTGCCAGGCATTTGTCGTACTTAGAGAGATTAATGGGTCTGATTAAATCCAAGGGATTTAATCAGATTGGTATTTGGGCCAGAAGCCCAAAAGGAACTAGACAAGTTTTATAAATAAAACTTAAGTCTGAGTCCCTAAAACCCTAATCCCCTGCGCCACTCTCTCTCTCTCCTGCGGCCTCCCCAGCTCGGTCTAGCAGCCTTCTTCCTGTTTGGTGTGCGTGTGTGAACCTCTGGAGGAGTTATCACTTGGTGGCTCTGCTGATCTCTGTCCTGTTCTTCATATTCCGCTGCATAAAAAGGTAACAGGTGAGATCCATTAAGTTTCTAGCAAGAGAACCTAGATCTGGCATGTTTAGGATCTATTAATCTGATGAATTGAATCAGGATTAACACCAAAAGATCCTTCACCCAAAGGGTCACACACCATAGCTAACGGGAAATTTAAGATGGAATTAATACGGTAAGATGCTGAGGCATTTACTGTATTTGTACAGAGAGTTGGACAGACAACAAATGGGCTTTTGTCTGATTTGTGTCTTGGGTCCAAAAGTCTAATGGACCATTAGTTTAATTAATTAATTAAACTTGGGCCCATTAGTGAATAAAAGAGAGAGATTGCAACATTAGGTTTGGTAACCCTTTTGGCGATTTTTTTGTTCGTGTGGCCGTGGCCTCTTTTCTCTCTCTAAGCCTCTCTCTCTGTTGATCATCCATCCGGTCTAGCAGCCATCCCTGCTTGTAAGAGTGTGGATACCAAGGAGGAACCGGTTCTCATCTGTTCTAATATGATCTTGTCATTACCACCAATCATTCCGCTGCAAAGGTAAAGATCAGGTTTGTTTTATGATTCAGTTACAAGAACCTAGATCTGTTTAAGATTATGTGCTAGGTTGCAATTTGGGAATTGAACCATGGAAAAACACTCATAATCCTTCACATAGATCATCTGCAAATTATTCAATGGTTACTTAAGTTCCTGCAAGTGTGGTAATCTCCTCAAAAAGTCCTTGTTTCCTACTCAATTTGACTCAATAAAACAAATTTGAACTGACTCTAAGAAAACAAAAAGTGGTGCGTCAGTAGCGACCTCCCCCACACTTGAAACACACTGTCCTCAGTGTTGTCAAGCTTAGGCTTGATGAGGAAAAAATCAGAATGAAAACAAACCGAAAAGGGTCAGAACACTTACCTGTCGTCGGCCTGTGTCGATCGATGCCACAAAGGTGTCGATCGATGCAAGGCGAATATGCGCACAGTTATGTTGATAACCGGTGTTTGTACCGCAATTGAATCGGAAAACCATAAATCGTATCTGCGTCGACCGATGCACAAAGGGTGTGTCGATCGATGCTGAGCGATTCTGCCTGTTTCTCACGCCTTTGAACACTCCAAAACAGATAAATCAAAGTAACAAAATCAAAACGAAAAATGAAAAGAAAAATGAACCTACTAGTGGGTTGCCTCCCACTCAGCGCTTGTTTCAATTCAATAGCTTGACTATGGAAAGGAGATCGGACTTATGGTGGATTCATCAGAGGCTTGGAGTGCCTCTGTGAATGTCTCTTCAACCATGGTGGCATATAAGTTTTCAGATCATGAGATCTCCCAAGATAGGAGCGAAGAGAACCAGGGTGGGAGCGAAGCGAGGGTGGGATACTGCGTTTGCCTACATTCACAGCTGACGGATTAGGAGGTTTGAGTTTAGAGTGACCATACCTGTGCTTTGGTGGATGAGAGAGATCTGGAGTTTTCTGCATAAGAGCAGTTGCAGACTCTGAAGATGTTAGAGCTAGTTCGGAATGAACTGCCATCTTCTCTTATCCGAAAGGAATCTCTGGTTCCACTTCCACACTGAAGCTTTGTCCATCAATGGTTGATTTTTGCAGCTTATCCATCTTGAATCACAAAGGCTTGTCTCCCAGATGGAGATCAATCAGTCCATGTCTCACATGTATCACAGCTCCAGCAGTAACTAAGAAAGGTCTACCAAGTAGCAAAGGATCAGCTGGCTCAATGTTATACTTCAGCACTACAAAGTCCGTTGGAATCAAGTAGTTTCCAACTCTGACAGGAATGTCCTAAAGAACTCCTTCCGGATACCTTTTTGAACGATCATCTAGGATAAGAGAGATCTTAGTAGGCTGGAATTCCATCATTCCTAATCTCTCAGCCACAGAATATGGCATGAGATTCACACCAGATCCTAAGTCACACAGTGAATGCTTGAATCTGTCGTTAGAGATGGAACAGTCTAGCACAAAGGCTCCTGGGTCTGGAAGCTTCTCTTTAATCTGAATCAGCTTCTTTTCCATCACTTTGATGCATTTAGCCACGTCCAGCTCATGTTTGGACATCTTAGGAGCCTTAAGATAGGGCACAAAAGGCTTGTAGACTCGTTCTGAGACTGTTGCAGGTTTCTGGTCCCGTCTGCGATCCGTGTCGATCGATGCATAAGATGTGTCGATCGACACCAGGCGATTACGAGTAATTTCATCAAACGTATCGGGGATGCATTGATCGACATCAAGAATGTGTCGATCGACGCATGTATGAGATAGACAATATTCATCCAGAAAATCCGAGATTATGCTCTCTTCTTCTTCCAGCAGGTCAATCTCATCTTCTGTGATCACAACATTGATGAATTTATTAAGTTCAGCTCTTCCTGATCCATTTTGCCGTTGCTCTGCTCCAGTAATCTGCTGAACCTGAACATCTAGCTTCTTCACATGAGTGCTTATGGCTTCTATCTTCCCATTGAGATCAAGGTACAGAGCATCAATCTTTCCATTGAAGTCCACTGTACTCTTCTGCTGTCCTTCCAAGAGCTGTTCCAAAAGTTCCATCATCTTATCATTCTGCTCATTTTTAGGAGGAACATGTTGATATGATGAAGCACCATAATCTCTAGTAAATGAGCTGTTCTGCTGGAAAGGTCTCTGAAATGCAGACTTTGGTGCGAAACCTGAAGTCTGTCCTTGCTGATTTCCATACCTCTGACCTTGATAGCTAGCTCCAGCTATGTAATTAACATCCTCGGTTTCCTGGACATCCACTTTCTTACCAAGTAAGATGCTATGGACAAAATCCATCTTCTTGTTCATCTCAGCTATCTGAGAATTATCAGCTTTTCCACCAGATTTCTGTCTCTCCAAATCAGCATTCTTGACGCTATTGCTAGTCACCAAGTTCTCAATAAGCTCATTGGCTTCTTCTGGAGATTTAGTATAGAAATTCCCATTGCTTGCAGCATCTAGAGCCATCTGATACCACAAATCAACTCCTCTGAAGAAGATACATAACAGCTGCACCTTAGAGAAACAATGATGAGGGCAATCTCTATGGTATCTCTTGAATCTCACCCAGGCTTTCTTAAAAGGCTCTGTAGATCCTTGCTTGAAGGTCAAGAGATCCTGTCTAAGCTGATCGGACCGAGCATCATCATAAAAATATCGCAGAAACTTCTCCTTCACTGCATTCCAAGTAGTTAAAGTCCCAGGTGGAATCTGACTTAGCCAATCAGCAACTTCTCCTACAAGAGAGTGAGGAAAAAGCTTGCAGTGCAGGTAGTCATAAGTAACTCCATTGTGCTTCATTCCAGTCACTATAGACTCAAAGTGCTCTATGTGGTCCATAGGATGCTCATGTGGAGATCCGCTGAAGACACGCTGTCCCACAAGTGTGTAGTAAGATGTCTTCAGCTGGAATTCATTACGCGGAAACGCAGGAGGTATAATCGCATACCTAGTGGCATAGAACCCATCAGGTCAATTGTAATCAGCTAGTGTCCTCCTAGCAGGAGGATTTGGTGCTCGTGGATTCTCCTGTCCACCTTGTGCTTCTCCATCAGGCTGGACAATCTGCCTCTCAGGCTCAGGAATCACATTACCTTCACCATCCAGTCTCTGACCAAGCGCATTGCAGACTTGGTTCTCCGAACTCCTCAGAACACCTTCAGCATCTCTAAACAGCATTATACGATTGGTGTCAGCCATCTTAGCTAGCTTTTGGGCTTTCCTGTTCTCTCTCTCAAGCTTTGCAAGCTCCTTAAGTTCGAGATTCACGAGTTCCTTGTCCGAATCACTTCGCAAGTCGCGATCAGTCATAAACTGTTTTGTTCACGCAGATGTGTCGATCGATGCAGGGGGAGCGTTGATCGATGTAAGGCGCGAAGATGTGATGATCGACACACAGGACCGTGTCGATCGATGCAATACGAATCTAGGCGTACCTGAAACGCAAGAAAAATGAAAAAAATTAGTAACCAAAAACAAAAACAAAAAACCTAGTCTAAACCCTAAGTTCAAATCTATCAAAAACTCAAAAGAGTCCCCGGCAACGGCGCCAAAAACTTGATACGATCAGGTTTTAATTTCTAGATCTACACTGCAAGTGCACAGACGTGAACCAGTAGTATATATGGTATCGAATCCACAGAGACTCAAGATTCTTGCGATAGATTGTAGAACGTCGAATTAAGCTAGGTGAAACAGAGAATAAGCAGTAAATCAAGCAATAAAGTAAATAGATCGGTCTGTAAGCAATTAGACAAAGCGTCAGGTCAAGGGAGTTCTCAGGAAATTAGGAACACAGGCTAATCAATCAATCGGGATCTAATTAAGAACTGTTCTAGAACTAGAATCACATAATTATAACAGACCAACTTTCGTTGTAAAATAATACGTAGCCTAACTCTCTCAAAGTAAAATAATACGTAGCCTAATTATAACAGACCAACATAAGAAACTGGGGTTCAAAATCTCTTCTCTCTCGAGTACAAGATCAGCCCCTAACTCTCTCAAAGTAAAATAATACGTAGCCTAAACAATGGCTTAAAAACCCTAATATAATGATCTAATCACGGCTGGGGCTTCTTTGTAATTATGAGAAAGTTCTGGGCCAAAGTGCAAATTCCAAATGCTTCATTAAACCGCCGAGAATTGTCCATCTCGCATGTGTGTCGATCGATGCACGAGTGTGTCGATCGACACAAAACTCTGTTTTCGACAGTGAACTCTTCCTCTCGGCCAAATTCTCCAAATAGCTCCAGAATGCGCCATAATGTCCAAATCCACTCCAAACGTACTTAAACCTGTAAACACATGTAAAAGGACTCCAAAAGACTCTAAAAGACTCAAAACAAAGACATATACCATGGTTGAAAGTCCTAAAAACCATGATATATCAAAGCTTTATATCAATCGTGACTATAAGGCATACATGTTAAGTAAATATTTATCTTTTTATTGTAATTATTCTTAGCATATTCTTACCATCTAATTCTCCCCTACTCTATGTATATAATCATTGTAAACCCTTCTCTATTGAATCTATCTTTTAAACCTTATATAGTATTAGAGTATATGCTCCAAAGACTTATTTTTTCTTTCGTCACAAACACAGCCGTCAACAATGGCCGACAATCATCACCCACAAAACAATAACGCAGAACATATCCTTCTCAACTCTGATTCTGTCCTAAACATCAACATGTCTTATGTCTCGAAACTTACAAGTTCGAATTACCTTTTGTGGAGCCTTCAAGTTAGCTCCTTCCTTGATGGTCATGGACTTGTAGGTCACACACACTCGGAGACACACATACTCCAAATCCAGCCTACACCAAGTGGAATCGTCATGACAAACTCATCTAGAATGCCCTCCTAGGAGCCATGCATATCAACGCCGCTTCAGCCTATCGTCTCTCGCTCGACGTCTGCATCGGAGATCTGGACCAAGCTAGCATATTTGTATGCGAAACCAAGCCAAGGACATATTAAGCAACTGAAGGTTCAACTTAAAAAATTCATCAAAGGAACGAAGACCATCAATGATTATGTTCAGGGGATAACCACCCACATTGATCAACTAGCCATACTAGGTAAGCCGTATGATCACGAAGATGCAATCGAGATTATATTTGATGGACTACCAGAGGTGTATCAAACAGCGGTGGACCAGATTGAGGGCAAAGATACGCCACCGTCCCTCACCGAGGTCCACGAACGTCTTCTGAATCATGAAGCCAAAATACCATGTTCAGCCGACTTCACTGCAACCTCTGCTTTAACGGTTTCTGCACACAATGTTCAACAACGCAGTAACAACAATCATAGGAACTATGTCTCGAATAACAACAACAATCGCTACAATCGACGCAATGACAACCAATCTGCAAATTGGCAGCCAAAACAACAGCAAGACCGCAATGACTCTCGCAGACCGAGACCATACTTGGGGAAGTGTCAATGCTGCAATACCCAAGGGCAGAGTTCAAGGAGATGTCCATAACTTCATTCACTTCAGCAAAACTTCAACCAGATGCCAACGAATCCGTTTCGTCCCTGGCAACCACATGTTAATCTTGTTTCCAGTGCACCCTATACAACAAGTGACTGGCTTCTAGATTCTGGTGCGACCCACCACATAACCTCGAACCTCAACAATCCCTCCCTCCATCAAAAACACTACAAGAAAACAGCGTTTTTGCGACTGGAACTTGCGACTATACTTGTAGTCGTAACAATTGGCGACTATTTAGAGACAATACTGCTACTATTTTGCAACAACATATATATGGACGTGTATTAGTCGCTAATATACGACCAAAAATGATTGTCACCAATTTAGTCGCCGATTTACGACTTATTAATGACCATTGTCGAGACCGGAAATAATAGTCGCAGGCTAGTCGGTAATATGGCGACTATTTTGCGTCTGATGTGAAGAGTCGTAGAAAAATCGCAAATTGGTCAGTACATGGGCGACTAATTTGCTACACGTGTGTAACAAAGTCGTTTATTTGTCGCTATTGTTACGACTAATATGCAACTCATTATTCGTGTCGCAAAATAGTCGGGTATGGGTTCTATCATATAGTATTTTTTTATTTAGTAATAATAATATAAAATAGTTTGGTTATATTTTACCTGTTTGTGGTTGGTGTACCGGTTTCAAAGCTAGTCTATAATTTTAATATGTAAAGTGTATAATCGCTTTTTCCAACTTCTAATAAACATGTATAAATGTACAAGTTGCAATATCCTATATTAACTAAATTTTAAATTGAAGTTAATTAACCCTTAAAATAGAAACCAAGCGCTTAACAATCTTTACACTGGTTTTTAAGGAATCAAAAATTAAAAGTTAATAAGTTCTTAATAGTTAAAGAATAAGAGTGAAGGAGAGTTAGAAGCGATCGAGATTCTGATGCTCGTTTGAGTACCATGTCGGAAGAGGATTATGGTAACTACACAAAATCAAAGAGGAAAATATGTTAAAAGTTGTTAATTATTTATATGATCATAAGATTTTCAATATGAAAATTTCAAAAAATTTATATATATATCCATCAAATTGTTCAACTCATTCAAAGTTACACGATGATAGTCAATTGAAGAAGGCCCTTCTATTCTTCTAAGCCAAGTAACCCCTAGGTAAAAAAATAAAAAAATATATATATATATATATATAATATATATGTATATATATATGTATATTGCCATAATTTTGTTCTATATTAATGTCTTCCTCATATTTTCTTGAAAACATTTCAACATACCGCAAAATCTTTCGATCCAGAAAAATCGGAGCAAAACCAACAAATGCTTGTCAGGAATTTGTTCAAAACGCCTGGACAATTCCTCAGCAATTGCTCCATATGCAACGCATTCTATAGCACGCTTCCTTCAATTCCAACAACATTATTTAGTAAGGTTTATAAGGTGATTATAAAACTCCGAAAGTTAAACCATGTGAATAACTTACTCGGCATCTCTCAACGTGAATTGGACTTTGGCCCATGTACGTGAATACAAATAGACCTCTAAAGAGTGATCTTTCCATTCAAGCTCTCCAACCCATGTTAGAGCACCAACAACATCTATATAAAAAATTCATTTAAATATAACTTAATCTCCTAAAAGCAACAACCACATTTCTACAATATCCGATGATATATTTTTCCTCTTAATCTAATAATAACGAACTGTAAACAACACTTACCAATTGCATATTTATCTGAAACCGTCCCATCATTAATTCCTTGGATTAGTTTGATGCTCAAGAGGTCATCCAAAGTTGGAGGATCAAAGTTCTCAGTGATATTTGTCTCGTCAGTTATATGAATGTCCTTATAAGTTGGACATACTCTGTCATACTTTGGCCCTAACGAAGCCCTAAAATCAGAAAATTAAACCAAAAACCTTCTTTCTATAAAAGAAAAAGGAACTTCCAGACGTTGTTTCCAAAAGTAAAGGCTTGAATCCGACTTCCCGGTTGATTATAACTAAAGGTTACAAAAGGAAGTACCCAAATAAAAACGTATGAATTTATGGGTGCTATGTATACCAAAAAAAATGAAAGGGGTAAAATTAATTCCAAGGGATAAAAATAAGTAGATGAAGAATACCATCGGATAAAATTAATTCCAAAGGAGCATCATTGTGAGTAAAACACCATGCTCTCAAAACCTTCGCTCTAACATTCCAGCGATTATCTCTCACAGTAATATCAGCAATTTTGTGAAATTGTGAGTTTTCAAAATCGCATGTTATAAGCGGATTCATTTTGTGGATTTCTTTTTGAATATCAGAGAATGATAGCGAAGAAGTAGAAGAAGAAAGTGAAGAGTTTTTTAGGTTTATTGAAATAAATACCCGGTAACTATTTTAACTCGAAACGCAACAGTTGCAACTTTCCATTAAAATCCACTTACTCGTTTTGGGCTTTTCTCGAATATTTACCAATTCCAGATAAAATAAATCAATCTTGATAGTAATGAGAGACGTGTGTTTTTGATTTAGTAATAATAATATAAGATAGTTTGGTAATGTTTGCTAATAATTTATCGACTGAATATTCTAATATGTTTTTAAACTAGATGTAATTTTCCTAAATCTTTAATTTAATTTTTTATGAAATAAATCTTTAATATAATTAATTATTCTTTACCAACATTTTATTTCTAAAGTACGCTAACCAAATATAGCTTGTATTGATATCAGAAAAACAAATGTACATTATATAGTTGCTTAAAATCCGAAAGTATATGATCGTTACTCAACTTAATATATATATAAGTAATCACGAACAAACTTAATTATTACTCAATGCAATCATTATCATCTATATATAAGAAGCATCTGAGAACGATGCTTTTGTTTGACGAAGAAGCATCTGAGAACAATGTATTTGGTTTGAATATGAGCTTAAATCTGTGCGGAGTCAAAGAAATAAAATCTGGTGTCTAGGGAGGAAATTTTTTATGTCATCATACATGCATACTCTAATAACTAGTCTCGAGCGCCGAAGCAAAATAGAGAGAGAGAGACGAGTTGTTACATGCCGCATGTATCTTTGTAATATAAACAGAGTCTAATCGTACACAAACTGCTGGCACTTATGGAGTGTTTCTCTTCGAGAACCCTATCAAATCAACACTAATCATGGTTAAATATCATGCAAATGAGAGTTACGATGTTTGGTTAATTTATCTATTTTTCATTAAAGATGGCCATCAATTATCGACTTTATCATGCCACCACTTCAACCGTTTCAATTAGATTAATATTCCCACTATCGCTTTGTAAATATAACTAAATTCAGTAGTTTTGTAACTTGCTTCGTTTTTCTATATTACTTGAAAAGTCGAGCATTACATTATCTACTACATTTTACAAACTATATATTAATAAGGATCTTCATAAAGATAATGGGGCCAAATTCTGAAATTATCTCTCATGGTTGTGAAGAAGAATAGTGACTCAAGGGTCCAAAAGCATGTATCGCACATGTTTGTACCTTTGAAACCATAGTCTCACCAAGCCAACCAAGTCTTCATCGGAGCACATGTACATCTATAAAGCCTTTGATATCTAATCTTCTTTACTTCCCCTAGAACAGTGCACACCATCTGTCTGACCTTCCATACCTTTGTCTCAAAGTTATCTTAACACATACTCGATTTGAAAATTCGCGCTCGATGATGTACCCACGGTTCCATAAAACACCCGCAGGAACATGGACTACGCGTATATCCCGTCTCCCATCGACTATCTGCCGATCGTTTGATCATAACCTCTCCTTTAACCATCCGGTCGATGGAGGTCGACGATCATTCGACCCAAAAAAAGGACACATACCTCTGAGGAGAAGAGCATAAGGGTTTTCGGATTCCAGACATTTGTTGACCAATTTAGTAATAACCCTAGGTGGGCACCATATATTTTCAGTAATGTTGGAGAAGTATAGATTGACCGACTTATAGAAATCTGAGCTTTATTCGACGTTTTCCAGTGCCGTGCATGTTGCTTTCAGCCGAGCCAAATAGTGTATACCTTGGTTATCGTCAATGACGACAATAAGGATTTTTTTTAGGATATCACTAGGAAGGAAATACATCAACAATTTTGGTTACAAAAGATAGAAATAGGCAAAAGAGAATTTTAACAAATAATATTGTAGAGTATTTGAGATAGGTACTGTTTCGAAGGCAACCACATATGTTTATTTATAGATTGGATCCAACATTTGGGTTTTCCATAAAGTTAAATAGTATTTATGTTACTGTTATTTATTAATTAATATGCATCTGTTGGCATGCATCTTCGGTTGGAGTAAGTATGTACATGATGAATCTAATTCACTAGGTAATGATATATAATGTCGCTTCATTATTTATTACAGTTCAAAATTTATTACAAAAACGCGTTGTTACTTGCATGAATATATTGTTGAAAAATAATTTAGATAAATGTCCTTTCAATTTAATCATCTCGCCTGTTTGCAAAAAGTTATTTATTTAGCCATAAAATATTCTGGAAGTATTACATTTGCATCCAAATATGATGCATATACGTACTCTTTATGTTTAAAACTTGCACATAAATGAAGACAACATATAATATTTTCGCATTTTAACACATTCTAGTCAACGCTAAACAATATTTAGGAAATGAAAGATATTGAAGAACCTAAACATGGCCAAATTCCGAAATTGTTCAGAAGGAGTCTGAAGTAAAATAAGACTCTATGGTCTAAAAGCATCTATCGCACATGGTTGAACCCTTAAAACCAAAGTCCCACCAACCCTTCCAAGTTGTTATCAGAGCACACATGTAATTATAAAGCTCGTTGATATCTACACTCGCTTCCTTCTCAAAGAACATAGTAGAAGGCGTTTCTGGCCATACACACATATCCCTCCTAGTTATCTTTATACGTATTCGAGTGGCAAGTTCATGGTCGATGACATATCCACTGTTCAACACTATTCCATCTCCATAAAAAACACGCAAGATCATGGAGTACGCGTATATCCCTGTTTCCCATTGGCTATCTATTGATCTTTTGATCATTGCCTCTCCTTCAACCATCCGGTCGCTGTAGATAAAACAACACATACTTCAGAGGAGAAGAGGTGCAGGGTTTCCTGATTGTAGACACATGTCGACGAAATCTTGTTTATAATGAGGTGGGCAAACAAAGAGATTTAAGTTAATAAACCCGTAGTATAAATCGATCAACTTGTAGAAATCTTGACTTTGTCCGATGCTTTGAAGCGCCTTGCGTATTGTCTTTGCCCTTATAAAATAGCGTAAACCTTTTTCATCGTCAATGCCGTCAAGAAGAATTTTTGAAAGAACATCACTTGGAAGGTAATCCATTACGAATTTGGTAATGAATAGATGGAAGGCAAATTTTTTTTTGATAAATAATATAAACTTTTCAATATTTAAGAGTTCGAAGCAACCACCAGAGTTTATTTATGGAGACAATGCTACCTTTGGGTTGTCTAGAGTGTATTAATTATGTATATGTCTTATCACTAAGTCCCAACTAACAGCATTCATCATGATCATGGTGTTAATGGGTAAAACTAAGTATTTTTCCTTATCCGTTTTGAGTTTTAAATTTTTTTGAGGTATTTTAGATTTATCTATTTTGCTAATGGTGTAAACTATATAAACATCAACTTAGTCATGTATTTATATACAATAATTATACAGATAATTCTAAAAGGGGGTGGGCATATATGGTTAAGATTATTCGGCAATGGATTACCGGTGATGAACAAGTATGCTTGATTTACAACTGAAAAATATGAAAGCACAATTATAATTTTTTTAATGTTTCTCCGCAATTTTATTGATGATTACTTTTTTTGATGTTGTTGGAAATTTTTGTTTATAATACCATTGTTTAATTGTTATACGGATCTAATGTATTAAAGTTAATTACCAACATCATTTTACTATTAATATTTTAAATCATAGTTATTTGCGATTTGATGACTAAGTTACAACTACTCGTGAGAAAAATTTCAAAATATTCCGCTTAATTAATCCGGGAAAGCAAAACCCAAATTTTTAGCCCCAAACTTTTCAATTACCCGCCTTAACCCAACAAATTTCGACTAAGTGTCGAGAAATCCTCATTTACCACAAACATAAACTTTGATTTTATTTTGTTCTTCCCCTTCTCCAAAATCTTCTTCGAATCTTCTCGCACATTTTTTTGCAGATTCTCCTCCCTACCCACCTATCTCTAACTGGTATCTCTTATTTGAATCTCTTATTTGAGGTTCTCAATTTCATTGCTATTTTTGCTTAAAACCTATCGACCCTCTCAATTTCTTCTCTGAAACTCTCCGTGATACGATGCATGTAGCTAAGAAAGCATCACGTAAGAGACTAACCATTCCAAACGTCACTCAGAGAGCCGCTGGGACCAACCCCAGTACTCTGAAAAAACAACGAGCCCTCTACCGCAACAATACACCTTCACTCCGAATCCCATTGTTCCTCCGACTCGGTCCACTCAACGTCAAGATAAAGACCCAGTTATACCCCAAACGTCAGCAACAATACCCAATGTACGGAACTATCCACCTTCACCATCACTTTTCCAGAACTCGACTACTAATCATCCTGAAGTCGATGCATCACTAATAGGTCAATAATTATCCCTATTCTAACTGCAAGTGCACATATATGCAATCATAGTACAAAGGGTATCGAATCCACAGAGACTCTAGTTCACGCGATAGATTGTGTGCAGTCGAATTAAGCTAAGCAAGACGAGTGAAAGCAGTAAATATAACAAGTAAACAAACGGTGTGTGATCAATTAATGAAGGCGCTAGATTTAAGGAAGTTCTTAGGAAATTAGGAACACAGATCAACCAATCAACATGATTCAGATATCGATGTTCTAGAACTAGAATCACAATCATATAACAAACCAACTCTCGCTGCGAACGCTAACTATGTCTAACAACCTAGAAAACCAAATCTCTTTGCGAATTCTAGAGTTCTAAACATGCATTTAATTCATGTTCTTTAGTTCACAAATTCCCTAAGCCAAATCTCTTTGCGAATAAGTAATTTGCTCAGCTAGGTTCTTTTCTAATCAATTTACCAGCTCTCGCTGCGCCAATCAATCTGATATCAATAATTCAAGTAGCTAATTTAGATTAAGCGTTTAGAATAACCTAGATGAAGAACTAGATGCTTTGAATCCCAGTTAATCAATCAATCTATAATTCCATGAAATCCCAAATGAGAATCTCTAAATCTAACAAGCGAACTACTCAGACAAGGCAATCATGACAATAGACATAATCAAAGCAGAAATCATATAAATCAAAAGAGTAAGAAAAGGGGTTCGAAATCTCTTCTCTCTCGAGTCAAGACCAGCCCCAAAATCTCCTAATCTCTAATAGAATAAAGCTTAGAATAAAACTTTGCCTAACAAGTGGCTGTAAAACCTAATTAATAGCTAAAATACGTTTTGGGCCTTCTTGTAAATATGGGAAACTTCTGGGTAAATATTGCAAATCTCTAAAAGCTGTATTTTTGACACGCTGGAATTTCGTCCTTTAGTGGCGTCGGGCGACACCAACTTAGTGTCGGGCGACACTAAGTGCAGACGCACCCAGTGAACTCTGTGAAATCCATGTATGCTACAAAATCCCTCCAAAAGCTCACAGAATATCCAAATAAGCTCCAAACGTACCTAAACCTGCAAAAGACTCCAAAGACTCCAAATACAAGATTAAAGACTCAATATATACACTTATATCATGGTTGAAAACCTAGAAAACCATGATATATCAACTCCCCCACACTTAGCCTTTGCTTGTCCTCAAGAAAGTAAAGAACCAAAGTATAAGAAAGAGGTTTGAAAACTCAGAAACTCATTTCGTCTTAGGAACATCGCTTTCACATTCACTTAGTAAACCACCTTAAAACATCCCTGCAGAGATCAAGACCACAATGTACTTCCTCCACACTTAGAAACTGTCCCAAGTAAACTCCACAATCAAGATAGAACATCCAAATTCACCACACTAACCTCTGTATATATTTAAGTGCGGTCTCTCAGAGGGAGTATCGATCAGAGGACACATGAACTCAACCCAGCCAGTACCTGACCACCAAACTATCGGTTTCTGGTTCCTTTCTTCTCACTTTCTCCCTTAGCAACTGATTTTTCCCCACTGGGTATCATTTTATTTTTTTCTATCAGTGCTCTTCCCTTTTTATTCGGGGTGTAACTTTGGACATGTTTCAATCGATACACAGGAGGTAATAGGGGTCTCTACCACTCCCACGACCACTTCAAAGCTACTAGCTTATCCTCAATTTATTTCTATTTACTTTCAAAGTAGGGGAGAAGGGAACCATACTCACACATGTTTACAAGCTGTGTCAGGCACGTCAGAGGAATCCGATCCAGAGATACCAAGCCCCTAGGTGAGAAAATTAAATCAAGATTAGAGGTGAAGTTAGTATGTGGATCCTCTGAATATCTGAGAAGATATGAGTGTCCTTGGTAGGTTGATCCGTGTGTGGTTTTCTAACAGTCATAGAGTTACTGGAGGTCTGTCCAATGGTCATTTAGTTCTTGTTACAGCAAAAAATTTCCTCGAAAAATCATAGTTTCATACATATTTTGACTCAATAAAACAATTTTGAAAACCAAAGAAACCAAGGACTGACACTAAGAAAAGAGAACATGATGCCAGTAACCACCTCCCCCCACACTTAAACAACATTGTCCCCAGTGTTATCACAACTTGGGTTCGGGAGAACAAGGTATAACCTGCGAAAAGCTCGGAAAATCATAAACCTTACCTATAGTCGCGGTTGGTATCGACCGACACACAGCCAATGTCGAACGACACAAGGCTTTGGTCGACACAAATCTGATCCGAACCAAGCGTCCTCGATTATGGTCCGTCTTTTCGAATTTAGTGTCGATCGACACTGAAGGGTGTCAATCGACACTGCTGTCTACAATCCTGTTCATCACGTTCTGAAACATCAAAGACCAAAATCAAAGAAACAAAATCAAAAACCAAAAAGAAAAGAAAAACTGACCCAACAGTGGGTTGCCTCCCACTCAACGCTTGTTTTTAGTCGTTAGCTTGACTATGGGTAGGAGATCAGACTCCTGGGGGTTTCAACAGAGGCTATGAGTGCCTCTGTGAAATTCTCATCATCCATGGCGGTGTATAAGCGGTAGCAGCATGAGATCATCCAAATAATGAGGGAATATAGTCAGGGCGGGAGCGTAGCTTGGGTGAGATAGAGTGTTTCCCTGCATTCACATCAATGCGGTTAGGAGGATTGAGTTTAGAGGTTGCATACCTTCGCTTTGGTGGATGTCTGATGTTTGGAGCTTTCTGATTATGAGCAGTTGCAGGCTCTGAAGATGTTAGAGTAGATTCCTGAGCATCCACCATCTTCTTTTCTCCACAATCAGACACTATAGCCTCACAAATCTGAGTTTCTTGTTCTAGCTGAACACTGAAAGCTTGACCATCAATTGTGGATTTTTGCAGCTTATCCATCTTGAAGTGCAGAGGCTTATCTCCCAGGTGGAGGTCAATCATACCACGCCTCACATCAATCACTGCTCCAGCTGTAGCTAAGAAGGATCTGCCAAGTAGCAGAGGATCATCCGGTTCCATATCATATTTCAGCACCACAAAGTCTGTTGGAATCAAGTAGTTTCCAACTCTGATAGGGATGTCCTAAAGAAATCCTTCTGGGATCCTCTTCGACCGATCAACTAGGATAAGAGAGATCCTAGTTTGTTTGAAGTCCAGTAACCCCAATCTCACAGCCACAGAGTATGGCATGAGATTCACACTAGATCCCAAATCACACAGAGAGTGTTTGTAGCTGACTTTGAAGATAGAGCAATCTAGCGCAAAGACTCCTGAATCTGGAAGCTTCTCTGGAATCTGATTCAGCAGCACATAACTGACTCGCTTAGATACAATCACCACTCCTTCTTTCAAATGACCATAAGCGGAGATCATCTTCTTCGCATATCTCTGCACACAAGGGTGAACTCGCGAAGCATCAACTGGTGGAGTTTCATTCAGCTTCTTATCCATCATCACCATGCATTTGACCACATTCTGCTCATGTTTAGACCTTATAGGAACTCTTGGGAACGGTATAGGAGGTTTATAGACCCTTTCCTTAGCAAAAACATCAGATTTGGGCGAAACTGGTTCTGCCTGATAGTAGTGTCGACCGACACTGAAATGGTGTCGACCGACATTGTTTCCTGTCGATCCTTCAGTGTCGAGCATGGTCGATTTCCGTTCGTCATGAGAACTCGAAAGTGCCGTCAGAACTAGGTGTCGACAGACACTAAGAGGGTGTCGATCGACACTAGAGGCTATAGTCAAAAGATCAATGTCGATCTTGGTCGATTTCGGTCCGTCGAAACTCTCAAACTCCGGGTTTTCAAGGAGTGTCGACCGACACTCATGATCAGTGTCGATCGACGCTGAGTCTGCAAGCTCGGATTCTTCTCTGTTTTCCACGATTTTCACAGCCTTAACTCCAAATCCTTCTTCCTGATCCAGCCTATCTTCAACCTGAACTGAGATGGCGTTGACATGAGCATTCTTCCCTTTGACAGAACTTGAAATCTGAGCCACCTGTGTATCTAGCTGCTTTACATGATTCTTCAAAGACTCAAACTTCCCATTCAGATCTTCAGACACAACATCAAGCTTCTTGTTGAAGTCCACAGTGGTCTTTGTCTGCCCCTCAAGTAACTGCTCCATCATAGCTTCTAATCTACTCTCATGAACATTAGTAACAGGAGGTGCCTGATAAGAAGAAGCTCCATAGTTCCTTGAGAAGGAATTTCTCTGCTGCTGGAAAGGCTTCTGAGTGCCATATTTTTGAAATCCAGTCCCTCCAATGTAATTGACAGCTTCTTGAGTACCCTCTCCAGCTTCAGATGCTTCATGGGGCTGCTTTTTCCCAAGCAAAATGCTGTGGACAGAGTCAATCTTGTTCCTCATCACAGCTATCTGTGAGCTATCAGCTTTCCCACCAGATTTTTGCCTCTCCAGATCAACATTCTTAGCGCTATTGCTGCTCACCAAGTTTTCAATCAATACCTTGGCCTGCTCTGGAGTCCTGGTGTTGAAGTTGCCATTGCTGGAAGCATCCAACGCTGATTGGTACCAAAGATCGACACCCCTGAAGAAAATACCCAGCAACTGAACTTCAGAGAATCCGTGATGAGGGCAATCTCGTTGATACATCTTAAATCTCATCCAGGCAGTCTTAAGAGGCTTTGTAGGTCCCTGAGTGAATGTCAGAAGATCCTGCCTGAGCTGATCGGAACAAGCATCATCATAGAAATGCCTCAAGAACTCTCTCTTCACTGCATCCCAAGTGGTTAGCTTCCCAGGTGGAAGCTGCTTGAGCCAAGCTGCAGCCTCTCCAGGGAGAGAATATGGGACGAGTTTGAGGTGCAGAAAGTAATAACCCACTCCATTGTACTTCATCCCAGTGATGAATGACTCAAAATCTTCTATGTGATCCATAGGCTGCTCATGTGGAAGTCCATGAAAAGGGTGCTGCCTCAGAAGTGCATAATACTCAGTCTTAAGCTCGAAGTCGTTCCTTTCAAAAGGAGGAGGCACAATTGCAGACCTGTGGGCATATAACTGATCAGGCATGTTGTAGACAACAAGAATCCTCTCAGGTGGAGGATCCGGTGCTCTAGGTGCTTCAGTTTGTGGCTGCTGGATAATCTCTTGGACAATCACATTCTCATCAGCATCAATCCTTTGTCCCTGATTGTTGTACGGATTGTTTTTCAGATCTCTAAGAACACCTTCTGCATCCCGAGTCAACACAACAACATTCAGATTCATCATCCTGTCAGATTTCTGAACCTTCCTGTTTGTTCTCTCAAGTCTAGCAAGCTCCTCAAGTCTGAGGTTCAAAGATCTTCGTTTGGGTTGCTTCCGGTGTGACGATTGGGCATCCACTAGAAATCAGACTGAATCCGCGAAGGGTGTCGACGACGCTGAGTTGATGTCGATCGACACTAAGTGCTCTCGCTCGTTCTTCTCTGCAGGATAAAGAGAAACAAAAAAGAGTCAGTAAACAAGAAATTAAAAAACTTTGACTAAATTATAGTACAAAATCTATCCCTATTCAAACTGCAAGTGCACAGATATGCAATCGTTGTACAAAGGGTATCGAATCCATAGAGACTCTAGTTCACGCGATAGATTGCATGCAGTCGAATTAAGATAAGCAAGATGAGTGAAAGCAGTAAACAGAACAAGTAAGCAAACGGTGTGTGATCAATTAACGAAGGCGCTAGATTTAGGGAAGTTCTCAGGAAATTAGGAACACAGATCAACCAATCAACATGATTCAAATATCGATGTTCTAGAACTAGAATCACAATCATATAAATAACCAACTCTCGCTGCGAACGCTAACTATGTCTAACAGCCTAGAAAACCAAATCTCTTTGCGAATTCTAGAGTTCTAAACATGCATTTAATTCAGGTTCTTTAGTTCACAAATTCCCTAAGCCAAATCTCTTTGCGAATAGGTAATTTGCTCAGCTAGGTTCTTTTCTAATCAATTTACCAGCTCTCGCTGCGCCAATCAATCTGATATCAATAATCTAAGTAGCTATTTAGATTAAGCGTTTAGAACAACCTAGATGAAGAACTAGATGCTTTGAATCCCAGTTAATCAATCAATCTATAATTCCATGAAATCCCAAATGAGAATGCCTAAATCTAACAAGAGAACTACTCAGACAAGGCAATCATGACAATAGACATAATCAAAGTAGAAATCATATAAATCAAAAGAGTAAGAACAGGGGTTTGAAATCTTTTCTCTCTCGAGTACAAGACCAGACCCAAACTCTCCTAATCTTTGATAGAATAAAGCTTAGAATAAAACTTCGCCTAACAAGTGGCTGTAAAACCTAATTAATAGCTAAAACACGTTTTGGGCATTCTTGTAAATATGAAAAACTTCTAGGTAAATATTGCAAATCTCCAACAACTGTATTTTTGACACGCAAGAATTTCGTCCTTTAGTGGCGTCGGGCGACACCAACTTAGTGTCGGGCGAGAACTCTGTGAAATCCATGTATGCTGCAAAATCCCTCCAAAACCTCCCAGAATCTCCAAATAAGCTCCAAACGTACCTAAACCTGCAAAAGACTCTAAAGACTCCAAATACAAGATTAAAGACTCAATATATACACTTATATCATGGTTGAAAACCTAGAAAAACCATGATATATCAGTCGCCTGTGTCAAGAGAAATCCAGAACAACCAGAATCCTGTTGAGGATGCCCCACCTTCGCCAGTCAACCAATCTCAGGCTCAGAGTCGTCCATCTTCTGAAGGTCACAACTTCCTCGACAGATATGTTCCAGTTTTTTCGGACCTCGAGGAGGACACACACCGGGCTCTGAATGCTCTGCTTCGGGTGCCAAACATGGAAACGTTTACCACCGTACTCTCTCCCTCACTGATGCTAAACACGACTTGGTGTGGCTATTGTCACATACTGTTTCTTCAGCTGTTTATATTCTTTCTATGTGTTTTTTTGTTATTTTCTTATCGTTTCGCAGTGGAGTGTTGTTAAACCGTCTAGTTTGCTTGCGAATCTGATTGTTGGTTTCCTTATGCGTTATGATGGTCTGATGAGTTCGAGTCTATGATGGTTACGATATTAATCATGTACTTATCAAGCTTCATATTTCAGGTTTACTCAAGACAGATGATCAAAATTGGTTCAGAAGATTACAATTTTTTTTAAAACAAATCCGATAAACCATACTATAGCTGGTCACGTGTTCTTCGTGATAAAGCAGAAATATATTTCCTCGAGTTATCTGTACGGTTTTCTCTCATATACCTTTCATATATACCTTGCATGTGTTGTTTTTTCCACTAATGTTATGCTTATTCTATCTGTATTCTAGAAAACCCACCATTGGGATCCTTTGATAACATGGACAGTTTAACAGTATTTCGAGGAGATCTGTCAACGACGATTAAAAGACATGGTTAGCAAAGCGAGGACTAGTCGAGACCGACCTAAGTAGATTGGCGAGACTCTGGAAAACGATGACCGACTATTGGGGTAGTAAAGAAGCAATGGATAAAAGTAAGACCTATTCCAATTGTCATAATTCTGACCGTGAAGGTCTCGGTCGTCACGTCCATTTCTCAGGGCACTTGTCGTACCAAGAAATCAGGCTTGAAATGGCAAGTAACTTTAATTATATATATGTTATTTATGTTTGTTACAACATTGCAACTAGAAATTTCTGTAATAATCCTTGTTTGTGGTATAACACTGCAGGAAGAGGAATTTGGAGACCGGTTAATATTGGTGAGCTATTCATCAAGATACATACAAAAGCAGATGGTATGTATGTTGATCGGGAGGCAGAGAAAATTTCTGCAACTTTTAAAAAGATCGTAGAAGAGAAGTTGTTAGATATCGTTATAGAGACTTCAGAAGTTTCGAACGGTGCTGTTTCGAGACATCGTGAACTCTCACTAGAGGAATATGACAACATTTTTTTTGAGGTAATGTAATATTTTTCACAATTAACATTTATAAAGTCATGTCATGTTCTTTATTTAATTGTGTTTCGCGGACTGTCTTTAATTATAACAGGCCTTTGAGACGGATAGACACGGAAATCCTTATGGAGTTGGAAGCCTTAAAGAGTCTCTTTTGAGGGGCAATCACAAGCAGCCGGGAGACTCTTCAGGGTTTGTGGCCATGCAAGAGAAACTGAAGGAAGCTCAACATAAAATCGAAGAGCAGGCTGCCCGTGAAGCAAATCACGCCCGAGTTGTGAATGAGCAGAAGGAAAAGATTGAGTAGCTTTCCTTGGTAGAACAGTATATGCGGCAAAGTGATCTGCAATTTATTGACTTCCCACAGACTCATAAGACAGCAGCCAACACAGACGGCCGTCCCCCAAGAGGTACAACTTAACTCCATCCGCTGCGTATGTTACTTATTGTTGTCCCTACCGAAATAATATTTTTGTGTATGATTTCGAAACTCCTGAAAATTGGAGTTTGCATATGTAGATAATCGTTTGTGTATATATGCTATACAAAAATATTAAAGTTATCTATGTTATCTTGAAGAAAATGTCTTTTACATTTCTTGTATCATTCAAATTGCAGTATCACCAATTACCAAATCGTAAATTTGACCAATGGAATAATACAAAATTCTTATTTTCATTCATACGTAGAAGTCATCAATTAATCGTAATTGGATGTCCTGCATAGTCGCTAGATCAATCACTAAACAATCGTAAAATTGTCACTTAAGAGTCGCCAAAACGTCACCATAGTCTACGACTAATTTGTGACTATACTAGCCAGTCACATAACAGTCGCCACATAGTGGCTTGATCATTACCAGAATCATATATGGATGTTCAGATTAGTCGCGGGATAGTAGCTAAAATGGTTTTTACCCAGTCGCTACATAGTGGTTAATTTTTACGACTACCTCATGACTCTATTATACGGTCACATATTAATCGCCCAGTGGTCAACTAGTTTAATGACTATTTTATTACAACATTCTCTGGCCGCGTCCGGACCCCCTCTTTAGTCGCACAATTATCGCTATTGTAGTCGCAAATTAGCCCCTTTATCTTCGAAATGCTACGCCTATTTTACGATTACCTATGTTAGTCGCAAAAATAGTCGTAACTTACCGACTATTAATACGACTATGCGATTTAGCGACTATGGATTTACAATTACCATATTTAGTCGGAATTTAGTCGTATAACTGCGATCAACGACTATTCAGCGATTAAAAGTGCAGTTGTAAAAACGCTGTTTTCTTGTAGTGCCATACAATGGAGGAGATGATGTCATCCTTGCTGAAGGCTCCAACCTGAACATATCTCACATGGGTTCCCATACTCTTCCCTCTTCTACTTTTCCTTTAACCTTATACATAATACTATGTGTTCCAGATATACAAAAAAACCTTATCTTTGTATACCGCTTGTGTAACACTAATGACGTTTCAGTCGAATTTTTCCCTGCCTCCTTTCCAATGAAGTATCTCAGCACCGGGGTCCCCTTGCTCCAAAGAAAAATAAGAATCAGTTATATGAGTGGCCGGTTACAAACTCTCAAGCGAGAGTACTGCTGTCATCCTCGGGTCCGAAAACAACCATCCTCTCATGGCACTCGCGACTGGGTCATCTGTCCTATTCTATTTTAAACTCTATTATTTCTGCTTTCTCAATTCCAGTTTCCTCCTCTTCAAAAACAAAACCTTTGTCTTGCTCAGATTGCTTCATTAATATGAATCACAAAATTCCGTTTTCTCATTCATCTATCGTTTCACATCTTCCTTTTCAGTATATCTATACAGAGGTCTGGACATCACATATCTTGTTTGTTGACAGTTACAAGTATTATATTGTTCTTGTTAATCACTTTACTCGCCACTCGTGGTTCTTTCCTATGAAGCAAAAATCAGATGTCAAAAACACATACATTGCCTTCAAATCACTTGTCGAAAATCATTTTCAAACCAGAATTGGAACACTCTTTTTTTTTATAATGGTGGTGATTATGTTGCTTTGCGAGTTTTTTTGGCATCCAATGTCATCTCTCATCTTACTTCGCCACCACATACTACATAGCACAATGGCTTGTCAAAGAGAAATCATCGACATATACTGGACCAGGCTTACACTATTATCCAAAGCATCAATGCCTAAATCCTACTAGCCATATTATTTTGTAACATCGGTGTACCTTATCAACCGCATGCTCACTCCGTTTCTTATCAAAGCAATAACCATATCAACGTTTATTCAAACAATCACCCAACTATGACGTCGAGTGATTGTTATGGTGACCAGGCTTACACTATTATCCGAAGCATCAATGTCTAAATCCTACTAGCCATATGCATTTGTAACATCGGTGTACCTTTTCAACCGCATGCTCACTCCGTTTCTGTCAATGCAATCACCATATCAACATTTATTCAAACAATCACCCAACTGTGACCAATCCAAGAACTGGGGTGAAACATTCATGATTGTCCCAGTGAGTGAATATATATTTGTTACAAATTTAACTCACAATCACTAGCTCAATCAATAGCCTCACACACCCAATCAATGAAAAACATGAGTACAGAAACAAGCAAGAACATGAAAATTGGTAACCCAATTCTGGTCTCGAGTGAGATCCGTACGTCTGGGGATTGATGGCAAGCAAAGTATTCCATTTGAACTTCAAGATCTTAGTGAAGATTCAGTTGTGGTACATCATGTACTAGTCAAGAAGTAACTCATAAAGTGACACAAATGAGTATAAATGGGAGACAAATTATATGGAGCAAGTGGAACGACATGATCGTGTTCTGGAACTAGCGTGGACGATCCAAGAAGATTGGCTGAGCTGAACATGCATCTTGAAAATGATCAACATGAATATTTAAGATACTAGGAGAATCCAAAATCTATGGGGATTGAGGAGACTGTATTTATCTCTTAATGATTTGTATTGATATTTAAGAGGGTTTCGACTAGATTAGTTCAAATATCTATTTTGTATAAATATGGTGGTGAAAGCCGAGTATAAGTTTTAACACATTAGAAAGAGAATTCTGAGAGTTACAAGTGATAAAGTATAGATCATTGAAAATTCAAGAGATTAGATTTTTTTGAGTGCTACTTGTAAGTTCACTAAAAGTTAAATATAATATGAGAAGTTTTCAAAAGAACAAGATTGAGTTATTCTGGATCACTTAGTTACAATTTTTCTTGGATTTTCAATTGGTATCATAGATACCACTCGTACGCTCTATCGGGTGAGATCTTGAGGAAGAAAATGGAAGACTATCAAGAATTGGTGAACAACTCAAGAGTAATACTTGACACATGAAACTACAGTTTTTGGAAGTCAAGGATGAGATCCTTAATTAAAGGAATTGATGCACTAGCATTGAAGGCTATTTTGGTCAGATGGGAAGAACCAATGATCAAAAATGAAGAAGGAGAGAAAATCTCTAAACCAGAAGAGACCTGGACTGAGGATGAATTGAATAAATCAAAGTTCAAGTCCAGAGATCTCACCGCCATTCATTGCAGTGTGTCAAAGAAGACATGTAAACTAATTTAAGGGTGTGGGACAACAAAAGATGTGTGGGATATCCCACAAACACACTTCGAAGGAACTCAGAAAATGCAGAACTCTATAAAATATCTTATAGCCTCGAGATTTGAGAATCTAAAGATGGAGGATAATGAATCGACTGCAGACTTTATCTCAAAGTTAAGCTTATATTCACAAGAAGCCTCAACACTTAGGAAGAAATAAAAAGACAAAAAAACTTGTGAAGAAGTTTCTGAGATGTCTTCCATCTAAGTATATGGCCTATAAGTCAGATCTAAGTGTGCTAAAAACACTGAGGAGCTTATGTTCAGAGAAGTTGTAGGCATGCTACAAGCACATGATTTAGAGCTGGACGATATGAAGAAACCTAAGAGTTTGGCTTTGACTTTGTGTGAAAAAATAGCCAAAGAACAAAGGAAGAAGATCCAATGAGTCTTATTGTTCTAAGGTTTGATCGAGCTTTATGGAGGTTTGAACAAGGACAAGATTCATGACATAAAATATTCATTTCCACCAAGAAGCAACATGAAGGAGAAAAGATGTCTAAACAAGCTGAAATTCAGTGTCATGAGTGCAAGGGTTTTGGTCACTACAGAACCAAATGTCCCACAGTAAAAAGGAGGGAGATCAAATGCTTTGGATGCCAAGGTCTAGGACATATACAACTGGAATGTGTTAATGATCAAAAGAGAAGGAAAGAAAAAATCCTTGCTGAAGAAAAAACTGAGGAAGAAAGCAATGAGGGTGAAGAAGATCTGAACAACTTTGTTGCGTTTGTTGGAATCACAAAGTTTGAGGAAGGAGAATATATGACGCACTCTGAATCGGAGAAAGAAATTTATCTAGCTGAAAGCTACAAGAAAGTTAGAGATACTCTTGTAAAGATTGGGAAATAGAATCTGGAACTGACCAAGGAGAATCAACGTCTTGAGGCGATCATTGAGTCAATGAAGATAGAGATTATGGCTGAAAATAAAACCAGCATGAAAGCCAGACCTTGATTAAAGAAAAAATGAATCTGGCTATCGAGGATGATAATCTGGAGAAAGAGCTGATAGCTGAGCAAGAAACGTTTTCACGGTTTCAAGCAGAGCTCTCACAGAAACACAAGAAGATTCACATGTTTACTATAATAAAGCAGCTTGACATGATCTTGCGCTATGGAAGAACTAAGAAGACATACAGAGGTCTTGGATACACATGAAGGAAGGCTGAGGAATCAAGTTCGTTTATGTTTGATTCGCTAGACAAGATCTCAAAAGTATCAGAATCAACAAAACAAAGAATGGTTGCTAGTTTTGTGGAAATCACGGGCACATCAAGGACTACTTCTACAAGTTTTGGGAATGAGTTAACTGGCTGAAACGTCGTGGAAAGTTTTTCTGGAATGGTCTTCAGAAGCATATATGGGTGAAAACAACTAATTTGCATCAAACTGTGACAATAACAACAACATGTAAAGAACAGGACTCAGATTCAGATGCAACATGGCCCTTGTGTCAGATTAAAATGACGAAAAACACATGGTACTTCGATAGTTGCTGCTCTCGACACATGACTGGAACTAGAAGCAACTTGCAGAGTGTCAAAGCAATCAAAGAAGGGAATGCCTTGTTTGGAGATGGAGGTGATATGTCAAAGTTTTATCTCTAAAATCTAATTGTAAGTGCACTGCTATGTCGATGTAGTATTTAGGGTATCAAACAAAGGGGATTAAGAGTACACAATAGAACAATTGATTCAATTTAAGAAAGACAAAATGATTGTAATGAAAGACGCGAGAATGATAAATCGAGAGTGTGTAAACCATAGAAGAAAACGCTAGGCTCAAAAAAATCTCAGAAAAACTCAGAATCATCAAATTAAATAGTCAGTCATGATTCAAATGCAATGTTATAGAACTCAAAACACTATGGTAAAACCAGCATGCTTTCGCCGCGCAAATTATTTATGGGTAACAACATAGGAAATAAAATTTCTTTGTGAATCCTAAAATCTAAACATGCAATTAATTATTCAAGGTTTGATATGTTCACAATTTTCTTAAACCAAATCTCTTTGCGAATAGACAAATTACTCATCCTAGTTATTTCTATCTAATTAACCACATGTTGTTGCAAGAATCAACCTAATATCGATAATCTAAATAGCTAGTTCATATCAAGGATAAAGACAACCTAATATGAAGAACTAGAAGTTAAGAATCTTTGACTAACCAATCCACCTAACAATTCATGAATTGCCCAATTAGAAACCCTAAACCTAACTAGAAAATTACGCATACATGGAAATTTAAGCAATAAATATTTTTGAATAGGAATGCATAAAAGAAATAAGTAAGGAACAACTGGGGTTCGAAATCTCTGGAGATCAGCCCCAAAAATCTGCTTCAAATCTCTCTGAAAGTAAAATAAAAGCGTAGCCTAAATAATGGCTTGAAAAACCTAATTATAGCTAGTCTAAAAATGTGAATGAGCTTTTTTAGAAATAAGGAAAATTCTTAGATAAAGTGTAGATTTTCAAATCTCGTAAAAAGCTGCGCAGAATTTTGGGGCATGACTGGTGTCGACCGACACCAAGTGTGGATGTAGCCACTGACCTCTTTGAAATCCAAATGTAATGCATAATTATTCCAAAATCTCTTAGAATCTCCAATTAAGCTCCAAATGTACAAAGACATGTAAATGACTAAAGAAACTCCAAAAAATAATGAAAAATCTATATATACAAGATCTATATCATGGTTAAAACCCCATAAAAACCAAGATATATCAGAAAGACATGGAACCATTCTAGGTAAGGGACAAACAAGTGAAAGTAATCTACCTAAAATAATGAATGTCTATATGGTGCAAGGACTCAAGGCTAATAATATCAGCATGAGTCAACTTCGTGATGGAGGACTGATGGTTGTCCTCACAAGTTATGAGTGCAAAGCAATCAACGAAGAGTAATAGGTTGTGCTACGTGGAATACAATCAAGCAACAACTTCTACATGTGGAAATATATAATGAATTTTCTTAGTCAAGAGATGATATGAATTTGTGGCGTCAGCGGCTAAGAGACATGAATATCAGAAATTTGACAACTCTTTTCTGTAAAGAAATTGTGAGTGAAATTCCTTACATCAAAGAGTGTGAAACAATAGTCTGTGGACCGTTCACCAAAGGTAAACATAAGAAGGTTCAACACAAGAAAGTCCCAAACATTCAGTCAAAGTCAACACTGATCTAGTGCACATGGATTTGATGGGGCTAATGCAGGTGGACAACTTAGCCGGAAATAAGTATGTGTTTATGCTGGTGGATGATTTCACAAGATTTAAATGAGTCATATTCATTCATGAAACATTTGACACATCTGGCAACTTCATAATTTGGGCTCTTCAGTTGATAAATGAAAAGGGAAGTGTCAAGCGAGTTCGAAGTGATCATGGAGGAGAGATCCAGAATGAAGCTATGAGAGTGTTATGTGAAGGTTAAATGATCAATCATCAATTCTCAGCACCAATCAAACCTCAGTAGAATGGTTTTGTTGAAAGGAAAAACATAACACTTCAAGAGTTTACAAGGGCCATAATACATGGTAACAACATACTTATTCGATTTTGAGTAGAGACATTTAACCCTGCACACTTCATCATCAACAAGGTGTATGTCAGGAAAGGATCAACAAAGACACCCTATGAAATGTGGAAAGGGAAAACGCCAAATTTGAGTTATTTCCATTTATTTGAGTGGAAATGCTACATTCTAAATGAAAAGACCATTTTGAAAAGTTTGACTCAAAAAGCAATGAACAGATCTTCTTGGGTGACTCAAGGAGTAGAACAACATTCAGAGTCTACAACATCATGACTTGTTCTATCATGGAATCAATCAATGTTGTCTCTGATGACTATTCTTTCAGTCAATGGGATGGAGTGAATTCATGCAGTAACTCCGACCAAGAAGAGAATAATGAGGTGAACAAAGAAGATGGTGATCTAGCTCAGGGGATAGAACAACCAATATATCATATACAAGTCCCTTGCAATCACTCATAATAAGTGAATTACAAGATGAAATGTAAACTAGAAGTTTTCAGCTTAATCTCAGGGAGATGGTATAATGCATATGCTTTGTATCTACAACTGAGCCAAGAACACATGTACAAACAATTGACTACGATTTTTTTGGATAGTAGCCATGCTTTTTGATATATGTCAGTTACACTTATAAAACTTTATACTATTAAAACATGAAGGTATTTTGAAACTAACATTTAGTTGATGTGTTTATTACGGTTTGTGTCATTGAAATTAATAGATATTTTTATAAATCATTAAGGGCATATTTGGATTTAGTAAAATTAGACTATATGTGTGCCATACTAAATATTCTATAATTAATGATTTTACTCTAAAAGATATTATGAATATCTTTTACTATCATTTGTTTTAAATAGAAATAATATTTTTATATTATAATAAAATCTTATATTTTTTTTTTATTTTTCGATTTCTTAAGAAAAATAATTATAATTATAATTAAATATTAATTTAAATATTTTCTAATTTATGATTTGATTCAAAATATATATTTTGATAATATCCTTTTTATTCAAATATAAATATATATTTTTATGTTTTAAAAAATCTTACATAAATTCCTATCTATCATTATAATTTATTAAAAAAAGTTTTAATTACATTTTAATCTATAAACAAACACAAAGTTTAAAAATTAAACCATTATAAAACAGGTTTAAAAAACAGAATAATCAATTTCATTTATCTATACTATTAAAAACAAACTTTTTCTATTGTAAGACGGGTAAAAAATATGTATTAACCAATTTTACTTGATATATTCTTAATCTGATAAAATATTAATTTTTTTTCAATATTTATATTAAACAAATATTTGATGAATTTGATTATGGTTAATGTTTTTACGATCGTAGTATTTCAAGGATTGTTTATTCAAAATTTTAAAATACTTAGACTACTATATGAGTTGATATATAGATTAATTTGTTTCGATTATAATTTTTTAGTAAAATTTATGGTACAAGTTAAAAAGATTGATTAACAAGTTTTAGTTATAGAAACATTATAATAAACTTAACCAATCCAAAAATATGAATGAACGGATTATGATATTTTATTTACATTTTGATCAATAAAATAGACATAAAATATTTTTAGACCATTATAAAACATTTTGAAAAATAGATTAACTAATTTTAATTATTTATATTATTAAAAATAAATTTTGTCTACTAGAAGACGTATTAAAAAGACGTATTAACCAATTTTAATTGATATATTCTTAATTTGATAAAATATTAAAATTATTCAATATTTATCAACGGGTTGTTTTATCATTTTTAAAATACTACTATTAAATCAGCTGAAATATAGATTATCATGTTTCAACTTTCATAAATTTGAAAATTATAAATTTAATTATTAATATGAACATATGATATTCTATCAAATATTTTAAATCAACATAATACATATTATACTTATATCACATAACTTTTATAATGACTGTTTTATTAAAAACAAGATATTATAAAATTATTTTTAAACAAAAACTATTTAAATAAAATAAATTAGTACAAAATGATTTTTTAAAGAAAAAATACCCACGCTTCTTTAGCATGGGTCAAAATCTAGTATAATATTTAAAAAACTATTATAAATACAAAAGTTTAACTCTATTATAGAGAAAATAGCATTCTCATATAGAAGAAGAAATAGTAATCTCTATTTTAAAATAAAATATAAAAGTGGATTTATATGATTTTCCTTTTTTAAAGCGATAAAAAAGGAGATATCCTAAACTCCTCATTGTTTTTTTTGTCAACAACATACAAAAAACATAAGTCTTGATCATCCATGTCGGTGGCTCTCTACCAACATGTGCACTTGATGACATCCTTAAACGAGCGCTCTGTGCTAATTTATATGTTGTCTGATTTCTTGTCCGTGAGATGTGTTTGAGCTCGAAGTTCGAAAAGTACACCTTCCTTTGTTTGAACTCCTCAAGTTGGATAGCTAAGGCTGGCCATTATTCTAGTTCATATACTAATTTCACCAATTCTGAACAGTCTGTTGCAAAGGTTGTTGGGATTATATCCTGAAATCACACTTGTACTCACTCCTGATAATAGTTGTGTATCGAGATCAATCGTTTGTATAATACTGGTGATTGTAATGCTTTGCTAGAAGCCTCTTGTAATCTGTAAGTTGTAGACTTACTGCCAGTATTATATGATCCTATAGGGTCACACACCTAAGCAATCTGGAAGCTAACATATGGGAATGATCATTTGATAATGATCACGTTGATGTGTATTGGATACACATTGACATAGAGTTTTATGATGTATGTGTCGATCGATACATGAGTGTGTCGATCGATGCAGGCTTTTCGGGAAGGTGTGTCGATCGACACAGTAAGTGTGTCGATCGATGCATATCGGGTTTTGACATAAACGAGTCGGGCTTCTCCGACGGTTTAAGGATGTCATTTCCAAGTCGATATATAAAGGTTTATATGTTCGACCTGAACCCTAGCTGTCACTGGAATTCTCAGAGAGAAAAGCAGAGACATCGAAAACTCATTCCCTGAATCCGGCACTAGCATCCCGGCATTCCAGGTTGTGTGAGTGTGTGCTTGGTAGAGGCGAAGCACTTGATTCGCTAGATCTCGTTCACCATTCCATTCCGCTGCCAGATCTGAGGTAAGAACGAGGTTGGTAATTTCAAAATAACAAACCCTAGATCCAAGGGGATCCAACAGTGATATCAGAGCGTTGTTAGGGTTTAGCTATTGAATTTGATGCAATTAATTCGAAAACTGGGTTTGTTGAATTGTTGATTGCCTGCTGAAATCGAGTTTTAACATGTTAATCTCGGATTAAAATCTTCTGTTGAAAATTCGATATCTGTGTTTTTCGCAGTGTATCGATCGTTGCAAGGATGCATCGATCGATGCAAAGCGAAAACACGTAAACTCTTAGAGTTTGTCGCAGTGTGTCGATCGTTGCAAAGCGTGCATCGATCGACACAGAGCGAAAACTCGCAAACAATTTAGGGTTGTCGCAACGTGTCGATCGTTGCAAAGCGTGCATCGATCGACACAAAGCAAAAACTCGCGTAAAATAATTTTAGGGTTTTCGCAAAGCATCGATCGATGCATTGGGTGTGTCAATCGATGCATCGCGAATTCGCCTATTAAATCATTGGGTTTCGATCTAGAAATCGCACTGTGTCGATCGTCACACTGGGTGCATCGATCGACGCAGGCTGTGAAAAAGGATAGATTGGTTCAATTGGATTGAGCCGGTTGTCTCGCATGGTTATGTCGGTTTAATTCGATTAAAATTCCCTGATTCTCTACTGTATCGATCGACACAGGTTAAGTGTTGGTCGACACATGCCTTCTGATGGTTGAATCGGTTCAATTGGATTGAACTGATTATCATACTTGGTTAAGGTAAATTGGTTAAGATCAGTTTAATTGGATAAGTCGGCTCAATTGGATTGGACCGGTTATCGCTATTAGTTAAAACTGGTTGAATTGGTTCGATTAGATGAACTGGTCAAATTGGATTTGACCGGTTATCTCGAATAATCTGAAGGTTGCATATCAAGAGTCGACCAAGTGTTTCAGTCGACACATATGGTGACGATGCGAACCGTAATCGTTTGGTTTTGAACCAAATGATTAAGAAACGAACCGAATGACCTAACCCACTGAAATTAGAACGATTAAAACTTAATTAAAATTAATAGTTAAAAATGTTCTAAACCTATTTAGTACACATTGGATGTGTGTTAAATCGAAGCTTAGTTATTCAATATGGTCAACTGTCAAGACTCGTTTCGTTGTTGGATAGTCTTGCCAAGAGCTTGGTGTCCACAATTACATGAGTAAGGCAGGTAGTAGTGTTGATGGTCTTGCAGTGCTTGACATCAACTATTGCATGACCTAAGAGATTGAACTACTAATCTTTTAAAGTTCCATTTCCTCAACTAAATATCAAGTGATCTTGATGTCTTGCCCAATCTTGTCTACTGTCAAGACTCGTGTCGTTTGTTGGATAGTCTTGGAGTCCTTGGTATCCACTGCAACATGAATAAGGCAGATGGTCATTGAGAGACTTGCAGTGCAACTGTCAGTGATCACAAGACATAAGAGATTGGTTTTACTTGACTGGGCTATCAGAAGTTCTGGGCCCAGAGACGTCAGAGTGGATGAGACATGGATTGTCTTATCGACGACCAAGAATTGTACTGAGTACAATTAGCAATGATTTGCATATCTAGATTGCTAAACTCTGGGTGAAGACGAGTCGTCCACTCGGATTTTAGTGATGTATGGATCTTGGATTATTATATTCATTGAGGAAACATTGTTTGAATATAATGCGAGTTTTCTTATTGAATAAGATTCCTCATTTCTTGAAATCATAACTAAATTTTTCTTTAATTAAAATTTTCAGCCTATGTCTAAAACTACCTTCTCGTTACGACCCGTCCTTGAGAAGGACAAGTTAAATGGGTCAAATTTCCTGGATTGGTATCGCAATTTGAGATTAATCCTCAAGCAGGAGAGTAAGGACTATGTCCTTGAGAAAGCTCTTCCAGAAAGGCTTGGGGCCAATCGCTCGAATGCAGTATATAATGCTTGGAATAAGCATTATATTGATGTGGTAGATGTGCGTGGTCTGATGTTGGCTACCATGAACTCGGACTTGAAGAGTCAATACGAGAACATGGAGTCGCCAATAGAGATGATCACCAGCCTTAAACTGAAGTTTCAGGATCTGGCACGAGTTGAGAGATTCCAGTTGGTGAAGTCTCTCACTGGGTGAAGACTACCAGAGGATGTTCCAGTGAGTCCTCATGTCATTAAAATGATGGGTTACGTTGAAAACCTGGGGAAACTGGATTGTCCTGTCAGCTTAGAGTTGGCAACTGACATCATTCTGCAGTCACTGCCGTCAAGCTATGATAAGTTCATTAAGAACTATATCAAGAAAGGCTTGACGAAGACGTTGACTGAGCTGCATGGCATGCTCAAAACAGTAGAGCAAGACATCATAAAGGGTAAAAGATTTGAGAAATCTTGTGTTGGCAAGGGTAGAGGCAGGGCCGTCCAGATTTGGAATCAGGATAAGCCTGTGTCATCTTATAAGCCCAAGTCCGGCCCATCTGGTGTTAGAAAGTGCTTCTATTGTAATGAGTATGGGCATTGAAAGAGAGATTGCATTAAATTCTTGGAAGATTCACAAGAGATGAAGAAGATGTATGGTACTTCTTCTTCAGGTATTGTGTTATTAATTCAAGTTCTACATATGTATTGGATACTAGTTGTGGTACTGATATTTTGGAAATATGCAAGCCTAAACAACAGTAGAACGTTGAAGAAAGGACAAGTGGAACTGCGTGCCTGGTATGGAGCAATGGTTGCTGCATAAGCCGTAGAGATTCTCTACTTGTAGGAGCCTTTCAAGCTTGGTTTTTGAATTAAGTAATTGCTACTATGTACCTGCTTTATGCAGAGATGTCTTTCATTTTCTTGTAAGAATTTGAATGTTTTTCATTCTGATAAAAGACAACTTTTGCTCTTTTGATCTTAATGAAATATCATATGGTAGCACCCCTTTTGAAAGGGTTTTATATCTTAAACCAACATACGCTTAAATATAACATAAATATCAAACGACTTGAGTCTGATGACTTGAACTCGATTTTTCCTCGGCATAGTCATGTTGACCAAATAGAGTGAAACGGCTTCAGAAGTTCCATAGTTATGAGCTTCAGGTTCATTTGATTGTAAATCAATTGAGACATGAATTCTGCTTGCTGGGCCAAATGACTAAGGCTTCTTTAGCAGAGCTAAAGAAACGGGCCAGAGACATGTTGGGCTTTACACATACTGATGTATGCGGCCCGATGAACATTAATGCCAAAGGAAATTTTCTGTACTTCATTGACTTATTGATGGCATCAGTAAGTATGGCTGTGATCTTTTGATGAGACACAAGTTGGAATCCTTTGAGGAGTTCCAAAATGAAGTATAGAAACAATGTGACAGAAGTATTAGAATCTCTCGATTGAATCGAGGAAGAGAATACTTGAGTCAACAATTGGGTGATCATCTAAGTGAGTGTGAAGCCATATCACATCTCTTTTCTCCTAGAAAACCTTAATGGTGTTTCTGAGAGAATGAATCAGACCTTATTGGATATGCTCCGATTAATGATGAGTCACATGAATCTTCCATTATTCTTTTAAAATACGCTCTAAAATGAACATGTTTACGCTAAATAAGTTTTCTATTAGAATCAGTGAAAAACACCACATTGGATGTGGACTGGGTGATTTCCAAGTATGTTTTTCTGATTAATTGGGATTGCAAGGTTTGTGTAAGGCAGTTGTCAACAAACAAACTTGAACCTAAATCTGATAAGTGCTACTTCGCTGGTTGTCCTAAGGAAACCGAGGCTTAGTACTTTTGCAACCAATCCGAGAACAAAGTTTTGTTGTTCGGAACTCTGTTTTTCCAAGAAGAACAGTGGGAGTAAAAGTACAGCTCGAAGAAATTCGAGAAACACAGGAGGCTGTTCAACCTGTTGAGGGAGAGCAGCGGTTAGATCTACAGAGTGCTGTAGGATCTACACCTGTGGAGCCTGAAATTCGCAGATCCGAAAGGATCCATCACTAAATTGAGGGTGATTCCTCGTGACCGATTGTCGTGATCCGTTGATCATTGAAAAGTGATGCGCATGCGAAATTCAAAGAAGCGATGGTGAGCCCCAACTCCGAAAAATTGGCTAGTTATGCATGTTAGCTTCACTGGTTGAAGCAAGCATCTTGGAGTTGGAATCTATGTTCTGTTAAAACGGTCAAAGGCTTTGACTCGATCAGGAACGAATAGAAACAGTGCGTTTACAAGTAAACTAGTGGAAGCGTAATTGCAATTCTCAAACTGTATGTTAAGAACGTACTTAATCTCATAAACGACGTTCCGACGCTAAAGTCTTGCCAAGATTTGGGTCGTAAGTCAAAATTTAACGATAGACATGGGAGAAGTCGCGTGAGTTCTTGGAATATGGATCCATTGAGATGGATCAGAAGAGCTAATTGGATCGTGTCAGAACCATTATGGTTATAAGGTACTGGACAGTTCCAATATGCATGATTCCAAGAATGGCTTCACACCAAAGGTCTTATGGCAATGATCTTAGCAAGATGAAGTGTCTTGGACACTGGCTGAGCTAGTGTCTATGAGTGTGATTCCTTTTGCTTATGTAATAGAATCCATCATGAATGCCATATTTGCGCTCGTCTAAATGCAGCTAACGCATAAAGCATGACGAGTAGATACCAATTTGTTCCAGTAAGAGTCACTGGACAGTTGTAAAGGAATATCCCCAAGTGTTTGAGAAACACCAAGGATAGGTTCTTGTATAACTGAGAAATAGACGAATCAATTATGAGTAGTTAGACGGACAAAGATGATTCCCGGTTCCCACCTGGTTATGTCATTTTGCCTGTGTAACGGTACCGTCTGTTGGAGAGGTTTCCAAGCAGAGGACCGTAGAATAGTGCTCATTAAAGAATAGCGGTGTGGTTTGTTGGAATGGTTCCAAGCAAGAACACCGCAGCATCACTCACAACCTAAGCACGGGTTGAACACTGTTGCTGTAGGTACTAGACATCTGAAGACTTGGTCTTGATTCTAGTGGGAGTTAGTTTAGTTATGATGTTCAGATAAATATATGTGGTCATGTTTATGAAAACCTGACATCAACATTATTTGAATATTGGATAATTAAATAATGGTCCAAAAATAAGTTCATGTCATATTATAGGCCATCAAGTTGAGGACTTGATCATGAAACCCTATAAGTAACAAATGACATAAATTATGATGTGTCCCTAGTCGAGGTTGTTAAAGTGGGACAATAACAACCGCGAGAGACTAGCTTGTGAGGTGACTGTTGACTAAGTTTCATGGAGTCAATGATATGAGTATCACAGTCAGTCACATAGATATATGTTGGTGAACATATGATCGGACGTGACCCGCTAATGAGAAGTCTCCAGGATAGTTATATCTGTGTCATGAGAGGTTCTCATTACGACTATTGAGTATAGTCCTTAGACCTGAGTTCATCATGCTTTATTGCATATGAATTGGTGCACCTTGACCTTGTCAAACGTCGATCCGTAACTGGCGGCTATAAAGGCACTGCTCAGGTGTATCATGAAGTGTGTAAAGGAACAGGGATGTAACAAGATGGGATTTGTCCCTCCTGAATAACGGGAGATAAATATCTCAGGGCCTATCGAAGATTTTATGCTGAGAAAATGTGTGGCCGCACTCAAACGAACTGTAGTTCAATTTTTTGTTTTGTTCAGTATAGATCAGGAGTTCGATAAACATGATATTGGCTTAATAAGAATGACACTAATCTTGTCTTATACCAAATCGAGATGTAGAGACAAAAGGATTGTAGGAATTGATGATTCCAGTACAAGTGGGAGATTGTTGGGATTATGTCCTGAAATCACACTTGTACTCACTCCTGATAATAGTTGTGTATCGAGATCAATCGTTTGTATAATACTGGTGATTGTAATGCTTTGCTAGAAGCCTCTTGTAATCTGTAAGTTGTAGACTTACTGCCAGTATTATATGATCCTATAGGGTCACACACCTAAGCAATCTGGAAGCTAACATATGGGAATGATCATTTGATAATGATCACGTTGATGTGTATTGGATACACATTGACATAGAGTTTTATGATGTATGTGTCGATCGATACATGAGTGTGTTGATCGATGCAGGCTTTTCGGGAAGGTGTGTCGATCGACACAGTAAGTGTGTCGATCGATGCATATCGGGTTTTGACATAAACGAGTCGGGCTTCTCCGACGGTTTAAGGATGTCATTTCCAGGTCGATATATAAAGGTTTATATGTTCGACCTGAACCCTAGCTGTCACTGGAATTCTCAGAGAGAAAAGCAGAGACATCGAAAACTCATTCCCTGAATCCGGCACTAGCATCCCGGCGTTCCAGGTTGTGTGAGTGTGTGCTTGGTAGAGGCAAAGCACTTGATTCGCTAGATCTCGTTCACCATTCCATTCTGCTGCCAGATCTGAGGTAAGAACGAGGTTGGTAATTTCAATATAACAAACCCTAGATCCAAGGGGATCCAACAAAGGTGATGTCTGATTGCCGATAGAACTTCATACATTCCATTGCCCAAATCAGAGCTTCAAATTCTGCATGAAGAAGAGACAAACTTGTTCTAATATTCACTGCTCTCATCATCACGTTCACTCCTTCATTATAGCTGTACCACCCTTGTCTTGAGAAGGAATATCTTCATTTCCATGATCTATCCACAAAACACCAGTGTCCCTTTTGTTCTATCCCATCTTCTCCAATCTGTATGTCTCCTTGACTTTCCACTGATTCTTTGATCTTCCGAGATTGAGCATCTCCCCATGTTTCAGATTCTAATTCTGCCATTCTCAATGTTTCCTGAGGATTTCGATCCATGTGGTTATGAACCATCTCGTTCCTACTTTTACATATGTACCATAAAATCCAAGGATAGTGATTGTTATTATTCCCCATTGGTAATATCCAAAAAAGATAATCCATGTTTACCAATAAAGATGTTGAAGGAAATGTTTCCGGATTTGTGGGATTCGTGAAAGAGCCCAAGTGTGAACTGCTGGTGGACAGTCAAATAATAAATGATTAATAGTCTCCTCCTCAACTCCACATATTACACCACGTGTGTCGCATTGTATTCCTCTTGTTTTCAAATTCTGAGAAACTACTAAGCATCCTGATAATACCTGCCATATTAAATGTTTGATTTTAGGTGGACATTTTGTCTTCCATGAATAGGCTTGAAGAGACTTAATAGTCGGTCCAATAAATTCCTTGTTCTCCCTGAAATCTGAAACCGTTATTTCCGTATAATAACCTGATTTAACTGTGTATTTACCAGATTTTTTAAAAAACCATCCATTCGAAGTCCGGGCGACTCTGATGACTAAACGGAATGCTCATAATTATGGCTGCATCCTCAGGCTCAATGACCGTCTCTATCAATCGTTTTTTCCTGTACTTGCTCTGATGATCAATCAACTGATCCACTGTAGTTAGATTTAGGGTAGTGTCAATTTTTTGTTTTGCTGGTCTCGGGCGATAGGATGGTATCTATGGGTCATTCCATATAGAAATGAATTGTCCCGTTCCCACCCTCTTAATAAGTCATTTTTAAGCAGAGATCTAGCTGATATAATACTCCTCCATTGTTTAAAAAAATAGAATTCCACTTTGTTTTTAGGATTGGCTCACGACAATCCCGAATCGGGCCGAGAGACATGATGTCTCAGACATCTATCAGGCCCAATTTTTCCATAACAGAGGTGTCACCACATAGATAAGAAGTTCACATTACTTATTGATATGCTCGAGTTTTAAATCCCTAGATCTACACTGCAAGTGCACAGACGTGACTAGTAGTATATAGGGGTCGGATCCACAGATACTCAAGAATCTTACGATAGATTATAGAGGTTCGAATTAAGCTAAGCAGTGCATAGATTATAGCAGTAAATAGAGAAAAAAGTAAATCAAACGGTTTGTAATCAATCAAGCGAAGCGTCAGGTCAAGGGAGTTCTCAGAAAATCAGGAATATATATTAATCAATCAATCATGATCAAATTAAGTACCATTCTAGAACTTGAATCACAGAAGCATAAGAAATCAACTTTCGTTGCGAGTTCTAGAGATCCTAAACATGCATTAATCTCAGGTTCGTTCGTTCACAATTTTCCTAAGCCAAATTTCTTTGCAATAGATCAATTGCTCATCTAGGTTCTGTCTAGCTAATTAACTAACTGTCGTTGCGGAAATAAACCTAACATCATAAATCTGGGTAGCTGATTTAAATTAAGCATTAAGAACAACCCTAGATGAAGAACTAGAAAGTATGATATCCTATAGATTGATTAACCTAATATTCCATGAAATACCTAATGAGAATCCCTAAACCTAACTGGAGAACTACTCAAACATGGTGTTCATAACAAAAGACATGATGAATAGAAATCCAAATAACATAAAAGAAGTAAAGAAACAGGGGTTCAAAATCTCTTCTCTGTCGAGTACAAGACCAGCCCCAAAATCTCTCAATCTCTGATAAGCAAAGCCTAGCCTAAACAATGGCTTAAAAACCCTAATATAATAGTTTAAACATGTTTTGGGCTTCTTTATAATTATGAGAAACTTCTGGGCCAAGCTACAATTTCCACAAATCTTCATTAATTCAGCAAGAATTATCTGATGGCGTCATGTGTCGATCGATGCCACAGAAGTGTCGATCGACACATGCATCCAATATCGTCTCTAACTTCTTCTTCTCGCACAAACTCTCCAAATAGCTCCAGAATGCGCGATAATGTCCAAATATTCTCCAAACGTAGCTAAACCTGTAAAACATATGAAAGGACTCCAAAACACACTAAAAGACTCAATAACAAAGACTTATATAATGTTTAAAAACCCTAAAACCATTATATATCAACTCCCCGCACTTAGCCTTTGCTTGCCCTCAAGCAAACAGAAAACCAAGATCAAGAGAAGAAGTTTGAAAACTTCAGAAACTCGTTTGATCGTAGGAGTACTACACTCAGATTCCCCTTAGTAAGCTACATGAAAATGAACCTGCAGACATCAAGACCAACATGTACTTCCCCCACACTTAGCAACTGTCCTAAGTGAACTCCACAATCACATTTAGAGCATTCAAATTCACCATACTGACTCTTAAGATCTAATAAGTGCGGTCTCACCTAGGGAGTATCGATCAAAGAACACATGGACTCTTACTCTATTAGCACCTGACCACCATACTATCATTTTCTGGTTCCTTTCTTCTCCTTTTCCTTCCTTAGCAACTGATTTTTCCCATTGGGTATCATTTTATTTTTTTCTATCAGTACTCTTCCCGCATTGGGGTGTACTTTGGACACATTCCATGAATGCACAGGAGGTAATAGGAGTCTCTACCACTCCCGTGATCACTTCGGGGCTACTAGCTCATCCGCAGTTTATTTCTTTTTTTTTACTTTAAGGAAGGGGAGAAGGGAACCATACTTAGACAAGTTTAAAAGCTTTGTCAGAACTAACAGAGGAATCCAACTCAAAGTATACCAAGACCCTAGGTGAGAAAATTAAGTCAAGTTAAAGTGAAGTCTGTAATGGATCCTCTGAATACCTGAAGTGATATGGGTGTCCTCAGTAGGCTGATCTGTGTGGGGTTTTCTAATTAGTCATAGATCATATGCAAACTCATCCAATGGTCACTTAAGTTCCTGCAAGTGTAGTGATCTCCTCAAAAAGTCCTTGTTTCTTACTCAAATTTGACTCGATAAAACAACTGGACTGACTCTAAGAAAAACAAAAAACGGTGTGTCAGTAGCTACCTCCCCCACACTTAAACAACACTATCTGCAGTGTTATAGAAGTTTGGGCTCGGTGAGAAACAAGAATCAGAATGAACAAATTCCGAAAAAATTCAGAATACTTACCTGTCGTCGGATTGTGTCGATCGATGCTCAGGACCACATCGATCGATGTAAGTCGTGTTTGCTCGCTCGCGGTTTTCGGAATAACCGCATCTTGAACCGCAATTACTTATGACCTGTTCTCACGCCTTGAACACACCAAAACAAAAAAATCAAAGCAAACAAAAACGAAAAATAAAGTAAGAACAGACTCACCAGTGGGTTTCCTCCCACTCAGCGCTTGTTTTAAGTCATTAGCTTGACCATGGGAGAGAGATCAGACTAATGGTGGATTCATCAGAGATAGTGAGTGTCTCTTCATCCAAGGTGGTGTATAAGCAGTATGATCATGAGACTTCCCAAGGAATGAGCGAATGGAACCAGGGTGGGAGCGAAGCTTGGGTGTGATACTGCGTTTTCGTGCATTCACAGCAAATGGATTAGGAGGTTTAAGTTTAGAGGAATCATACCTTTTCTTGAGTGGAGGAGAGATGTTTGGAGCTTTCTGCTTAGTAACACTTGCAGGCTCTGAAGATGTTAGAGCAGGTTCAGGATGAACCGCCATCTTCTCTTCTCCAATCTGAATCTCTGGCTCCACCTCAAAACTGTAGCTTTGTCCATTAATGGTGGATCTCTGCATTTTATTCATCTTGAACTGCAAAGGCTTATCTCCAAGGTGAAGATCAATCAGAACATGTCTCACATCGATCCCTGCTCCAACAGTAGCTAAGAAGGATCTACCAAGCAGCATATGATCATCCGGTTCAATCTCATATTTCAGCACCACAAAGTCTGTTGGAGTGAAGTAGTTTCCAATTCTAATAGGAATGTCCTCCAAGACTCCATCTTGAATCCTCTTCGATCGATCAGCTAGGATAAGAGAGATCCTAGTAGGCTGGAAATCCATCGGTCCCAATCTCACAGCCATAGAGTATGGCATGAGATTCACACAAGATCATAACTCACATAGAGAACGCTTAAAGCTGTCCCTAAATATGGAACAGTCTAGCACAAAGACTACTTGGTTTGGAAGCTTCTGTGGGATCTGGTTCTGTAGCACTTCATTGACTTGCTTGGATAGCACCAACACCTCTTCTTTCAAATCTCCATCTATAGAGATCATCTTCTTCCATATCTCTCCAAAGAAGGGTGTTTCTTCAGAGCATCAGCTTATGAGATCTAAATCAGCTTCTTATCCATCACTTCCTTGCAATTAGCTTCATCTAGCTCATATTTGGACCTCTTAGGAGCCTTAGGATTGGGAAAAGGAGGTTTACATACTCGCTCAGGGAAATTTTCAGGTTTCTGGACTCGTCTGCGATTAGCGTCGATCGATGCAGTTGGAGTGTCGATCGACGCTTGTTGTTCAAAAACATATTCATCTTCGTGTCGGGTATGTGTCGATCGACATTAAAGGTGTGTCGATCGACACTCGTCGCAGATAGAGACAATTCATCGAGAAAAGCAGATATGATGTCTTCTTCCTCATTCATGATATCAACCTCATCCTCTACAATAACAACATTGACATATTGCTTCTGATCAGATCTTCCAGATCCATTTTTCCTTGCGCTGTTCCAGCAGTCTATTGAACCTAAACATCTAGCTTCTTCACATGAGTGCTCAGAGACTCAATCTTCCCATTCAAATCCAGGTACATAGCTTCTATCTTTCCATTGAAGTCCACTATACTCTTCTGCTGACCTTCCAAGAGCTGTTCCAACAGACCCATCATCTTATCTGGATGCTCATTTTGGGGAGGAGGAGTCTGATATGAAGAAGAACCATAATCTCTGGAGAATGAGCTGTTCTGCTGAAATGGTCTCTGAAATGCAGACTTAGGTGTGTAACCAGAAGTCTGTCCCTGCTGATTTCCATATCTTTGACCCTGATACCCAGCTCCAGCTATGTAATTGACGTCCTCAGTCTCATCAACATCTGCAGCAAAATGGACTTGCTTCTTTCCAAGTAAGATGCTATGAACAAAATCAATCTTGTTCTTCATTTCTGCCATCTGTGAGCTATCAGCTTTTCCACCAGATTTCTGCCTTTCTAGATCAGCGTTCTTAGTGCTATTGCTGCACACCAAATTCTCAATCAGCTCCGTGGCTTCCTTTGGAGATTTAGTGTTGAAGTTACCATTGCTTGCATCATCCAAAGCCATCTAATACCACAAATCAACTCCTCTGGAGAAAATGCTCAGTATCTGAACCTCAGAGAAACCATGATGAGGGCGATCTCTATGGTACATCTTAAACCTCACCCAAGCTGCTTTCAAGGCCTCTGTAGGTCCCTGTTTGAATGTCAAAAGCTCCTGTCTAAGCTGATCAGGTCTAGCATCATCATAAAAGTGCCTTAGAACTTCCTCTTATCTGCATCCCAAGTAGTCAGAGTGAAGGAATTTCTAGCAGATCCTAATCCAATTAGGCAGCCCTAGGTATAAATTCCAAGCCTAGGATCTAGGGTTCATGTAATTGAATCATTGGGATCTCAGAATTACCTGGTGATTAGCAGCGGAAGATTTGCAGATAATCGAGATCACGAAGCACCTCAAACGCTGTGCCTCTACTGGTATCCACACGCACACAAACTGGACAGGAGGGATGCTAGTGCCTGAAAGAGATCTAATCTCTAGAGAGGTTTCTATCTCGTTCTGGTGGCTGTGAATTAGGTTAGCCTCAAGTTTAGGTCGACCATATATCTTATATATGTCGACTTAAACCATAACAGAATTAACCAACGATTAAACCAAATTAATCTGATTAATCCGCGAGTTGCATCGATCGATGCACTATCTGCATCGATCGACACTGCCCCAGAATATTGATATCGAATGCATATCAAATATGCATTCACCAGATCATTACATTAATGATCAACCTCGTCTTCAACGTCCAGTTTGCTTAGGTGTGTGACCCTGTAGGATCATATAACACTAGCAATGAGTTCTAAACTCATTGATCATAAGTGGCTTCTAGCAAAGCATTATGACTACCTAGTGTCATATGATTGTCTCATCTCGACAATACGACTTTCACTTGGAGTAAGTACAATAGATTTCAGGACATTCCCAACAATCTCCCACTTGTACTGGAATCATCTATTCCTTCAATCCCTTCGTCACTATATCTCGATTTGGCATAAGGCAAGATCTGTGTCACCCTTATTTAGCCAAGAACATGTTCATCGAATTCCGATTTATACTGACAAGACAAACGACTGACAATCACCTCGTTTGAGTGTGGCCACACATTTCTCAGTATCAAATCTTCGATGGGCCCTGAGATATTTATCTCCTGTTATATAGGAGGGACAAATCCCATCTTGTTCCATCCCTGTTTCTTCACACGCTTCATGATACGCCCAATCAATGCCTTTTATAGTCACCAGTTACGGCTGACGTTTGACAAGGTTAAAGCGGACCAATTCACATGTAAGAAAACATGATGAACTCAGGTTTAAGGACTATACTCAATAGTCGTAATGAAAACTCTCATGACACTTATATAACTATCTCGTAGAGTTCTCATCAGTGGGTCATGTCCGATCCTGTGTTCTCCAACACATATCTATGTGATTGACTTTAATACTCTTATTAATGACTCCATGAAACTTAGTCATCAGTCACCTCACATACTAGTCTCACGCGGTTGTTAATGTCCCACTTTAACAACCTCGACCAGGGACCAACATAATTTATGTCATTTATTATCTATAGGGTTTCATGATCAAGTCACATACTTGATGACCTATAAAATGTCATAAACTACTTTGGGACTATTATTTAATAACCATTATTAAATAATACAGATGTCAGATTTCAATAACATAATCAAATTATGTTTATACGAACATCATATCATAACTAAAATTAATAACGATGACTCCCACTAAAATTAAGATCATATCTTAAGACATCTAATGCCTTTAGCAGTAGCCTGACCCTCATTCGCCCTTGCTCAGCGTGTGTCGAAAGACACTGCGTCTTGCTAAGAGTAATACCAAGAGTCATTTGCACGAAGCCCTTCTTGGAATCCTGCATATTGGACATGTGCAAGGCCTTATCACTATAAGTATCTTGACACAATCCAATTAGCTTATCCAATCTATTTCTATAGATTCTTATTCCAAGAATGTACACGGTTTCTCCCATATTTTTATCGAAAAACAACTTTCGAATCAAGTCTTAACAGACTGAAACAATGGAACTTCATTTCCGAGAAGTGGTATGTTATCAACATACAATACCAGAAATGCAACTGCGCTCCCACTAGTCATCTTGTAAACATTCGGTTCCTCTTCATTTCTGATAAAATCAAACCTTTTGATTACCTTTTCAAAACGAAGATTCCAACTCCGAGATGCTTGCTTCAACCCATAAATGGATCGATGAGGCTTGCATATCTTCCTAGCTTCATTAGGATCAATGAAAACTTCAGATTATGTCATGTACACATTCTTTTCCAGAATTCCATTAAGGAAAACTGTTTTCACATCCATCCGCCAGATCTCATAACCATTATGAGTGGCGGTTGCTAGGAGAATCTGAATGGACATAAGCATGGTTTCTGGGAATAGGTTTCTTCATAGTCAATAGCATGAATTTACTTGAAACCTTTTGCCACCAACCTAGCTTTGTATATCTGAATATAACCATTTTCGGATTCAGCGGCTTTCAGCCATTTTCAGAGTCAAGACCCATCATTGCTTCTTCAAAATTCGCAGACCCGTCACTTTCAATGATCAGTAGATCACGACAATTGGTTACGAGAAATCCATATTTCTCGGGTTCGTGACGGATCCTTTCGGATCTGCGAGCTTCAGTTTTCTGTAAAATCGCGCACACATATCTCATATGTATACTTTTACCACGACCTAATTAACCAAGATTTAAACCGTAGTTAATTAAGTCATAAACCAAAATTAATATTTGGTTCGCGATCTGCGTCGATCGATGTAAATTTTGTGTCGATCGACACTTCTTCAGAAACTCGCCATTTAAATGTATATCGAATATACATTCACCAGATCCTTTATAAACTCTAGGCACCACAGGTGCAGGTTCTACAACTCTTTGTAGATCCAACTGCTGCTCTTCCTCATCAGGTTGAGCAGTCTCCTGTGATTTTCGAATTTCTTCGAGTTGTACTTTTACTCCCACTGTTCTTCTTGGAAAGAAAGTCTTTCTCAAGAAAACATAGTTCCGAGCAACAAACAATTTGTTCTCGAACTGGTTGTAAAAGTAACATGCCTTGGTTTTGTTAGGACAACCAATGAAGTAGCACTTATCAGATTTGGGTGTGAGCTTACCAGAGATTAAACGTTTTATATAAGTCTCGCAACTCCAAATCTCCATGATGGATAAATCAGAAACATTTACATTCCACATCTCATGTGGTATCTCTGTAACTGATTTTGATGGAACTCTATTTAAAGTAAACTCAGACATTTCTAGAGCGTATTCTTAGAAGGATAATGGAAGATCTAAGTGACTCATCATTGATCGAACCATATCTAATAAAGTCCGATACAGTAGGAGTGAATTGTGAGACACTTTCACAATCTCTCAGATGATCACTAAATTCTTGACCTAAGTATTCACCTCCATGATCTCATCGTAGAGGTTTAATACCTTTGCCAAATTGATTATGTACTTCATTTTGGAACTCTTTGAACTTTTCAAAGATTCTGACTTATGTCTTATTAATAAGACATAACTGTACCTACTGAAAATATCAGTAAAAGTAATAAAGTACTGAAATTTTCCTCTAGCACTAGTGCTCATTGGCCCATATACATCCGTATGTATAAAGCCCAATAAGCCTCTGGTCCTTTCATTTTGTTCGTTCGCAACCTGTATCGACCGACGCACCGTTTGTGTCGATCGACACTTCTTTTGTTGAAAGGAGCATTCGTCGTTTAACCCTATAAACAAGATTCACTATACTCATTATGATTCATAATCAAATGAGCCCAAAAGCCCATCACTATGGAGCTTCTGAATCTGTTTCTCATTTATGTTGCCCAAACGACAATGCCAGGGAAAAGATTTGATTCGTATCATTTGACTTGAATCTCTTGGTATTAATGTTATAGTTAGGCACATTCTTGTTTAGAACATAAAGTCCATTCTCTAATGGATTGCTACTATAAAATATATCACTGTAATCAAATGAATAACCCTTATTCTTAACTTGAAAACTGATATCCTTCCATATCCAAACAAGGAATAGAAATAATCTTTCTGCTCATAGCAGGTACATAGTAGCAGTCTTAAGTTCAAAACATGCCATAAAAGGGAAAAACAAATGAAATACTCCTATGGTTAATGCAGCAACTCTTGCTCCATTCCCACTCATAGGTCCACTTGTCCTTTCTCCATAGTCCTACTTTTGCTCAGGCCCTGCACATTTTCACAAAATATGAGTACCACAGCTGGTATCCAATACCCAATAAGTAGGACTATAAGAAGTAACATTTACTTCTATAACATAATACCTGAAGAAGAAGTCTCGTACGTCTTCTTCAGCTTCTCATAATCTTCCAAGAATTTATTGCAGTTTCTTTTCAAATGCCCATAACCATTACAATAACGACACTTAACATCTTCAGAAGGACTGGTTTTAACCTTAGGAGCATGGCCAGACTCGCTTGGATTCACAATCGAGCTCGTCTTGCCATCACCTTTGTTCTTACCAAGTTTCTTAAACTTCTTACCCTTTTGTACCATAAGGACATCTGGGGTGTCCTTCTTGATGTTAGGTTCAACAGTCTTAAGCATCCCATGCAATTCAGTCAACGTCTTTGTCAAGTTGTTCATGTTATAGTTCATAACAAATTAATCATAGCTTGACGGCAATGACTGTAGAATGATGTCAGTAGCCAACTCTTGGCTAATGGGACAATCCAGTTTCCCCAGGTTATCAATATAACCCATCATCTTAATGACATGAGGACTAACTGGTTCACCATTTGGTAGCTTGCACTCAATCAGAGATCTTACCGTCTGGTATCTCTGAGTTCGTGCCTGCTCCTGAAATATACTTTTCAGGCCAGTGATCATCTCTATTGGCGACTCCACGTACTCATATTGCTTCTGCAATTCCGAGTTCATGGTAGCCAACATGAGACAACTCACATCCACCACATCATTAGAATGCTTATCCCAAGCATCCTTATCTGACTGCCAGGCATTGGCTTGGTACTTCTTGGGGAGAACTTTCTCAAGGACATAGTCCTTTTTCTCCTGTTTGAGAACAATTCTCAAGTTCCGATACCATTCAAGAAAGTTTGATCCATTTAACTTGTCCTTCTCAAGGACGGATCGCAGGGAGAAATTGTTACGATGGTTTGTGCTAGACATAGCTGGAAAAACAAGGGAGGTTTAGTTATGATGTTCAAGAAATGAGAATTCTTAACAATTAAGAAAACTCGCATTATATTCAAACAATGTTTCCTCAGATGAATATAATGATCCAAGACCCATACTTCACTAAACTTGAGTGAGCCACTGGCTATCACCCAAATTTTAGCTATCTAGGTAAGTAACAACCTTGCTAGTTACATCCAATATAACTCTTGGTTGTGGATTGACATCTCATGTCAAATCCACCTGATGTCTCTGAGCCCAAAACGATTTTGATGGCCCAGTCAAGTAAACCAATCTCTTCAGTCATGTAATTGTTGATGTCTTGCACTGCAAGTCCATCAACACGATTACCTCCTGTCTTACTCATGAAATTGTGGACATCTTGCACTGCAAGTCTATCGCACAATTAAATGGGTCTTGACAGTTGACAAGATTGGAAAGACATCAAGCATCACTTGATATTTGGTTGAGGAACGGAACCATTTAAAACCCTCAGTTTTATTATGTTTTAATTCTTCTAATTAAATGATTTGTCTTGCTTTGGTTCTGTGGTTTCAGGTTCCATAACCTAAACCATCGAATCTGGTGTCGACCGACACTACTTTAGTGTCGATCGATGTAGATTAACCAAAACCAATCTGCGATAACCGATCATTCCAATTGATCCGGTTTTGAGTACCGGTCAGTGTCGATCGATGCTACATTAGCATCGGTCGATACCAACCCAATCGCAATAAACCATTCTTAGTGTTTAACCAGCATTAACCAAGCTCGATAACCGGTCCAATCCAATTGAACCGATTCATCAATCTCGCGAGGTCTGTGTCGACCGACACAACTCTTGCGTCGATCGACACCATGCGAAAAACCCTAAAACGTTTTTCGAACAAAACCCTAAACTAGGTTACTTTGATCAAAACGAGTTTTAGCAAGCTTGTATCAATCATACAGAGATCCAGATTCAACCAATATAATCAACATGCTACAGATTTAATGGAACCCTAAAGCTCTGATACCACTGAAGGAATTTCTAGCAGATCCTAATCCAATTAGGCAACCCTAGGTATAAATTCCAAGCCTAGGATCTAGGGTTCATGTAATTGAATCATTGGGATCTCATAATTACCTAGTGATTAGCAGCGGAAGATTTGCAGATAATCGAGATCACGAAGCACCTCAAACGTTGTGCCTCTACTGGTATCCACACGCACACAAACTGGACAGGAGGGATGCTAGTGCCTGTAAGAGATCTAATCTCTAGAGAGGTTTCTATCTCGTTCTGGTGGCTGTGAATTAGGTTAGCCTCAAGTTTAGGTCGACCATATATCTTATATATGTCGACTTAAACCATAACGGAATTAACCAACGATTAAACCGAATTAATCTGATTAATCCGCGAGTTGCATCGATCGATGCACTATCTGCATCGATCGACACTGCCCCAGAATATTGATATCGAATGCATATCAAATATGCATTCACCAGATCATTACATTAATGATCAACCTCGTCTTCAACGTCCAGTTTGCTTAGGTGTGTGACCCTGAAGGATCATATAACACTAGCAATGAGTTCTAAACTCATTGATCATAAGTGGCTTCTAGCAAAGCATTATGACTACCTAGTGTCATATGATTGTCTCATCTCGACAATACGACTTTCACTTGGAGTAAGTACAATAGATTTCAGGACATTCCCAACACAGAGTCCCAGGTGGAATCTGCTTCAGCCAATTTGCAGCTTCTCCTCCAAGAGAGTGCGGGAAAAGCTTACAATGCAGGAAGTCATAGCTCACTCCATTATGCTTCATTCCAGTGACTAAAGACTCAAAGTTCTCTATGTGATTCATAGGTTGCTCATGTGGGAGTCCATGAAAGAGGTGATGTCCTAGAAGCGTATAGTAAGAAGTCTTCAGCTCAAAGTCATTCCGTGGAAAAGCAGGAGATACAATCGCAGACCTGTTAGCATAGAACAATTAGGCATGTTGTAATCAGCAAGTGTCCTCCCATCTGGAGGATCAGGTGCTTTAGGCGGCTCTCCAGCTCGTGGATTCTCCTGTCCACCTTGAGCTTCTCCATTAGGTTCAGGCTGAACAATCTCCTGAACAATCATGTTCCCATCATCATCAAGTCTTTGACCATGCTCATTGCAGACATGGTTCTCTCCATCTCTCAGAACACCATGTTTATCTTGAATCAGGATCATAGCATTTTGATTTGCCATCTTAACCGGTTTCTGAGCTTTCCTATTTTTCCTTTCTCACCTTGAAAGTTCCTCAAGTCCGAGATTCACGAGCTCCTTGTCCGGATTACTCCTTAGTGTGCGATCGGGCATGAACTGTCTACTTCACGCAGAGTGTGTCGATCGATGCAGATCGCAAGCGTGTCGATCGGTTCCAAGTGAGCGTCGATCGACGCAGGGCGATTCTCGTCGAACCTAAAACGCAAAAACAGAGAAAACAGAAAATAAATTAGTAAAATAAAAACGAAAAGCCTAGTCTAAATTCTAAACTCAAATCTATCAAAGACTCAAAAGTGACTTAGGGGTCGGATCCACTGGCGTGACTAGTAGTCTATAGGGGTCGGATCCACTTAAAATAAATTTGTAAAATAAAAATGAAAAACTTGATATGCTCGAGTTTTAAATCCATAGAGCTACACTGCAAGTGAACATACGTGACTAGTAGTATATAGGGGTCGGATCCACAGAGACTCAAGAATCTTACGATAGACTATAAAGGTTCGAATTAAGCTAAGCAGAGCAGAGAATAAAGCAGTAAACAAAGCATAAATTAAATCAAACGGTTTGTAATCAATCAAGCGAAGCGTCAGGTCAAGGGAGTTCTCAGAAAATCAGGAATATATATTAATCAATCAATCATGATCAAATTAAGTACCGTTCTAGAACTGGAATCACAGAAGCAAACCAACTTTCGTTGCGAGTTCTAGAGATCCTAAACATGCATTAATCTCAGGTTCGTTCGTTCACAATTTTCCTAAGTCAAATTTCTTTGCAATAGATCAATTGTTCATCTAGGTTCTGTCTAGCTAATTAACCAACTGTCGTTGCGGAAATCAACCTAACATCATAAAATCTGGGTAGCTGATTCAAATTAAGCATTAAGATCAACCCTAGATGAAGAACTAGAAAGTATGAATCCCTATAGATTGATTAACCTAATATTCCATGAAATACCTAACGAGAATCCATAAACCTAACTGGAGAACTACTCAAACATGGTGTTCATAACAAAAGACATGATGAATAGAAATCCAAATAACATAAAAGAAGTAAAGAATCAGGGGTTCGAAATCTCTTCTCTGTCGAGTACAAGATCAGCCCCAAAATCTCTCAATATCTGATAAGTAAAGCCTAGCCTAAACAATGGCTTAAAAACCCTAATATAATAGTCTAAACATTTTTTGGGCTTCTTTGTAATTATGAAAAACTTCTAGGCCAAGCTGCAATTTCCACAAATCTTCATTAACTCGGCGAGAATTATCTGATGGCGTCATAGGTCGATCGATGCCGCAGCAGTGTCGATCGACACATGCATCCAATATCGTCTCTAACTACTTCTTCTCGCACGAACTCTTCAAATAGCTCCAGAATGCACCATATTGTCCAAATATGATCCAAGTGTAGCTAAATCTGTAAAACATATGAATGGACTCCAAAACACACTAAAAGACTCAATAACAAAGACTTATATCATGGTTAAAAACCTTAAAAACCATGATATATCACTTATCTCGACGGACATTAATCGTGAGGAAAACCTATATATACAACAAGTAAACTTTTGTTTCTCCGATGTGGGACAAGTAGTGATATGCATCGCAGTAAAAAAGGAAAATTGACAAGTTTTGTAATCTTAATTTGTGTTATTCATTCATTAGGCCTATATGAATTTATATAGTACAATGTATGATAGATCCTAATCCCATACAACTTAGGAGAATCTAAGATACAAGTTTATCAAATATATTTAGAGTTTATCTCTAATATTATCTCAATACCCCCCTTCAAGTTGGAGCATAAAGATTATGAATGCCCAACTTGAGAAAAAATGCATCAAACTTCTTTCTTCCTAATGCTTTCATTAGTATATATGCAAGCTGATTCGTTGTGGAAACGTGAATCGGTTTAACAACTCATCAAAGTATGTCATCTCTAACAAAATGACAGTCAAGCTCTACATGTTATGTTCTTTCATGGAAGAACGGATTGTTATTGATATGAATAGTTGGTTTGCTGTCACACATTATTGACATTGGTTCATTGTGTTCAAGTCCAAATTCGAACAACAATGTATTTAATCCTCTCAACTCGGCTGTGATTTTTGTCATAGCCCGATATTCTGCTTCTGCAGACGATCTTGAGACAATATCTTGTTTATTTGTTTTCCTTGAGACTAGAGAATCTCCAAACTGAACTATCCATCCTGTAAGCGACCTTCTAGTCAATGGATAAGCACCCCAATGAGAATCACACAAACTTGTGAGATGCATCCGCGAATTGGAACGAAGTAGTATCCCTTGTCCCAACGTGCCTTTTAAATACCGGACCACCTTCAATGCCGCAATCCAGTGTTCTACCCGTTGCTTGTGCATGAAACACAAGAGAACATGGATTGTATATGTTAGATCAGGCTGTGTAGCCGAAAATAGATCAGTCTTTTGGTATGTCCCTGGATCAGCTAAATACGCCCATCAGCTAAAGTTAACTGATGATTCTGATCAATAGGTGAGCCAGCCAGCTTACATCCAAGCAGACCAGCTTCGGCAACAATATCAGTAGCATATTTTCTTTGACAAAGATAGATGCCAGCCGAACTTCTAGCAACTTCCAACCCCAAGATGTATTTGACTAGGCCTAGATCTTTCATGTGGAAACAAGTCGATAGATATGTTTTGAATGCTTGAATCGCTTTTGGCGACGATCCTGATATTATTAAGTAATCCACGTATATCAAAATACGAAGTTGAATCCCATCTTTGAAGTATATAAATAGCGAGTAATCTGACCAAGTTTGTTTGAAACCGTACATTCTGAAGGCTTTAATAAGCTTTGCAAACCAACATCTTGGAGCTTGTTTCAATCCATAGAGTGACTTTTGGAGTCGACACACACATTTTTCTCCTTCTGATTTGAATCTTGGTGTCAATTTCATACACACTTCTTCATGAAGATCACCATGAAGAAATGCATTATGAACATCCATTTGGTGAACGTAATGGTTTTCCTTCGCGGAGATATCCAAAATAGGCGCACTATAGTCATCTTGTCTACTGGCGCGAATATATCGGTATAGTCAATCCCTTCTTCTTGATGATTACCCAATACCACGAGTCGAGCTTTGAACCGTTATATTGTTCCATCAGAGTTGTCTTTGACCGTAAAATCCATTTTCACCCAAGTGCTTTTTTCCATGGAGGTAACATCTCAAGCTCGATGTGTTGGCTGTTTCTAAGGACGTGATCTCTCGATCAACCGCTTCTCCCCATCGTTTATCTTGCATTGCTTCCGCATATGATCTCGGTTCAATAATCAATGTCAATGCCTGCAAGTAATTCCGATGTTTCTGCGAAACAAAGTTGCGGATAGGATATTGTGTACCTAAGGATGGCTGCGAAGTGAGTGTGTTTGTAGAGAGAGAAGAGGGTTGGCGTGGTGTAATAGTGTCGTGGATATAGTCTTTCAGTCGTGTAGATACTAATTTTTGCGTATGTCCTCTTCCAATGATTTGATTCTCGATAGTACTTTCTGATGCACCAGAATTTTTGCCTATGGCCATTCGGAATTTAATCGTCCATTCATCGGAATTGGATCCATTGAGTAATGGTTGAGATATAACCGCACCAGGATTGTCGTTAGAGCCGAGATCATATGGTGAACTTGTCTTGTATTTCTTATCGTTTGTTGTTGTTGAGAGAGACATCATTTATACTCTGTTTTTGGTGTATAAAAACGGAGCTCCTTTTCGTGAGAAGGTGCTTCCTTGCGATTGCAAGTGAAACAAATCGATTGTTTGAGTGTTTTTTTTCCATTACGGTTTGTCAGGATCTGATACCATGACAAGTTTTGTAATCTGAATTTGTGCTATTCATTCATTATGCCAATATGCCTTTATATAGTACAATGTATGATAGATCCTAATCTCATACAACTTAGAAGAATCTAAGATACAAGTTTATCTAATATATTTAGAGTTTATCTCTAATATTATCTCAATAAAAAATTCCATTTATTTATTTAACCCATCACTATCGAGGAACAAAAACTTGTTTGATTTAACTTTCAACTAGAGTTTGACCGCATTAAAGAAGCGCGGATAGATTTTTCTTTTAAAATTATAAATTATAAAATTTTAATTACTTTTTATTTTTATAATAAGTTTGTTAATTATTAACGCATTTTTATTAACTGGATATTATGATGATGAGGTGTTCAATGCGGTAATGCATTTAATAACTTTTTTGAAAATAATTTTATAATATTTTGTTTTTTTAATAAATCAGTCATTACAAAAGTTATGCGATATAAGTTTAATATGTATTGCGTTGATTTAAATTATTTATTTTATTGAACATCATATGCTTATATATGAATTTATTTGTGTTTTTAATACTTAATAATTAAATTTTTAATTTTATATAATTAAAATTACAGATTTATGAAATCAAATATGATAATTCGTTCATTTAACCTTTGGAATGATTTAAATTCACTTTAATGTTTCTATAATAAAAATTGGTTAATTTATCTTATTAACTCGTTTCCAATGAACATAAATCTTTTAAATATTCTTATAATCGAAACAAATCAATCTATATTTCAATCTTTCATATAGTAGTCTAAGTGTTTTGAAAATTTGATAAACAACCCGTAAAAAAGTGCAATCTTAAAAACATCAACTGCACTCTAACTCATCATATATTCGAATAATAAAAATATTGAATAATTTTAATATTTTATCAAATTATAAATATATCAACTGAAAATATTTAATACATTTTAACTCGTTTTCCATTAGGCAAAGTTTAATTTTAATAGTATAGATAGTTGAAATTGGTTAATCTATATTTCAACTCATTTTATAAGGGTCTAAATATAAATATTTTATATTTATTTTTATATATCAAAATGTAACTAAAGTTATTTTAAATAATTTTAATAATAAATACGAATTTAATAATTATTTTTAAGATATCGATAAATTAAAAATAGTTTTGTGACATTTATTATAATAAAAAATATATTTATATTTTTTTGAAAAAGAAGATATTGAAAACTATTATGAATATATTTTGCATAAAATTATAAATTAGAAAATATTTAGATTAAAATTTATTTACAAATTTTTATAATAAATACAAAATCAATAATTATTTGCTTAAGAAATCGAAAAAAATAAAAATGTATTTATAGGATTTTGTTATAATATAAATTTAATATTTATATTTAATACAAAATGATATTAAAAATATTATGAATATATTTTTCAATAAAATCATAAATTATAGTATATTTGGCATGACCCACATATAATCTAATTTATTAATCCGAAAATATCCTTAATGAATGATTTAAATCTCAAATAAATGCAATGGCACAAACCGTAATATAACACATGACTAAAGTTTTTATTTTTTGACAACATACATGACTAAAGGTTAATTTCAAAAAACTTTCATGTTTTAATAGCATAGATTATCACAAGAGAAAATATTCCAGTAGCCATGCTCCCATCTATAACTTGTCCAGTGCATCGACTTCTCTTTTCTTCATCTTTTTCCGCCAGTTTCCTTGCTGTTACTTGTCTCTGTCATCGCCAGCGACCGTCGTAACCTCCGACCGCAACATTAACGACCGGCTATCTACTCCAGCAGTTGTTGGAACCGGAAGACATCTTTTTCTAGGCAGTTCTCTCGCTTATCCCGGTAGGATAATCGAACAACTTTTCTTTCTTTTTTTGTATCAACTTATCGAACAATTAAGTGTTTGTTTTTTCGATATAAAATTTTCAGTTAGATTCAAAGTGTTTATCGTTGGTGACCGTTGTATTTAGTTGATGGTACTTTACTTCCACATATATTCTTAAAGAGAATTTTCTTAAGCCATTTTGATGAGTGGTTTTGTCTATCGTGGGACTCCAATGTAGGTCAAGATGAGGCTCAGGATTGAGAACTCGCGGGGAGAATTCATATCAGAGTGTAAATCAAAGGCTGTTCTTATTAAGAGTGTATAAGATTATTAGTGTATTTAGATTAAAGTCTCCTTCAGCTTTAATCAAGTTTACTAAATATAACTAGTATATGAACAACTCTTGTACATTCAATTTGGTTTAATGAGAAACCTTTTACATCAAAGTTAGTACGGTATCCGAGCTTTTTTTTTTAAAACAAAGCAACCGTAACAACCCATAAACTTGTTTGCATCTTCATCTTCTTCAATCTAAAATTTACGATTGACTTGCAATTGAGCTGCAATTGAGCTGCAGGATGTTCGATTTCACGTCACAATTAGCATCTCTATAACTCAGATTGTTTTTGCATCTCTTTTATCCTTATAGAAGATAGAAAAGGCGAACTCGAACAATCTTTCTAGTTACTTCGTTCTTTATTTCTATTTAATGGAATCCTTAGGGAAAGTATTTTGTTTCCACCGATCTAATTCATCTGAGTGAGTTTACAAGGGAAAGATTTCTCATCTCTATGGGATTAAATCCCGAGATATTCCAAAGAAAAAATAAATAATAAACTATTAAATTATGGAAGTCAAACCGATTATTGCGATTGCTCAGTATACCTACTCTAGATAATTGTTTAGTTTCTTGTTTTCTAGAAAATATATTATTCGGGATATAGTGGTATTTGCAAGACGGGAGACCCGTAGATATGGTCTTCAACCCATTAGGAGTACCCTCACGCATGAATATATGATAGATATTTGCATGTTCGCTTGGGTTAGCGGGAAGTCTTCTAGATAGACATTATCGAATAGCCCCTTTTGATGAGAGATATGAACAAGAGGCTTCGAGAAAACTAGTATTTTCTGAATTATATGAAGCCAGTAAGCAAACAGCCAATCCATGGGTTTTTGAACCTGAGTATCCAGGAAAAGCTGAATTTTTGATGGAAGAACGGGAGATCCTTTGCGCAGATGATTCTCTTTGTTCTTGAAGTAATCTCTTCCGAAATTTATTTGATCTTTCTCTTTTCGATTTCTATTTCTTGACCTCAGATTTGTGTTTCTCTTTCATTTCACACAAACTTTCTGTTATTTTGGAGCGATTGTCATCACAATCATCTTTGATTCTTGGTTTCAATGGCGTCTGATGGTTCCCAAACTCCGCAGTCGCAGATGACTGATCACTATAATAATCCGTACTTCCTTCATATCTCAGATCATGCAGGACTGGTTCTCGTATCTGATCGTCTTTCTACTGGTGCTGAATTCCATTCGTGGCGACGATCTATGCGTATGGCTCTTAATGTCAGGAATAATCTTGGCTTTATCGATGGAATAATTCTGAAACCATCTGAAAATCATTGAGATTATGGTTCGTGATCAAGATGCAACAATATGGTGGCCACATGGCTCATGAATTATGTATCCAAGAAGATCGGCTAGAGCTTACTTTTCATTTCCACAGCTGAAGGAATATGGAAGATATCATATCTCGCTTCAAACAAGGTGATGCACCTCATATCTTTGAGATTGAACAACGTCTAGGAAAGATTCAACAATCTAACTTAGATGTTAGCTCATATTATACAGAATTAGTGACCTTATGGGAGGAATATAGGAACTATGTAGCAATATGCACTTATGGAAAGTGTGAATGCAACGCTGCTTTGCTATGGGAACAGATGCAACAACGTAGCCGTGTTACTAAGTTTCTGATGAGATTGAATGATTCATATGAAGCTACTCGACGTCACATACTTATGCTGAAATCGATTCCATCAATATAAGAGGTTTTCAACATGGTAACACATAATAAGAGGTAGAAAAACATCAAACCAGTGCATAAGTCATCTGATAATGTGGTCTTTCATACTTCTGATAATCAATATGTCTCAGAAAGTCAACTCTCTTATGGTGGTCTGATGGAGAATGTTGCTTATGCCGCTATACATAATCAATTTCGGCCAAGGTCGCCTCGACCAGTCTGGACACATTGTGGTCAAATGGGTCATATCTTGATACCAGGATATAAGAGAAATCCTTCTTCTTGTCACCAGGCATCTCAAATACCTGTAATCGCATATAATCCAAGAGGGTCTTTCCATCCAAGTTTCAAAGCTCCTTTTTAAGCAGTGGCAGCAAATGTGGTGATTGAATCTGACCAACAATATCTACCTCAACCAGCTATGACCACTACAAATCTTGATGTTAATAGGATGACCACTGATCAAGTTCAGTCCTTGATTCAACAACTTGCAGCTCATGTCTCAGTTTCAAATAGTTAAGATACTTCCCCATTGCCTAATTCCACAATTACTAAACATGGTGTCATGGCGGTTCAATCTTCATATGGTACTGTTTCATTTCCATCTACTTCACTTCGTTTTGAAAATAATGAGCTAACCTTTCAACATCAGTGTCTTTCCACTCTATATTCTAATCTTCCTCATGGTAGTTGGATAAACGATAGTGGAGCCACGAGTCATGTCTGTTCTGACATAGCATTCTTTGATGAAATTTTAACTATCTATGGAGTTAAATTCTTTTTACCTAATGATACTAGAGTGGATATCACACACATTGGCACTGTGCATCTTAATCAATCTTTAGTTCTTTATAATGTTTTGCATGTTCCTTCTTTTAAATTCAATGTCATATCTGTTAGCAGTTTACTCAAATCAAGTCATTTCTCAGCTCATTTTTTCCCTGAATCATGTTTCTTTCAAGAGTATATTCAGGGCTTGATGATTGGTAGAGGATTTCTTCTTCACAATCTATATTTTGCAGCTTCACAAACCTAATCAGCATTCATCATATTCTAATTCATCAACCCACTTCTCTGGATCCTTGTTGGCTAATGGCGATCTTTGAAACCAATGCCTCGGACACCCATCTGCTGACAAGTTAAAGTTCCTATATGATATGCTACCTAAGTCTAGATTGAGTCTTACTTCTTCACATTGTACTGTCTTCCCACTTGCTAAACAAAAACGTTTACGGTTTGAGTCTCATAATAATAGATCATCTTCTCCTTTTGATCTTGTTCACTTAGATATTTGGGGTCCATTTGCAATAGATTCTGTTGAAGGTCATAATACTTTCTCATAGTTGTTGATCATCATACCCGTGTAACATGGATTTTCTTGATGAGAAATAAAAGTGAAGCATGAGCTTATTTTACCAAGTTCATTCAGCATGTCCAAACTCAATATAATTCTATGATTAAAGCAATTTGAACTGACAATGCACCAGAACTTGCTTTCATGGACATTGTTCATTCTCATGGCATTTTCCATCAGTTTTCTTGTGCTTATACCCCCAACAAAACTTTGTGGTAGAACGGAAACACCAACATTTGTTGAATGTGGCTAAATCCTTACTATTTCAGTCTGATATTCCTTTAGCATACTGGAGTGATTGCATTCTTACATCTGTTTTCTGATTAATAGAACTACATCTATGTTATTGAACAATGCAACACCATATGAGTTACTTTGCAAGAAGAAACCTGATTACTTATTGTTGAAATCATTTGTTTGTTTGTGCTATGTTTCAACTCTAGCATAATATAGACATAAGTTTAGTCCTCGTCCTAATAAATGTGTTTTCTTAGGATATTCAACATGTTATAAAGGTTACAAAGTATTACATTTGGACACGAATTTGGTGTCAGTGTCTCGTAATGTTGTGTTTCATGAATCTATATTTCCTTTTTAAACTCATCCTCATTTGTCGTCATCATCATCGTATGACCTGTTTAGTTCTACAATCATGCAATAATCAACTCATGTCATTACTGATTCGCATACATCTGTGTCCAATGCATCATCACAATCTAATGCATCTTCATCCCACACTAGCATTCCATCTACACATACTGAGACTGTATCTTCCGAGACGACCACTGTTTCATTACCTAATGCTCGGTCAAAACAAACATCTCAGGCTCTAAGGTACTTAGCTGACTATCATTGTTCTTTTACCCGTCTTTCTGACTCTTTACCTGATTCCCTAACTCCTTCTGAAAAAAAAATAACCATTCCCTATCCTTTATCATCTAATCTTTCCTATTCTCAGTTCAAATCTCCATATCAGGCTTATATCTTTTCCATTTCCATAGAAACAGAAACAAAAACTTTTAAACATGCCATAACATCAACACATTGGAATAAAGCTATGGATGTGGAACTTGAGGCTATGGAAATGAACAAGACTTAGAGTGTTGTCTCACTACCCCCACGCAAAATCATTGTGGGGTGAAAAAGGGTTTATACCATTAAGTACAATGCGAATGGTACTATAGGAAGGTATAAAGCACGCCTTGTCGCAAAGGGCTTTACTCAACAAGAGGATCTCTACTACTTTGATACCTTTTCTCCCATAGCAAAGTTGGCGAGTGTGAAGCTAATTATTGGATTGGCTGCAAGCTAGGTTGGAGTATATCTCAAATGGATGTTACCAATGCCTTTTTACACAGTAATTTGGAAGAAGAGATATATATGACCTTGCGTCTTGGTTATACTCCTGCTTTAGGTATTACATTACCTCCAGATCATGTGTGCAAGCTACATAAATTGATATACGGTCTGAAGCAGGCTTCAAGTCAATGGTACAAGTGCATATGCACTCATAAACGATGGGTTCTTTAGTCCTATTCCGACAATACCCTCTTTGTCAAGATGAAAGGTACATCATTCATTGCTTTACTAATATATGTGGATGACATATTGATAGTAAGTAATGATGATGCAGCTGTTAAGTTAGTAAAAGCTACTCTTGCTTCACATTTCAGGATTAAGGATCTAGGTCCTGCAAAGTTTTTCTTAGGACTAGAGATAGAAAGAAAGAAGTATGGTATTTATGTGTGTTAGAGAAAGTACTGTCTGGATTTGAATATCTGACTCTGGTTTACTTGGATGCAAGCCAAAGTCTGTTCCTATGGATCCGAAGGTTCCTTTATATCCAGACACATGAACACCTCTTGAGAATGCAAGACCATATAGAAAAGTTACTGGCAGATTGTTATATCTCTGCATCACCAAACCAAATATTATGTTTGCGGGTCATCGCCTAAGTCAGTTTTTATCAGCTCCAATGGATGCTCATATGCAAGCTGCACAACATGTTCTCAAATACTTGAAGAACAACCCTGGCCAAGGATTATTATACTCTGCAAATACTGCACTTTGTTTGAATGCATTTTCAGATGCGGATTGGGGTACTGATAAGAATGATCGGCGATCCATTACTGGTATATGTGTTTTTCTTGGAAATTCTTTGATTGCATGGAAGTTTAAGAAACATGATACATTTACTGGAAGCAGTGCTGAATCAGAGTATCGGAGCATGGTCGTGGCTACCAAAGAACTTATCTGGCTTAATCACTTACTGACAGACTTACACATCTCGACAAAGTCAAAGGAAAGCTCTTTTGTGAAAACAAAGCAGCACTACATGTGGCTAACAACCCGGTATTTCATGAGCGGATGAAACCTGTGGAAATAGACTGTCATACAACTCGAGATCAGCTCAAGAATAGCTTCCTCAATATACTGTATGTGCGAAAAGCGAATTAATTGGCCGACATCTTGACAAAACTGTTACACTCAGGGCCATTTCATTCTATTCTCAACCGAATGTTAATATCAAGTCTCTTTCTTTCTAAAGAAGATTCAGCTTGAGGGGGAGTATTAGGAGTGTATAAGATTATTAGTGTATTTAGATTAAAGTCTCATTTAGCTTTAATAAAGTTTACTAAATGTAATTAGTATATAAACATCTCTTGTACATTCATTTTGGTTTAATGAGAAATCTTTTACATCAAAGTTAATAGTTCTCTAGACACAAGAAAACATGTGATGTATGTTTCAAACGATGATGAGAACAAGGCTTTTGGCCTTGTTTTCACTATTCAGGACTCCTCCGTAAGGGTAGTAGTACACGTGAATCTGTCTTGCTGGTGCACATGAAATCTTTCGAGCTTTTGAGGTCATGTGGTGAATTTATAGTTGATTGAATGATATTACAGCATATCAAAGTTCAAAATTAGCCAATGTTGAATAGTTTACACTCTCAGTTGGAATGATATTAGTTTTACATTCTCAGTTGGAATTTATAGTTGATTAAATGATATTATAGCATATCAAAGTTATGAGTGAAAATGCGAGACCAATGTAATACAGAATGTGACACAAGGGTAATCTTTTCCAAAGACTGTTTATTGCAAAGCAAACAAAAGTTTCGCCTTAACAACCTAGTCTTCTTCCTGCTTTTCGATCTAACAATGATCTCAAAGCCTCCTAGATTCACCCTTAACACCAAGCTTGATTCTCTCCAAAGAACTCACAAACTTTTGCTAAAAGTAATCTTTCTATCTAAAGGTGCACCAAGAACAGATGCCTTAGATGACCTATTTATACATCATAGGTCATCGCTCTACTTCCTAATCCTCTTAGGTATATTTTCATTTATCTTTGTCTAGGAAAAAGCCTATTTTCCTAAACTCTTTTAAGTGCATATTTCATGCGTATCTTCACTGATCTTCATGTCCAGCTCAGCTACTCTTCTTTAGGTTCAGCCTTGTCAGCTCCTAGCATCCTTAGATTCCTTATCCATCAGCTCCAGCTCACGCTTTTCATCGTTGACTCAATCGTTGTTGCACATGTTGATTGATTCAGCATCTGTCGTAACTCATGTTCCAGCTCATTGCATCTTCAATCTCCCCCTTTTTAGCTTCGTGTGCCTCTCAAGTACCTATACTTCAATAAGATTATACACATATCTAGCCGAAGCACAAGAATTTTGTTTATCACAAGACTCGTTAAACAATCACACATTATAACATAAAATCCAAAATCCTTCATTGCAAAACATGAGTTGAACATTAAACCAACAAAAAGAGCAAGTTCTTAATCCAAACAAAATAAATACTACTCCCCCAGAATTCTATCACTCCCCCACAAGACAAGCCCTATAGAACGCTCAAGCATCACTCGATGTTATCTCATCAGAGTCATCATCTCCATCAGGAGACTCTTCTTCTTGATCCGACTCGTCAACCTCCTCTGCTTCTCCCCCTGCTTGAGAGCACACAAGTTAAAAACACTTATGTCAGAGTAATAACCAGAGACAAAGATTTGAAAAAATTACCTTGAATCCGATCTCGAAGAGGAAACACAGCATCATTCAGGTTCTGAAGTCCCTCGGCTATGTCTTGAAGTGCAATGTGAACCGAGGGCTGATCTATCGAAGTCTTAACTGGCTTCCTGACTGTACCAAGTTGCAAAATCTCCACTGGTTCTTCTTCAGTAGATGCAGAAGCCTTAAATCGTCCAGCCGAACGGGTAACTGAGGATACCTTACGCTTGCCAGATTCAATTTCCCGTCTCTTCCTCTCAGCCTCTCGCTTAAGAAACGCTTCCCCACTCCTTGGATCTTTCTTGTATAAGACAGGTCCAATAAGGTCTTCACCATCAAACGTGCGAGGTGGATGCTGCATATCAAGTACTGCTGATATGATCCTTGAAAAAACCAACCAATGACGTTCATTCTGCGGATATGTGGTAAAGCTCATCACTTGCTTGTACACTAACTTCCTAAAATCAATCCGAATGCCATGAGCTATCTTCTAGATCAGCCTTGCTCTGTCCTCTGAGATGTGATTCTTGTGAGTGTATGGAAACCAGTTCGTTGCTGCAAGAATTGTCAAGGCTGCATACTTTGGAGGAAGATCCACAGATTTCATTCCTGCCCAAGTCTTCTTCTGTCCTTGAGTTAAGTACTTGGCTAGAGTATCAGGCAAAAATCCATCAACACTTGCATCAACCTTGATCTCAGCACTGTTTAGGGTTTCTAAGTCCAGACATGCATTGATATTAGCTGGAGAGAAATTATACATTTTCTTGGTCAGAAAGACTCGAACTCCCTTATCAGAAACATCTGGGCTAGGTTCAGGCAGACTGGTGTAGAATTCTTTCACAATTTCAGGGACAAAACCAATCAATACATCAACAAAACTTCTCAGCATCCCTATGTTTATCAAGCCTAAGTATCCCCACTTATCGGTTTCATCAAAATCCACTATCCGCTCAGCTAAGATTCAGCGATTTTTAAACAAAGCATACCTTGCTTTAACCTCTCGGGATGGAAAACGCTTGGATACAAAAACCTGTTTACCCTTGGTCTTGACTGATGCACCAGTTGTAGTAGACGACCCATCTTTGTAAGAGACTTTCTTCTTTTGATTTTTCTGCACAGGTTTTCTCTCTTCAGTCTTTTCAGCGCGTGCCTTCTTTAACTCAGGCAAAGATCCTGTCTGTTTCCTCGCTTTCCGCTTCTTAGGCCTAGGTACTGGCTTAGTATGTTCATATCCTGTGTTCTGCTGAGACAGATTGTTATCGATTTCTGTTGTACTGACTGGATTAGCCACCACAAGAGCTAGAGCATCACTCTTTGTGACCAGAGAAGCTAACCCATCGACGGCAACTTCTCCTGTTCATCTATCTCCTCAAGATTCTCCTTCCCATCATGTCCATCTGAGCGAACTGACTCAGCTTCCTTATTATCATCCTTCGGTGACTCTGTTGTTCGGATTTCCTCTATTTCAGGATCAGATAGTTGCTTGGGCGGCGGATTTTCCGATTCTGAGACACGACCTGACTAAGCTTCGTCATCGCCTTTCTCATGTACTAGATCTTCGTCGACCGGATCTGTTACCTCCAACTCTTGAGCCGTTGCAAAGGAATTTGTGCTGGTCTGTTGAATTTCACCCAGAATCTGGTCAGAAACAAGATTAGGGTTTCTGGGTGGCGGTACCTCCTCATTGGAGATTGAGTCATCAAGCAGCTGCGGCGGTTTCTGTTCCGGTGGAGCTTGAGTTTCCGTTGGGTTGAGCTGGAACCAACTTTACCTCTCCTAGTTGCATGCACCATGGTTATCTTTCGAAAAATTGAAGCAAGAAGATTTTGGAATGAAGAAGAAAGAGCTAAGTCTCGTCGGATTTTCAAGAGAAGTGATTTTGCTTTTTCGCTTTCTCTCTCTTTTTATGAGTTGAAGCATAATCTGTGTCAGAGATATCATTGCCTTTTTGCATGCGATTCTATTGGGAGAAGATTTTCCAAATATTTGAATTTTAAAATTCAAATCTTCTTTTCCTCTTTAGTGCCCAAAATCTCGGATATTGTTTCCTTGTTAAACCAACATTGAACTGACATAAACCATAAATATTGTTCACTGTATCACTCATTCATTTGATTAGTTCACAAAGTAGATCATCACATTAGGTCAACCACATTCTAATTTTTAAGCAATGGGAATTAACTTCGAGTGAATTGACTACATCTTTACTGAAACAACTGGTATTTTAAACACAAAACAGTACATTTTCCCATTGAATCCTCTCATCAGTGTTGTGTGTGTCAAGAACTGACACTTCACATGACTCAGTCTTTACTCCTTGCTCATATGATTCCTGCATTTGGCCATCATTCTCTCAGTGGCTAGCTTTCACACTCTCATGCCTTTATCCCGTCTCAATTCAGTTTTCAACCTTTATCCTTCGAGTGAGATTGCCACACAAATTTTTTTTAATTGATTTAGACTGAGATAATATTGGAGTTGATTCTATCATTTGACTTCTCAGGATATCAACCCATAGCTTTTTCTTTCTTTCTGGCTTTTGAACCTCACTCGAGAAACATGTACTGTACATGAGACAAGACGGCACAACAGACAGCTCTTTTCCACTAGATTTCCTGACTCCAAAACAAATCATAACTTGATGAACTTCATGAGTCAGTGCATGTGCCAGCCCTTTAGACTTTTTACATCTCACAAACACTGATTGAGTTTCTTAGAGTAATAAATCGGTTAAAATGAAGAGGTTTTGTAAGAAATCAGCCAGTTGCAAATCAGTAACTATGTATTCAACCACTTCCTGTTTTTCCTCCACTAGCTCTCGAATGAAGCGGTGTCTTATGTCAATGTGTTTTGTTCAAGAATGTTGGACCGGATTCTTTGAGATGTTTATGGCACTCTTATTATAACAGTTAACTAGGAGTGGTCCTGAATCGATCCCGCCTGACATTTGTTTCATCCAAAGAAGCTGAGCACAACAACTACCCATCACAATATATTCAGCTTCTGCAGTAGAAAGTGACACAGAGTTCTGCTTCTTGCTCATCCAGGCAATCAAATTTTTTTCCAAGAAGAAACATCCTCCACTCGTGCTCTTTCTGTCATCCAGACTTCCTTCCCAATCAGCATCGCAGTAACCAACTAGGTGTTTATTGGATCCTTTTGAGTACCAAATCCCTAGATTGATCGTCCCTTTGACATACTTGATGATCCTCTTAACTGCCTTAAGATGTGACTGTTTCGGTTTAGCTTGATACCTTGCACATATTCCCACACTTAGGCATAGATCCGGTCTACTTGTTGTTAGATACAGTAAGCTGCCAATCATCCCTCGATACAGTTTTACATCCACGTCTGTCCCATCCTCATCTCTTGATAGCTTGATTGTGGTACTCATCGATGTTCTAGCCTCCTTACATAGATCCAGTTTGACTCGGCTTAACATGTTCTTAGCATATGTGCTCTGAGAGATGAACACTCCATCACTGTTTTGGCTAACTTGTATACCCAGAAAGTACTTCAATTCTCCTACCTTAGTCATTTCAAAATCTTGGGTCATATCTTGTACAAACGTATCAACCAGCCTTTGAGATGTACCTCCGAAAATTATGTCATCCACATAGATCGAGACAATAATAATCTCATTCTTTGTTTCAGAACAAAAAGAGTTTTGTCCATACTTCCTCTTGTGTATCCTTTTTCCAGAAGAAATCTCGTGAGTCTTTCATACCATGCTATAGGTGCTTGCTTCAAGCCGTACAGAGCTTTCTTCAGTTTGTACACATACTCAGGATTGTTTGCATCCTCAAATCCTTTTGGTTGTTCTACATGAACTTCTTCTTGAAGGAAGCCGTTCAAGAATGCACTCTTCACGTCCATTTGGTACACGGTGAAGTTCATGATGCATGCCATTCCAAGAAATAGTCTGATTGACTCAAGTCGTGCAACAGGCGCAAAGGTCTCCTCAAAGTCAACTCCTTCAATTTGAGAGTATCTCCGAGCCACAAGTCGAGCCTTATTCCGAACTACCACCCCATTCTCATTAAGCTTGTTTTTGAAGATGCATTTAGTTCCTACAACATTTACTCCTTCAGATCGTAGTACAAGTTTCCATACATCATTGCGCACAAACTGCTCCAGTTCTTGTCCCACTGCCTCAATCCAGAATTCGTCATCCAAGGCTTGAATATGTGTTTTAGGTTCTATGACCGAGACAAAACATGCAAACTTCACCATTTCTCTAAAGTTCAGATTGACTTTCCTTGTCATCCGTTCATCATTCACATCGCCTAATACTTCTGAGATAGGATGGTTCTTCTGAGTTCTACTTGGTTTGATTCTCACAGGAGTTTTTACTTCTTCAGATTGAGTGTTTTCTGAAGTTACTTCTTGCTTTGTGTTACCTTCATTCATGGGATTGTGCTGTTCTCCTTGTTCTGATTCACTGTCTGACGAATCATCATGCATCTTCATTTGACATAGATCATCAAATACGACATTGACTGATTCAACAATCATTCGTGATCTTGTGTTATACACTCTGAAGGTTGTACTAGTTCCTGAATAACCCAAGAAGATACCTTCGTCACTTCGTGAATCAAACTTTCAAAGATGATCTTTGTCATTTAGTACATAGCACTTTCCTCCAAAGATATGAAAATAGCTCAGATTAGGAGTCTTTCCTTTCCACATCTAGTATGGTGTCATGGTTGTTCCTCTTGTTACATATACCCGGTTGATTATGTAGCATGTTGTATTGATAGATTCAGCCCAGAACTGCAGTGGTACATCGTTACCATGATTCATGGATTTGGCCATTTCTTGGAGAGTCCTATTCTTTCTCTCTACTACTCCATTATGTTGAGGAGTTCTTGGTGCTGAAAACTGATGAGCCATTCTATGATCTTCACAGAATACTTTCATGGTTTCATTCTGAAATTCTTCTCCATGATCACTCCTGATTTTCTTGATTCTGCCTTCTTCATTGATCAGCTGAAGTGCCCAGATCCGAAAGGTGTCGGTTGTATATGACTTGTCCCGAATGAATCTCACCCATGTGTACCTTGTGAAGTCATCTACTAGAATAAACACATATCGTTTTCCTGCCACACTTTCAACTTGCATTGGTCCCATCAAGTCCATGTGCACTAGATCCAACTTGTGTTTTGCCTGAACATCTGGTACTTTCTTGTGCTGAACTTTGACCTGCTTGCCTTTGTTGCATGCCCCACATACCATCTTGCTCTCCTCCTTGAGTTGAGGTATCCCTCGGACTATCTCGTTCTTAACCAGAGTGGTCAAGTTTCTCTCATTCATGTGACCAAGTCGTTGGTGCCACAAGTGAATATCGTTTTTAGCACTGAGACACTTCGCACTGTGATATGCTCAAAGTTTAATTCCCTAAAAAACACTGCAAGTGCACATGACAATTGTAGTATCTAGGGGTCGAACACAGAGACTCAAGAAATCTTGCGATAGATTGCAGCAGTTCAGGTTAAGCTAAGCGATGCAAATCAGAAATAATTAAAACTAAGCAGAAAGTAAATCAGCAGCAAATCGGTTTTGTAAAGCAAGTACTAAAAGCGTCAAGTCTAGGGAGTTCTCAGGAAATCAGACAAGCATATCAAATATTAGTCAGGATCAAATTAAGTTCGGTTCTAGAAATCAAACACAAGATAGAACTAACCAACTTTCGTTGCGAGAATTCACTAGGTTCAATTAGCAGAAATCCAAATTTCTTTGCAATTCCTAACAGATTAAACTAGCCTTAAGTGCAGGTTTGATTTGTTCACAATTCAATTAAACCAAATTTATTTGCAGATAATTAAATTGCTCAACCTAAACAGATCAGATTCTAAACCACACTTTCGTGTCAATTTATAAACCTAAAGTCTAGATTCTAAGTGATCAGATTAAAAACTAGTATTAAGCATAATTCAGGTTGAAGAACAAATAAGATATGAATCCTTAACTGATAAATTAATCTAGCAAGTCATAAAATCCCTAATGAGAATCCCTAAACCTAACTATGAATCTACTCAGACATGATCAATGAAACAGAAATCAATGAATAAGTAAATTGCATATAATAAAAGAGTAGAGAAATAAAGAGGTTCGAAATCCTCTCTCTGTAGTACAAGAACGATCAGCCTCAAGCTCTCTCTCTCTCAATAGCTAATAGTATGAAAGCGTAAGTAAAACAAAACACCAAAAACCTAATTATAAAGACCTAATCACGTCTTGGGGTCTTTTTGCAAATACTGGAACTTCTTGGGACAAAACTACAAATCTCCAAAATATTCATTAATGCGCTGTCGCGAGGCTGTGTCGATCGATGCCAATGATGCATCGATCGTTGCAGCGGTCGTCAAGAGATAGTGAAATCAGCTCCTCACGGCTTTTGCTCCAATACTTGTCCCATTAGCTCTAATATCTCTCAAAATCCTCCAAATGTGCATGTAGCTAATAAACACCTGTAAATGACTCGATAGACACTACAAACGACTCCAAAACACACTTATGTCATGGCTTAAAATAGGTAAAAACCATGATATATCAACTCCCCCACACTTAGCTTTTGCTTGCCCTCAAGCAAAACAGAAAACCAGAATGTGGTGAAGAAGTTTGAAAACTTCAGAAACTCTTTTCATCTTAGAAGCACAACACTCAGATTCCCCTTAGTAAGCCACATGAAAGATTCACCTGCAAGACATCAAGACCAACATGTACTTCCCCCACACTTAGCAACTGTTCTGAGTAAACTCCACAATCAATCCAAAGCATTCAAATTCACCCTACTGACTTCTATAAGCTATTAAGTGCGGTCTCACCTAAGGAGTATCGATCAAAGGGCACATGGATTCTTACTCTGTTAGCTCTAGACCACCATACTATCTTTTTCTGGTTCCTTTCTTCTCTTTTCCTTTTCTTAGCAACTGATTTCTCCCCATTGGGTATCATTTTATTTATTTATCAGTGCTCTTCCCGTTTTGGGGTGTACTTTGGACACATTCCATGGATGCACAGGAGGTAATAGGGGTCTCTACCACTCCCGCGACCACTTCGGAGCTACTAGCTCATCCTCAGTTTATTACTCTTTTTTTTTTACTTTAAGGAAGGGGAGAAGGGAACCTTACTTGGAAAGGTTTACAAGCTATGTCAGAACTAACAGAGGAATCCGACTCAAAGTATACCAAGCCCTTAGGTGAGAAAAGTAAGTCAAAATTAGGGTGAAGTCAGTAAAGAATCCTCTGAATACCTGAAGTGATATGGGTGTCCTCAGTAGGCTGATCTACATTGGGCTTTCTAATAGTCATAGATTGATTTATAAGCTCATCCCAATGGTTACTTAAGTTCCTGCAAGTGTTTTTGACTTCTCAAAAATTCATTGTTACTTACTTAAACTGTTTTGACTCGATAAAACTGACAAAAAAACACAACTGACTCTAAGAAAAGAAAAAGTTTAATGTCAGTACCACCTCCCCCTCACTTGAAACACACTGTCCCCAGTAGTGTCAAGCTTAGGATCGGTTAAAGAAGAAAGAATGTTAAAGGATGTGTTGGGTTCTGTCGTTTTTTACCTCTCTCGCACCTGCATCGATCGTTGCGCATAACTGCGGCGATCGTTGCAGGGCGATTGCGATTTTGTGTCGATCGTCACCCAGGACTGTGACGATCGCTGCAATGCAAATTTCGTTAAGAGACGACCGACACACAGGACCGTGTCAATCGTTGCATTGCGATTTCGTTGGATCAGTTAGCTCATCAGTTAGTTCGTGAGAAAAATCCCAAAACTCAAACCTGAAAGCTGTAAACATCACAAAAAGGAAAAATCAAAGCAACAGATAGTCTAAATCAAGCACATCATCCCAAACATAAGTACCAAAAAGAATCAAAAGAGAAGTCAAGAGAAAAAGTGAAAAAGATACAGAACCGATAGTCTGAAATGGAACTCTCATCTCACTCGCTCTCATCATCAATACCATCCATGGGATCAGAACTGCTCGAAACAACAGGAGTCGGAGAACGCTAGCGACGTATATGAACAGGATGATGGACTTGTGGCTGACTCCTGCAAGTGCAGCCACGCATCCAATCCCACATCCTCTGTAAACGACTATCAACATGCTCACGCCAGTCTCCCTCATACATCTCACGAACGATCATCGAAGGAGCAGGATAGGGACCAAGATCAGCAGCAGGAACAGCAGGCGCAAGCGCAGAGGAAGAACCTCGTGAAGAAGGCTCACCGAGAGGATGGACCATCGTAGGTACGCTGCGCTGATCGTTCCTACAAGGCTCGAAGCTCAAAGAATCTAATGTATCAATCCTGGTCAAATCAGCAGCAGGAAGCTCCACACCACGCTTCCGCTCGTGTGTGTCATAGTAGACCCATATACGTCTCTTCGTCAACCATGTGGCACTCTGCAGGTGGCTCAAATCCATGTATACCTCTCTGCTGTCACGCTCTCTTCTCTCCAAAGGGATCCTGAAGTGTCGAAAGATAGGAGTAAGAAAACTCCCTACTGTCTTAGTACTCGCTCCAACAAATGCCTTCTTCGTCAATGAGCACAAATGGTGAGCAAACACAGCTCCTAAGTTCAGATCCGCAGTAGGATCTCTCAAATCAGTACCAGCAAACAGTGTCTTCAGTCCAATGAAAAGTACCTCCAGATCATTCTTTCTCATCTTGTTTGCTTCAGCCTTGCATAACAGTGTGTAACCCAAGATGCGTATCACATATCGCAGAACTGGATGCCTAACAGAAATCTGCTTCGTAGTCCTCGAGTCATATGGTCTATTACCAATGGTCACAAAAATACTGAGCGCTCGGTACATCCCACTCAAGAGAGTTGAAGCATTGTGTAGGCTCCACACTAAATCCATAGATACGACAGATATCGAGAAGTGGAATCCGATACCTGGCTGCCAGACACATGAAGGTAAAAATACCCTCTGAATCTCTCCTGCGGCTCGGATCGGGGTAGTAGACTCTGCAAGTAACCAGAAACTGTCTTACCAGATGAGGATAAAGCTTGTAGTGCTGCATAGGCATCGTCCCTAAGCCATCCTTAACCAATGAGTGCACCTGCCTATCAATGCCTAGGATCCTGTAGGTCCCATAATCAACAATTTTGGTGGGCTGAATGTCCATATCCAACCAACCGTTGTAGAGCAACGTATCGTAGTCATCCCAGTGCTCTAATATCGGCCTGTTAGTGAACTCTGCACTCTTAACCAAATCCTTAAGTGCAGTGTTCCATACTTTGTCTGGCGGAATCTTATCCATCTCTCCCTTAGGCCAAGGTGGATGTATGGCCTCGTAGTCTCTCTGATACGGCTCAGGCGGTGTCGAATCGCGTGTAAACCACTCATCTGGTGGAGGAGACTGTTCTGCAGCAGCTGGAGTAGCTCTGCCGCGCTTACGAGGCTGTCCACGAGGAGGCATCTGAAATCAAAGACACAAGAATAAACTCGCAATTAAGGCAAGGATCTAAGATCAGCAAATGCAATTGTATCAGTGCGCAGCAACACATTCGACCATCAACAACAGCAGAATCAGCATCAATTGTACTCAATTCGTACTACAAATTGCCCTAAATCAGAAAGTCGCGAAGGTTCGTCATCGAATCAAAGATACTCCAAAACCTTGCTAAATCTGCCAATGCATGTGCTAAGGCAATACCCAATCATCACTAACAAGCCTAAATAAGGCGTAATTCATCATCAGAACAAACAAAATCGTGACAAAATCCGAGTTTTTAAACCTTTGGGCGGAGACAAAAATGTAGAGAATCGGAACACATACTTCAAAATCAGTCGAAATGGATGATAGAAATGAGTAGAGAGGGAAAAATCGATCATGATAGGGTGTAAAATCGTCAAAAACGACCAAGATTTGAAGAAGAAATCGGAAGAGGCGATTCGGCTAGGGTTCGTTCGCGAGAGCGAAATGAGGAAGAAGAATTTAATCGGGAATTACCTGCACGTGACTGCATCGATCGTTGCATATCGTGATTGGTTAAACCGAAATTGAACCAATCCGATTTTCGGTTTAAAGCTTGCGTACCATCGATTTCAATTTGGACCAGCTGTGTCGATCGTTGCATAGGACCGCAACGATCGTCACAGAGCGACTTCATACCTTCGTCAAATCCCCATGCAGCGATCGTTGCACAGGACCGCAACGATCGTCACAAGGCGATTTTTTCTTCGTCACATATCCACCTGCATCGATCGTCACAACATGTGCAACGATCGACGCAGTTCTCAGACTCGTAATCTGCAGATAAAACACACCAAAAACGAAAACAAAACGTAAAATCCTAACAAAAACACCAAAAAGAGTATGTACAAACAAAACAGTGGGTTGCCTCCCACTCAGCGCTCTTTTAACATCATTAGCTTGACGATTCAGCTGAATCAGGCAGAGGGTGCATCATCCAGAGGCAAAATCTGACTTCTCAGAATCTCGGCCTTAGCCCAATAATGCTTCACCCTCTGTCCATTTACAGTGAATTCCTTACCTTCCTGGCTGATTAGAACGACAACACCATAGGGACGTACTTCCTTGATTGTGAAAGGACCAAACCACCTTGATCTCAACTTACCTGGAAACAATTGCAAACGAGAGTTATACAAAAGTACATGATCATTAGGCTCAAATTATCTAGAGACAATCTTCTTGTCATGATAAGCCTTAGTCCTCTCCTTGTATAACTTTGAGTTCTCATAAGCATAATGCCTAATCTCATCCAACTCATTAAGCTGCACCAATCTCCTCTCTGCAGCAGACTTAAGATCGAAATTCATCTACTTCACAGCCCATGCTGCTTTGTGCTCAAGCTACACTGGAAGATGACACACTTTTCCATACAGCAGATGAAACGGAGTGGTCCCAAGTGGCGTTTTGAATGCAGTCCGGTAAGCCCATAATGCATCATCAATCTTTGCAGCCCAATCCTTCCTTGTCTTCCCAACTGTCTTCTCCAAGATCTCTTTGATCTGTCTATTAGAGACCTTGACTTGGCCACTAGTCTGAGGATGATAAGGAGTAGCAACTCGGTGATGAACTCCATGCTTCTGTAGTAGCTTCTCGAAGACCTTATTAATTAAATGAGATCCTCCATCACTAATCACAATCCGACGTACTCCAAATCTAGGGAATATGATGGTCTTAAACAGCTTAATAACTACCGAAAAGTCATTGGTTGGACTAGCTATTGCTTCCACCCACTTTGACACATAGTCCACAACAACCAAAATGAACTTATTCCCATAGGATGAGGGAAAAGGACCCATGAAATCAATGCCCCAGCAATCGAAAACCTCAACCTCAAGAATGAAATTCTGAGGCATCTCATACTTCTTGCTGATTTTCCTTCTCCTCTGACAGGCATCACACTGAGAGACAAAAGAATGAGTGTCTCTAAACATCGTAGGCCACCAGAAACCTGCTTGCAGAACCTTAGACACAGTCTTAAAAGTAGCAAAGTGTCCAGCATAATCTGATCCATGGCAGTGAAACAGAACATCTGGAACCTCTGATTCCGCAATGCATCTCCTGTAAAGTCCATCTGAATAGTGCTTATACAGATAAGTCTCATCCCAATAGTATCGTCTGAGCTCTCGGAAGAACTTCTTCTTAGCATACCCCTTAAACTCATCTGGTTCAGTCTCTGCAGCCTGGTAATTAGCAATATCCGCAAACCAGGGTCGATTGGTCGTTGCAACAGCACAAACATCGAAGTTATAGTGTCCTATTTGAATCTGTAAAGATTCTGGGTTCGTAGGCGCATTGCAACGATCGCTGCACAGGTCCGCAACCATCGTTGCTCTCTCGATACCTGCATCGATCGTCACAGATGTGGCATCGATCGACGCAGTGCGCTGAATCCGACAATTTGTACATCTTCCTGTCTAAATCCGTCCGAAATACTATCTCAATCAAATTGACGTTTTCCTCAGGGAAGAATTCATTAATAGGGACGTCTTCTTCAACTCTAATCCATGACAGATGGTCAACAACTCCGTTTTGAACAACCTTCTTGTCCTTCACCTCAATATCAAACTCCTGAAGCAACAAAATCCATCTCAACAATCTCGGTTTAGCATCCTTCTTCTACATTAGATACTTCAGAGCTGAATGATCAGTGTGTACAATCACCTTAGAACCAACAAGATAGGGTTGAAACTTCTCAAAAGCAAAGACAACTGCCAACAACTCCTTCTCCGTGGTGGCATAGTTCCTATGCGCATCATCTAGTTTTTTGCTGGCATAGTAAATGGCATGAAGCTTTCTGTCCTTCTTCTGCCCCAGAACAGCTCCTACAACACAATCGCTCGCGTCGCACATCACCTCAAAAGGTAAATACCAATCTGGTGGGTGTACTATAGGAGCACTCACTAATGCTTGCTTGATCTGTCCAAATGCAATCTGACAGTCTGCAGTGAACTCAAACTTGGCATCCTTACATAGCAAAGCAGTTAGTGGTCTAGCAATCTTACTGAAATCCTTGATGAACCTTCTATAGAAACCAGCATGTCCAAGAAAGCTCCTCACAGACTTCACAGAATCAGGCGCCTGAAGGCTGGTCATAACCTCAATCTTAGCGCGATCTACTTCAATCCCTGCTCCAGACACTCTATGTCCAAGAACAATGCCATCTCTGACCATGAAATGGCACTTCTCCCAATTAAGAACCAAGTGCTTTTCTTCACATCTAGCTAGCACTTTGCACAGATTGTCCAAGCACTCACGATAAGATGACCTGTAGACGGAAAAGTCATCCATAAACACCTCCATAAAGTCCTCAATCATATCAGTAAATATGGACATCATGCCTCTCTGGAAGGTGGCTGGTGCATTATAAAGTCCAAAAGGCATTCTGCGGTATGCAAATGTGCCATATGGACAAGTAAAGGTAGTTTTTCCCTGATCCTCTGGGTGGATGGGAATCTGAAAGAAGCCTGAATACCCATCGAGGAAGCAATAATAAGGGTGATTTGCTAACCTCTCCAGCATTTGATCGATAAAAGGCAAAGGGAAATGATCCTTCATGGTCGCAGCATTAAGCTTCATGTAGTCTATGCACATCCGATGTCCAGTCACAGTCCTTGTAGGAATCAGCTCATTCTTCTCATTTTTCACTATTGTAACACCGCCTTTCTTAGGCACTACATGAACTGGACTAACCCAATCGCTGTCTGAAATCAGATAGATGATCCCAGCATCTAGTAGCTTCATGATCTCCTTCTTACCACATCCTTAAGATTAGGATTCATCCTCCCCTGGTCCTCAATAGATGTCTTAGACTCGTCCTCAAGATGTATCCGATGAATGCACAGCTCCGGAGAGATAACTGAAATGTCATCAAGAGAATAGCCAAGAACTTTGCAATGCTTGCGCAGCTTGCTTAGCAGTAAAGTGAGCTCTGCATTGTTCAAACTAGCATTAACAATCACTGGATATGTTGAATTAGGTCCAAGAAATGCGTACCTTAGCCCGGATGGAAGTTGTTTCAGCTCAATTTTTGGGGCTTTCTCCTCTGCCCAATCGCCAACGACTTGCGTCGATCGTTGCACAGGTGGTGTCGATCGATGCAAAGTCGCGTCAGACACATCCAACTGCATCACTTGCTCAGTGGAATCCATTAGCCTCGCATAGCAGATTGCGGGCTCGTCTTTCAGATGTTCCAGCTACATTATAGAGCTCAGTAAAGCTCTTTCCAGTGGATCCTCAGCATGTGTCTTGTGAAAGTAATCCACAGCCAAATCACTGAGAGTATCCACATAAAAGGTCTGTCCGTCGATGGTTGGTCTCTTAACCAGCTTGTCCATGTCGAAGCTCATCTTCAGATAACCCACATTCAGAATTATCGTCCCCTTCTTACAGTCAATCATAACACCAACAGTAGCTAAGAATGGTCTACCCAAAATCAGTGGATTTCTTGGTTCTTCTACATACTGCAGAACCACAAAGTCCGCAGGGATCACACAGCCACCAATTCTGATTGGCACATCTTCCAGCACTCCTTCAGGAATCCTGACTGTTCTGTCATCTAGGACTAATGAGATCCTAGTAGGCATAAAGTCAGTCATCCCAAGCCTCTCAGCAACATAATAAGGCATAAGATTAACACTCGAACCAATATCACACAGAGATCTCTCAAATTTGTCTATGTAGATGCCACATTCAAGCATAAAGCTCCCTGGATCCTTCAACTTCTCTGATATCTTACCTTGAATCACAGCACTACACACCTCTGTGATCATCATTACACTCTCCTCGTCAGTCCAGTTACCGGCAAGTAAATCCTTAAGACATATTCTCATCACAGGAGTAGTCTGCATAGAATCAACCAAAGGCACTTCAATCAACACCTTTTTAATGATCTCTTTGCATTTGGCCAGCTGCCTCTCGTTCTTAGTCCTTCTGGGGTCCTTAGGAAAGGGAACCTTAGGCTTATAGATCTTTTCATCGGCCTTTTTCAATGTTTCTGCGTTTGAACTCTCAGGAATCGCTTTGCATCGATCGTTGCTTACCTTGCGTCGATCGTTGCTAGGCGATTCAGTCACGACCTCTGTGTCGAGCTTAGGCTCAGAATCTTCATTCACGATCTGTGTCGATCGTTGCAGTGGTGCATCGGTCGACACAGTGCGAAACTTACGGATCCCATCTTCCATCTCTTCAATTTCGACGATTTCCTCTAAACTCAACGGCTTTTTCTGACCAGAAACAAGTTCCTTACCACTTCTCAACGTCACTGCATTACATTGGTAATTAGGATTAGCATCAGTCCGTCCCGGAAGAGATCCATCTAGTCGCTTAGAAGACCCAACGGTCTGCGCAACCTGAATATCTAGCTTCTTCACATGTGTGCTCAAAGCATCAATCTTACCATTCAGATCTAAGTACAAGGCATCTATTTTCCCATTGAAGTCCACTGTACTCTTCTGCTGTCCTTCCAAAAGCTTCTCTAGCATTCCCATCATCTTATCATTCTGCTCATTCTGAGGAGGAACATATTGATAGGCAGATGATCCATAATTCCTTGTGAAACTGTTAGTGCTGTTTCCAGGGCTGCTAGTAGTCGGATAAGGCTTCTGAAACTGAGGCTTAGAAGCAAAATTAGAGAAGTTTTGATTACATGTGAAGGCACTTCTCTGTCCTACTCCATTGTAGCCACCTCTACCTTGCTGATTTCCAAATTTGTTCCCTTGAAAACCAGTCCCACCAACCTAGTTCACATCCTCTTCTTCGCAGCCAATTTCAGGCTCAAATACTTCATCTTGAGCAAAGTGAACACTTTTCTTGAGAAGTGTATGACAGAATCAATCTTCTTGTTCATTTCAGCCATCTGGGAATTGTCCATCTTACCACCAGACTTCATCCTCTCCATATCAGCATTCTTGACACTATTACTAGTGACCAAGTTCTCAATAAGCTCATTGGCTTCTTCTAGAGACTTAGTGTAGAAATTGCCATTACTTGCAGCATCTAAAGCCATCTGATACTACAAATCCACTCCTCTGAAGAAGATACACAACAGTTGCACCTCAGAGAAGCCATGATGAGGACAATCTCTCTGGTATCTCTTAAATCTCACCCAGGCTGTCTTAAAATGCTCTGTGGATCCTTGCTTAAAGGTCAAGAGATCCTGTCTAAGCTGATCGGACCGAGCTTCATCATAGAAATGTCGCAAAAACTTCTCCTTCACTGCATTCCAAGTAGTCAAATTCCCATGTGGCATCTGACTTAGCCAATCAGTAGTTTCTCCTACAAGAGAGTGAGGAAAAAGCTTGCAGTGCAGATAATCGTAGCTCACCCCATTGTGCTTCATTCCAGTCACTATAAACTCGAAATGCTTTATGTGGTCCATGGGGTGCTCATGTGGAAGTCCGCTGAAGACTCGCTGTCCCACAAGTGTGTATTATGAGGTCTTCAGCTCGAAGTCATTACGCGGAAACGCTGGAGGACCAATCGCAGATCTATTAGCGTAGAACTCATCTGGGCGATTGTAATCCGCTAGTGTCCTCCTAACGGGTTGAGTCGGTGCTCTAGGTGGGTCTTCTGGTTGTGGATTTCCTTGTCCACCTTCTTCTCCTCCACCTTGAGCTCCTTGCTCATGTTGAACAACCTGTTGCTCAATCACACGACCCTCAGCATCCAACATCTGTCCTCGAGCATTGCGTGGATTTTTCTGCGGGTCTCTCAGAATACCTACAGCGTCTGGAATCAGAACCAATGGCAAAGGATTTGCGTTGGCCATCTCCACTGGTTTCTGAGCTTTCGTGTTCGTCCTCTCTAACCTTGCAAGCTCCTCAAGTCTGAGATTCACAAGATTCTTGTCTGGATTGCTTCTAGTTGCACGATTATGCATAAACCGTCGGCAATCGTCAAGCAATGATCGATGCAAAGGTATGCAACGATCGAATCAGTTCGCGAATTGCCTTGTGTCGATCGCTACAAAGTATTCGTCGATCGATGCAAATGCGTAAGACCTGAAACACGCAAAGCCAAAAAGAAAAACAGAAAATTAGTAACTGAAAAAAAAAACCAAAAACCTAGTCTAAACCCTAGATTCAAATCTATCGAAGACTCAAAAGACTCCCCGGAAACGGCGCCAAAAACTTGTTATGCTCAGAGATTAATTCCCTAAGTAAACACTGCAAGTGCACAGGACAATTGTACTATCTAGGGGTCGAACACAGAGACTCAAGAAATCTTGCGATAGATTGCAGAAGTTCAGGTTAAGCTAAGCGATGCAAATCAGAAATAATTAAAACTCAGCAGAAAGTAAATCAGTAGCAAATCGGTTTTGTAAAGCAAGTACTAAAAGCGTCAAGTCTAGGGAGTTCTCAGGAAATCAGACAAGCAGATCAAATATCAGTCAGGATCAAATTAAGTTCGGTTCTAGAACTCAAACACAAGATAGAACTAACCAACTTTCGTTGCGAGAATTCACTAAGTTCAATTAGCAGAAATCCAAATTTCTTTGCAATTCCTAACAGATTAAACTAGCCTTAAGTGCAGGTTTGATTTGTTCACAATTCAATTAAACCAAATTTATTTGCAGATAATTAAATTGCTCAACCTAAACAGATGAGATTCTAAACCACACTTTCATGTCAATTTATAAACCTAAAGTCTAGATTCTAAGTGATCAGATTAGAAACTAGTATTAAACACAATTCAAGTTGAAGAACAAATAAGATATGAATCCTTAACTGATAAATTAATCTAGCAAGTCATGAAATCCCTAATGAGAATCCCTAAACCTAACTATGAATCTACTCAGACATGATCAATGAAACAGAAATCAATGAATAAGTAAATTGCATATAATAAAAGAGTAGAGAAATAAAGAGGTTCGAAATCTTCTCTCTGTAGTACAAGAACGATCAGTCTCAAGCTCTCTCTCTCTCTCTCTCAATAGCTAATAGTATGAAAGCGTAAGTAAAACAAAACACCAAAAACCTAATTATAAAGACCTAATCACGTGTCTTTTCGCAAATACTAGAACTTCTTGGGGCAAAACTGCAAATCTCCAAAATATTCATTAATGTGCTGTCGTGAGAGCGGTCGTCCAGAGATAGTGAAATCAGCTCCTCACGGCTTTTGCTCCAATACTTGTCCCATTAGCTCCAATATCTCCCAAAATCCTCCAAACGTGCATGTAGCTAATAAACACCTGTAAATGACTCGATAGACACTACAAACGACTCCAAAACACACTTATATCATGGCTTAAAACAGGTAAAAACCATGATATATCACACTGAGGCATTTAGAATTGTTCTCCCACATGTAGTAGTTGTTGCCAAATCTTTTTCCTTGAAGGATGATATCACCAGTGTCATCTATAGCCTTGCAATCATAGCCTGTAAAACACACCATCAATCCTTCGTCGCACAGTTGACTCACACTGATCAGGTTTGCCTTGAGACCCTTCACAAGATAAACATTCATTAGTTTCGGTAAATCTGAGTCAAGTGTCTTACCTTTGCCTTGTATTGCCCCTTGTCCTCCATCACCAAAAGTTACTTTGCCGGATTTGATGACTTTGATGTCTTTGAGATGATCTCTTATCCCTGTCATATGCCTTGAGCAACCACTATCAAAGTACCATTGACTTTCCTCCTCTGGTTTGTCGGTAACAAAGGCCATACTGCATCGCAACTGTTTCTCTGTGGTACTCCTTGTACTACTTCCTGTTCCATATAGATCAGTTTATCTCACCCAAATCTGGTATCTATCCTTGTTCCAGTTGAATCTTCCTAACTTCCTGAGTTGTCGTACCCTTTGATGGAATCAGTAGCAGTATGCTTTGTAGTGTCCTATTTTTCCACAGTAGTAGCAGCTCCTTGAAGATGTGTCATACACTGATTGAGTTTAAATCGTCGAGCTTGCACGTACGAACTTGGTTTTTCCTGAGCTGGATCCAGTTCGTCCAGTATACCCAAGCCATGACTTTGTGGATTCTGTTCTGCCATAGCTAAGAATTGTATCCTATTGTTTGGTTCCTTCAAACATGTGAATTTTGCGATGATGTTGTTCTAGCTCGGACTGTAGCTGTTTTGTTACTTCCTTTTCCTTCCTAAACATCAGCTCCAATTCTTCTAATTTCTTAGCCAGTGTCAGCTTTTCTTTGATTAGGTAAACACTTTCTTTATTGGGTTTCAGTTCGGTTTCCAGTTCATCCTGTAGTGACTCAATATGTGCTTCAAGTCGCTGATTTGTCTGTATTAGTTCAGTGTTCTCTAGCCTGATTTTGACTAGAGTATCCCTTACCTCCTTGTAGCTGCTTACTAGATCTACTTCTGTTTCTGAATCTGAGCCATACTCATTACCTTCAATTTCAAAAATCCCAAGAAAAGCTACAAAGTTGTTGACTTCTTCTTCATCACTTTCCTCATCTGACTCATCATTGTTTAATCCCAGCAGAGATTTTTCTTGTCTTCGTTTCTGATCGTTTACACATTCTAGATGAGTGTGTCTAATCCCTATGCATCCAAACTATTTCATCTCTCGTCTTCTGACTGTTGGGCATTCACTTTTGAAATGTCCAAACCCTTTTACTCATGACACTGCATCTCGGACTTTTTTGTAGTCTTCTCTTCATCAGTTGATCTTTTTGTGTTCTTGTATGAGCCTTGTCCTTGTTCCACCCTTATTAGAACACGATCAAATCTTCGAACAATGAGACTTACTGGATCTTCTCCCTCGGTTTCTTTATTGGATTTTGCTTGTGAGACAAGTGCAATACCTTTGGGTTTCTTAGTACCATCCAGTTCTAGCTCATGAACTTGCAGCATTCCGACTAACTCATCAAAGCTCATACTCTCAGTGTTGGATGATACACTCAGTGCTTCTTTGTATGGCATGTACTTGGCTGGTAGACACCTTAGGAATTTCTTGACCAGTTTCTTGTCCTTGTACTTCTTACCAAGAAGTGATGCCTCCCGAGCTAACGAGGTGATTTTAGCACTGAAGTCAGAGATTGTTTCATCATCTTCCATCTTCAGATCTTCAAACTTGGTAGCCAAAAGATCTTCTCTTGAGTTTTGTACTTTCTCCGTTCCTTCAAAGTGAATCTGAAGAATATCACATGCTTCTTTAGCTACTTCACATCCTTGTATCAGCTCAAACTGTTTCTTGGCTACACCACAATGGATTGTAGTCAGAGCTCTATAGTTGAATTTGGACAGCTTGAGTTCTACTCAGTCCATTGTTCCTCCGGTTTGGGTACATCGACTCCTGTCTCATTCCTCATAGTAGGGGCTGTCCAACCTGACTCGACTGCTTTCCATGCAAGTGGATCAATACCTTTGATTTGTGATCTTGTTCTTGCTTTCCAGAAGCCATAATTGGTCGCATCCAATATTACTCTAGAGCTACTGATTAACTCATTGTAATTCTCCATTTTTTCACAGAATCTCACCTGTATATATGAGCAAATAAGTGTCCGCTCTGATACCAATTGAAAATGCGAGACTAATGTAATACATAATGTGTCACAAGGGTAATCTTTTCCAAAGACTGTTTATTGCAAAGAAAACAAAAGTTTCACCTTAACAACCTAGTCTTCTTCCTGCTTTTCGATCTAACAATGATCTCAAAGCCTCCTAGATTCACCCTTAACACCAAGCTTGATTCTCTCCAAAGAACTCACAAACTTTTGCTAAAAGTAATCTTTCTATCTAAAGGCGCACCAATCACATATGCCCTAGATGACCTATTTATACATCATAGGTCATCGCACAACTTCCTAATCCTCTTAGGTATATTTCCATTTATCTTTGTCTAGGAAAAAGCATATTTTCCTAAACTCTTTTAAGTGCATATTTCATGCGTATCTTCACTGATCTTTATGTCCAACTCAGCTACTCTTCTTTAGGTTCTGCCTTGTCAGCTCCTAGCATCCTTAGCTTCCTTATCCATCAGCTCCAGCTCACACTCTTCATCGTTGACTCAATCGTTGTTGCACATGTTGATTGATTCAGCATATGTCGTAATTCATGTTCCAGCTTGTTGCATCTTCAGTGAGCTTTTGTCTTCCTTAATGCATTCACATATCCTGAAAGAACTTGTTGCTTCCACTAATATATAGGTATACATAAATACTCTTTTCTTCCCCCAACCATTATCTTGGGTTGTATTCACATATTTTCAAGTTTGGTTTGATTCACATTTCATTGCTATATATGCTAGGATTTCTACAATCTTGTCGATGTATATTGTATACTTGGACGTTGTGTTCTTCCCCAAGTGTGTGGATGACGTTCACACTTTTCAGCAGGAGGGATGGCACTATGAGCTTAATGATCCTTCAGAAGACATACCTTATGAGTGCCTAGTTCAAAAGTTTGTTTTCATACATTGCTTTTTATCTTTTTGGTTTGTTTGATCACTCTTATTAACTTTCTCTCTCTGACTCTTTTTCAATGAGATGAAAGATGTCTATTCACAGCCTGATAATAAACTGGGGCGGATTACTCAACAGGCAAGTTTTGATTGTTCCTTGATTTTCTTGAACAATTTCTTTAAGCAATCTCTTTGAAGAACACAATTTCTTCTCCAATCTCTTTCGAAAGATTTCCATCGTCAATCACTAAAAAATCAATGCATCTTGTTTAGAAACACTTCTTTGCATCTGAAGATCGTCTCTTTCCTGTTTTTTGTTATAAGTTAGAAGCGTAACCAGATCCTTGCCTTGCCTATTCAATCTCTGTTTCTTGCATTTTCTTGTTTTCTTTTTAAAAAACCATGTTACAAGTTGTAGAAGAAAAAAATAGAACCAAGAACACCTTTATATCAAATCATACAGTAGAGAGACATATATAGAGTACAATATACTTTAAAAGATTTTAGATTTTTAACTTGTGAATCAAATCAATTCCTCAGAGTTGTTTGAATTCTCTACTGAAAGACATGAAGATTCTTGAAGAGGCGTTATGGATATTTGCAAGGAAGGCTTAGGAGGAACTTCAATTGAATCCAAGCTTCCTTCCATCATCTTAACAACATTTCATCAGTGGACGACAGCTTGATGGCTGAATACACCAAAGACCCACTAACATCATCTTCTTTGCAATCTCTTTTTCCTCTTTGGTGCTATCAACAGTTATCCATGTATGCTCTCCATTTTCAAGATCCTTATATATCCAATCTGGAAAGTAAGTCGAACTAGAGTTAAAAGCAGCAGTTTCTACTATTTCTTTGTTCCTTTCTCCGATCATCTTGCGGACCAACATTCTGTAACTATAAACATCTGACTTGTGGGAGACTCTGGCATGCATTCTTGAGAACACCTCTGGTGCGATGTAACCTATAGTTCCTCTTGTGTCTAGCAATGACAATATGCTTTCTCTTTTCTCGCATAGCTTAGAGAGGCCAAAGTCAAAGACTTTAGGACAAAAATTGTCATTTAAGAGTACATTTTGAGGTTTAATTTCAAAATGCACAATCCTTGTTTTGAAGCCATGGTGCAAGGACTCAAAGGAGGGAAGGTCACGTTTGGAGTTAGAGGTGATAGGTCACAATTTTATCTGTAAGATCCAACTGCAAGTGCACAGCTATATCGATGTAGTACTTAGGGTATCAAACAAAGGGTATCGAGAGTACACATTAGATCAATCGATTCAAGTTAAGCTAGACGAGATGAATGTAATAAAAGACAACAAAAAGGTAAATCTAGAGAGTGTAAATGATGGAAGAAAACGCTAAGCTCAGAGAATTCTCAAGAAATCAGAACCATCGAATCAATTAGTCAGTCATGATTCAAATACAATGTTATAGAACTCAAAACACTATGGTAAAACCAATCTGCTTTCGCTGCGAAAATTATCTATGTCTAACAACCTAGGAAACCAAATTTCTTTATGAATCATAAAGCCTAAACATGCAATTATTCCATGTTTAATATGTTCACAATTTCTCTAAACCAAATCTCTTTGCGAATAGACAATTTGCTCACCCTAGTTCTTTCTAGCTAATTAACCACATTTCGTTGTGAAAATTAAACTAATATCAATAATATAAATAGCTAGTTCAGATCAAGCATCAAAAACAACCTAAGATGAAGAATTAGAAGTTATGAATCATTTATTAATCGATCAACCTACAAATTCATGAATTCCCTAGTGAGAAACCTTGAACCTAGCTAGAAAATTACTTAGACATGGAGATTGAAGTAATAAACATGTTTGAATAAGAATAATAAGTAAGGAAGAACTAGGGGAAATTGCTTAAAATGCCCTCAAATTTTATTTTAAATAAAAGTGTACCCCCAAACTTGAATCAAATATAAAACTGGTTTTGCGGCCTTATGAAATTACCGTGCTGTCCTTACGACCAATCAAAAAAATGTCAAACGCAATTACCATTATAACCTTCGACTATTTCAGACTTCTATGGATGTTTGAGATGTCAGACTCCAATAGAAGTCTGACACAGAATTAATTACTAAATTTAAATTTTAAAATTATTAAAAAATATTTTGTCAAAACTTGTATATACATAAATTATATATAAACAATTTATTAGTATATAAATTAAAATTTTATAAAATTGAGTCATATTAAACTATGTTAGTTAAGTATGCCTTAGAACATACTTTGTAATGGAACATAATGGAACATTTACATATAACTTACATATAACCTTAGGGTTAGTTAGATTCATGGTTTAGGAAATGGTCACATTTGAAAAAATTACATTTGCACATGTATGTTATAATGGTGATATAATTAACGAATTTGATGTGTCCTAGGTGTTTTGTTTAAATATTTTCCAATGTTAAGTGATAAATAATAGATTTAGGGTTTATCAGACTTATATAGAAGTCTGAATTTCGGGGTTTCGTTAATACTTGGGATTGAACCAAATATACCTTAAATGGTTAAAATTGACTAAATTTATGTAATTTTAATTTACATATGTCCAAAAGTCTCATGTTTAATTTATGTCCAAAAGTCCCCATTAGATTTAGGGTTTGTCAGACTTCTATAGAAGTCTGAATTTTGGGGTTTCGTAAATACTTTGAACCAAATATACCTTAAATGGTTAAATTTGACTAAATTTTATGTTGAAGGAAAATTAAGTTGAAAATTTAAATTATAAAATTATTAAAAAAAATATTTTGAGGAAAATTTCGGATACATAAATTAAATATGGGACTTTTGGACATATGTAAATTAAAATTACATAAAATTTAGTCAATTTTAACCATTTAAGGTATATTTGGTTAAAAACACCATGTAGCTTGATCTATGCTTGACATATGGAGTTGGATATCATATTTTCATCTGTAGGGTTAGGCTGAGGGTTTATGAATTTTCATCCATGTTGTTACATTGCATATACTGGTTAGGTTGTGACTATATTAAACGAGTTTGATGTTTTTTATAAGTTTTGTATATAATATGATGGTATTTAAGTAGTAATTAGTAGATTTAGGGTATATCAGACTTCCATGTTAATCTGATTAACGTACATGATTTCTCAGACTACCGAAGAAGTCTGACTAATCTCGACCAAAAACTAAACCCTACTTAGGAATTTACCCCATATATAAACGGAAGTTACCGACATTAGATCGTAAAAGTCATTATCAAAATTCTCTCTCTAAAACGGAAACACACTCCCTCTCTAGATACTCTCTAAATACCCTCTAATAACTCTCCGAGAACCCTCAGCCGCCACCGCCACCGTCGTCGTCATCTTCTTCATTCTTGTAATAATCTTTTCTTTTTCGTCTCTCCTGACCAGTCTATACACCGCCGCCATCGTATTCTAAGCTCTTCGTTCTGCAAATGTTTGAGATCTATACGAAAGAAGTCATTTTTTTCTTTGATCTTTGTCTAGATCTAAACAAAAAATTGGTTTTTATATATTTCTCGTATTAGATCCGTACGGTTTTGACTTCGAGTCATCCCCTTTTTCTTCTCTACTTTGTACTTCGTCTAGATCTGAATAAAACTAAAAATAGATAGATTTTTATATATTTCTCGTTTTAGATCCATGTGATCCATACGGTTTTGAGACCGAATCATCCCCGGTTTCACATGTCTTTTGTCTAGATCTGAACAAAAAAATATTTTTTAATATATTTCTCGTTTTAGATCCATACGGTTTTGAGTCCCAATCATCCTCTTTTTCACATGTCTTTTGTCTAGATCTGAACAAAAAATAGATAGGTTCTAGGGCCCCTAGGTTCTATGCTTGAGTTAGACTCTATTAGAAGTCTGAAATTGGAATTGTTTTTGTTCAGACTGTTTTAGAAGTCTGACTTACAATCGTTTTATTGTACACAGGATGGGGCGATTCAGTCAGGTTCCAACCTCGAGTAGTAGTAGTTCATTCTCAACTTCCACATTCCGACAAAGATCCGGTTCATGCAATGGATTCCCCAAAAATTGTTTCTGCGGTCTGGACCCTGTCATGCGAACATCCACTACTGCCGATAATCCGGGAAGAAGATTCTTTGGATGTCGTAACTGGGATGTAATTGCCTTTCTCTTCTGTTTTGTAGCCAGTTTTATTTCGTTTTGACTTATTCGAGCTTATTTTCGGAATTTGAAGATGATTGCATATTTAAAATGTGGCTGTATAGGATGGTGGCTACCATATAATGAAGTGGTGGGATGAGGCTATGATGGAGGAGTTTCATGAGTTAAAGCTGAGTGTGGACCAACATGGCGAACAAGTTGATTACATCTTCCTTTGTTATGCTGAAATTGACTGTGTAACCAACTTGCACGATGAGATCAAGAAAGCGCAGGCAGAGATAACTCAACTAAAGGAGCTCTTGACTGAGAAACCATCTAGCCAGACGGTGCGTGGCGCCAAGTATGAGTATCTGATGGTTGCTGGTGCTGTTATCATCGTCCCGATTATCTTGAGGGCTTTTGGTTTCTTGTAATATAAGTCCTATGTATCCAAGTACAATTTTATGTATTATAAGACGAATTTTAGGGTTTTATCCAATTTCTCTTCATTCATCATCGTCCAATTTCATTCATCATCCAAATATGCGAATTGTCAGACTTCAAAAGAAGTCTGACTAATAAATTATTTTCCTCAGACTTCGTATGGAGTCTGAATCTACAATAATTAGTTTTAAGACTTAAATGATTTTCCTCAGACTTCGTATGGAGTCTGAATCTACAATAATTAGTTTTAAGACTTAAATGATTTTCCTCAGACTTCGTATGGAGTCTGAATCTACAATAATTAATTTTCAACAGACTTCGCGTGCGTAACGACACGTGGCCTCTTGCATGCCCGGGAAATTAAATATTTTGTAAAATAAACGGGCGAAGTTATGTAAAAAGGAGACGAAAAAAGCGCGGCAGTTACGTCTGCAGTAAAACCGTCCGATAGTGGTAAAACCGTCTCGTTTTAACTGCCCCCTATGAGACATATATAAATATGATTTTTTAACTTTTTTTTACAGTTTTGCAGGAAAGATAAAAAAAAACATATTCTCTCTCAAATCCACTCAATCGACATCGTGCACTTTTTTTGGGTATCGTTTCCAGATCTGGTTTCTCTCTGCTCCGCCGCTTACATTCGACGGTAAGATTAATCTAAAACTTCTTCGGGGGAATTCCAAGTTAAACTATTAGTAATCAGACGACTATTGGTGTCTGATTGTAGATCTCAGACCACATATGGAGTCTGATTACATGCTCAGACTCCAGGTGGAGTCTGAATATCTCTCATATTTGCGCTGAGCTTTTTTGTCTTTTTTTCTAAATTCCAGATCTTGTTGGGCCCCGATCTTGTTTTACTGTAGCTCATCCGTCGTCTTCCTTCGACAGTAAGATTCCTCGACTCTTCTCCTCTTCTATATATTTACATAACTATAGTTGGCAGACGGCATAAGATGTCTGACTGTGTAAGGCCCTCGTTGTTTCAGGTTTCCGTTATGGAAGATGTTGAATTCCCACAAAGGATGTTCACTGCCGGTTATGAACCGTCTCCGGATAAAAGCATACACTACTTTAGTGGAAGGAGAGATCTGATAACTGATGTAAAACTAGCGCTGTCACCGGCTGAATGGCAGGAACTCCTCGATTCAGAACTTGGGGTTTTTTTGAAATTCCATGAACTGAATTTCAAATGGTGTTCAAGGATGGTGCACTATATGCTCTGTCTGCAGTTAGACTGCAAGAAGAAGTAAGAGTTATGGTCTCTTCTCAGCGTTAATCCAGTTAGGTTTTCCCTGAATGAGTTTCATGCCATAACCGGACTCAAATGCGACTATATTGAGAACTTCGAGTACCCTGAAATTCAGTATACCGATGAGATGAGAGAAATGTGGAAGCTTCTTAGGGTGGATTTCGATTTAGGCCCAAGTTATACGCAACTAATGGATGCTTGTACAAGATGTTCTGAATGGGAACCGGAAAAAAGAATATGGCTGGGCTATCTAGCGATCTATGCAACCTTCATTGAGGCTTATCACTGGACAACCTCCACAAGAGGTGACATGTCCAAGCTTCTGCTGTTTCCAGGATCGATAAAATTCTATCCATGGGGACGATTCGCCTTCAAGGTTCTGATAGATTCTGTTAAAGAGGCAAACAGAAAACTCGTGGATGGAAAAAATTATCAGATCGGAGGTTTTTCTGAGGTCCTGAACATCTGGATATACTGGGCATGTCCCGCTATGGCGACAACTTATGGAGAGCTCTTTCCGGATGCCCCAGACCTACCATTGCTGGCGTACCAGGGATCACGGAGTCGAAAGAAAGCTGACGAAGCCTTACGCAAATAGGTATTTCTTATACTTATGAAGTCTGACACACATAATGTCAGACTTCATATGACCCAGTCTCGTATGATGTCTGACACTTTGATATTACAAATGCTTATATTTGTTTTTCTATGTGACTTGTAATTTGCAGACCCGCGTCAACAGCTTTGTAATCAAGGAATACGATGACATGTTTCCCGTATGGGACAACCCTGATGAGGAGGACGACAAAGTTGAGAACATTGTGAAGGCAATGTTCGGACAGCTAGGGACTGTGCATTGGAGGTGGGGTTCAAAACATTGGAAGAGCGAAGGTGTGTTCAAGACCAAAGCTGGAGGTCCTGTTAAGCTTGAGATTAAGTCTGAGAAAGATGCTGATCAGACTGGTGAGAAAAAGCGTAAGGTTGTGGGAGTCAAGAGGAAGTTGTTGCAGGTTATTTCTGATGATGAAGATGAGGAAGAAGAGGCTGAGGTAGTTAGCAAGAAACCTAGAGTAGGGAATGCTGGTCCTACGAATGGGGATGTTGTTCAAATGATTGAGGGTTTGCAAAAATCACTTGAAACTCGGATTGATGTATTGGTAGATGTTTTCAACGAGGGTTTGCGTCTGATGGGTATCAGAATTGATGATCTTGCCAAGATTGTCCAGAGTTTGAAGAAAGAGAGTGTTGGAGTTGAGCAGAAGGAGAAAGACCAGAAGAAAGATTCTTCTGAAGTGAAGGAAAATGAGAAGAAGAAAGCTGCTACTGGAGGGAAAGGGAGAGAGAAGAAGGCAGAAGCAAAAACTGCTGCTGTTGCTGCTGCTGCTGCTGCTGCCGATGAGATGAAGAAGGCTGGAGTTGGTGAGGATGAAGAAGATCCAGCTAAAGATCTTCAGGTTCAAGAAGGGGTAAAAGCTGCTGCGGTTGATGAAGAGGGAGGAAGAAAGAAAAATGAAAGGCCTAAGAGGAACCTGAAGAAAGTTGTACTGAAAGTATCCGAACCTGAACATGCAGGGAAAGCGAAGCCTAAAGTAGCAGCAGACAAATCCGCCAATCCCTCTAAGGCCATCATACCGATTGCGACTGATGATGGGGTTAGTCTCCAAAACCCTCAATCTCTGGATACAAATAAGGAAAAGAACGTTGGGCTTAAGAGAAGTAGCAGGCTTATGAAGAAATCACTTGAGGGAAAGTAGCCTTCTCTTGCTTTATGAACATTGTAAACACATAAGCATAATAGTATTTGTTTTTTTTTCCATTGGTTCTTGTATTGGGACCCTCTTGTATTTGCTTTGAACATGGATTACTGGCATTAGACTTATATTGCATTGGCTTGCTATGATTTTTCGATGGCATTTAGCACATGTCAGACGTCTATGGATGTCTGACATGTTATGTATTCTAGTTACCAGACGTCTAGTGAAGTCTGGTTCTTGTGTGAATTTTAGATCGAACATTATGTTTAACATGGGTTGTCAAATTGTCTATGCAGAGTATACCTGATGGCACAGATCCGAGTGTCATGATCGTTGCACGGTCGGCTACGGGCATAGACTTCGATTCTACGCGGCAGTTTAAACAGGCACTAAGCAGGCGGCAGCTGAAGTTTACATGCAAGCAAAGGCAACCCAGGTTAAACAAAAGGAGAAGGTGAAGACTCCAGTTAAACCTGTTGTCCAAGCACAGGTTACACCGAGATATGACCCTTGTGCTTCTATCACCAGGATGCAAGTGAAGGCACTTAATGATTACAACAAAAGACAGCCGTATGTGTTGATACTCTGCTTAGATTGTAAGTATGTACACCTAACTCGATGTCTAACAAGTGTATTGTTCTTTGTAGGGGTTATCCGACTAGGCAATTGAACACATCACTACAATGGTATTACGATCTTCGCACTCCAAAGGAATGGCTGCATGACACGGTCAGTATTACTCCAATGGTTATGAATTAAGAACTCCATTTCAATCTGGATGTATATTAAGACTTTCAAAGAAGTCTGGTTGTTTATTCAGACTTCCAAAGAAGTCTGGATTTATACTCAGACTTCCAAAGAAGTCTGGTTGTATTTCCAGACTTCCATAGCTGTCTGGTTGTGTTTTATATTTTTTATATTAACACATGCTTGGCTTAATGCAGCAAATTGATGCGGGTATTGATCTGTTGAGGCTTCGCCAACACAGCCATCCGGAATGGTTCAGGAGCGAGAGGCTGTGTTTCATTGACACACTCCTTCAAGCCTTGTGGCGTCAACACTATCCAGCTTTTATTAGTAGTGGTGCTGGAGGGAATGAACCAGCCACAACTAGAATGCTTCCTGCTGGTTGTTTTGATTACTTCACTGGTGACCTACCACTATTCTGCAAATCACCAAGGGCTTGGGCGGTGGATATTGATTATATTTACACCGCATTGCACACTGGCGGAAATCATTGGGTAGCAATTATGATTTCTATCCCGGATAGGCACGTAACAGTATGGGACAGCATAATTAATGATAGGACGGATGAGTTGGTCGGAGCGGCAGTGGCACCAATCTGCGAGATGTTTCCTTATGCGATGCACATCTTGAAAATACCTGATGCTGATGGATTGCCTTACCCACTCGATCGTTACACCCACTCGATTGTTAGGAGCGACGATCTTCCTCAAAACAAACAAACAGGTGACTGTGGAGTGTTCTGCTTGAAGTTCATCGAGTTCCATTCACTTGGAATGGAGTTTCCAAAGTATCTTTGTGATAAGAACATCAAGTCAATCAGGGACAGGCTAGCTTTTGACATATTGTTTGAACTCAAGCGAACAGGTGAAGAGCAACGTCCCGAGTATGGTTTGCTTGACACCTACGGTGATAAATAGACCGCCTCTATCTTTTGCATTCCTAAACAATACATATCTATTGTGGTTGTAAAAAACACATCAATCTTTTGGCCTACTTTTGTGCTTGTTTTTAGTTATGTAGCAAACTTAAGCACTAATCCTAGTTATGTTTATTACTACGCTTGTTGAAACAGAACCCAAACAATTGAGACAAGTTTAAATATTAGAGTTCTGGAATACATCACTACGTCAGACTTCAGTGAACCCTAAAAAAATATCAGACTTCTGTAAACCCTAAAACTTATCAGACTTCACTAAACACGAACACATATCAGACTTCAGAAATCCCTAAAACATATAAGATTTCAACCATTTCTAATCAGCCTGAGTTGTGGACAATTAGGTTGTTTGTGGCCTGGTTGTTTGCAGTTCGAACAACAATATTGCTTGTGTAGTTTCCGCGGTTTAATGCTCTTCTTCTTGGTGATTTCTAGCATAGATTGCCACCTCGACTTCTTTTGTCTTCCAGGCTTCCGCCTCTCTTCCGGCGGAAAGACACGCACGGTGTCATGATTTGCCTTTCCGGTAACATTCTTTGGTAAGATGTTGCGCGAGTATGCAGCGTACAAGTAGTCCGTTCTGTAAGATGGACATACAAGGGTAGAAATGTGTAGCTCAAGTTCCGGTGCAGCGCATATGGCATGTGAGCAAGGTATCTTTTCGTAATCCCAAACACCACATTCACACTTCTGATGTTCCAAATCAACAACACAATCCCTATGTCCTCCCTTAACAACGAACTTATACGTATCTACGCGTTCTGCCGTCATCATATCTGCATAATATTCACGAATAGCCAGCAAATATTCAACTCCTCGGCTAAATGTTGTTGAGAGACTCATTGCATCTAGCCGCCTTTTACAAAACCACGTCCCTAGTTTCTCTTGTATAAACTCTAAAAGGAAAGATATGGGATATCCTTTTGCCTTCTTAACTGCGGAGTTTATAGACTCAGCAATGTTGCTCGTCTTTATGTTGTACCTGTATCCACCAATTTGACAGAGGTTAACCCAAGTAAGAATTAGAAAGTATCATAAAAACATTATGCTTTCAGACTTCTCCAGTCGTCTGGAAAAATAATCAGACAGCAAGAGAGGTCTCATAATTGTATCAGACATCACTAGAAGTCTGATAACTATTGTCAGACCGATAAGTACCTGTCTCCGTTGAAATGCACGCATGACCATAGACTGACATCCGCCTCTTCCAAGTAATCAGCAAGTTCAGGATTTTCCGCTCGTAAGGAAGCCATGTTTCGGTAAAAATCGTAAATCGTATAAGCGTAAGCCGCGTTTTTCACCAAGTACAGAAGATGTTTTCCCCTGAACTTGGTAACTATGTTATTTTGTAGATGGTAATAGCATATCCCTCGCTGTGCCCAAGGGAAAACTGCTTCACACGCATTCTTGATCGACTCACATCTATCCGAGACTATGACCAAAGGATATTGGTCTGAAATGCATTCTTTCATTTTGGTGAAAAACCATTTCCACGAGTCATCGTTCTCAGAGTCTACAAATCCAAAAGCCAACGGAAATATTTGAAAATTTCCGTCTTGTGCGGCCGCCACTAGCATAACACCGCCATACTTTCCATTAAGATGAGTACCATCCACCACAATGACTCTTCTAAGATACGTAAACCCATGTATGGAAGCTCCAAATGCTATAAATAGATACTTAAATCTATTCTTCTCATCTAGCTCAAGCCCAGTTACTGTTCCCGGGTTGGTTTGCCTGATTCCATGCAAAAAAGAAGGCAGTCTCGCGTACCCATCTTCCGCTGTTCCTCTCACAATCCTTTGAGCATGTAACAATGCTCTGTATGCGGTTGTGTAGCTCATCCTAATCCCAAACTGCTTCTTCATTGATACTTTGACATGCTTTGGTGTTATCCCTTCAATCATACCAAAAGTTTCAGTAAACAACCAACCAATATAAACTGGAGTAAAACGTTTGCGCGTAGACATCCGGTCCGCCATCGAACATGAATGTGTTTATAATAGATCATCACCCAGTACTTGTTTGGTTCGCTCTTCACACATGCTCGAAGCATCCACTTGCATCCTTCCACACGACATTTAGCCACAAAACGTGTCTTGTCAGACTTCTCTGTCCTAAATGCGAATTTCTTCATTATCGCCGTCAAACGTAGCTCTGATATTAGGTCTTTCTTGCTATCAAAACACTTATTGAGAATGATACCCTCAGATAAGTCCCTTTTGCGAACACTCTGATTATTCATACCCTCCAACTCATATTTCTTATAATCTTCATCTTCTTCCACATCTACATCTTCATGTTTCACTTTCCCATATAGGGTATAATCAGCATCGTCATGGTAAGCCTCAGCGTGTTTCATGAAAACATTCTCAGGCACATCCAAGTTACCAACACCATCATTACCACCACCACCACAAACAAAATCCTCCGAGACTGAGTCCACATATTCCTCATTCCAGTCTTCTTCTTTGTCATCTTCGTCTACATCTTCAGCTTCATATTTGTCATCATGATTCACAGCATCTTCATCATCCATACCGGATCGGCTCGAGACACATAGACGGATTAAATGCGTATTAGCTAACTCAACGATGCTCCTTACTTGCCTATCATTTGTGACATAAACCGGAGGTCTATCCGGATCCATTTGTTTCAAGAGTGCTTCCGGCAATGGATATGATAACTCCACCAGGTCGGTTTTCTTGTCCAGCATATAATCATCTTGTACCATCTCAACTAGTTCTTGATGTGTAGAACCATCACGCAGAGTGATAAACCGCCCTCCTTTGAGCTTATCAACCACAAAATGCCAAATCTGGTCTCTCATAACCCATTCACCAAAATTAACAGGTAACTGAACCATTATCTGTATAAACAAACACGTATAAACAACATTAGAGATCTTTTGGGAAAAGCCAAACTTCTTTGTGAAGTCTAATGGGGATGCTATTAGCTACATTGCCAGTATTATTCAAAATTTTATTTAAAAATAATTATCATATATAAGAATGTAAAACTCACGCAGAAGGAACATATAACACTAACACACATTTAAAAAAATTAATGTCAACGAAATTAATCACAATTATACAATAAAAATGCATTTTAAAAGTTTGACATATTTCAGACGTCTATAGAAGTCTGCTTTCTATGAAACCAGACGTCTATGGTAGTCTGAAAAAGAGAGTATTTTTGCAATTGATTTTGAAATGCCAGACAGCGGATGCATTTTTAAATTTTTTGTCAGACAGCTCAAGAAGTCTGATAAAAAAAAGGGTAGTTTTGCAATTGATTTTGAAACGTCAGACTTCTCGCAGAAGTCTGAAAGTAATCAGACTTCTGCCGAAGTCTGAAGAAAAAGTAGAGGGTAGTTTTGCAATTGATTTTGACATGTCAGACATCTTCGGAAGTCTGATATCTCATCAAACTTCTTATGCTGTCTGACAATTGTTTCAGACAGCGAATGAAGTCTGATGAAAAACATCGCATTTTCGAGCGTTGACCAAAATTCAATTGTTCAGATGTCTATAGCCGTCTGGCAAAGTTTTGGAAATTCAGATGTATATAGCCGTCTGAGATTATTTTTCTTATTTTCAGACAGATTTACATGTCTGACAATTTTTTCGCTTATTCTGGTCAACATCTGAAAATTTGGGTCAATTGCAGTTTCTACCCCCCCCCCCCATTATTTTCAAACAACGGATTCCGTCTGACAAAATGTCAAGAATTGGTCAATTTCTTGCCAGACTACATCAGAAGTCTGACAAAAAAAAACAAATTTGAATCAATTGCAAAACTACCATGTTCTTATTTGGACTTCTTAACGATGTATTTTTTTCTTCAAAGAAATTTAACAGACTTCTATGGAGGTCTGGCAATTGAAAGTCAATTGCAAAACTACCCTCTCGTTGACCATATTGAAGCTAACGAAAAGATGCAGACTACAAAATCGGATCTGAAAATCGACGATATGAAAATGTTCTAACCAATCTCCGATTTCCGTTTGTTTTTAGCCGTGTCGATTTCCAAAAACGTTTAAAATCACCGAAAGCCCCAAATCCGAGACGTGTTTTGCTGTTTTTATAAGATGATAAACGATTTTGCTACTTTTGAACCGAAAAATATCGAAAAATCCCCCAAAATCAAAGGGGAAAAGAGAAATCGGTGAGGAGAACGTCCGAGCTCAGATTCTTGAGCTTTAATTGAGCTTTAATGGTGAAAAAAACGAGCTGGATTACACATTAACTCGTCGGCGATGGTGGGTGTCGTGGTTGTTGAGCATTCATGGCGATGGCATTTTCGTGAATATCCAAAACAAATTTGGGTCCTTTTGTCTTTTGATTTCAAATATAAGACTTCATATGAAGTCTGACGATGGCATTCCTGTGAATATCCAGATTAATAAGGGGATATATTAGCGATGGAGAGGAAGGAGAAGGCCGATGGTATAATCAGGGTTGACTTCAATTTCGAGGGCATTTTTGCAATCGCCCCGAACTAAGGTTCGAAATCTCTGGATATCAGCCCCAAAACCCTGCTACAAATCTCTCTCAAAGTAAAATAAAGTGTAACCAAAACAATAGCTGGAAAAACCTAATTATAGTCTAAAATCGCGAATGAGCCTTTTTGAAAATAAGGAAAACTCTTAGAAAAAGTGCATATTTACAAATCTCTTAAAAAGCTGTGCAGAATTTTAGGGCATGACTAGTGTCGACCGACACCAAATGTGATGGACGTAGCCAATGACCTCTGTGAAAGTCACATGTAATGTCTAATTACTCTAAAATATCTATGTATATCCAATTAAAATTCAAACATACCTAGACCTATAAATGACTCAAAAGACTCCCAAAACAATGAAAATATTATATATACAAGACTTATATCATCGTTAAACCCCCATAAAAACTATGAAATATGAGGAGGACATGGCGCCATTCTAGGTAAGGGAAAAACAAGTAAATATGATCTACCTAAACTGATGACAACACCGTGACCGAGCCGGATCAATAGAACGTGACCGATCCAGCCTATATGAACAATGCGAGTAATGCCGAGCTGGATGCACTGCCTGTAGCCGAGCCATCCCGAGCCATTTTCGGACATGAAGAAAGCACCAAGGACACGATCAGGCCACATGAAGCTTAGAGAGGAATTCAACCGTTCCATGGAGACTTTGATCACACATACCAACATATGAGACATTACAGAGCATTTGGACCAGCTGGCCCATGATTAGCCACTACTGAACTAGTTGTCCATGCAAATGGCTGACACGAGTCGCATAGACACTATCGAGCCATCAGACCAAACACAAGGACTTTTCCAACATGGAGATCTTTCTGTAGAAGAAGACATTCAAGGCCACCCGCCCATACCAGGCCTATCCATTTGGCTCAGCCCAAAAGTCGAATGGCCCATGATCAAGACCGTCGGCCCACCCGTGATCTTCACCATCCAAGCCCTGAGCCTTGGACCGTGCAATCTCTTTGGGCCAAGGTTTATACTCTTTTTCCCTTAGTAAGTTTTATCCCAATGGATTTTCCACTAAGGGTTTTATTGAGGTAATCATAAGCCTACTTCATGAGAAAGAGAATACATACAACCCCCCCCCCATTCACTTATTTGCCTTATTTCTTTGTTTTCGTAAAGGCCCATTATACCTTATTACTTTCGAGACTCTTAGGCTATAAATCCACTTGTATTATGCATGTAAATCATTCGGTATTATTACATAAAAGTTTAGCAAGTAGTTCTTGTCGTAAAACCCCTAGCCGTCGGTTTCTTCCTTGAGCTTGAGTGGATTCCCCTTGTTCATTGAGAGACGATCCTTGTACCTGAACTATCTCCATCTTTCACCCATTGGTTCATGCAAAGAGAGACCTTCGGCCAGTTTCTGAGCTCCACTGTAGACCTATATATCCTCGGTTGCAAGAAGAGAGTGCCCTTCGGCCAACTTCATGTACTTCAGCCAGCTCGTGTGTAAGGACCTTTCATAGATATTACATCATTTGGTATCAGAGCTTAAGGCTCCTGAAATCGGTTACCTCTTTTCCCTTTTCACTTTTGTTCTTAATATCTTTGTTTTTTCTTTATGTCTTGCTTTTGAAAATCGAAAACCCATAAAAATTGTTCTAGTTCTTTTCGGATATTGTTTATTCTAAAAGAAATTAAAAAAATTGTTAGGGTTTTGCTAGTTTTGAATCGTGGCTGAGAGTTAGATTTTTAGGGCTTATCGCTTGACCTTTTGATCCTTGTTTCTATTCAAGCTTGCCGTGCCTTATTGTTTCAATTCTGTTTAGCGCCATTGTTTCTTGTTTAAGTTGCATAAAATAAATAAATAAAGCGTTTAGGTTGCTAGATAGCTCACGGCCTCTAACTTTCTCTCTCTTGTTTATCGGATCGTTTTTGTTGTCTTGCTTGTTCCATTTGTTTATCTTGTTTTGCATTGTTATATTACTTGGAATTTGAATTATAAAGCTTAAGTTGTTAGTTCATTGTCTTTTTCTGCAACATAAAATCAAAGAAAAAGAAGTTAGGTTATTGTTTTCATCCTTAACCGCGATTAGGGTTTCTCGCATCCTTTGCATTGATAACTAGTTGCGTGTTGTTTCTCTTGTTTCTCTGCATTAGTGACGTCTGTCATTGTTATTCTTAGATAGTTTCATAAGAAAACCAAACAAATAATAATTTAGAGCATATGTTGCATATCACGAGCCATTACGGTTTAGGATGCATCCGATTGTTAGTTCTTGCATTATTTTGAGTTTGCTTCATTCCTGCAATGTTGATATAGAATTTAAATTTTGCATATTTACTGTTTAGTTTGTATAAGAAAGTAAAAAAAAAAATCAAAACGACCAACATTCAAATTAGGAGAAACTTGCTAGTTTGTGTGTTTTGCATTTTTGCATTGTTTGCCTTTTCTCTTGGTGTCCGATTTTATCTTTTGTTGTTCTTGCTTGATTTTTTTTCCTTTGCACTTGACCCTTTGTCTAGTGTTGTTTTACAGGAACATGAAAACGTGGGAGACAATAACGCAGCCGTAAACTTAGCCCAAGTACTAGGTGCAATCCAAGTAACACTACAAAAATTATGCATATTGATAGCATAATATGATAGCACGGTTTGTCAAACTGCTATTGAAGATAAATTTCAGATTTTTTTTTACTTTTTTATAGCACTGATACAATGCTAAGATAATATTTTTATAAGCGGGAAACAAAAATAGTTTAATCCGCCAAAACTTAAACGAATTTTTGTGAGCCCGCACTACAAGAAAACATGGATTTAGCTACTGTAATTAGCGACTGCATTTATAGTCGCTAAATTTAGCGACTACTTAGCGACTGGGTTGCGACTAACTATGCGACTAGTAGGTTTTAGTCGCTAAATAGTCGCTAAATTGCGACCACAAGTTATTAGTCGCTAAATAGTCGCTATTTAGCGACTGTTTAGCGACTAAATTCGGCGGGTCGCTAAACGGTTTCTTAATCAGTCGCAAAAAGTCGGTATATATCACGTTTATATTGTGCCCACGCGTGTAGTACCTAATTTTGTAACTAATTTTTTATACAGTCGCTATATAGTCGCTAAAATTTATATATATACAAACTTGTAGTTGGCTTCTCCTCAGCCACACAACAAGAAGATAAACGATTTCTTAGAAAAAATTCAGAGAAAAACGGAGGAAATCATTTTTTGAGTCAAAAAATGTCGGGAGATTATAACTACACTAATGGTCGGGAATGGATGTATAACCGGATCGATCCATCAACGGGAAATTTCACGGCATAATTCATGGCGGGGGTCGATAATCATTTCATCCCGTTTGCAAATAACCAGCCCTTTGCGCAGAGCAACGCCGGTAGGTTTCTCTGTCCTTGTGGTACTTGCATGAATGATAAACCTGTTATGTCGGGGAGATTAATACAAAAGCATTTGTATAAGAATGGATTTATGCCTGATTATTATGTTTGGTATAAACATGGCGAAGAAGTCGATATGGGTTTAGGAACGAGTTATGCTGATATGACTTGGGTTAGTGGGAGTGAAGGAATGGGTAATGTAGTAGAAGATAGATATGTGGATATGGTGAATGATGCATTTCGTGATAACGTACAATTTGATAACTATCATCAATATGGTAGTTATCAGAATGTGGAGGAACATGGTATTATCAGAATGCGGAGGAACCTGTACATAATCATTCGAAAAAATTCTACGACTTGTTAGAAGGAGCGCAAAATCCATTGTACAGTGGTTGTCGTGAAGGTCAATCGCAGTTATCCTTAGCTGCTCGAGCCATGCAAAGGAAGGCAGAGCATAACATGAGTGAAAGGGCAGTGGATTCGATATGCGAAATGTTTACGGAGTTTCTACCAGAAGGAAATCAGGCAACCGGTTCACATTACGCGACAGAGAAATTGATGCGCAATTTAGGCCTCCCATGTCAATCGTTTGATGTTTGCTACAACAACTGTATGATATATTGGAAAGATGACGAAAGGTTAGATACATGTCGGTTGTAACTCACCTAGATGGAAGCCTAACGAGCAACACCGTAGGACCAATATACCATACAGCCGTATGTGGTATATGCCTATTGCTGACAGATTAAAGAGAATGTATCAGAGCGAGAAGACTGCAGCAGCAATGAGATGGCATGCCGAGCACCAAGCCAAAGAGGGAGAAATGTGTCATCCGTCTGATGCGGCAGAGTGGAAATACTTTCAAGATAAGTATCCCCTGTTTGCACAAGAACCCCGCAATGTTTATCTTGGACTATGTACAGATGGGTTCAATCCATTTGGCATGTCTAATAATCATTCCTTGTGGCCTGTGATCTTGACTCCATATAATTTACCCCCTCATATGTGCATGAGTACGGAGTACTTGTTTCTTACAGTAATGAATTCTGGGCCAAAGCATCCACGAGGTAGTCTCGGTATATTCCTCCAGCCTCTTGTTGAGGAGTTGAAAGACCTGTGGTGTAATGGAGTCGATGCATACGATGTGTCCTTGAATCAAAATTTCAATCTAAAAACAGTTCTCCTGTGGACGATAAGTGACTTTCCGGCGTATAGCATGCTATCGGGATGGACTACCCATGGCAAATTATCTTGTCCATGGTGCATGGATGATACAAATTCTTTTTATCTGCCGAATGGAAGAAAGACGTGTTGGTTCGATTGTCACAGAAGATTTCTTCCTCAAGATCATCCCATGAGGAAAATAAGAAAGACTTCTTGAAGGGAAAGGATGCTAGGAATGAGTATCCTCCTGATTCTTTAACCGGTGAGCAAGTTTATTCCTACCATTTGCGTCGTGTAAATCCACCAAAAACTAAGGATGTTGGTGGAAATGGTCATGAAGATAAGATGCCCGGCTATGGCAAGAAGCATAACTGGCACAAAGAAAGCATATTTTGGGAGTTACCATACTGGAGGGACCTTAATCTTCGACATAATCTCGATTTGATGCATATAGAGAAGAATGTTTTTGACAACATTATAAAAACTCTTATGCGTGTGAAGGGTAAATCCAAAGACAACATCCCATCGAGATTGGATTTAGTTAACTTCTGTTCTCGGCCACACTTGCATGTTGATAGTGCTGGTAGAGCTCCATTCCCAGTTTACGCTTTGACAAACGAAGCCAGGAAAAAGTTATTGGAATGTGTGAAGCATGAGGTCAAATTCCCAGATGGTTATGCTTCAGACTTAGCAAGTTGTGCTGATTTGGGTAATGCACAGTTTTCTGGGATGAAGAGTCATGACTGCCATGTCTTTATGCAGCGACTACTTCCATTTATCTTTGCAGAACTCCTAGACAAGAATGTCCACCTTGCCTTAGCAGGTACCGGTTATAGTATTTGGATATGTAGTTTCGGGTTTGTTTATTGTATTAACCATTTGCTGTTTAAATCTCTTTATATATGTTGTAGGGATTGGAGGATTTTTCCGTGACTTGTGTTCAAGAACTTTGCAGAAGAGTCGCGTCCAAATTCTAAAGCAAAACATAGTTATGATTCTTTGCAATTTGGAGAAGATCTTTCCACCATCATTTTTCGACGTGATGGAGCACCTTCCTATACATCTCCCCTACGAAGCTGAATTAGGAGGCCCTGTTCAATACCGGTGGATGTACCCTTTTGAAAGATTTTTCAAAAAGCTGAAAGGGAAAGCGAAGAACAAAAGATATGCAGCTGGATCTATTGTTCAATCATATCTTAATGAAGAGATTGCTTATTTCACAGAGCATTACTTCGCCTCGAATATAGTCACGAATTCAAGGTAAATTTATATCTAGTATATGGAGACATGTATGCTATCTATTCTAAAGTTATATTTATTAACTCTTTTTGTCAGGTTAACAAGATACAACGAAGGCGGTGTCCCCGAATATGATGACGACGTTCCTGATATATTTACTCAGGTTGGTCGTCCAAGTGGCGAAATGCATGAAGTATGGCTTTCACCAGAAGATTATAAAATTGCACATGCTTATGTTTTGCGAAATTGCGCTTACTTTCGACCATTTGAGAGGTATAACACAACTTAAGTTAATTTATATATTGTGTTGGTCTCATATATATACATGTTGATCTTATAAACAGTATGTTCGAAGACTATATCTCTGGTAAATATCCAGATCTCTCCGAGAATCAACTCTCTGTGAAAAGGGCCGAGGAATATGACACATGGGTGCGAGATTATGTATGTTCGTGAAATATTTCTTATGAACACATTATATATGTATTGTGGTTTTATCTACATATTTGACATTGTGTGTTTATCAATATTCAGGTCATTTACTGGAACGAAACCTATAAATTTCCTCCTTGGGTTCAAGATATTGTGCATGGACCCGTCAACAAGGCTAAAACTTGGCCTATCTTCTATACAAGAGGATATCTGTTTCATACAAAAAGCCATGGCGAGGGACGAAAGACATGTAACTACGGTGTATGTGTTAAAGGAGAGAATTATAGTGATGCGTCTGATGCAGCTGATTTCAACGGGATCTTAACTGACATAATACAACTTCAGTACGAGGGGATTGTTAATTTGAGAATAACACTCTTTAAGTGTAGCTGGTATGACCCTGTTCTCAGTAGAGGCACTCGAAGGAGCAATGCTGGCGTCGTAGATGTTCGTGCATCAAGAAAGTACAATAAATATGAACCATTTATTCTAGGTACGTAATATATATCTATCTCTATCTTCGTAACTATTGTATGGATATCATAAATACTCTAAGTTTAATTTCAATCTTTAATTTACACAGCCTCTCAAGCGGAGCAAGTTTGTTATATCCCGTATCCGTACACGAAGAGACCGAAGCAATTGTGGCTCAATGTTGTCAAAGTCAACCCTAGAGGGAATATTTCGGGGGAATATGTCAACACAGAAATTACTCTTCTCCAACAGGAAAATGATGATCCGGTAATGATGACTACGGTCGAAGATCTCGTTCCCGAGAATTTTGTGCAGAATGAAAACCCAATCAATCTTGACTACGAAGTAGGAGATGAAGAACCAGAAGACGAATTTCTATCTTCTCCTGATGATGATGACGACGACGAAGATGATGAAGCGGAAGACAATGATGCAGAAGAGGACGAGTGATTTGATATGCTTTTTGTCTATCTTTAGTGTTTTCATATGCTTAATGTATTTCAGATTTCAAATAATTTCAATTAAACATGCTTAGTGATTTCATATGCTTAGATTTCAAATAATTTCAATTAGTGCTTTATATGATTGACTATCTTTGGGTAATGTTTAATGTTCAAATTAAAATTTATAAGGTTTGTTAAAGTTTAAAATCATAAGTGATTTCATATGATGTATTTCATATGAAATTAAAAATTCAACTAGACATCATAAGTGATTTCATATATATGCTTAATGTTATCTTTAATGTTCATGACATGTTACTATTGTTTTAGTTATAAGGTTAATGATTCATGTTTAATTAGAATTTATAATATGTAGGTTTACTTGTAATTTGCTAAGGTTTAGTGTTCTAATATATTGTAATTGTGTTTGTTAACTCTTAAAGAATGTAAATTAATTTCTAAAATAGCGACTACTTAGCGACTAAATAGCGACTAAACAGGATTATAGTAGCGACTAAATAGCGACTAAAAAGGTTATATTATTTTGGCGCCACAGATTAAATGGCCCGCCAAATTATATAGGCCCAAATACATTAAGCCCGCCAAATTATTTGGCTAAACCGGTCATAATTTGGAAGAAGCGGGAATAATTTCCCTCCGGTTTTCTCCCAAATCGACAAAAGGGGTCTAACCCGATTCCTAAACCTAAATTCATTTTCATCCTTAGCAAAATTTTCATCGCCTCTCTCGTTCTCTCTGGCGATCTAGGGTTTCATCGCCTCTCTCGTTCTCTTTGCGCTCTTCGATCGTTCTCTTTGCTCTCTTCGATTTCTCTTCTTCATCTCTCAACCTTTATCTGTTCAATCTCTCTCTGTTCTCTCGATTTCTCTTTTATGTTACAAAAACCCTAAGTCGCTCTAAGTCGATCTCTCTTTCTTTGTCTTCTCTCGATCTTTGTCTTTGTCCGATATCTCCTCTCCGTTTAAACTCCGATGGCTCCAGCAAAAGGTAGAGGAAGAGGTCGAGGGAGAGGAAGAGGTCGAGGGAGAGGAAGAGGTCCAGTCGCCGTCGACGCTCAGCCTTCCTCTTCCACGCAAAGTCGGCCAGCGAATCTACCTCAACAGTATGCTTTCACTCCGGCGAGCGAGGGTTCTCCCACACCGCGCCCATCTCTGACGCAAACTCAGCTGCATGTTCGTAACTATCCACCGCCGCAGGTTCTTTTTCAGAACAACTCGACCAGTCCGACACAGGCGTCTCAAGGCCACTCTCCGAATCCTGAGTCTCAGAGAAGAGACCCTTTGCATGTAACTCCGAGGCAGAACAGTCAAGGTCAAGTAACTTCGCTCTAAATCTGTGTGTGCGATTTAGTGTAGGACTTATGCTTGTTTGTTCTTGCTTGAGATTTTCATAGTTCTTAAGGCTTGTGTTTGCTTGAGATTGTATTAGCTCTTATACTAACTGTCTGTGCAATTTATTAAAGGACTTGTGTTTGCTTGAGACTGTATGTGCAATTTATTAAAGGACTTGTGTTTGCTTGAGATTGTATTAGCTCTTATATGATGCGTTGTTGGTATTAACTCTCTGTTTTGGTATCATAAGTTACATGTTGCTTTATAAGATTATATGATGCGTTGTTGATCTTAACTCTATATTTTGGTATTATTAGCTCAATTTGCTTTGGTTTTAGCTCTTAATGCTTGTGCTTACTTGAGATTGTATGATGCGATTTAGTGTAGGACTGTGTGTGTGATTTAGTGTAGGACTCTATATTTTGGTATTATTAGCTCATGTTGCTTTGGTTTTAGCTCTTAATGCTTGTGCTTACTTGAGATTGTATGATGCGTTGTTGGTATTAACTCTCTGTTTATATGATGCGTTGTTGGTAGTAACTCTCTGTTTTGGTATCATAAGGTATTAGCTCATGTTGCTTTATAAGATTATATGATGCGTTGTTGACCTTGGTTGCTTGAATGTTGGTCTTATAGGACTGTCTGTGAGTTAAATGACTTGTGCTTGCTTTAGAATTTATTAGGACTTGGTATTTATTTGCTCATGTTGCTTTGGTTTTTAGTATCATAAGGTATTAGCTCATACCTCTTAATGCTTGTGCTTACTTGAGATTGTATGATGCGTTGTTTGTATTAACTCTCTGTTTTGGTATCATAAGGTATTAGCTCATGTTGCTTTATAAGATTATATGATGCGTTGACCACTATTTCAGGTCAGATGACTCCTTCACAACCTTCTCCTGCTCGTTCAGTTCAAGTGTCTCAACAACCGAGGGCTTCTCAGAATCAGAACTCCGAAGCTAACAGCACTCATGCGCCTGAAACTCAGCAGTCCAACCAAATGAGTGAAGATGACTTCGACGGAGTTGATGACAATGCTGATAATCAACCAAATCTCGAGGAAAGCCGTCTCCGCTATCTTCAGAGGCTGTTGTCCATGCCATGCCGTGAGCAGTGGACGACCGTGCTCTCTCCAATACTTCCTCAGCCGCCAAACACTACTTGGTATAACCATCTCTCTCTCTCTCTCTCTCTCTCTCTCTCTCTCTCTCTCTCTCTCTCTCTCTCTCTCTCTCTAGTTAGATTGTGTTTTGCTCTGTTTAATTAAGTCATGATATGTACTGATTTTTGCTCCCTTTGTAGGTTTGGACGTGACAAGTCTAGTTTGGTCAGGAAGATTACTAAGATATACCAAAACAAGTTTGATGGACCATTCTACAGCTGGAGCCATGTGCCACGGCCGCGAGCAGAGAGATACTTCCTTGAGTTTGCGGTCAGTGTAGTACATTAGTCTAGTCTTTTGTTTTACTTGTCATCAATATCTTACTAACTTCCATCTGCTGCTTCTTGTAGAAAGAGCACCACTGGGATTTCCTAATAACAGGGACCGTGCAAGCACATTTTGAGGCGATTTGTCAGAGAAGGATGAAGGATATGGTCAGCAAAGCTCATGTTTCAGGTGTGCGACCTTCGTGGATCCCAGGTGAATTCTGGACGCCAATGGTGGCCTATTGGAACTCTGATGAGGGTAAACAGAGGAGTGGGACCGCTTCTGCAAGTCGGAATTCTGATCGTGGCGGTCTCGGTCCTCACAGGAACTACAGCGGGCAGAAGTCTTTTGTGCAAGTTAAACAAGAAATGGTAAGACTCAGACTTCCTCTATATATTTCTTCTCTTGGTATATTTACTTTTATTTAACCAATTTATCTTCTGTTGCATTTTCAGGAACACGACCTGGGTAGAGAAGTAAGTTTTGGTGAAGTCTTCCTGAAGACCCACACCAAATCAGATGGAACCTACATAGACTTGAAGGCGCAAGGGGTGGGAGAGAAGTATAAGGAGAAGCTCGAGGCAAGGAAGGCTGAGCTTGAGGCAGAAACATCTGATGGGACTTCGCGACCAAGGCAGCTGACAACTGACGAAATCGATGAACTGTTCCTTCAGGTAACTTCTTCTGTGAAATCGTAACCATCTATGTTTTAATGTTTATGAGTACATATGAGAATCTGTTACTGCTATGAATCTCTTGAGTTATTGGTATTGAGATAGTTGTGTTGATGATTTGTTTATTGCTCAAATGTGTTAGTGTTTCTGTTATTTAAGTCATTTGTCATTCCCAAACCAATTTTCTAACAGTGTATATAACTTTCATGTTTCCTAGTCAACAATTGTCGATGATAGAGGCCATGCTTATGGCATTGGAAGTCTAGGAGAGTATCACGCCTCTCAAAAGCGCAAGTACCCGGGTACATATTCGACTTACAACTCACTACAAGATCAGCTACAAGAAGCACAACGCCAACTTGATACACAAGCTGCTGAGCTAGCTAGACAAGCTAAGGAGCATAAGGAGTTGAGCATGGTGCAAAGGTATCTTCAGGAAACAGACCCATCATACCTAGACTTTTGCAAAAGTCAGACTGATGCACCAGCACCTCAGTCTTCTCCTACTTCACAAGACTGATCTGTATGATGTATAAACTTGTTTATGTTTATAAGTGTTTGAATATTATGTTTGTTTTGGTTAAGTCAATGTAATCAACTTTAATGTGTGTTCTTTGTTATGTGTAAGAGTTTTAGAGTCTTAAAAAAATAAAACAATAAAAAAACAGGAATCTAAAAATAGAAACCAAAACCAAATTAAAATTGAATAACCAAATTTTTTTGGCCATATTGCGAATATAGAGTCACAAAACAGTCGCTAATTCGTCGCAATATGGCCAAAAAAATATGATCCAAAACCTAAATTAGTCGCTAAACAGTCTCTAAACAGTCGCTAAATTAGTCGCTAAACAGTCTCTAAACAGTCGCTAAACAGTCTCTAAACGGTCGCTAAAATAGTCGCAAGATAGTCACTAAACGGTTGCTAATATAGCGACTATATAGCGACTACACATTTAGCGACTATATAGCGACTGTTCATTAGTCGCTATATTAGTAGCTACTTAGTCGCTCATTAGTCGCTAATATTTAGCGACTCAATTGCGACTAATATGAATAAAATACCATTAGTCGCTAAATAGTCGCAAATTAGCGACTAATATAGCGACTAATACTTTTAGCGACCAGAGATTAGCGACTAACTACTTTAGTCGCTATTTAGTCGCAAAATCTAATTTTGCGACTAAATAGCGACTCTTTTTGCAGTCGCTAAATCGCTGTTTTCTTGTAGTGCCGCCACACTTTGACAAAATTTCTCCAAAACCCCGAAACCCTTAAAATTTCCCACCTCTATTCTAATTTCTACCCAACATAAAAAATTAATCTCCCTCTTCTCCATCTTACACATCCAAAAATTAGCCTCCCTCTTCTCGATCGTAGTCGTCTCATCTTTCTCGTTGGTGAGTTCTTGATTCCACCTCCTTTCTGAATCTCCGATTGCTTGTTTGTTTCAACCTGTAAACTTTCTTGGTTCTGCGTTTCGTGGTCATTTAGTTGTGCTCTTTTTTCACCAGTTCCCCAGATTCAGAACAAGGCTTCTCCAGATTCAAAACCCAGATCACCCATTTCTCCACCGGCGAAGTCCTTATCACAGATTCGAAACCCAGATGAGTCTTTCTTCAATTTTCATCTTCAACACTCGAGTTCTAGTCTTTGATTTGAAATAAAAGATGATTTTGTCAAATTCATCTAATGTGTTGTTTTGATTCATGCTTGATAGATTTACTTTCATACGAAAGCGGGTCGTCGGCGTTTTGCTCGGACATAGCTCACGTGGTACCGTTGACGTCACCAACAGCTACGTAGGTGCTCTGATTAAATTTTCCTCTCTGTTTGTTCTCTTCGATCTCACTGCTTTTGGTAATATTTAGTTCAGATCTCGAAAGTTTGTTGAGCTCGTACTATTTCAGATTTCGCTATGTTTCATGTTCGTATTTACTTTAACTTTGTCCATCTCGTGAGGTTATGCTTTAGTTTAGTATTCATGGCGACTACAATTTAGGGAATTTAGCGCGTTGTGTTGTTCAATTGAGTACTTTAAGTTGATTCTGTGATGTTTACTCAAGTTAAGTGACTTCCTCATTAGGGTATTGGATTCAATCAATCTTGCTTATGTTCTTTTATGGCCTAGGAATTATATCGATGTGGTGAGTCTTTGAGGGTCTAATTGTTATTCATTTTGTAGCAGTGTATCACACTGGAACCTGTTCATAAAGGCGTTGTTACTTGCACATCACTATCTTGATCTTTTGTATCTTGGTTTACAGTGCCTTCTGAGGAGGATGAAAAAGACTCAAGCATATGGTTTCTTGATCACAATTACCATGAGTCCATGTTTCACATGTTCAAGAGAATTAACGGTATGTCTCAGAAAAAAAGGAATGGTTAAGAGTATATATGAATATGTGGGAACCATGTGTAGACATATTTGAATCTTTAATTTCAGCCAAGGAGCATGTTGTGGGTTGGTACAGCACAGGTCCTAAACTTCGAGAGAATAATTTGGATGTTCACGCTTTGTTCAATGGGTAGGACTGCTGAAGGCAAAATCATTCAGTCTTATCTTTGTTTAAGTTTTATATATGTACATACATTTCAAAGCATTTTGTTTTACTCTTGCTTTCTGGTGTTGCAGCTATGTTCCAAACCCAGTGCTGGTCATTATTGATGTCCAACCTAAAGAACTTGGAACCCCCCCCCCCCCCCCGCCCCCACAAAAGCGTACTATGCATTTCATTATTCTCCTGACAGATTTGAATAGCCTGTAACTTTGCTTTGCTGATTGTTAGACTTAAAAGTTTATTTTGTTTGTTTATGAAAGGTGAATCCCAGAGAGTGAACGAGCTGAGCTAAGCTTGGGAAAATAAAAGTATGCTCAAATTTCTCGTGTAAGTGAAAGGTGTGGTATATGTTTGATAGGTGTTCCTCTTGCTAATGCACTTATGCTCTTTGTTTTTTCTAGTTCATGAATAAATGCTGTCGAGAAGCAGTGGCTAAAGGTCTCTAAATTTCTATTTCCATGGATGCAAGTAGTATGATCAAATTTTGGGATTTAGGAGAGGCAAAGAAGAGGTTTTGTAATGTTGTTTGCCTTAGTTTTAATTTTTAATGTTTGTGTAAGACATTTTTGAGTTATTAATGAAAGTTTTAAAATTTCAAATCTATTTCCTTTTGTATAAATTCAAAAAAAAAAAAATATATATATATATATATATATATATATATATATATATTATAAAATATAAAATATAAAATATACCTAATTGTCAACTATTATAAAACATTATTATGACAAATAAAAAAAGTTATTACAAGTAGATTTAATAGCAAAGGAAAACATTGTTATCATATGTGTTATATATCATAGCACGAGCGAAAACGCTATTATATATGGTCGACCTATTATAGCTGGGGCAGACATAACATTTTCAAAAACGCTATCAATCACGTACGATAGCGTTTTTCGTGAGCTAAGAATAGACATTTTTCTTGTAGTGTAATTGGAGAACGACTGAACTGGTTTGAGAAACAACCTCCACCAGCACCTCCACAACATCCTATACTGCCACCACTCCAAGTTAAGAGAGGTCAGCCTATGCGTGCCAATCAGCAACAGGAGGAGACGGAAAAAGACATGCCCGAGCTAGAGGATGATCAGCCATTCAACCGAATGAGGTATCCTATCCACCAAGGCCGAATGTGTGAAGAGGAAGTAGCTAGACCTGTCCATAATGACATTAAACTAACTGCTACTACTTTTGCAGGAAGGTTAATCGAGAAGATTATCTGGAATGGGAGAGAAAGAATGGATTACATCTTTGAGTACATGCTTACAACGACCAGAATAAAGTGGCCTTAGCAGCAACTCAACTCACGGACCATGCACTTTCTTGGTGGGACAGAGATGTTTCAGAAAGGAGACGCCACATATATGAGCAGATCATGACCTGTACAGCCATGAAATTCAGCCTAAGAAGAAGGTATGTTCTTCCACATTTCCATAGAGACATACAAAAGAAGTTTCAGAAGCTTGTGAGGGCAAGAAGGTTGGTCGAGGAATACTTTGAGAAATTTGAGTAACTAAGGAACATGCTCGAGCTAGATGATTCTGAGGAGACACTCATGGCCCAGTTCAATGAAAGCCAACAAGACTGCATTGTCTGGAAGGTCAAGATTCATCCATATCATGATATGTTCGAGCTTCTACACATGTGCATCCAAGCTGAGCAACAAATCAAACATAAAGAAGCTGTCATGAGCCGAGCCAGAAGCAAATGTACGTCTTTTGCACCTAAGGCCGTGGAAAAAGGCAAGGCCATTGAGATTGAGTCACGGTTCAAGAAACAAAACACTGAGGCTCCTAAATTCAACCAACCACATGCATGTAAGCTTCCTAGTACTTCTAGAGCTAGAGACATTACTTATTTCAAATTTCTTGGAAAAGGACACATGGCTTTGGAATACCCCATACAACGTGTCATGAACATCAATGTGAAGGATTATGTGTGTTCATTGGTGTAATTGTCAGATTACAACCTAGCACATAATCAACTAGGATCTAGGTGATTTGCAGATGAATCATAAACAGATCAGATTCATTACCTTATGATTGCAGCGGATTGATCAAAGGAATGAAGAGATCTGCAAGAGCTGATGATAACAGGCTCCTCCTAGGTATCCACACGCTTACAAGCTACTGGATCAGGCTGCTAGACCAAGTTGGAATCAACAGAGAGAGAGAGGACGGCTGAGGCTCAAAATCGCAGGAGCATGAAGCATTAGGGCTTCCTGCGCCTTTCCTCATCCTTATATGGGCCCAAGTAATTAAACTAATGGCCTATTGGGATTTTGGGCCCAAGGCCCAAACCAGACAAAAACCTGTATTTTGTCTGGCCCAATTCTCTGTGCAAATACAGTAAATGCCTTGCATCTTACCGTATTAATTCCATTTTAACTTTCCCGTTAGCTATGGTGTGTGACCCTTAGGGATCATACAATACTGGTAATAAGTCCTAAACTTATAGATCATGAGCGGGCTCTAGCAAGTCATCATGATCACCCAGTATTTATGACTTATGTCTGATCTCGACACTTATCATACTTTCTAGAGATAGTACGGTAGATTTCAGGACATTCCCAACAATCTCCCACTTGTACTGGAATCCTACATTCCCTAATCCTTTTGTCTCAATATCTCGATCTGGCATAAGGCAAGATGCGTGTCATCCTTATATAGCCAGACCATGTTCGTCGGACCAGATTTGATGCTGACAATGCAAACGACTTGGGCAAGTCCGTTTGGGAGTGGCCACTCTCTTACCAGCTATCAAGTCTCCGATTGGCCTAGAGATATTACCTCCGTTAAACGGCAGGGACAAATCCCATCTTGTTCCATCACTATGAACTACACACTTTATAATACACCCAACCAAGGTCCTTATAGCTCCCAGTTACGAAACAGCGTTAGACAATGATCAAAGCGCATCACTCCATGTGCAGCCACATGCATGCGAACTCAGGTCTAAGGACTATACTCTATAGTCGTATATGAGAACCTCTTATGACACATATATTAATATCTTGTAGAGTTCTCATCAGCGGGCCATGTCCGGTCATATGCTCCCCTACATATACTTATGTGTCGACTTTGATGCCGCGCATCTATGACCCCTCGAAACTTGGTCATAAGTCTCAACACACTCTAGTCTCAAGTGGTTGTTGGTGTTCCAATTTCAACAACCTTCGACTATGGACACTATGATTTATGTCATTTCGTTAAATATGGGGTTTCAGGATCAAGTCTACTCATGTACTTCGATGGCCCATATATAATGACATGAATCATTTTGGAACGATTATTTATATCACAGTTAAAATAATCCAGAAATCATAAATTTCATAAACATAAAATATTATGTTTACATGAACCTTTCAAAACAACTGAATAAAGCCCTTTACAAACTCCCACTGAAATTAAGACTACATCTTAATTTCACATATCCTACAGCTACAGTCCGCGACTCGTGCTTAGGCCTAAGGAGTGGCTTCGTTAATAGATTAGCAACGTTCTCATTCGTTGAAACTTGCTGATCTACTTAACACCTCTGTCATTTATCTCACGGAATAGGTTATACCTACCCTCAAGGTGTTTGGACCTCTGATGTGCAGCTAGTCTCATCTATGCTGGGAATCACATCAAGTTCAGTGATGAACTCGTCTTTCCAAACAACCTCTTTCGCCGCTTCCCAAGCTGCGAAATGTTCAGCTTAAGTCATGGAGTCAGCAACAGTGCCTTGCACCGCCAGACAGACACAAGATATAACCGGACTGTGACCGGAAATGATCTTTGTCTGTTGGAAACTTGCCTTTCAGACTCTACCGACTTGTAGCACCTCACTTTCTCCGTAAATCAAGAACTTATCCTCAGTATTTTCCAAATACTTGAGGATATTCATTACGTCTATCCAGTGATTCTTTGCTGGATTTGACTGGTCTTTACTTGTCTTGCTTAACATTAAAGCAACATCAAAACAAGTACGTGTCATGGAATACATGATAGATCCAATTGCCGACGCATATGGAATCTCATCCATGCATTCAAGCTCAGCAGTTATCGTAGGACACTGTTTCTTGCTTAACGTAATGCCATGTGACATTGGCATAAAACCCTTCTTGGAATGCTGAAAACGTGTAGGACTTTGTCAATATAAGAATCCTGACTTTGTCCTATCAGCTCTTTTGGATCTCTATCTTTAGATCCAAAATCCAAGAACATACGTGGCTTTACCCATGTCAATCATAAAACAACTCCCAAGCCAGTCCTTTACCGACTGCAGCATTGGAACGTTATTTCCGAGAATCAGTATGTCATCGACATACACTATGAGAAATGCAACATCGCTCCCACTTATCTATTAGTAAACGCACAGTTCCACTTCGTTCCTGTTCAAGTCAAAACCTTGACTACTTCAACAGAACGAAGATTCCAACTCCGATATGTTTGCTTCCATCCATGAATGGATCGATGAAGCTAACTTACACACAGTGTAATTTTTCGGAGTCCGGGCTCACTTTCGCTTCTGTGAATTTCGCAGGTTCGTCACTTTCAATGATCATCAGATCATGGCAACTAATCACGAGAAATCACTCTCGGATTAGTGACGGATCATTCAGATCTGTAAATCCATCCGCTGCTCTCCCTCAACAGGTTGAGCAGCCTCCTGTATTTCTCGAATTTCTTCGAGTTATACTTTTACTCCCACTGTTCTTCTTGGAAAGTAACTTTCCTTTTAGTAAACAGAATTCCGAACAACCTAACTTCGTTTTCGGAATGGACGTAAAAAGTAACAAGCCTTGGTTTCCCTAGGACAACCAGCGAAGTAGCACAACTACAAATACTCAGTAAAGACGAATTTGGATCATTTCCAGTCCACATTTATGTGGTGTCTTTCAACTGATATTGGTGGAACTATTTCAGCGTAAACTTAGATATTTGTAGAGCGTTATTCTTAAAGAATATCATGGAAGATTCGTGTGACTCATCTTTAATCATTTCTAATAAGATCTGATTCTTTCTCACAGAAACACCTCCAGGTTTTCAGGAGAAATGAGCTGTGAAACGACTTCACACTCATTCAGATGATCACACCATCAATGACTTAAGTATTCTCACTCGTGATCTAATCCAGAGTCTCAATACTTCTGTCACTCAGATTCTATACCTCATTCTGGAACTCTTTCGACCATTTCAAAGAATTCCGACTCGTGTCTCATCAAATGAACACAGTCATACTCACTGAAGTAATCAGTAAATATAATGAAGTACAGGAAATTTTCTCTGGCATTACTGCTCATCGGGCCACATACATGAGTATGTTCAAGGTCCAATAAGCCTTTGGGCCTTTCTCTAGCTCGGCTAAGATGGGCCCTTTGTCTTTTGGTCCAGTAAGCAGAATTCAAGTCTCATAAGATATCCGATCAAATGAGCCCAAAAGTCCATAACTATGGGATTTCTGAATCCGACTCACTCTATGTGACCAAAACATTTACGCCAAGAAAAATCAGGTTTAATTCATCAGATTTAAACCAATTCGGTATTTATGTTACTTTTAGGCACTCTTTGGTTTAAGATATAAAACCCATTCCTTGAATAGGGTGCTACAATCAATATTTCATTGAGATCAAAAGAACAAAACTTGTCTTTTATCAAAATGAAAAACATTCAAATTCTTACAAGAAAATGAAAGACAACTCTGCTTAAAGCAGGTACATTGTAGCAATTACTTAATACAAAACCAAGCCTCAAAGGCATCTACGAGTGAAAACCCTACGGCTGAGGCAGCATCCATAGCTCCTTTCAGACATGCAGTTCCACTTGCCCTTCCTTCAACGTTCTACTGTTGCTTAGGCTCTGCATATTATAACAAATATCAGTGCCACAACCAGTATCCAATACCTATAAGGTAGAACTTGAAGTAATAACATGAATACCTGAGGAAGTAGTCTCAAACATTAACTTCAACTCCTCATAATCTTCCATGAATTTAATGCAATCTCTCTTCCAATGCCCAGTCTCTTTACAGTAGCAGCACTTACCAACGTAAGATGTATCTGACTCGGGCTCAGAAGACACACGCTTGCCATGATTCAAAATCTGGACAACTTTGTCTTCACCCTTGTCAGCATTAGGTTTAGTAAACCTACCCTTCTCCATTATGAGATTATATAGGGTACTCTTCACGTTTGGCTCAACTGTCTTGAGCATATCATGCAGTTCAGTCAGCGTCTTCGTTAAGCCTTTCTTGATATAGTTCCTTTTGAACTTATCATAGCTTGACGGCAGTGACTGCAGAATGATCTCAGTTGCCAATTCTTGGCTAACTGGATAATCCAGTTTCCTCAGGTTATCAATGTAACCCATCATTTTACTGACATGAGGACTCACTAGATGATCATTTGGTAGCTTGCAGCTAGTGAGAGACTTAACCAACTGGTATCTCTCCACTCTTACCTGCTCCTGAAATTTCAATTTCAGGCTGCTGATCATCTCTATTGGCGACTCCATGTTCTCATATTGCTTCAGCAAATCTGAGTCCATGGTAGCCAATATCAGACCACGCACATCTACCGCATCATTATAATGCTTATTCCAAGCATCATATACTGCATGAGAGGCATTGGACCTGATCCTCTCGGGGAGAGCTCTCTCAAGGACATAGTCCTTTCTCTCCTGCCTGAGGACTAGCCTCAGGTTCCGCGACCAAGTCAAGAATTTTGATCCGTTCAGTTTGTCCATCTCAAGGACAGACCGGATCGAGAAAGTATTTTGATTGTTTGTGCTAGTCATAACTGAAATTTAGAGATAAATAGAGTTTTAGTTATTTAGTTCATAAAAGAGTAATCTTAATAACTTATAAGAAAACTCGCATTGCATTCAAAATTTCTTTGTTTAACCTCATAAGAATGCAATGATTCCGAGACCCATGTTCAACCAAAACCAAAGTGGGCCACTGGCCGTCACCCGGAATTAGCTTTACTTGGTAAGCATACACACAGCTAGTTATATCTATATAACTCTCGGTTGTGGATTGGGCCCAAGGCCCAATTCACCAGATGTCTCAAGGCCCGGGACTCCCGATGGCCCAGTCAAGGAAACCAATCTCTTACAGCCAAATAATCACTAAAGTCTGGGACTCCCAATGAAATTAGTGACTATATACTACTTTACTTACGCAAAAACAGACACCTCACACTGTAAGCCATATATGTAATTGAATAAGCGTTAAGTAGCTGACAAGATTGGGCAAGACATCCAAGCTTGATATTGGTTTTGAGGATTTTAGGTTTCAATAGATTTCCTCCCAAAATAGAAGATTACTATTTTGGGAAACTTTCCATTTCAGGTAACTTACTAAATTTGGAAACTTTCTATTTAGGGAAACCTACTATTTTAGAAACTTCCTAACATGCCAAAATTAGAAACTTCTAATTTAATGTTTTATTAAAGTTTTCGGTTGGGTCACAAATTATAGGCCCAATTCTTGGCCCAAGACCACAGAATTCCAATTGGCCCAATAATTTGACATAACCGAGTCGGTTCATTAATTCTGGTCCAAGACCAAATTAACTACTTAATCCAACTGGTTATTTACTAAACCAGACCAGCTCTAAATTATTTGGTCCAACCAAATCAAACTTAGACCAGCCTTCGGTTTAGGTTAAAATTCAATATTTTTGAATTTAAATCCGGTTTAACCAGAAACTAAATAATACCAATTGTATTAAATAATTTCCAGCAAACCGCGATTTGGGTTAACCGCTTAAACCATAAATATCAAAGCTTTATTATCAATCGATTCTTAATAAATTCAATAATTGAATTTGACTTTTCTTAATCGATTTATGCTATTAACAAAAGGACAAAAAATGATATTGACCTTTTTTTCATATTCGATTCAAAAAGATCATAACAAACAATCAAATCGTTTCTTAATATCCGAACAATCAAACTTAACAAATCAATTTGATAATTATCGTTTCATGCAATCCACAAGAAGACAAAACCGATTTTGTCTTTACGAACCATATGAACGTCTCTTAATTATCAAACAAAGCAAAGTCAATAATTGAATTCAAGATCGCGATTCATGTCAGTCAAAAACAAACCTTATTAACAAAGTCAACAAGCCATAAACATCACGATTCTTAACATTAACCAACCTATCAAATCGATTCTAATGATTGTACAAAAGGTCAACAAGCGATTATGAGATTCACTCAAAACAAAACGATTTTGTCCCCTTTTTAATTCAATAATCGATTCAATTAAGATCATGACATCTTATGATTATGCGATTTTCATATTTCTAGGTTTTCCAAGTTTCAATCAATTTTACTCAATAAAATCTATTCATCAAACTAATAAACAACCTAGTATGGTCCAAAAAGCAAAAACCTAACGACCTAGGCTCTGATACCACTGAAGGATTATGTGTGTTCATTGGTGTAATTGTCAGATTACAACCTAGCACATAATCAACTAGGATCTAGGTGATTTGCAGATGAATCATAAACAGATCAGATTTATTACCTTATGATTGCAGCGGATTGATCAAAGGAATGAAGAGATCTGCAAGAGCTGATGATAACCGGCTCCTCCTAGGTATCCACACGCTTACAAGCTACTGGATCAGGCTGCTAGACCAAGTTGGAATCAACAGAGAGAGAGAGGACGGCTGAGGCTCAAAATCGCAGGAGCATGAAGCATTAGGGCTTCCTGCGCCTTTCCTCATCCTTATATGGGCCCAAGTAATTAAACTAATGGCCTATTGGGATTTTGGGCCCAAGGCCCAAACCAGACAAAAACCTGTATTTTGTCTGGCCCAATTCTCTGTGCAAATACAGTAAATGCCTTGCATCTTACCGTATTAATTCCATTTTAACTTTCCCGTTAGCTATGGTGTGTGACCCTTAGGGATCATACAATACTGGTAATAAGTCCTAAACTTATAGATCATGAGCGGGCTCTAGCAAGTCATCATGATCACCCAGTATTTATGACTTATGTCTGATCTCGACACTTATCATACTTTCTAGAGATAGTACGGTAGATTTCAGGACATTCCCAACACAATGAACCTGGAGAGTACGAGTCTCTGGACGAGCCTGAAGAAGAAGATCCCCTTGAGCCAGATGATACCATTGAGTACTAGAAGTTGGAGAGATGCTAGTGATCAGAAGATCCCTCAGTGTACTAGTACATCCCGAGAAAATTCAACGGAAAAAACATCTTTCATACCAGATGCACAGTAAACAACAAGGTATGTAGTCTCATTATAGATGGAAGTTCTTGTGCTAACGTGGCTAGCAGGTACATGGTTGATAAGTTAGACCTCAAGATCACAAAGCACCCATGGCCATAAAGACTTAGATGGCTCAATGATGACACAAAAATACGGATAGCTGATTAATTCACCATGCCATTAATATATTGTGGTGCAAGTACAATGACCATATTGTGTGCGACGTAGTGTCCATGCAAGTAGGTTGTCTGTTACTAGGCTGGCCCCTAAAATTCGACAAGGAGACCTTGCACCATGTACGTGCTAACCATTACTCCTTTAATCATGACAAATGCAAGTACCAGCTTGATCCACTTACACCTTTGGATATCCACGAAATGCAACTGAAATTTGCAAAGGATAGCAAGGTAAGTAAGACTAACCTATTTGTCACTTCTAGTTCCATTTCTAAAGCTACTGGCAGAGCACGCATGTGCTACTAATGGTCTATAAACAGGGTTTGCTTTCTGGTCCTAGTGGTCTAGGGCTACTTTGGGAAGTGGTTTCTTTGTTGGACAAGTTCAAAGACGTATTTCCAGCAGAGATACTAGCTGGACTTCCACCAATCAGAGGCATCAACCATCATTTTGATCTAGTGCATGGTTGTTCCCTATCAAACCGCCAAGTCTATATGATGAATCCTATTGAATCTAAGGAGTTGGAGAAGCAGATTCAAGACATGATTTCCAAGGGGTACATCCTTGAGAGCCATAGCCCGTATACCAATCATGTTCTGTTGGTGCCTAAGAAAGATGAAACATGGAGAATGTGCATAAATTTCTGAGCCGTCAACAACATAACCTTCAAGTACAAGCATCCTATAACACGCTTAGATGACATGTTGGACAAGATGCATGGCGCCCCAGTATTCTCAAAGGTGGACTTAAGAAACGGATATCATCAAGTGAGGATGAAAGAAGAAGACAAATGGAATACTTCCTCCAGGACCAAGCAAGGTCTGTACGAATGTCTTGTCATGCCATTTGGTCTTACCAACGCTTTTCCACATTCATGAGGCTCATGAACCAGGTCTTAAGTGCCTACATCAGTAAGTTTGTAGTTTTTTACTTTCATGACATTTTAATTTACTGTAAATGCTTTTCCGACCACATTGTGCATCTTGAGAAAGTTTAGAGACTCTTCGTCAAGAAGTTATTTATTCTAACCTAAAGAAATGCATCTGTTGCACTAATCAACTTGTTTTCCTAGTTTGCTAACCTCAAGAAATACATCTTTTGCACTGATCAGCTTGTTTTCCTAGGTTTTATTGTGAGTTCGTAGGGATTACATGTAGATCAAGAGAAGGTGAAGGCCATCTAAGAAGGGACCATGCCAACAAGCATTTGACATGTCTAGAACTTCCACAGATTGGTAGCTTCTACAGACGATTTGTCAATGACTTCATCACTATAGATGCTCCTCTCACAGCCGTAATAAAAAAAGATGTGGCCTTCAAATGGGGATCAACTCAAGAGGAGATATTTCAGAAGTTCAAAGATTGCTTGACTAACGCACCTGTTTTGACTTTGCCTAACTTTGACAAAAGTTTTGAGATTGAATGGGATGCTTCAGATTTAGGAATTGGAGTCGTGCTTACTCAAGGAGGCAGACCCGTGGCTTACTTCAGTGAGAAACTCAGTGGAGCCACTCTCAACTATCCCACCTACAACAAGGAGTTGTATGCATTGGTGAGGTCTTTAAAGACTTGGCAACACTACCTTCTTGCTAGGGAATTTGATATACCATGGATTTTAGGGCTTTTAACCATGGTATATATCTTATTTATCGAGTCCTTTACTATGTTTTAGAGTCTTTTCAGGTGTTTATTAGGAACAAGCACATTTGGAGTATATTTGGTGATTATGGCACTTTCTGGAGCTTTTTGGAGTGTTTGGCCGAGAGATAGAGTTCTCTGTGGACATTAGAGGAATGCATCGATCGACACACCTTTGGTGTTGATCGTTGCATATGCGAGATGGGCCAAACTCGGCGGTTTAATGAAGAATGATGAAATTGCAGTTGTGCCCAGAAGTTCCTGATATTTACAAAGAAGCCCCAAAACGTGATTTAGCTTTATAATTAGGTTTTACAGCCACTTGTTAGGCTATGCTTTCATAACTAAGTCTTATTTTATTCAGAGAGAGTTTTAGGGGCTGATCTTGTTCTCGAAAGAGACTTGATTTCAAACCCCAGTTCTTTACTTTGATTTTATAATATTTGGTTTTCTATTCATGATGTTTTCTGTCTCGATGAACATGTCTGAGTAGATTACATGTTAAGTTTAGGGATTCTCATTAGGGATTTCATGGAATTATAGGCAAATCAATCTGTTAGGGATTCATACTTTCTAGTTCTTCGTCTAGGATTGTTCTTAATGCTTAATCTGAATTGGCCACTTAGATTATTGATGTTAGGTTGATTGATGCAACGACAATTGGTTAATTAGCTAGAAAGAACCTAGATGAGCAATTTAATTACTCGCAAAGGAATTTGGTTTAATTAGATTGTGAACATATCGAACTTGGAATTAAAGCTGGTTTAATCTGTTAGTAATTGCAAAGGAATTTGGATTGCTGAACTTAGACTTAGAGAATTCTCGCAACGACAGTTGGTTAATTCTATATCTGTGTTTGAGTTCTAGAACAGTCCTTAATTAGATCCCGCTTGATTTATTGCATGTGTTCCTAATTTCCTGAGAACTCCCTAGACTTAACGCTTCGCTTCCTTGCTCACAAACTCGCTATTTACTTTTATGCTTGCTTGATTTACTTCTTTCTCACATTGCTTTTCCTAGTTTAATCTCTTCTGTTTCATAATATATCGTTGACCGGAGTCCCTGTGGATTTGATACCCTAAGTACTACAATTACATCACTGTGCACTTGCAGTTAGTATAGGGATTAAAACTCGTACTATCAAGTTTTTGGCGCCGTTGCCGGGGACTCTTTTGAGTCTTCGATAGATTTGAACTTAGGGTTTAGACTAGGTTTTTCGTTTTTATTTTTTGTTCTAATTTTTTTCTTCTTTTTCTGTTCTTGCGTTTCAGGGTACGCCTGTAATCGTCTTGCATCGATCGACACGGTCATGTGTGTCGATCGTTGCATTCTCGAGCTTGCATCGATCGACGCTACTCTGCATCAATCGACAGAGTGCGAAAGAATGATGGGAGTGATGGAACGGATGTTGGAAAATCAGCAGAATAACTCGTTCTGCAGAGGCTATGGTTCCTATTCATTCACCAGCGATTATGAATCTCCATCATATCAGCCTATTCCTCCTCACAATACACAGTCTAATAAGCTGATGAGCATGATGGAGCAGTTATTGGAGAAGCAGGAAGAGGATTTAAACTACATCAATAGCTCTGGATTTCAAGAAAACAGGTTTGGTAATCAGCAAGGTAATTCTTATCAGAGAACCTATGGATCGTCCTCATATCAGACACCTCCTGCTGCTAATGCTTATAAGAGCAAGATGGAATCCATGATGGAGCAGTTACTAGAGGATCAGACCAAGACTGTTGTAGACTTCGACAGGAAGTTAGATGCTATGCATGAAAATCTGAATGGGAAGTTTGAATCTCTGAGCACACATGTGAAGAAGCTGGATGTTCAAATCCAACAGACATCTCAAGCAATACAAAGGCATAATGAAGCTGGGAAAGCTGAACAGTACAGATCCATCAAAGTTGTGACCTTAATAGATGAGATTGAGTTGTTAGGTGAAGAAGAGAGCATAATCTCGGATTTTCTGGATGAATATTGTCTGTCTGAGACATGCATCGATCGACACCCCCTTAGTGTCGGTCGACACGCAGTTCTGACAGCAATTTTGAGTTCTTACGACGAACAGAAATCGACCATGGTCGACACTGAAGGTTGACATCAATTCAATGTTGACCAACACCACTTCTGCGTCGGTCGACGCGACAGTCGAACAGACCCAATTTCGCCCAAATCTGATGTTTTTGCTGGGGAAAGGGTCTACAAACCTCCTATACCGTTCCCAAGAGTTCCTATAAAATCTAAACATGAGCAGAGTGTAGTCAAGTGCATGGTAGTGGTGGATAAGGAGATGAATGAAACTCCACCAGCTGAAGCTCCGCGAGTTCATCCTTGTGTGTTGGGATATGCAAAAAAGATAATCTCTACTGATGGTCATTTGAAAGATGAAGTTCAGATTGGTGGAACTACAGCGTCTGATAGTAGAGAAAAGAAGATGGTGATTCCTCAGGAATTTACTCTAACATCTTCAGTACCTGTAACTGCTCATAAGCAGAAAGCTCCAGGCATCAGATCTGCACCAAAGGTAAGGTATAAATCACCTAAGATTAAACCTCCTGACCGCATTTCTTTGAATGCAGGAAAACGCAGTATCCCACCCAAGCTTCGCTCCCGCCCTGATTCTGTTTACTCTTTCCTTGGGAGACCTCATGATCTGACAGCATACACACCACCCTGGATGAAGAGATATTCACAGAGACATTCAAAGTCTCTGTTGAAACCGCCATGAATCTGATATCTTCCCATAGTCAAGCTAATGACTCAAAACAAGCGCTGAGTGGGAGGCAACCCTCTGTTAGGTTCGTTTTAGTTTTCGTTTTTCAATTTGATTTGGTGTTTTTAATTTTTCTGTTTTCGTGTGTTCAAAGGCTTGAGAAACAGGCAAAATCGCATTGCATCGATCAACACACCTAGTGCATCGGTCGATGCAGTTGCGATTTACGGTTTACCGATTCAATTGCGGTCCAGACATCGGTTATTCACATAACCGCGAGCAAAATTCGTCTTGCATCGATCGACACCCTTGTGGCATCGATCGACACTGGGCGACAACAGGTACGTGTTCTGCAACTTTTCGGAATTTTTCAATTTGATTATTTATTCTCACCGACCCTAAGCTTGACACTACTGGGGACAGTGTGTTTTAAGTGTGGGGGACGAGCTACTGACGCACGCTTTTATTTTCTTAGTGTCAGTCCTATTTTTTAAAACAAATTTGGTTTTATTGAGTCAAAATAGTTTAAGTAAGAAACAGTGAATTTTTGAGAAGTTTTAATAGCACTTGCAAGAACTTAAGTAACCATTGGGATGAAGTTGCAGATGATCTCTGACTATTAGAAAACCCAGACACGGATCAGCCTACTGAGAACACCCACATCGCTTCAGGTATCAGAGGATCCTTTTACTGACTTCAAACTTAATACTGACTTAATTTTCTCACCTAAGGGCTTGGTATACTTTGTGTCGGATTCCCTTGTTAGTTCTGACACAGCCTGTAAACCTGTCCTATTTGGTTCCCTTCTCCCCTTCCATAAAATAAAAAAAAAAGATAATAAACTGAGGATGAGTTAGTAACTCCGAAGTGGTCTCTGGGAGTGGTAGCTATAACTATCATATCCTGTGCATCCATGGAATGTGTCCAAAGTACACCCCTTAACGGGAAGTGCACTGATAAAAAAAAAATGATACCCAATGGGGAAAAATCAGAATGCTAAGGAAGGGAAAAGAGAAGAAAGGGACTAGAGAAAGATAGTATGGTGGTCTAGAGCTGATTGTTGGGAATGTTCTGAAATCTATTGTACTTGCTCTAAGTGAAAGTCGTACTGTCGAGATGAGACAATCACATAACACTAGGTAGTCATAACGCTTTGCTAGAAGCCACTTATGATCAATGAGTTGAGAACTCATTGCTAGTGTTATATGATCCTACAGGGTCACACACCTAAGCAAACTGGGCGTTAAAGACGAGGTTGATCATTAATGTAATGATCTAGTGAATGCATATTTGATATGCATTCGATATCAATATTCTGGGGCAGTGTCGATCGTTGCAGATAGTGCATCGATCGATGCAACTCGCGGATTAACCAGATTAATACGGTTTAATCGTTGGTTAATTCCGTTGTGGTTTAAGCCGACATATATAAGATATATGGTCGACCTAAACTCTTTTCTAACCTAATTCACAGCCACCAGAACGAGATAGACACCTCTCTAGAGATTAGATCTCTTACATACACTAGCATCCCTCCTGTCCCGTTTGTGTGCGTGTGGATACCAGTAGAGGCACAGCGTTTGAGGTGCTTCGTGATCTCGATTATCTGCAAACTTTCCGCTGCTAATCATCAGGTAAATCTGAGATCCCATAGATTCAATTACTTGAACCTTAGATCCTAGGCTCGGAATTTAGACTAGGGTTGCTAATCCTGATTAGAACTGCTAGAAATTCCTTCAGTGGTATCAGAGCTTTAGGGTTCCATTGAATCTGTAGCATGTTGATTAGATTAGTTGAATCTGAATCTGTGTATGGTTGATACAAACTTGCTAAAATTCGTTTTCATGAAAACCTAGTTTAGGGTTCTGTTCGAAAACGTTTTAGGGCTTTTTCGCATGGTGTCGATCGATGCCAATCCGGCATCGATCGACACAGGGCGAAAGCCCGAATAAAATTTAGGGTTTTTCGCATGGTGTCGATCGTTGCCAATCCGGCATCGATCGACACAGAGCGAAAACCCGAATAAAACTCAGTTTTCGCCTAGTGTCGATCGACACAAATGTTGTGTCGGTCGACACAAACCTCGCGAGATTGATGAATCGGTTCAATTGGATTGGACCGGTTATCGAGCTTGGTTAGTAATGGTTGAACTCTGTGAATGGTTTAATTGCGATTGGTTTGATTAGGTTGGCATCGACCGATGCTAATGTAGTATCGATCGACGCTGACCGGTATTCAAAACCGGATCAATTGGATTGATCGGTTATCGCAGATTGCTTTTGGTTATCTTGCATCGATCGACACTATAGTAGTGTCGGTCGACATCAGATTTGATGTTTAGGTTATTGAACCTGAAATCACAGAACCGAAGCAAGATAAATCAATTAATTATAAGAATTAAAACATAATAAAACTGAACGTTTTAAATGATTATGTTCCTCAATCAAATATCAAGTGATACTTGATGTCTTTCCAATCTTTTCAACTGTCAAGACCCATTTAATTGTGCGATAGACTTGCAGTGCAAGATGTCCACAATTTCATGAGTAAGACAGAGGTAATCGTGTTGATGGACTTGCAGTGCAAGACGTCAACAATTACATGACTAAAAGGTTGGTTTACTTGACTGGGCTATCATAATCGTTTTGGGCTCAGAGACATCAGGTGGATTGGACATAAGATGTCAATCCACAACCAAGAGTTATATTGGATATAACTAGCAAAGTTGTTGCTTACCTAGATAGCTAAAGTTGAGTGATAGCCAGTGTCTCACTTGAATTTAGTGAAGTATGGGTCTTGGATCATTATATTCATCTGAGGAAACATTGTTTGAATATAATGCGAGTTTCATAAAAGTTAAGACTTCTCATTCCTTGAACATCATAACTAAACCTTTTACCTTTCTTTGTTCTCAGTTATGACTAACACTCATAATAACTCTTTCTCTCTTCGATCCGTCCTTGAGAAGGACAAGTTAACTGGATCGAATTTTCTCGAATGGTATCGGAACTTGAGAATTGTTCTCAAGCAGGAGAAAAGGGACTATGTCCTGGAAACTGTTCTCCCTGAAAAACCGAGAGCCAATGCTCCACATGCAGAAAGGAGTGCTTGGGATAAGCACTCTAATGATGTGGTCGATGTGAATTGTCTCATGTTGGCTACCATGAACTCGGATTTGCAAAAGCAATACGAGAACGTGGAGTCGCCAGTGGAGATGATCACTAGCCTGAAAAGTATGTTTCAGGAGCAAGCACGAACTGAGAGGTACCAGACGGTTAAATCTCTCATTGAATGCAAGCTACCAAAGGACGGTCTAGTCAGTCCTCATGTCATTAAGATGATGGGTTATATTGATAACCTGGGGAGGCTGGATTGTCCCATTATCCAAGAGTTGGCTACTGAAATCATTCTGCAGTCACTGCCGTCAAGCTATGATCAGTTTGTTATGAACTATAACATGAACAACTTGACGAAGACGTTGACTGAGCTGCATGGCATGCTCAAGACAGCTGAGCCTAATATCAAGAAGGGCACTCCTAATGTACTTATGGTACAAGGGGGTAAGAAGTTTAAGAAACTTGGCAAGGGTAAGGGAAAGGGCAAGGCAGTCCAGGTTGAGAACCAGGACACGCCTGCGACAGCCCCGAAGCCCAAGCCGGGCCCATCTGAGACTGATAAGTGCCATTACTGTAAAGAGCTTGGGCATTGGAAGATAAATTGCAACAAATTCTTGGAAGAAAAGAAGAAGAAGAAGAAGACTTTCGAGACTTCATCTTCAGGTATTTATGTTATAGAAGTAAATGTTACTACTTCTGGTTCTACTTCTTGGGTATTGGATACCGGCTGTGGTGCTCATATTTGTACAAATATGCAGGGCCTAAGCAACAGTAGGAAGTTGGAAAAGGGACAAGTGGACCTGCGCGTGGGGAATGGAGCAAGAGTTGCTGCATTAGCCGTAGGAACATATAACTTGTCTTTACCTTCTGGTTTGGTTTTAAAGCTTAATAATTGCTACTATGTACCTGCTATAAGCAGAAATATTATTTCCATTCCTATTTTGGATGTGGAAGGATATCAGTTTTCAATTAAGAATAAATGTTGTTCTTTTGATTACAATGGTATATTTTATGGTAGCAGCCCATTAGAGAATGGGCTTTATGTTTTAAACCAGATTGCACCAATCTATAACATTAACACCAAGAGATTCAAATCAAATGACACGAATCAGACTTTTCTTTGGCATTGTCGTTTGGGCCACATAAACGAGAAACGGATCCAAAAGCTCAATAGTGATGGGCTTCTGGGCTCATTTGATTATGAATCATGTGAGAAATGTGAATCTTGTTTACTAGGCAAAATGACTAAGGCCCCTTTCAACAAATCAAATGAAAGGGCCAGTGACCTATTGGGCCTTATACATACAGATGTGTACGGCCCAATGAGCATAAGTGCCAGAGGAAATTTTCGATATTTCATTACCTTCACTGATGATTTCAGCAGTTATGGCTATGTCTATTTAATGAGACACAAGTCGGAATCTTTTGAAAGGTTCAAAGAATTCCAAAATGAAGTACAGAATCAACTTGGCAAAAGTATTAAGGCTCTTCGATCAGATCGTGGAGGAGAATACTTAAGCCAAGAATTCAGTGATCATTTGAGAGATTGTGGAATTGTTTAACAACTCACTCCTCCTGGAACACCACAATGGAATGGGGTGTCCGAGAGGAGGAATCGAACTTTATTAGATATGGTTCGATCAATGATGAGTCTCTCAACTCTTCCATTATCCTTTTGGGGATATGCTCTAGAAACGTCTGCATTTACACTTAATAGGGTTCCGTCAAAATCAGTTGCAAAGACACCACATGAGATGTGGACTGGAAATGTTCCGAGTTTGTCTTTCCTGAAGATTTGGGGTTGCGAAGCTTATGTTAAGCGATTAATTACAGATAATCTCGAACCCAAATCTGATAAGTGCTACTTCGTTGGTTATCCTAAGGAAACCAAGGCATACTACTTTTACAACCAATCCGAGAACAAAGTGTTTGTTGCTCGGAACTGTGTTTTTCTTGAGAGAGAGTTTCTTTCCAAGAGAAACAGTGGGAGTAAAGTACAACTCGAAGAAGTTCGAGAGCCACAGGAAACCGCCCAGCCCATTGTGGAGGAGCAACAGTTGGATCTACAAAGAGTTGTAGAGCCAACGCCTGTGGAGCCTGAAATTCGAAGATCCGAAAGGATCCGTCATGAACCCGAGAGATATGGATTTCTTGTAACCAATTGTCATGATTTGTTGATCATTGACAGTGACGAGCCAGCGAATTTTGAAGAAGCAATGATGAGCCCTGACTCCGAAAAGTGGCTGAAAGCCGCTGAATCCGAAATGGGATCCATGTCACAGAACCAAGTATGGACTTTGGTTGATTTACCCGATGGTGCAAGACCCATTGAGTGTAAATGGATTTTCAAGAAGAAAATTGATGTGGATGGAAACATTCAGATATATAAAGCAAGGCTGGTGGCAAAAGGTTTCAAACAAATTCATGGCATTGACTATGAAGAAACTTATTCCCCGGTCGCCATGCTTAAATCCATTCGGATTCTCCTAGCAACAGCAGCTCATTATGACTATGAGATCTGGCAGATGGACGTGAAAACAGCTTTCCTTAATGTAATTCTGGAAGAGGATGTGTACATGACACAACCCGAAGGTTTCATCGATCCAAATGCAGCTAGGAAAGTATGCAAGCTTCATCGATCCATTTATGGATTGAAGCAAGCATCACGGAGTTGGAATCTTCGTTTTGATGAAGCAGTCAAAAAGTTTGATTTCATCAGAAGCGAAGAAGAACCATGTGTTTACAAGAAGACTAGTGGGAGCGTAGTTGCATTTCTCGTGTTGTATGTAGATGACATACTTCTTCTCGGAAATGACGTTCCGTTGTTACAGTCTGTTAAGACTTGGCTCGGAAGTTTTTTTTCAATGAAAGACATGGGAGAAGCCGCGTATATTCTTGGAATAAGAATCTATAGAGATAGATTAAACAAGTTGATTGGACTGTGTCAAGACACTTATATTGATAAAGTCTTACACAGGTTCAGAATGCAAGATTCCAAGAAAGGCTTCATACAATTGTCTTATGGCATAAGTCTCAGCAAGAAGCAGTGTCCTGAGACACCTGCTGAGCGAGATCGCATGAGTCGGATTCCCTATGCCTCGGCGTTGGGATCCATCATGTATGCCATGCTCTGTACTCGTCCAGATGTTGCTTGTGCTTTAAGCATGACGAGTAGATACCAATCGGATCCAGGTGAAAGTCAATGGACAGCAGTCAAGAATATTCTGAAGTATTTGAGAAATACTAAGGATAAATTCTTGGTGTATGGAGGAAGTGATGAGCTGGTAGTAAGTGGTTACACAGACGCAAGTTTCCAGACAGACAAAGATGATTTCCGATTGCAATCTGGTTACATCTTCTGCCTGAATGGCGGTGCAGTCAGCTGGAAGAGTTCCAAGCAGGACACTGTAGCAGATTCCACAACTGAAGCAAAGTACCTCGCTGCTTCTAAAGCGGCAAAGGAGGCTTTTTGGATCAAGAAGTTCATCACTGAACTTGGTGTGATTCCTAGTATTTCTGAGCCAGTGGCTTTATATTGTGACAACAATGGAGCCATTGCGCAAGCAAAGGAACCTAGATCACACCAGAAATCCAAACACATAGAAAGGAGATATCACCTTATACGTGATATTGTGAATAGAGGAGATGTGAAGATCAGCAGAGTCCCGACGGATGAGAACGTAGCTGATCCACTGACCAAGCCCCTCCCAAGGCCTAAGCATGATTTTCACACTGCCGCTGTAGGCATTAGATTTCTTAAGATATGATCTTGTTTTCAGTGGGAGTTATATTTGGTTTTTAGTTATGACTTAATGTTCGTAAAACATAATTTGGTTATGTTATTTTAATGAAATTGTTTCAGCATTATTTAATTGTGTTAATTAAATATATATTGTTCCAAAGTAATTTATGACATTTTATAGGTCATCAAGTATGTGACTTGATCATGAAACCCTATAAGCAATAAATGATATAAATTATAAATGGTCCCTGGTCGAGGTTGTTAAAATGGGACATTAACAATCACGTGAGACTGGTATGTGAGGTGACTAATGACTATATTTCATGGAGTCATTAATAAGTGTATTAAAGTCAATCACATAGATATGTGTTAGAGAACACATGATCGGACCTGACCCGTTAATGAGAACTCTACAAGATGTTATATGAGTGTCATAAGAGTTTCTCATTACGACTAAAGAGTGTAGTCCCTAGACCTGAGTTCATCATGACCTCTCTTATATGGATTGGTTCGTCTTGACTTTGTCAAACGTCAGCCGTAACTGGTGATCATAAAGACACTGATTAGGCGAATCATGAAATATGAAAGAAACATGGATGGAACAAGATGGGATTTGTACCTCTTATATAACAGGAGTTAAATATCTCTGGTCCTATCGAAGATTTGATACTGGAAATGTGTGGCCGTGCTCAAACGAGGTGATTGTCAGTCGTTTGTTTTATCAGTACAAATCGGGATTCGATAAACGTGATCTGGCTTAATAAGGATGACACAGTTCTTGCCTTATGCTAGATTGAGATATAGCTACAAAGGGATTAAAGGAATAGATGATTCCAGTACAAGTGGGAGATTGTTGGGAATGTCCTGAAATCTATTGTACTTGCTCTAAGTGAAAGTCGTACTGTCGAGATGAGACAATCACATAACACTAGGTAGTCATAACGCTTTGCTAGAAGCCACTTATGATCAATGAGTTGATAACTCATTTCTAGTGTTATATGATCCTACAAGGTCACACACCTAAGCAAACTGGGCGTTAAAGACGAGGTTGATCATTAATGTAATGATCTAGTGAATGCATATTTGATATGCATTCGATATCAATATTCTGGGGCAGTGTCGATCGTTGCAGATAGTGCATCGATCGATGCAACTCGCGGATTAACCAGATTAATACGGTTTAATCGTTGGTTAATTCCGTTGTGGTTTAAGCCGACATATATAAGATATATGGTCGACCTAAACTCTTTTCTAACCTAATTCACAGCCACCAGAACGAGATAGACACCTCTCTAGAGATTAGATCTCTTACATGCACTAGCATCCCTCCTGTCCCGTTTGTGTGCGTGTGGATACCAGTAGAGGCACAGCGTTTGAGGTGCTTCGTGATCTCGATTATCTGCAAACTTTCCGCTGCTAATCATCAGGTAAATCTGAGATCCCATAGATTCAATTACTTGAACCTTAGATCCTAGGCTCGGAATTCAGAATAGGGTTGCTAATCCTGATTAGAACTGCTAGAAATTCCTTCACTGATAAGGTAAGAGTCCATGTGCCCTTTGATCGATACTCCTTAGGTGAGACCGCACTTAAATACTTGCAGAAGTCAGTAGGGTGAATTTGAATGCGTGAATGTGATTGTGGAGTTTACTTAGGACAGTCGCTAAGTGTGGGGGAAGTATATGTTGGTCTTGATATCTTGTGATTGATTCTTTCAGTGGATTACTAAGGGGAATCTGAGTGTTGTTGCTTCTAGGATGAAAAGAGTTTCTGAAAGTTTTCAAACCTCTTGACTACATTTTAGTTCTTTGTTTTGCTTAAGGACAAGCAAAGGCTAAGTGTGGGGGAGTTGATATACCATAGATTTTAGGGCTTTTTACCATGGTATATATCTTATTTATCGAGTCCTTTACTATGTTTTAGAGTCTTTTCAGGTGTTTATTAGGAACAAGCACATTTGGAGTATATTTGGTGATTATGCGAGATGGGCCAAACTCGGCGGTTTAATGAAGAATGATGAAATTGCAGTTGTGCCCAGAAGTTCCTGATATTTACAAAGAAGCCCCAAAACGTGATTTAGCTTTATAATTAGGTTTTACAGCCACTTGTTAGGCTATGCTTTCATAACTAAGTCTTATTTTATTCAGAGAGAGTTTTAGGGGCTGATCTTGTTCTCGAAAGAGACTTGATTTCGAACCCCAATTCTTTACTTTGATTTTATAATATTTGGTTTTCTATTCATGATGTTTTCTGTCTCGATGAACATGTCTGAGTAGATTACCTGTTAAGTTTAGGGATTCTCATTAGGGATTTCATGGAATTATAGGCTAATCAATCTGTTAGGGATTCATACTTTCTAGTTCTTCGTCTAGGATTGTTCTTAATGCTTAATCTGAATTGGCCACTTAGATTATTGATGTTAGGTTGATTGTGAAGGAATTTCTAGCAGTTCTAATCAGGATTAGCAACCCTAGTCTGAATTCCAAGCCTAGGATCTAAGGTTCATATAATTGAATCTATGGGATCTCAGATTTACCTGGTGATTAGCAGCGGAAGATTTGCAGATAATCGAGATCTAGAGTGCCTCAAATGCTGTGCCTCTACTGGTATCCACACGCACACAAACTGAACAGGAGGGATGCTAGTGCCTATAGAGATCCAATCTCTTCAGAGGTTTCTACTCAAGTTCTGGTGGCTTTCTATTAGGTTAGAAAACAGTTTAGGTCGACCATATATCTTATATATGTCGACTTAAACCATAACGGAATTACCCAACGATTAAACCGAATTAATCTGATTAATCCGCGAGTTGCATCGATCGATGCACTATCTGCATCGATCGACACTGCCCCAGATTATTGATATCGAATGCATATCAAATATGCATTCACTGGATCATTACATTAATGATCAACCTCGTCTTTAACGTCCAGTTTGCTTAGGTGTGTGACCCTGTAGGATCATATAACACTAGCAAATCATAAGTGGCTTCTAGCAAAGCGTTATGACTACCAAGTGTTATGTGATTGTCTCATCTCGACTATACGACTTTCACTTAGAGCAAGTACAATAGATTTTCAGGACATTCCCAACAATCTCCCACTTGTACTGGAATCATCTATTCCTTTAATCCCTTCGTCACTATATCTCGATCTAGCATAAGGCAAGAACCGTGTCATCCTTATTGAGCCAAGATCATGTTCATCGAACTCCGATTTATACTGACAAGACAAACGACTGACAATCACCTCGTTTGAGTGTGGCCACACATTTATCAGTATCAAATCTTCGATGGGCCCTGAGATATTTATCTCCTGTTATATAGGAGGGACAAATCCCATCTTGTTCCATCCCTGTCTCTTCACACGCTTCATGATACGCCCAATCAATGCCTTTATAGTCACCAGTTACGGCTGACGTTTGACAAGGTTAAAGCGGACCAATTCACATATAAGAAAACATGACGAACTCAGGTCTAAGGACTATACTCTATAGTCGTAATGAAAACTCTCATGACACTTATATAACTATCCCGTAGAGTTCTCATCAGTGGGTCATGTCCGATCCTGTGTTCTCCAACACATATCTATGTGATTGACTTTAATACTCTTATTAATGACTCCATGAAACTTAGTCATCAGTCACCTCACATACTAGTCTCACGCGGTTGTTAATGTCCCACTTTAACAACCTCGACCAGGGACCAACATAATTTATGTCATTTATTATCTATAGGGTTTCATGATCAAGTCACATACTTGATGACCTATAAAATGTCATAAATTACTTTGGGACTATTATTTAATAACCATTATTAAATAATACAGATGTCAGATTTCAATAACATAATCAAATTATGTTTATACGAACATCATATCATAATTAATAACAATGACTCCCACTAAAATTAAGATCACATCTTAAGACATCTAATGCCTTTAGCAGCAGCCTGACCCTCATTCGCCCTTGCTCAGCGTGTGTCGAAAAACATTGCGTCTTGCTAAGAGTAATACCAAGAGTCTTTTGCACAAATCCCTTCTTGGAATCCTGCATATTGGACATGTGCAAGGCCTTATCACTATAAGTATCTTGACACAATCCAATTAGCTTATTCAATCTATCTCTATAGATTCTTATTCCAAGAATGTATACTGTTTCTCCCATAATTTTATCGAAAAACAACTTTCGAATCAAGTCTTAACAGACTAAAACAATGGAACTTCATTTCCGAGAAGTAGTATGTTATCAACATATATACAATACTAGAAATGCAACTGCGCTCCCACTAGTCTCTTGTAAACATACGGTTCCTCTTCGTTCCTGACGAAGTCAAACCTTTTGACTGCTTCATCAAAACGAAGATTCTAACTCTGAGATGCTTGCTTCAATCCATAAATGGTTTGATGAAGCTTGCATATCTTCCTAGCTTCATTAGGATTAATGAAAAACTTCAGGTTGTGTCATGTACACATCCTTTTTCCAGAATTCCATTAAGGAAAACTGTTTTCACATCCATCTGCCAGATCTCATAACCATTATGAGTGGCGGTTGCTAGGGGAATCTGAATGGACATAAGCACGGTGACTGGGATTAGGTTTCTTCACAGTTGATACCATGAATTTACTTGAAACCTTTTGCCACCAACCTTGCTTTGTACATCTGAATATAATCATCCATGTCAAATTTTCTTCTTGAAAATTCATTTACTCACAATGGTTTCTACACCATCGGGTAAATCAGCCCAAGTCATACTTGGTTCTGTGACATGGATCCCATTTTGGATTCAGCGGCTTTCAGCCACTTTCGGAGTCAAGGCCCATCATTGCTTCTTCAAAATTCGCAGGCTCGTCACTTTCAATGATCAGTAGATCACGGCAATTGGTTACGAGAAATCCATATTTCTCGGGTTCGTGACGGATCCTTTCGGATCTGCGAGCTTCAGTTTTCTGTAAAAGTCGCGCACACATATCTCATATGTGTACTTTTACCACGACCTAATTAACCAAGATTTAAACTGTAGTTAATTAAGTCATAAACCAAAATCAATATTTGGTTCGCGATCTGTGTCGATCGATGCAACTTTTGTGTCGATCGACACTTCTTCTGAAACTCGCCATTTAAATGTATATCGAATATACATTCACCAGATCCTTTATAAACTCTAGGCACCACAGGTGCAGGTTCTACAACTCTTTGTAGATCCAACTGCTGCTCTTCCTCATCAGGTTGAGCAGTCTCCTGTGATTTTTCGAATTTCTTCGAGTTGTACTTTTACTCCCACTGTTTTTCTTGGAAAGAAAGTCTTTCTCAAGAAAACATAGTTCCGAGCAACAAACAATTTGTTCTCGAACTGGTTGTAAAAGTAACAAGCCTTGGTTTTGTTAGGACAACCAATGAAGTAGCACTTATCAGATTTGGGTGTGAGCTTATCAGAGATTAAACGTTTTATATAAGTCTCGCAGCTCCAAATCTCCATGATGGATAAATCAGAAACATTTACATTCCACATCTCATGTGGTATCTCTGTAATTGATTTTGATGAAACTCTATTTAAAGTAAACTCAGACATTTCTAGAGCGTATTCTTAGAAGGATAATGGAAGATCTAAGTGACTCATCATTGATCGAACCATATCTAATAAAGTCCGATACAGGAGGAGTGAATTGTGAAACACTTTCACAATCTCTCAGATGATCACTAAATTCTTGACCTAAGTATTCACCTCCATGATCTCATCGTAGAGGTTTAATACCTTTGCCAAATTGATTTTGTACTTCATTTTGGAACTCTTTGAACTTTTCAAAGATTCTGACTTATGTCTTATAAATAAGACATAACCGTACCTACTGAAAATATCAGTAAAGGTAATGAAGTACTGAGAGTTTCCTCTAGCACTAGTGCTCATTGGCCCATATACATCCGTATGTATAAAGCCCAATAAGCCTCTGGCCCTTTCATTTTGTCCGTTCGCAACCTGTATCGACCGACACATCGTTTGTGTCGATCGATGCTACCTTTGCTGAAAGGGGCCTTCGTCATTTTACCCAATAAACAAGATTCACTTTACTCATTGTGATTCATAATCAGATGAGCCCAAAAGCCCATCACTATGGAGCTTCTGAATCTATTTCTCATTTACGTGGCCCAAAATGACAATGCCAGAGAGAAGTTTGATTCGTATCATTTGACTTGAATCTCTTGGTATTAATGTTATAGTTAGGCACATTCTGGTTTAGAACATAAAGTCCATTCTCTAATGGATTGCTACTGTAAAATATATCACTGTAATCAAATGAATAACACTTATTCTTAACTTGAAAACTGATATCCTTCCATATCCAAACAAGGAATAGAAATAATCTTTCTGCTCATAGCCGGTACATAGTAGCAGTTTTAAGTTCAAAACATGCCATAAAAGGAAAAACAAATGAAATACTCCTACGGTTAATGCAGCAACTCTTGCTCCATTCCCACTCATAGGTCCACTTGTCCTTTCTCCATAGTCCTACTTTTGCTCAGGCCCTGCATATTTTCACAAAATATGAGTACCACAGCTGGTATCCAATACCCAATAAGTAGGACTATAAGAAGTAACATTTACATCTATAACATAATACCTGAAGAAGAAGTCTCGTACGTCTTCTTCAGTTTCTCATAATCTTCCAAGAATTTATTGCAGTTTCTTTTCAAATGTCCATAACTATTACAATAACGGCACTTAACATCTTCAGAAGGACTGGTTTTAACCTTAGGAACATGGCCAGACTCGCTTGGATTCACAATCGAGCTCGTCTTGCCATCACCTTTGTTCTTACCAAGTTTCTTAAACTTTTTACCCTTTTGTACCATAAGGACATTTGGGGTGTCCTTCTTGATGTTAGGTTCAGCAGTCTTAAGCATCCCATGCAATTCAGTCAACGTCTTCGTCAAGTTGTTCATGTTATAGTTCATAACAAATTGATCATAGCTTGATGGCAGTGACTGTAGAATGATGTCAGTAGCCAACTCTTGGCTAATGGGACAATCCAGTTTCCCCAGGTTATCAATATAACCCATCATCTTAATGACATGAGGACTAACTGGTTCGCCCTTTGGTAGCTTGCACTCAATCAGAGATCTAACCGTTTCTTATCTCTGAGTTCGTGCCTTCTCCTGAAACATACTTTTCAGGCCAGTGATCATCTGTATTGGCGACTCCACTTACTCATATTGCTTCTGCAATTCCGAGTTCATGGTAGCCAACATGAGACAACTCACATCCACCGCATCATTAGAATGCTTATCCCAAGCATCCTTATCTGACTGCCAGGCATTGGCTCGGTACTTTTTGGGGAGAACTTTCTCAAGGACATAGTCCTTTTTCTCCTGTTTGAGAACAATTCTCAAGTTCCGATACCATTCAAGAAAGTTGGATCCATTTAACTTGTCCTTCTCAAGGACGGATCGCAGGGAGAAATTGTTACGATGGTTTGTGCTAGACATAGCTGAAAAACAAGGGAGGTTTTAGTTATGATGTTCAAGAAATGAGAAGTCTTAACTATTAAGAAAACTCGCATTATATTCAAACAATGTTTCCTCAGATGAATATAATGATCCAAGATCCTTACTTCACTAAATTTGAGTTAGCCATTGGCTATCACCCAAATTTTAGCTATCTAGGTAAGCAACTCTTTGCTAGTTATATCCAATATAACTCTTGGTTGTGGATTGACATCTCATGTCCAATCCACCTGATGTCTCTGAGCCCAAAACGATTTTGATGGCCCAGTCAAGTAAACCAATATCTTCAGTCATGTAATTGTTGATGTCTTGCACTGCAAGTCCATCAACACGATTACCTTCTGTCTTACTCATGAAATTGTGGACATCTTGCACTGCAAGTCTATCGCACAATTAGATGGGTCTTGACAGTTGACAAGATTGGAAAGACATCAAGTATCACTTGATATTTGGTTGAGGAACGGAACCATTTAAAACGTTCAGTTTTATTATGTTTTAATTCTTCTAATTAAATGATTTGTCTTGGTTTGGTTCTGTGGTTTCAGGTTCCATAACCTAAACCATCGAATCTTGTGTCGACCGACACTACTTTAGTGTCGATCGATGCTGATTAACCAAAACCAATCTGCGATAACCGATCAATCCAATTGACCCGGTTTTGAGTACCGGTCAGTGTCGATCGATGCTACATTAGCATCGGTCGATACCAACCCAATCGCAATAAACCATTCTTAGCGTATAACCATCATTAACCAAGCTCGATAAACGGTCCAATCCAATTGAACCGATTCATCAATCTCGCGAGGTTTGTGTCGACCGACACAACTTTTGTGTCGATCGACACTAGGCGAAACATAAGTTTTATTCGGGTTTTCGCCCTGTGTCGATCGACGCCGGATTGGCATCGATCGACACCATGCGAAAAACCCTAAATTTTGTTCGGGTTTTCGCCCTGTGTCGATCGATGCCGGATTGGCATCGATCGACACCATGCGAAAAACCCTAAAACGATTTTCGAACAAAACCCTAAACTAGGTTACTTTGATCAAAAACTTGTTTTAGCATACTTGTATCAATCATACAGAAATCCAGATTCAACCAATCTAGTCAACATGCTACAGATTCAATGGAACCCTAAAGCTCTGATACCACTGAAGGAATTTCTAGCAGTTCTAATCAGGATTAGCAACCCTAGTTTGAATTCCAAGCCTAGGATCTAAGGTTCATATAATTGAATCTATGGGATCTCAGATTTACCTGGTGATTAGCAGCGGAAGATTTGCAGATAATCGAGATCTAGAGCGCCTCAAATGCTGCGCCTCTACTGGTATCCACACGCACACAAACTGAACAGGAGGGATGCTAGTGCCTATAGAGATCCAATCTCTTCAGAGGTTTCTACTCAAGTTCTGGTGGCTGTCTATTAGGTTAGAAAACAGTTTAGGTCGACCATATATCTTATATATGTCGACTTAAACCATAACGGAATTAACCAACGATTAAACCGAATTAATCTGATTAATCCGCGAGTTGCATCGATCGATGCACTATCTGCATCGATCGACACTGCCCCAGATTATTGATATCGAATGCATATCAAATATGCATTCACTGGATCATTACATTAATGATCAACCTCGTCTTTAACGTCCAGTTTGCTTAGGTGTGTGACCCTGTAGGATCATATAACACTAGCAAATCATAAGTGGCTTCTAGCAAAGCGTTATGACTACCCAGTGTTATGTGATTGTCTCATCTCGACTATACGACTTTCACTTAGAACAAGTACAATAGATTTTCAGGACATTCCCAACAGATTGATGCAACGACAGTTGGTTAATTAGCTAGAAAGAACCTAGATGAGCAATTTAATTACTCGCAAAGGAATTTGGTTTAATTAGATTGTGAACATATCGAACTTGGAATTAAAGCTGGTTTAATCTGTTAGTAATTGCAAAGGAATTTGGATTGCTGCACTTAGACTTAGAGAATTCTCGCAACGACAGTTGGTTAATTCTATATCTGTGTTTGAGTTCTAGAACAGTCCTTAATTAGATCCCGCTTGATTGATTGCATGTGTTCCTAATTTCCTGAGAACTCCCTAGACTTAACGCTTCGCTTCCTTGCTCACAAACTCGCTATTTACTTTTCTGCTTGCTTGATTTACTGCTTTCTCACATTGCTTTTCCTAGTTTAATCTCTTCTGTTTCATAATCTATCGTTGACCGGAGTCCCTGTGGATTCGATACCCTAAGTACTACAATTACATCACTGTGCACTTGCAATTAGTATAGGGATTAAAACTCGTACTATCAGAATTCGTGATCAATACAGATCATGATACGTTGAAGCATCTTAGAGGATCGACAACACTCAAAAGGAAGCATGCTAGATGGCTGGAATTCGTGGAGACTTTCTCATACATCATCAAATACAAGAAGGGGAAGGGAAAGAACAACATTGTAGCTGATGCCTTGTCCAGGAGATATGCATTGATACACACCATGGAGGCCAAAGTTATGAGATTCGTGCATATAAAAAATAGTTATATAGATGATCCAAACTTCGGTGAAATCTTTCAGGAATGCAGCAAAAGAGCTAAGGGACTGTTCTACGCATTGGTGGATGCAAGTATTAGATATCAAGACACACGCCCCATACTATTTTATCATGTTTTCTTTACTTAATCCATTTTTTCTCCAGGCCATTAATAATAATGAAAGTGCCCCACCCATGCTTCAAGTTTTAATCTAATACTTACATAAAAAATATTTTATTTATTTAAAATAATAAAACTCACTAAAAACTGACTAAAATCGTTGAGAGATAATCACTATCTCTATCACTATCACTATCGTAAAATTGGCTGGTATGCCCTTATATCTCCAGCGCAAATCTGATATGCCCCGTTATAAAAGGGATTTTCTTTTTGATTTTTATTAAATACGAAAAATGGTGAAATGACTCTATACCCAGAAGAAAGTTAGATAATTACCTATCCTACCAGCTAATATCCGCCTACTCATTAATCCACCCAAGTCAATCGGGTCAGATTCGGAAAATTCAAAAAAAAAACCCAAATTGGAAGATAAATCCCTAATTTCTTTCTAACTTCTTCCTCTTTTTTTCGAGCCGTTACTCTCTCTTCTCCTTCTCTCGAACGGCAAACAATCTTAACTTCTTTTTCTATTACTTCTCCTCTTCTCCATTCAAGTTCCTCTCCATTTTCCATTCTCTCATATCTCGAACGACGAAGGAATCCGAATCCACCACGAAGGAATCACGCGAGTAAAAGAGATAGATGGCGCCGAAGACTCTTCGAGCCAAGAACTTTGATGTCGGGAATGCGGAGCAAGCGCCAACTACAGCGAGTGATGTAGTTACTTCGGTCATGAATGCTCCTCCTCCTCCGGCGAGCGATGTTGTTGTTCCTGCCCCGACCACGAATGCTCCTCCGGCGAGCGATGTTGTTGTTCCTTCCACGACTACAAATGCTCCTCTGGTCGATAGTGCTCCTCCAGTCGATAAAGCTCGTCCGACGGTTGATAACGAAACTGCTGCAGACGAATAAGGAGAAGTGGAAGGAGAAGTTGATCTAGAGAATTCGAGCGAAGGAGATGAGAGTGGGAGTGAAGAAGAAGATGATGACGACGCGATAGAGAGTACAGAATAAGGAGACGAGGTCGAGCAATCGCAACCGAGACCGAACTCGAGAGTCTCGGATACAAACGTGGTGCCAAACAAGGATGTATCCGAAGAAGACGATGAGGAGGAATCCCACGACAGCTCCGATTCCCATTTGGTAAGTATTATACCCATTTAGTTGTGTAAAAGTAGGGAAAATTGTTCTTAGTTGGAATAGATGATGAAGAAATCGTTTGCATTTGTTGGTTGTTAGTAAAACTGGTTATAACTAGTTAAGTAAAACTTTGTAAAACTTGGTAAAACTAGTTAAGTAAAACTAAGTATAACTTGGTAAAACTCAACACCGTATTACTGGTAAAACTTGGTAAAACTAGTGAAGTAAAACTTGGTATAACTTGGTAAAACTAAACATTGTATTACTGGTAAAACTTGGTAAAACTAGATAAGTAATACTATTTATAACTTGGTAAAACTAAACATTGTATTACTGGAATAACTTGGTAAAACTTATTGTTGTAAGAATCCGGTGATGAAATGACAGCAATGCAACCAATGAGAATGTACTTCCCCTCAACGGAGTACAAGAAAAATCAAGATATCGACGCGGTGCTGCGTTGTTGATTTTCTGTGTACTCTTGATTCTTTGCAGCATAAGCTAACGACTGCTGAGAGGAAATAGTTTGAAGAGCATCCGCAGTTCAAACACATCTTTCACTTGCCGAAACAAGGAAACCACAAGATGATGGGCATGTGTATGCTACTTTTGCGAACCGCCTGCATCGCGAAGAAGATGGAAGTCTGGTTCATGGTTTACGGCGTTCCGATACGTTATGGACTGAGGGAGCATGCACTTATGTCTGGATTAGACTGCCGCAACTATTCGGTTAACTATAAGCAATTGGGTGGCCTTAATTTTTTGAGGAAATATGTTGGGAACTCGATAGTTAAAGCTCAAGATGTGAAAGAGAAGCTCGAGGGGATGGGAGCTTCTCGAGATAGACTGAAGATGCTCGTACTCTACTCCTTTGCAGCGTCATCATCGGTCAGACGAAGTGTGGAGAAGTTTCTACTCCGGTGGTAGATTTTTTTTCTCAGAGCTGTCGATGATCTTGATTTGTGCAAGAGTTTTCCTTGGGGCAGATTGTGCTACGATCATATGGTCGGTGAGATCTCTCACACAATGGACCATTTTAAAGGGGTTGTCAAGGAGAAAAAATTGGGGCCGATTTCGTGTTTCTGTATCCCTTTGGACGTATGTACTATTAAGTTGTGGTTTGAGTAATTTTTCTTGTGCTAATCTCTATTTAATATACTATATGTGTGTTGTTGTGTAGTTGTTAGCCTTTGAGGCAATTCCAGAGCTAGGGAGTAGTTTCTGCGAGCCAAATGTAGGGGCAGACCATAATTGTCCAAGGATGTGCAAGGCTCAGTTCAAGAGTAGCTCAATGAAAGGGTTTCCTCTTTCAAAAATCAATGAAGAACTTGCTAAGACTAAGTGTCCTCAGGGCATTGATAGCATCCTGCCAACTCGAGATGAACATCAAGAAGCTCTTCATGAGAAAATATTTGAAGAAAACGATGTCCATGATTTCGACGATCATGTTGTTCAGAGTTGGATAAAGCGTCTTTTGGCTGGGAAGAAGGTATGTTTTCAGGAGATGTACGTCGAAGCGATGGCTGCCCGAGTGGCAGAGGAGGAAGAGCTCCAAAAACCTCAGGAAAAGAGACCTGCTGCCATTGATACACCTGGAATTTCGAATCCTAATCCTAACGATATTGTTGCGATCGTGAATGGGATGCAGAAAACGATGGAAGATTGGTTTAAGCTGTTGAATGGGAAGTTTGACGAGGTGGATAAAAGAGTCAAACCCATTGAAGAATACATGGCGCATATGAAAGAAATTGAAGAACAAATGGTAAAAATAGTCTCAAATATTAATGGAAATACTTGGTAAAGCTGTATTCTAATTGTATCTGATTGGAGGTCGAGGAAGAGCTCCAGAAGACCGAGGCAGAGAAGGCAGCTGGTAAACGGAAGGTGGCGGATACATCCACTGTACTTGAGAGGCCTAACACAAGGTCGAAGAGGGGTTAGCACTTGGTTGGATGTCAAGACTTTTGTTTTTTTTAGTACTATGTTGGTTTTAAGTTGTTTGTTGAACTTTGTGTATTTTAAGTACACTGTTGAACTTTTTATCTGTTGTAAAACTGGTGCAATTAGGTACAACTAGATCTGTGCTTAAGCAAATATACGTTTGGAAATGTTCCTGAGTAAAACTAGTAAAACAGAGTATAACTAGTTAAGTAAAACTGGTAAAACTATGTAAAACTAAGTATAACTAGTTAAATATACGTTTGGAACTGTTCATGAGTAAAACTGGGTATAACTAGTTAAGTAAAACTGGTAAACTGGGTATAACTAGTTAAATAAAACTGGTAAAACTGTGTAGCATTAGAACTGGATTGAACATAAATAAGTCTTACAAACTGGAGAATAGAACTTGTTAGCATTACAAACTAAAATGAACATAAATAAGTTGTAACATACTGGGTCCGGCCCATTTGAGAAAGGCTTAAATGAATTAATTGGCTACCTATGTCACCAAAGTGCACTTACCTTTTCCGTCACTTGTCCAGAGAGAACTCCAGAGTTAAGCGTGCTTGAGCTGGAGTAGTCAAAGGATAGGTGACCTACCGGGAAGTGACTCACGGTATCATGCGAGTGAGGACAAAACATGGGAAAAGGTCACGTGGTGATTGCAGGGTCAGTAAATTACTTGGTCGGGCCTACGAAAACTAACGCACCGACCATCAGATAGGGGTAGAGCCCACGAGCCCCGATAGAGGGATGGGTGACTCACCGGTAGGGGCGGATGGGGCGTTACAAGTGGTATCAGAGCTCAGGGAAGTCAAACCGATTCTGTCTCGGGAGACAATCCTGGGGTTTGAGGGTTATGGCTGCTCCGGTTATGAGTCGGAGGGTCAGAAATGGACCCTAACGAGATGCAGAATTCAGGGACGAATTCTCATTAAGTGGGGGAGAATTATAACATACTGGGCCCGGCCCATTTGAGAAAGGCGTAAATGAATTAATTTGGCTACCTATGTCACCAAAGTGCACTTACCTTTTCGGTCGCTTGTCCAGAGAGAACTCCAGAGTTAAGCGTGCTTTAGCTGGAGTAGTCAAAGGATGGGTGACCTACCGGGAAGTGACTCACGGTATCATGCGAGTGAGTGCAAAAAATGGGAAAAGGTCACGTGGTGATTGCAGGGTCAGTAAATTACTCGGTCGAGCCTACAAAAATAACGCACCGACCGTCGGACAGAGGTGGGGCCCACGAGCCGGATAGAGGGATGGGTGACTCACCGGTAGGGACAGACGGGGCGTTACATAAGTCTTCCATAGATAAGTCTTAGTCTTTGATCAGACCCACAACACTCGCCACCAACTCCTTCATTTTTTCAATCTCTTCGCCTTTGTTCTTGAGCGCCATTTCCATCTGCTCAATACGATATTCATGGCTTCGAAGCTTCTCTGCCTGAGAGTCCACCGTCTTCCTTAAGTTAGTGGCTTCTTCCTCAATGCCTTGAACCCATAGTTTCCGAATGTGTAGGTCATTATCTTGCACATAAAGATTCTCCATAAAGACAATATCGTTTCAAATGATGCTTTAATACCAAATCAACGAATCACCAAATCAACATATCTCACCTAAAACGCATTGCAAACTATCTCTTTCCCACGTCAGGTTCAGGCTCCACAATGATTCAACCACCGCATGGACATCTTTTCGGTATGCCATTGTCACCATCTGCAATGAGGAACATCATGTCGTAATCCTTCTTCTTCCTCTTCATGTCACTGTAATAAGGATCGGATTCGAAATTGTCCATATTCAAGAGAAGAGAGAAGAAAATGAAATGAGAGACAATGAGTGAAAATCTCGTGAAAATTGAGAGTGAGGATTGAAGAAACAGATGGGAGAGAGAAGGAGAAGTGGGAAAAGAGATAGATTGAGGGAGAAGAGTAAAGTTGGGGTTTTTTGTTTGGGCGCCAAAAAAATTGGTTGAAATTGAATTTTGCCGCCAAAATATTGGTCAAATTTGAATTTTGCCGCTCAAAAAATACACATAGTTTTACATGATACATTAGTTTTACAAAATTTTCAAATAGTTGTACTTTTCCTGTTTTCAATTTAATCATTTTTATTGGAACTTTAAATTTGATTTTGTAGTTTTACAGTAGATTTTACTCAATTAATCTATCAATCTAATACTTTTGTGTATTAATATGTTACAATCCTCAATTTTAAAAACTTTCTCCTCTTAACTTGTCCATTATTCCAAAAATGATCTTGAAAGTATATGAATATTATTGGTGGAATTACTTTGTTGAGTGATTTTTCGATTAAACTTTCAATTTAATTTGTTGTAATAGCAATGTATGACCACTGTTATAGTAAAAGTGATCTTATAAGTTTAAATTTTATATATTTATATGTTAAATATTTTGTCGAATAATTTTTATTCTAATTACGATAATCAATTAGTATTACACAATTTTACCAATTTTACTAACAGAAAAAGATGTGACATATAGATACTAGTTTTCAATCGAGCATGTCTTGCAAGTAACATTAAAAATGGTAGATTATAAACAAAATTACAATCATCCAAACATCAACCATTGAAGTGATTATCTTGGTTGCCTCTTGTTCTGAGTCCTCTTCCTCTTTCTTCTTTCCCCTGCCAATGGAAACCTGTTAGTTTTGTTCCTTCCCTTCTTTTGGAGTTTGTCAAGAGGTAGTATCCGCAAATTTCTGATGTCATCCGGAACATCCCACTCTGACATATCTGGCACTAAATAAATTGTCATGTAATATGCCAATGCCCACAACTCCATCCAATAATATTTCGAAGATAACTCATGTAATTCCATATCCTTAGCTCTATTGGGATCCTTTTTGAATTTAATGAAAGCGGCAAGTTCATGCACACAAGGATACCTTTCAATATCAAAGAACCTGCAACTGCACGATTTCAATATCAAGTTCACCAAATAAGGCTTTCCATCGCTACCGGTGACATCGTACATAGGCTCGAAACTATTTAACACCATGACAATTAATGACTCAGATTATTTCCAAATATCATGATTATGGTTCTCCACTAAAGGAACTACCTTGTTATCAACCCATCCAGCCACTGTCTCCTTCCGATGTTCATTAAACCCCGTCAAAATTTTCTTTAAAATCGTATCTAGCAAGGGTATTAATGCATACCTCCTGGCCTCCTTAAAAGTATTGTTCAAAGACTCCACAGTCTTTCTTGTGTCTAGGTTGTATCTTTCTCCATGAAAACAACACTTTGCCCATTTTTCTTTCTAGGTACTCTTTTCCAGATACATCGCCGCCGAAGGGTATCTCGTCTTACAAGAACTATAAGCGACGTCGAACTCAACCACCGTGTAAAGCGCACTCATCTCTGTGAATTTAGAGGCAACTACGTCTTTGTTCACATTAGAAGCATGGGCTTTCACATTTTGTGACAAATGCCATACACAATACCCATGATGAGATTGGGGATACACATTAGCTATGGCATCAATGAGGCTTGCATTTCTGTCACTCACAAACACCAATTCAGAAGAGTCTGCAACCACGGTTTTCAGCATCTCAAAAAACCAAGTCCAACTTTCATTTTTCTCACCATCAAGTATCCCAAAGGCTATGGGATAATTGTGATGATTAGGATCCTGAGCTGAATCGAAAACTAGGGAACCACCATATCCATTTTTGAGAAATGTTTCATCCACGATTATCACTTTCCTCATCACCTGAAACCCTTCAATGCTAGCTCCCAGAGCTATGAATAGGTACTTGAATTTTTTCTGCTCATCCAATTTCACACACGTTACTGTACCTGGATTGACATTTTCTAACATGTACAAATAACAATACATCATCTGATAGCTTCCTTCCGAACTACCACGCAAATCACGAACAGCTTCATTTTTCCCTCTCAATGCTGTGGAGTACGATACGTCAACACCAAGTTTTGTCTTAACAAGATCCATGATAATTCTAGGAGCTGGAGTTTCCATTTGTCTCGGATAATCATATACAAAAGAGATGCAACTAACTGAGGTGTGCCTTTCCTCTTCGCGTTGCTTCCACTCTGACTACTTCGACTACATGAATGCATATTAGTGTACGCTCTAATCGAGAAAATTTGCGTCTCTCCAACCTTTGCAGCTCGTAGACCCCACTTGCAGCTTGCTACACGACATTTTAACACCAATCGCTTCGTGTGCGACTTCTTTACTACATATCCAAAACACTCATTAAATGCGCCTCTATCCACCAAATCATGCAAGACCTCTTTACTTGGAAATTCTTGATGCACACTCAAACCCAAACAGTCTTCTCATGCCTCTATAAACTGACTTGGTTTTACAATAGATGCCGGCTCGACATCTCTATCACACTTATCCGATATATCCATACCTACATCACGTGATAAATCATCCTCATCCTCTATTGCCTCATGTTGTTCTTGTACTGCTTTTTCCTTTTCCACGTACAGAGTTATGGCTTTAGCTCCGATTTCATCGTCTTTTGACTGCAACTCCTCATAGTTCATACCAATAGTACTTTTGTCCACTCTCGACGCTTGCTGGATCAGTTCCAATACATTGATGACCTCGACATACAAAAAACATCTACGGTTATCTTTATCCATAGACGTTAGGTAAACACAAAGATCCTCATCATCAGAAATAGTAAACTCTTCCTTACATCCAACCAGCAATGGAATGTAGCTCACTCGCAGCTTAGCCTTACTTACATCTATTCAAAGCTTCTTGAATATCCTATACATCCGACCTTGGCATTTAAAATGTATGATGACGATGTTGCTCATTGTATCCTGCAAAAACAATACAACAAAGCACAATGAGTACTACTAGTTTTACTAGTTCTACCGAATTTCTCAGTTATCTAAGTTTTATTGGTAGTACTAGTTTTACAGAAATTACCCAGTAGTGCTAGTTTTACTAGTATTACTAGTTTTACAGAAATTATCCAGTAATGTTAGTTTTACTGGTATTAGTAGTTTTACCCAATTTCCCTATCTCAAAAAATGCAATTAATCGGATTTGAAATGAATTCTGATCTTGAATTCCTCCAAATGGGAGAAGATTGGGTTCTAATCGGATTTAACAGCACTCTAATTCAACCATGAAACCCATACTCTAGCAATTTAACACAGCACAACGCAATGTGATTCCATTTCTTGGATTCAATCCAAAAAATGATTTTTAGCAAAATGCAGCTTAAATTGGAGCCAAAATCAAGATAAAAACACTCTAAGGTAGACGAAATGAAGAACAAACTTGTATTTTGCAGGAAAGAGAGCTTGTCGGAGGCTCGCCGGAGGAGAAGCAGCTCGTCAGATGTCAAGGTCGAGGTCGTCTCTTTCATTTTTTTGCGATTTTTGAATTTTTTTTTAAATAAAACATTTTCTTTTAAAAGAGGTCTCGGGTCAAAATGAGAGTGAAATGGGTCAATGGGCCAGGGGCATTTTAGTCAACATCTATTTTATTAAAATGTGGAGGGGCATAGAGATTATTTGGGGGGGGGGGGGGGGTATAAGAGATTATTTTATTGAATTTATGGGCATTTGGGATCATGTCTCATCACTATCAAATACTTCTTTCTCATCCTTTGTTTTTTCAGAAACATAAGCATTATAAGTTAATGGTTTCTAAATAATTTAAAACATATTTTTATTTGTTTAGTTATTTATAAATTTAACTATATTTTTATGTTAACATGCATAGATTATACTGACATCAATAAAAACATAGTTCCAGCTAGATTTATATTAACACAATTTATCTTTTTCCTTAACGATATTATATATAATCTATTTTACTATCAAGATTACATTTTCTATAACTTTAATAAAAAAGAATATTTATTATATTATGCCACATATTAAAAATGATTTTGGAGCCGCCCTGGTTCTACGTGCATGACGAGTTTATGTTCATAGACAAACAATTGTGCATTCCTCAAAGCTCTATGAGAGAGCTCATGATCCGTGAGTCTCATGGAGAAGAGTTGATGGGACACTTTGGCGTGGACAAGACACTGGATGATCTAGTTAATCATTTCTTCTAGCTTCATCTGAAACGTGATGTGGAGAGATTATGTTCCAACCAAGTCCATGTCACATCTGATATTTATATGCTTTTGCCTATACCTAACAAACCTTATGTGAATATTTCTATGGACTTTGTGTTAGGTTACCAAAGATCAGACGCAAGGACATCATTTTCGTGGCTGTGGACCGATTCTCAAAGATGGCATATTTAATTCCATGTGATAAGACTAATGATTCCATGCAAACCGCATATTTGTTTTTCAGGGAAGTGGTGAAGTTACATGGGCTTCCACGGTCCATAGTATCAGAAAAAGACACAAAGTTCCTAAGTCATTTATGGAGAACGCTTTGGAGGAAGCTAGGAACCAAGCTACTCTTCTTTGCTACTTGTCATCCGCAGAAAATGGCCAAACCAAGGTTCTGAACATAACCATTTCCAGCCTATTAAGGGCCACAGTTGGTAAACACTAAGTAATTGGTTAGATTGTATTCCATACATTTAATTTTCTTATAATCATGTTAACCACTCGGCTACTAAGTTGTCAGCGTTTGAGATTGTTAATGAATTTAAGACAAATACTTCATTAGATTTGAAGCCATTTCCGCCACTAGAGTATGCCAACCAAGATGGAGCAAGCAAAATATATGTCATCAAGAAGCTGCATCAGAAAGCTATGAAAAAAATCTGGAGAAGAAAATTGCCCAATACAAGCTTCAGGCGGATAAGAAGAGAAAAGGGATCATCTTTGAACCAAGAGATAATGTGTGTGGTTACATATGATAACAAAAAACCAGAGGAAGTCAAAACTTTTACCAGTGGTGGCCCATTCCGAGTCTTGGAGAAAATCAAAAACAATGCCTACAGACTTGAACTTCCAGGTGAGTTAAACATTTCACCAATCTTTAATGTTACTAATTATCTCCATTTTTTCAGATGGTGATGTTCTGAGGTCAGAAACTTCTTAAGAGGGTAGAAATTATGAGGACATCACCGTGACCGAGCCGGATCAACCGAACGTGACTGAGCCAGCTTATAGGAACAATGCAAGTGATACTAAGCCGCATGCACTGGCCGTAGCCAAGCCAGCACGTGCATGAAGAACGCACCCAAGCCATTTTTTCATGAAGAACACACCAAGGATAAGATCGGCCACATGAAGCTTAGGGAGGAATTCAGCCGTGCCATGGAGACTTTAATCACACAGACCAGCATATGAGACATTATGGAGCATTCAGACTAGTTTACCTATGATCATCCTGTGCTGAACCAGTAGGCCATGCAAATGGACGAGACGAGCTGCAGAGACGTTATTGAGCCATTCGACCAAGCCCAAGGAATTTTCCGACATGGATATCATTTTAGAGTAGAATAAATTCAAGGCACACGTCAATACCATGCTCAATCATTTGGCTCAGCCCAAAAGCTGAATGGCCCATGATCAAGACTGACGGTCCATTCGTGATTTTCACCATCGAAGACGTCGAGCCTTATATTGTGCAATCTCTTTGGGCCAAGGTTTATACTCTTTTTCTCATAGGGGATTTTATCCCAATAGATTTTTCCACTAAGGTTTTTAATGAGGTAATCCAAAACCGACTTTACGAGAAAGAGAACACAAGGCCCTTATTATTTTCGAGACTCTTAGGCTGTAAAGCCACTTGTATTATGCTTGTAAATCATTAAGTCTTATTACAGAAAAATTTAGCAAGTATTTTCTGTCCAAAAAACCCTAGCCGTCAGTTTCTTCCTTGAGCTGGAGCGGATTCCCCTTGTTCATTGAGAAACCATCCTTGTTCCTGACGATGAGGAAGAACAGTTAACTGAAGTACTGGTTCAGTCGAATCTCTCTGAAGACCAGGAAGCTCTTCTCAACGCTCTTCACAAACAGCTAGGGCGGGAAGAGTATACAACATTATTGTCTCCCACAATAAAGCCAAACACAACACGGTATTATTTTGGGTGATTAAATATTTGTTTCTTTTTGTTCTCGTGATTGAATTGGTGTTCAGAATCGTGTCTCCTAGCTTGTCTAAGGTAGTGATTGGCAACTGGACTGTAGAAACTGTATTGATTTTTACAGTCCTCACATTGTTTATTTATCCAATCATGCTTTATAGACTGTATTAATTTTTAAAGTCTTCACAGCATTTATAACTGTTTTTGTTCTTTGTTTTCAGTTTTTTCTTAAAGCCACATTCTCCTTGCTTTAACAATTTAAAAGTCTATCGCTCTTCTCTCCTATATTCATTAACTCACGTACGATTCTTTTTCCACTTTCTTATTTTTTTCTTTCATTTCCAAACATTACTAAACAATAAAAACTTTTTTTCCCTTTCTTAAACAATCAAACTTTTTTAATTTGAACAAAACAAAATTTTATTCTGTCCATTAAATTATTTCTCAGTTTCAAAACTCATTTTCTTTATATTCAAATTAATTGAAAAAAGTCAATAACAACGAAAAAAATACGTTTATTGAGATAAAGAAAAATTGTGTATTATAGTTTGCTAGAAATGGTATCATCATCTTATAACAAAATCTAGTTCGAGACAATAAATAGAAAGAGTTCGTGATAAAATTATCAACTTTTTAAAAGTGTTACTTAGTTAATTTTTATATTTTCAATTATTGTTTGCATAATATAAATTTTTAATAAGATAATTAATAATTAAATTAACAGTCACAGCTGTTACATTTTTTTTAACAATCAGGCTTTCAAAAATTTTTAAAGTAACAATCACAGTTTTCACAGTCAAAATCTCTACAGCTTAAAACTTACAGTCACATCCAACAGTCACAGTCCTTACCAATCGGTGCCTAAGTTTTTCTTTCGTTACTCATTATGTCTTTCGTTACTCACTGAATCGTGGTGAGTATCTTGTTGAGTGTATATGAATTGGTGTATGTTATGAATGGTATGTCGTGGTGTTCTGAATTGGTGTTCTGAATTGGTGTATCTTGTGTTGTTCTGAATTGATGTTCTGAATTGGTGTTTTGAATGATGTTTTGTTAGCTAGCGTGTGTGTTTCTCAGGAGATCATCGTTTCTTTCTTAGTTGGTAAATTGTCCCAAACACGAAATTAGGTGTCTTCTTTTTCTCATTTGTTATTAATAACTATGTGTCATGCTTTTATTCTTTTGGTGGATGTGAATCACATGAATTGGCTTGTTTTGAAATCGATTACTTTGACTTCGTTATATAACTGTGAGTTCCTCAAACTTGTTTTTCATATTTCTTTATAATTAAATATGATTTTTATTCTTTTGATAATTATTAAGATTTTCTGATTAACTAGAACTGGTTTGAATATGTTGGATCGTAAGTTTGAGTTAGTTTTATTGTTCGTATTTCATTAAAATCAGTATGAGCGATATTTGGTATGTGTAAGAATGAACATTTCTAGATTTGCATTCGAGTGAGCAATGCCTTATATGTTTGTTTCTATCTTTGTAGGTTTGGTCGTGACAAGTCGTCATTGACCATGAATATTATTAAAGTTTTCACAAACAAGTTTGATGGACCATATTATAGCTGGACTTGGGTGCCACGGGAAAGACATGAACTACCTTGTCGAATTCGTGGTTAACTTCACTCTTGTTATACCTTCTCTTTAGCATTTGATTGATTTTGATAACTAACTGTTATCTTATCAATTTTTCTTGTAGAAAACCCACACATGGGATCCTTTAATAATCGTTGTGTTTCAACAGAAATTTGAGAGTATTTTTCAAAAGCGGATGAAGGATATGGACAGCACCGCAAGGACCTCGCGAGAGAACCAAAGTGGATTACGAATACCATATGGACATAGATGACTGCTTACTGGGACACTGAAGAAGCCAAAGAGAAGAGCCAAACCACGTTTGAGGTTCGACTGTCTGACCGTAGAGGTCTTGGACCTCACATACACATATTCGGGCATAAGTCTTACCTCCAAATCCAACAAGAAATGGTAAGTTACTAAGTATTCAATCTTTTACTCTTTCATTAACACTTTTGTGTATTATGACATGAAATAGAGTTGGGAAGACATGTGAGTCTTGGTGAATTTTTCATCAAGACCCATACAAAACCGGATAGAACTTTTGTTGTTCGAAAGGCGCATACAGTGGCAAAGCGTTATGAGGAGAACTTGGAAGCCAAGTTGGTTAACCTCGAGCTGAAAACTCAGAGACTTCAGATGGTACTTCGGCATCGAGATCTAATCATAGATGAGGAGAGCGAGATATTTTTGCAGGTAAACTTTCATTTCTTGTTTGCTATTTGTGTTTCACTAAGTTTTAGTCACTACATTAACTATTGTGTTTGAGATTTGTTGATATTAACTATTGCTGAGCTGTATGGGATTATATGATGATTTTCTTTGTTTTCTTAAATGAAAAAGGAACTCCTTATGGAGGTTGAAGCCTCGCACAGACACATGTCAATGGGAAAAGGAAGTACTCGGAAAGCTCTTCCTCATTCAGCAGTCTATAACAACAATTGGAGGAAGCTAAACGGCAGATAGAAGAACAAGCGGCTACAAACGCTTTGAATGCTGCTTGTGGGGAAGAGCTTAGGCGAGTTTCAGCTACCCAACAATCCAATATCGACCAATTGACATTGGTCGAAAGATACTTGTCTGAAACTAATCCAAGAGTCTTGTACTATCTGGCTGCGAACAGGGCTCTAAGCCGCACTGATGCTGATCCGTAGAATTCCACTGTCACACCTGACGATCCTCCCACCACTAACCCATAGGTTTTTCTAGGTCTCAACTCGTTTTTCAGTTTTTTTATTTATCTTCAATGGTTTGTTAATGTTAACAAAGTCGTGAACAAAGTTGTTAATGTATGGATGTTTTTTGAACTTTTTTCCAATGGTTGTTAATGTATGGATGTGTATTAATTTCTCAGTTTCAATTATATTTGTCTTCTTGGAGTTTTGAGTTAAATAAACCAGAATTCAATTCACCAAAAATGATAAAATGCAATACCAATTGATGAATCTGTTGATCAAAATAGTCGCAAGGGAGTCGCTATTCAGTCGTATATTATTAGCAATACAGTTGGAAAACAGTGGTAAAATGGTAAAACCCATTATTTTGAAGATTGAATTGTTCGCTATTCAGTCGTAAAATTAGTCATACAATAGTTGTAAAATAGTCATAACATTTTACGACTGAATGGCGACTACATGTACACGACTACGATACGACTATTGTTGAGTTGCAATATAGTCGTAAAGAAGACGCAATACGATGGTAAAATGTTACGACTTTTGTACGACGGAACCTTAAGTCGCAAAGAAGTCGTACAATAACTATTATATCAGTCGTAGCAATTTACGACTGGTTGGCAATTGATATGCATCGCCTCGTATTAGTCCCATATCAGTCGCAATTCAGTCGTAAAATTACGACTGATATATGACTGTTTTATTTTGTGATGCAGCGTATATTTGATTTAATGATCAAATATTATATATTAATTTATATTTATCTTTAATTGTATTTTAGAGATTTTAGGGTTTTCTAGTTTTAAGGTTTTATTATAAATAAGCCGTTTAGGCTTAAGTTGTATTCAGTTTTTGATGAGTTAATGAAATTGAGAGAGTTTTCTCCTTATTCCTTGTTTTTCGGATATTCCTTTGTGGAATCAACGATCCCAAGACGACGAGTGTTTCGGCTATCCTTACGGATCAACGAATCATCGTTTTATCGTAGCTTCCGCTACACCATTAGGTATCAGAGCTGCGTTCTTTGATTTCTTAATCGAAGAAAATTCTGGAGCCATCATGATGAGTGAAAGCCTATTCGTCGAGAGAGAAGAACACTATGAGATCTACAGAGAGATCTATGGTGATCCAATCTACGACATCTATGAAGACGATGTCTTGAACATTGATCATGTTGATTTTGTGTTCAAGCCTGGTTCTTTCAGAAACGTCCGTGCAAAAAGCGGGCAGAAACAGATTTATCCAGATTTTGTGGAAGATCTGATCTATGCAGATTTTGTGGAAGATTTGGTCCGTGCAAAGATCGTGCAATCCGTGACCAGTGCAGAATTTGTGGAGATTCAATTTATGTTAAACAAGTATGCATCCGAAGACAAATTTACGAAGATCTGTTTAGTGCCAAAACTGCGATTGAAGATTCGAGGACGAATCTTTCTTGGCCGGCGACCAAGATTTAACGACCGACAGTTGTAGTCGTACATTCTGTTTTAGCGACTGATTAGCGACGATTGTGGGTGTCACTAAAACCTTGTTTTCTTGTAGTGTAGGAGCGAAGTGGGAGGGACCCTACCAAGTCACTGACATCTTCCGGGAAGGGGTCTATCGGCTCAAGTCGGTGGAAACTCAAAAATTTAAACTACGACCTTGGAACATCTTCAACCTCAACAAGTATTTCCACTAGGAATGCAAAACAAAAATCAAACTACGTTAGGGCTTGATCCCTTGAAAGGGTACGTAGGCAGCTAGATATCGAGCGCAGCCACCCCAAATATCTAACATATGCAGGACATATAACCCCAAGCAGACGAGGTGACATCGCTCACAGCCTAATACACTCAACTCACAATCGAGTTCGCAATCTGTTAAGTTTGTCAATACTACCTTGTATTAAGCACCTTCTTTATTTAATAAATTTTTGATGTCACTCTAGCGAACTAAAAATGATCCTCTTTATCGTGACCTCAAAACGGTCCACTCTTAAGCGATCTCAAAACGATCCTCTTTATCGTGATCTCAAAACGATCCACTTCAAAGCGACCTCAAAACAATCCACGCTTTTTCGATCTTAAAATGATCCTCTTTATTGCGACCTCAAAACGGTCCACTCTTTAACGATTTCAAAATGATCCTCTTTATCGCGATCTCAAAACGATCAGCTTCAACGCGACCTCAAAATGGTCCACTCTCAAAGAGACCTCAAAATTGTCAACTCTCTAGAGATCTCAAAACGATCCTCTCTATATCAATCTAGAAATGATCTGTCTTACAACGACTTTCATTCTCGATGTCATCTGTCACGAGTAAACCTAAAGTCAGTTCTTCTAATCTCTTGATTAGAAAGATGGGGGGAATATACACTCCCTCGACCTGAACTTTAACCGTAGACGAAAAAATTTCGTTGTAGTCTAAGAATATTACAAGTTCATCGGCCAGACAAGATTGATCTCTCGTTAAACAAACTCAAAGAAAAAAGGCTTCTGTCTCAAACGCATTTCGTCCCATTGAAAAAATCGGATCGAGGTTCGTACTCGCTGATAAAATGCTTTGACCTTTGTATGAACTAGCGAGTTTGTTAGAATCACCTCGATCAAAATGAGCTCTTGTTAAACAAACTCAGCTTTGATCAAAAGTAACTGAAGTCTGGATCAATTCCTAACATGATAAAAAGCAAGGTTGATCGAACTCTTCCATTCATACTTAGATGCTTTTTGTTAAACTAAAGGCAAAAAGAATAAAAGGGAAAGTCGTTTGATTATATAAAATCCCTTTCGGACAAAACAACTTGAAAGCCCTTCGGGCAACACTGAGTACAAAGAAAACCCTCTATGGATAAACACCAAGAGTTCAAATTAAAAATCCCTTTCGGGCAACAAAGAACTTAAAAAGATATTTTTTTAAGGAGACTGAAGAAGGAGAGGAGTGACGAGTCAGCCTCAATCGGTCATCTTCTCGCCACCATCCATGTCCTTCGCCCCTGAGATTGGTCCTTTCTTTGATCCTCTAACAGCCTCCTGAGGATGGCTCGATCTATGCGGGTCCAAGTTCATCGGCTGTTGAGTATCAGGATCGATCAACATCACCGTGTCTTTCGAGAGCATGGAGAGAACAAGTTTACCGATAGATAAGTCAGAGACAATCGCATCAATCAGCTTGTCCTCCTTCTCCTCTTTCTTCACAACCAGCTTTTCAATCTCACCCACCGTGTTGAACCCTCCAACGGCGATCGCAACAAGGATACAAGGTTCGCGATAACTTCTTGAAGGGCGATATCGATGTCGACCTCAGTCTTCTTCTTCTCCCATTTCTCATTGATCTGGTGGAGGATCGACATATACATCTCGTGAAGCTCTCGCTTCACCGTCCTCTCCGTCTCTCAAAAGAGATCTGCCTATCCTGCTGAGCTGCAAACATCTTGTCTATGGCGATCCCAAGATTGACCCTGAGGTCTTCCTCCGAGTTCTACAACTCCATGTTATGGGCCTTCTGCCTCTGATACTCGGATATATGCATGCCTTGCGCCGCCTCTTGAGCCTTAGCAGCCTTGATGTTAACTTTAAGGTCCTCAATGACCCTCTGCGCCTCTTCTAGCTCAGCAGTACAAGGGAATTCGTTTGACCTCTGCTCGGAGATCCCGACATACTTTTTGGTCGATTCGAGGGCCTAAGTGACACATAAAAACGAACCAGAGATCGCCCAAAAACCAATAAAAATAAGGAGTTTACATCAACCTAGGAATATCGTCCTTTGGGCTGACATCAGCTTGACGTAAGCTTGCTCAGCTGCCATGTCCCGTATCGCAGGGAGTTGGAACCCTGAGGCTTCAAATGCCTAAGAAGGAATGCCACTCCTTCATGGACATTGGCGATAGGGCACTCCTTTTTGTGCTTGAACCTCCAGGTAAAGCCTTTGCTCCCAGTAGAGCCAGGAGAAGTCTGCCTAGCCTCCATAGCACAACCAGAAAACCGTGGAAGTCTCAGCATCACTTCAATCTTGCTTCAAAGTCGGAGGGTGAGACCCGTTCGTCGGGTCGGAAGGGATCGACACGATGTCCCTGGTGGGCTGGATGGGCAAAGTCGGAAGTCCGCTTGGGTTCAAGACACCCTGATTCACCTCCTCCTCACTTCGAGGTCAAAGTGATAGAGTAGTCGAACTGAGGGCTCTGGTGAGCATCGCTGCCAATTCTCCTGATTTGGCCTGGGCCGTCAAATCCATAGGGCCTTCCCAGTACGACGAAAGTTGTTCCTTCTATACATCTTCTCTCGAGGTGGGGTTCTTGCTGTAAAACCGGAGTCAGAGATAGTGCGACCTGGACACAAAAGAAAAGTTCACTCGGTTAGACGAACTCTTTCAACAACAACAACAAAAGAAAGATTGCCGACCTCGACGAGTTACCTGCTGCAGTTCGAGTCGGCTGATCGACCAAAGGTTTTACTTCGCGAATATTCTGAGGAACTAGAAGCGGCCGTTTATTCGATAACTCTCCTAGAACGGATCTGATGTGGGCGCCATGAACGAATCTCATTCTTTCCTCCCACTCTTCAGACGTCAGGTTTGCAGTGTTCATATATGGCGGTCTTGTTTCTGGTGTATCTGCCAATGAAAACAAATCACGGTCAGTCTAGAATGTAAAATAAATAACAAAAGATAATGAGCTAAGATCGATCTATAAACGACAATCGATCAACGTCTCGTCTCTGACCAACGCTGACTGCCAAGTATGTTGAGATAGTTGAGAAGTCGAAGTAGCCAATGGATAACTTCTTGATCTTGAAGGAAAAGATGCGGTCTTGCGAAACATCTCTCGGAGGGGTATCCTCTATGATCCTCCCGTGAAGTGGCGAGAGCTAATAACTTCCCAGTCACTTTTTGTTGTACTTAACAAGGCAAAGGAGCAGGATAAGCTCGACGGTCATTGGAATTCCCTCCTCGGCCGCCAGAACTTCGATCATGATGCCTTGCCAAATGAAATTTGGGGTCATCTGAGGGAATGAAAGTCGAAGGGTGGCCAGAACGTCAAGGAGAATACGCGGGATCGTAAATATCAGTCCATATATCTAGAAAAACTTCGAGTATGCGCAGAAAAAAAAACGAGATGGACGATCTCAGGTGACTCCGACTCGTCCAGTAACACCATCTCCACCTCTGGGGGAAGGCGACAGCTTTCCCGGAGCTTCTGGATATGACGTATAGTCAGCTTCGACTTATGGTGAGGACCATATGGTTTCAGAGAAGAGCTGATTCCCATGGCTTTAGTTTTCGGGGCCATTTAGTAAAAAAAAAAAATATTTGTCGGAGTCGACGAAGAGATTCTCGACGAGGATAAATTTTCTATGTTTTCTCTGAAAAAAGAAAGCAAAGAGAAGTAAGGAGGAAGAAGGAGGTTACCTGTGATAAATAAGGTGAAGCCCTTGTAGTGGGAAACTTAGGATTAACCTCCTTTTTTTAAAGTCCATAATTAAGATCGACCTCGAGATCGTCTGATTTATGCCACGTCATCGAATCATAACCATCAGATACGGAAAAGGGATAAAGATGGATCGATTCAAATCTTACTGACGAGATTCGATGTGCTGACCTCTCATTTCCCCTCATATCAACCGTTGGATCGCAACAAAATGATTACGATCCAAGGGAAATCCAAAAGAAATTCTGGGAATCGAGGTCGCTCATTTCTCATACCATCTCTACCGTTCGATATCGCTCAATTAATGACGCCTTCGTGTGATGTGAATGTACGAAGATCGAGGACGGAGCGCATATTCCCAATGTTTCTGCCCATTAATTCAAACATCACCAATGGGATGGGGAGAAATTGTTGGTGCTGGATTTTGCACAATAAAATACGGCCCACTAGAGAATACAGAGACCATCGAGAAAAGAAGCCCAAGTAATTGTCGGACTCGATTGGCCCAGAAAAGACGACGAAGCACCGAAAGACAAGCCCAAAAGGAGTTATGTTTATAAACTTTACTCGTCAAAGCTCGATTCCGATAAAGAACAAGCCAAGGATCGTTCTAACGATCTCTGAAAATCTCGGGACGTTGAGGATAATGTGAACGAGAATATCGAAACAGACGAAGAGAGATCGAAGACATAAAGAGCAAGGACGCCAACCGAAGAATTAATTGGAAAACGATTCAACAGTTACTTCGACTAAAATAGCTCGATCTCATTATGTATACATTCGACCAGTTCTTTGTATAAATTCCATTTCAACATTACAGTCTTAATAACATCTTTGATTCACAGAAAATCTATACTCATATTTCCTAAAGTCCCAAATCCACATTTACATATAAATTTTGGTGTGAAACCTTGAACTAACAGACACTCTAAACTTAACTTATGTGCCAATGTTACTTCCTAACACAGTTATTGGTATTTAGTAGTCACACACCAATCAAACAAGAATATAAGTGGCTAACTATCAATAACCTATAGTTCCATACCCGTCGTACATAAGTAATATATCTAACCGATTCTCAATTCCAAAATTTACTCTAACGCAACTGATTCCCTAACCAATCCTCTAAACCAAAAACTTACAATTTCGTCTAATACAACACTACAAACAAAATGCTCAATTCCCAACTTAATGCAATGCTACTAAACCACCAAAGGAATAAATTCCCGTCTACCCAAGCTCTAACCAAAAATGCTTAACCTTTAACCAATGCAAACAACTAACACCCTAACGAATCAATCAATGCAATGCAGTGAATCTACCTTACCAATATGCAAAATTCAAATGCAAAATGGTTATCTTTACGGGTTTTGATAAAACCGTCGATTCGGACCACCATTCATTTTCATGTTGTAACAGTATTGCATGATCAACCACTCATCATCATAAATACATGCATGCAATAGAGTTACCCCATTACTCAAAATGATAAAACTGAAACAACCAACATCCACCACGTACATAAAAAATCCACATATCATACTAACCAAAATATGTACGTAGATTATTTTTATACATAGGCGTGTCTAGTATATAGATCGGTCGCACATCTCCCAAAAAGAATCACCGCTACATAAAGGCAATCTTCAGCGAGGACAAAATATATACTGATACTATATAAACACAAAAATTAAGTTAGCGCCCTTACTTACATGAGCCTAACCTAAAAATCTCCAACACGAGTGATACGCCCCGCACTAAGTACAGTACGGTTCGTCGTGTGGATCAAAACTTACAGTAGCGCCAGGAGGGTGTGTCGGGTGTGGTGGTGGTGCATGTGGTGTGGTGCGACTCTGATGAAATGGACCGTCAGGACATGACGGTGCAAGGTGTCCTGGGGGACCGCAAATGAGACATGCTGATGGCGGTTGTGGCCGCAGGAAATACGGGATGAGCACATGGCGGAACTGGTACCAAGAGAAGTGGAAGTCTGTAGCTATGTAGACGAGGCATGACCGGTCGGGCCCGTAGACAACATGTTAAAATGGTGGCGATGGCAGACTGATGGCCCGTGGAGGTGGGTAATGTTGAGCATCTCTCAAAAACTCCATAGGTGAGTAAGAACCTCTAGTCGGGGTAATAGGCGCGGCTAACCATGGTCTGTTCAGCCATCAGATCCTCCAAGTGAAGATGTTGGGCCGGATCAATCGGCTCCAGATGGAAGTCGAACTCTGGGAGTGAAGAGAAGAGCGGATCACCAGGAATGTATGGAGATGGCAGAGCCTGGGCCTCAGGTGAAGGAAGAAGACATGGATGCAGTGGTGTCCCTAAAGATGGTAGTGCCGAAAAGATGCCATCGGAGACCTGCGGCATGTACATGTTCCCGAGATAGGGTACACCTGAAGTGAATGTGTAGTATGGGAACCTGGGGGCTGGCGGATCTGCTACTGGGATCTCGCCTGTAAAAACATGTGTCGAGATCGGCATAGAAATGCGGGATCACTCCACTGACTGAAAATTCGGCCCAGGGCTCGCCATAACAGAACCAACCGACTCGCTGTACACCGATTTGTAGAGTTTAAGAAAACAGGTTCGAACCAATCCATCCTTGACTATGTTTACCTCATTTCCATGACACAAGACTTTTCCACCAATACCGCTTCCACGAGTTATGTTCGGTTCGGTCTAAACCGTATATCAGCGAATAATTCTGTTTTTAGTCTTTTAACTTTATAATTTTTTAATTAATATTCTATACTAAATTAAGGGTTTTCTAAATCTTTTATCGGGATCCCAAAAATCCGAAACCAGAAAAGTAAGTCAAAAAGTTTTCAAAAACAAATTGTAGCCAAATGAAACCCAAATCTACTCTGAGGGGCCTGCGCGTCCGCTGAGCTACTCTGAAACCTAAAAAAGATGAAAAAGAGCTAGATGAGTAATCTAAGATTACCCAGTGAGTTGGCTCCCAACCCACCCGACAAAATCCAAAATAACATCAAATAACATACAATGAAATAAAACAGTTGATCACGTACTACCATGGCGTAATGGGCACCACACAACACATAAGCATTCTATATCAACACATATCATCAACAAAGTAAATCGAGAACACTGTGGCACATACCCTCAATTAGATTTGATCTAGTAAACGCATCTCTAATACAATCTCAACACCATGGGCTACTAATGCGAACTCGGTAAACTTCCACTCTTAGCTACCACTTTTTCATTTTAACTAAAACCACTCATGACTACTAGACGTAAACACGAAATCCTACGACTATAACACCTTTATCTGCCCATCGATACGCGGTGACTCAGACTATTCCATGATAGCCAAAGTTTTCATGCAGCCCGGTCCTAGGACATGACCTTGTTCCTCCAGACTACACACCTACGGCGTCACTCGGGTAGGTTAACGCCTGCCAAAACCTGACCACAAGGTTACGTGAACTGACATGGACTCCCAAGGATCCAATCGGAAAGGAAGCGCCAGAACGCCACACCATACTTGCAGGATCTAAAGCACCCTAAGAATTCTTAACCATAATAACAAACTCTACAACACGCAAGCAGACTCACTAAGACTCTACGACTCAACACAAAACCGATAAGGTCAACATCCAGTAATAATTCAACCCAAGAACCTGAAGATATCCCGGAAGTCCTAACCACAATATCACCAATAACTCAACTGACCTATCCGGCCCCACACTGGAATAGGTAGTTACAACCAATTTTAGATTGAGTTTAGTAAACTTACTAACCTCATGAACCCAATTTTAAATTATTAATTATTTAAGTATTTTAACCCGATTAACTAATTTTATTTAACCCTAGCCCGGTTTATATAATATTTTAAGGTTTGTTAAGTTTTGATTCGTATTTTATTTATCTCTTTGTTCATTTATATAGTTTCATTTACACAGTTCTTATATATGCATATATTTTCTAATTATGTCATTCTATATGTAATGCAACACTCAAGAATCAAGCAATCATGAAGCAATCAATACTATATATTCAAACACCCAACATGCGATTTACGAAATTTAAATGTGCCATGCATCTTATTATCCTAACCAGTTTAATTAAATTCATTTAATTTAATCAACCTAACTGCATTCTATTATATTCAATTTATGGGTATAAAATCTTATGACTCTACGGTTTATTAATTTTGGGGTCTATATGCAGACTCGATTTATCCTAGTGCTTCACACAATCAGACATAACCAACTCATAGTGAATTACGGATGACGGATGCGACCCGGAACGGCTGACAGAACTCCGGGACCGTCGAACCGCCGAACCCGACGAACCCCGAGCAATTGACCCAAAATTTTACTAAACGTTGACCGTTGACCTGAATGAGCTGACCGTTGACCTCGGAGTTGACTTGGACTGACTGTTATACTGAATCTCCGGTGTTGACTGCTACCGCGGGCGTTGACTCCGCTGTTGATTCCCGTTGACCGGTGTTGACTGTCAGCATTGACCGGCATTGACCGCGTTGACTCCAGCGGTTTTTCTCCGGTTAACTCTCTGGCTATCCTCCGGCGAGAGGTGGAGATGGTCGGCTAGATGATGGAGACTCCGGTGGACTTTCCCACGGTTCTCCGACGAGATTCCGGTGAACTCCGGAGACTTCTCCGGCGGCCAGAAAGATTCCGGCAAGGATTAGGGAGGCATTTTATTGCTGATTAAAGTTGTTTAAAGGCTAATGATGGTTAGGAAGGTGTTTAAGAGTAATTTGAGAAGGATTAAGGCTTTTTTAAGAAGGTTTAAGGTTACTTGGGAATCAAGCAACCAAAGGGGAGAGGGAGAGGGAGCCGTCGGCGGTTAGGGAGAGAGGAGAGGAGTTTTTGTTGGTCGGTGTGAGTTGCTGGACACTCCCACCCTCTCTATTGGTAGCCTTTAATCCACATTGCATGCAACAAAAAGTGTCATCATGCATGCAAAACTTTATGCATGTTTCACAACACAAGCTCCCATTCAATTAACCATGTGATTACTTGAATTTGCCCACAGTCGTGCCAAGTTGCGCCTCCAGCCAGTCCTAACAATCACGGGACATGGCTCCCGGCATTTTCTGAAACTTCCGTAAAATCTGCAAACGCCATTTTTATTTTTCTGGAACTCCCAAAATACTTCTCCGAAATTTATTAGGTCCGTTTTGATCCCTTGTATCTCCCAAAATTCCAAAAATAGGCTTCCCGATACTTTTTCGGTTAATTGTTTCCTCTCCCGATAAACTCTAAAAGCTATCCAAAACTTTATCTTATGCATTTTCCGTCATCTTAATAATATTTTTAATTAATAATAAATTATTTTTTCTTTTGGTTCTTCCCCCTTCTCATTTTCCTTAAAATTACCATTACGCCTTTCTCTTGTCCAAAATTACCTAAATGCCCTTCCGGTGATTTCTCAAATTCTGAAACTGTCCGTCGATGATAATATGAGACGGGATATTACAATAATAAACATGGAAATGGCGATTGGTTTCAAATGAGTTACACAGAGTTGTTTTAGGTACAAGCTGGAAGCATGATGTTCTTGCGGTGTCTGTAACTCAACTTGAAGTTGCCGTCAATTATCTCTTCCATTTTCAGGGCGGGAGTATTTGATACGCTCTAAGAATAGAAGATGGGTTTGCTTGGGCCAATACACATTTATTCCATTCTTATTGTTTAAGCCCAATTACATTAGTTAGTGTAAGTATTTCCTAAACTATATTGTAAACATTTTATCACAGAGTTGATCAATCAATTACGAGAGTAGAGTCTCTAATCAGCTGAACTCTTCTTCCTCCTTTTTCACCTCTACCCCCCGATTTATTTTGATTTCTCTTCTCTTTTTGTTTCATTCCGATAATCTCCTCTACCTTGAGGTTATCACAAACATCGGTGACTGAAAACAGAAAAAGGAGGATGAGCCAAAATCAAGCAGGAAAAACAGTTTTGTCGAGTTTTTTACATAGAAAATCTAGCACAATCCCAGATCAGTGGGAAAGAAAGAGAGAACACCACATTACAGGGAGTCTCAATTGAAACAACGAAGCAGCATGATCGATGAATAAGAGAAGAAAGAAGGAGAATCAAATATCGGAGAAGAAGTGTAACACCAGTCCCGTCGGATCCCGCAAACAACTCATCAGCTTCTCCAGCCATGGTCCACAAGACCAGCGAACCGATTCGTAAACCAAGACCAACACTCAATAACCAAAAAGGTTTACTTTATTGAAATCAAAACCGAGTCTTACAAAAGAAAGCCAAACCGAAACAAACTTAAATGTGAAAACGAAAGAAAACGCAATAGTCTTAATGAAATAAAAGAACACTGAAAGAGCCCTCTTCCCCAAAACGTAACACCGCACCCGACCGTCTACTCCTGCAACTCTCCGGGATTACCTGCAAAACAGACAACCAAGGAGGCCTGAGTAATTGGTTCGACACCAATACCCAGTGAATGCAGGCTCTACCTAGGAAAGACGCTTTTAAACAAGGCCTCACGACTCGATTATTGAGATAGAAATAGGATAAAATCACGACCGGTCCTCACATTTTCCCCAACGATGAACGATTGCCTAATTGGACAGAACTGCTGCTACAACTTCGATGACATGCTTCCCTATGTTCCCAAGACCCAAATCGGTTCTCCTCCAACCAAGATCTAGATCTACGAGTCTAGAAGGTTCCTACCAAGTTTCGGGTCAAGTAGACCTTGTTTACCCATCCAAAACACAGATCCGATAAACTGTTACAGATTCGCAACAACACAGACACGTTTTGTAAAAATGGTCATAACTCTCAAACGGTAAATCTAATTGAAACGATTCTTACCTTTCTGGAAAGAGGAGACCGAGAGCTTTCCAATGATATAATGTGTGTTCTCTGGATCATTACGCGTCAATGGGAAAAAACTTTGAAAGATGACGGCCAGATTAATGAGGGAAATCCGAGAAACCTTCTCCGGAAAGCTTCTTCTTTATGTCTCCAATACCACAAGGGCTCCTCTTTGACAGATCGACGGACGACAGAGGGCGTCGGCTGATGGCTCGAGATTTCTGCAGAGCTTCGCTTTGATTTTCTCTCCTCCTCTTTCTCTTGGTGGCTACCTCCTTTTATAGGAAAAGAGGTGGAAAACCCTAGGTTTTAGATGGGCTATTGGGCTTAGCTGGGCTTTTCTTTTACTTTTTATAAAATTTTAAAATGGACCGGATTCGGGCCATTACAATTCTCCCCCCCCCCCCTTTGAAAAGAATTTGTCCCCGAATTATGTGGCGGGAGTTCTCCACTGCAACCCTTACCATCACCAACTTCACGACTTCGCTAAACAGAAACTGAACTTGGTCGCTTACTCGCTTGAAGTGAGCTCGTCCTTGATCCGAGGTGACGGTTTCTCCCCCCCCCCCCCCCCCTCTTAATTCCAGACCACGCTCTGAAGTGTCATTCTCTCAGTACCAATCTAACAACCGCTTCTGAATGCAACACAAATGTCACATGCTACCACTCATGTCCATTAGGGTAGGTCTTCAGAAGTTTAGAAGTCACACTCATCCTTCGAGTGGTTCTAGGGCTTGAACGAGATGCTCCACTTCCGAATCGGTTCTCCTTTACGGTTTTCCATTACCGTGCCACAATGTGTCATCCACTTCCAAATGGATTCTCTACAACGGTTTCCATTCCCGTGTACTATGGCGTTGACTGTCGCACAAGCTGACATCCTTGCTTATCCTTGGTGACGATGCGGCTAACCATGTCCATTATGGTTACCTGACTTGTGGGGGAACGACCCACAACATTTTCGTTGCGCACTCTGATTCCCAAACCGACTTCCAACCTGACTTCTAACTCAAGGTTTCCTACCTTGTGATTCTGCTGTGGTGTTTTCCAAGTGTCATCCTTTGGGTTTCCTACCCCATTAAACTTGCCCTCCTTTGCTCTCCCTTGCAGCTTCTTGCCAATCCACCATAGTGTTTTCATAACACTCTTCCGTTGGATTTCCATCTCCAATATCCTTGTTTGTCCACTTGCACTTGCAACAAACAGAAGTCCGGTTGACTAGGCAATTCCAAATGCCACAACGCCACTTTCCCAATTGCTTTTACGATCCTCTTTTCCTCTTGAAGAACTCTATTAGCTTCTCCAGTAACACATGAAGAACTCCACAACAGACCGTTACCTTTCCGGTTCCACCGCCGAATCTCAAGCCCGCCATACCACGAAGATATTCTCCCGCTTCCAGCTTGATCAGACTTCAGACGAGCCGTCCATAACTCATTGAAGTTGATGTCACAAATCTGATTCCAAGGTTCCATACTTAGAATAGATTTGGACAGTTCCTATTGTTCCTTGTGCACCAAACAACACAAACGACTCTTGACGCTTACTCCAATTAGAACGATGCCATTTCCTATGGCTTCCTTGCAACCAGGTCTTTCCATCGATCCCTTGCTCTTGCTCCACAACTTTTCTGGTTCAACCGATAGCTGCCTCCCAAGCTCCAACTTTTTTTTCTGATGGCGATTTCCTTACACCAATCTTATTCACACTCTGGTAGGCGATACCAAGTCTGAAACCCTTGTCACTCTTCTTTACTACATGACAAGTGCTCACACGGTGATCTGCTTGATCTGATCGATCATTTCTTCACCATGCCCTCTAGGTGCTTCTTCAACTTATCCATCTTTGCAGGTACAAAAAAGTATAATGTATTTTCCACGGTGTCATCCCGGAATCCAACTCCATTGCAAAGCATCACCTCCTGCAGCTTCGGCTACACCATTATTCTCCTCACAGAGGCTAACAACTTGATCCTCATAACCTTGGTATACCACGCCTGCTAGAAACACCAACATATCTTTGCAGCACTCTCTTCTGAAGCTCTTTTTCAACATGGTGGACAACTAAAAAGATTAGAGAAGAACTTACTAACTAAAGAACCAGGAGAGTGCAGAAGCATAGATATGGGTGGTGCTCTAGAATCTAACTTTTAGAAATCCCCATTTAGAAAGACCTTGAAATCCACTTTGAAAACACCTTGAAAACCGAATATAAATTCACTACCCTACCCTACCTAGCTAGGACGGCACTGGCTAGGTCTGAACCGGCTCTGATACCAAATTGTAACAGACGTCCTGTCGGATCCCGCAAACGACTCATCAGCTTCTCAAGCCATGGTCCACAAAACCAGTGAACCGAGTCGTAAACCGAAACCAACACTCAATAACCAAAAAGGTTTACTTTATTGAAATCAAAACCGAGTCTTACAAAAGAAAGCTAAACCGAAACAGACTTAAACATGAAAACGAAAAAAAACGCAATAGTCTTAATGAAATAAAAGAACACTGAAAGAGCCCTCTTCCCCAAAACGTAACACCGCACCCGACCGTCTACTCCTGCAACTCTCCGGGATTACCTGCAAAACAGACAACCAAGGAGGCCTGAGTAATTGGTTCGACACCAATACCCAGTGAATGCAGGCTCTACCTAGGAAAGACGCTTTTAAACAAGGCCTCACGACTCGATTATTGAGATAGAAATAGGATAAAATCACGACCGGTCCTCACATTTTCCCCAACGATGAACGATTGCCTAATTGGACAGAACTGCTGCTACAACTTCGATGACATGCTTCCCTATGTTCCCAAGACCCAAATCGGTTCTCCTCCAACCAAGATCTAGATCTACGAGTCTAGAAGGTTCCTACCAAGTTTCGGGTCAAGTAGACCTTGTTTACCCATCCAAAACACAGATCCGATAAACTGTTACAGATTCGCAACAACACAGACACGTTTTGTAAAAATGGTCATAACTCTCAAACGGTAAATCTAATTGAAACGATTCTTACCTTTCTGGAAAGAGGAGACCGAGAGCTTTCCAATGATATAATGTGTGTTCTCTGGATCATTACGCGTCAATGGAAAAAAGCTTTGAAAGATGACGGCCAGATTAATGAGGGAAATCCGAGAAACCTTCTCCGGAAAGCTTCTTCTTTATGTCTCCAATACCACAAGGGCTCCTCTTTGACAGATCGACGGACGACAGAGGGCGTCGGCTGATGGCTCGAGATTTCTGCAGAGCTTCGCTTTGATTTTCTCTTCTCCTCTTTCTCTTGGTGGCTACCTCCTTTTATAGGAAAAGAGGTGGAAAACCCTAGGTTTTAGATGGGCTATTGGGCTTAGCTGGGCTTTTCTTTTACTTTTTATAAAATTTTAAAATGGACCGGATTCGGGCCATTACAATTCTCCCCCCCCCCCCTTTGAAAAGAATTTGTCCCCGAATTATGTGGCGGGAGTTCTCCACTGCAACCCTTACCATCACCAACTTCACGACTTCGCTAAACAGAAACTGAACTTGGTCGCTTACTCGCTTGAAGTGAGCTTGTCCTTGATCCGAGGTGACGGTTTCTCCCCCCCCCCCCCCTCTTAATTCCAGACCACGCTCTGAAGTGTCATTCTCTCAGTACCAATCTAACAACCGCTTCTGAATGCAACACAAATGTCACATGCTACCACTCATGTCCATTAGGGTAGGTCTTCAGAAGTTTAGAAGTCACACTCATCCTTCGAGTGGTTCTAGGGCTTGAACGAGATGCTCCACTTCCGAATCGGTTCTCCTTTACGGTTTTCCATTACCGTGCCACAATGTGTCATCCACTTCCAAATGGATTCTCTACAACGGTTTCCATTCCCGTGTACTATGGCGTTGACTGTCGCACAAGCTGACATCCTTGCTTATCCTTGGTGACGATGCGGCTAACCATGTCCATTATGGTTACCTGACTTGTGGGGGAACGACCCACAACATTTTCGTTGCGCACTCTGATTCCCAAACCGACTCCAACCTGACTTCTAACTCAAGGTTTCCTACCTTGTGATTCTGCTGTGGTGTTTTCCAAGTGTCATCCTTTGGGTTTCCTACCCCATTAAACTTGCCCTCCTTTGCTCTCCCTTGCAGCTTCTTGCCAATCCACCATAGTGTTTTCATAACACTCTTCCGTTGGATTTCCATCTCCAATATCCTTGTTTGTCCACTTGCACTTGCAACAAACAGAAGTCCGGTTGACTAGGCAATTCCAAATGCAACAACGCCACTTTCCCTATTGCTTTTATGATCCTCTTTTCCTCTTGAAGAACTCCATTAGCTGCTCCAGTAACACATGAAGAACTCCACAACAGACCGTTACCTTTCCGGTTCCACCGCTGAATCTCGAGCCCGCCATATCACGAATATATTCTCCAGCTTCCAGCTTGATCAGACTTCAGACGAGCCGTCCATAACTCATTGAAGTTGATGTCACAAATCTGATTCCAAGGTTCCATACTTAGAATAGATTTGGACAGTTCCTATTGTTCCTTGTGCACCAAACAACACAAACGACTCTTGACGCTTACTCCAATTAGAACGATGCCATTTCCTATGGCTTCCTTGCAACCAGGTCTTTCCATCGATCCCTTGCTCTTGCTCCACAACTTTTCTGGTTCAACCGATAGCTGCCTCCCAAGCTCCAACTTTTTTTTCTGATGGCGATTTCCTTACACCAATCTTATTCACACTCTGGTAGGCGATACCAAGTCTGAAACCCTTGTCACTCTTCTTTACTACATGACAAGTGCTCACACGGTGATCTGCTTGATCTGATCGATCATTTCTTCACCATGCCCTCTAGGTGCTTCTTCAACTTATCCATCTTTGCAGGTACAAAAAAGTATAATGTATTTTCCACGGTGTCATCCCGGAATCCAACTCCATTGCAAAGCATCACCTCCTGCAGCTTCGGCTACACCATTATTCTCCTCACAGAGGCTAACAACTTGATCCTCATAACCTTGGTATACCACGCCTGCTAGAAACACCAACATATCTTTGCAGCACTCTCTTCTGAAGCTCTTTTTCAACATGGAGGACAACTAAAAAGATTAGAGAAGAACTTACTAACTAAAGAACCAGGAGAGTGCAGAAGCATAGATATGGGTGGTGCTCTAGAATCTAACTTTTAGAAATCCCCATTTAGAAAGACCTTGAAATCCACTTTGAAAACACCTTGAAAACCGAATATAAATTCACTACCCTACCCTACCTAGCTAGGACGGCACTGGCTAGGTCTGAACCGGCTCTGATACCAAATTGTAACAGACGTCCTGTCGGATCCCGCAAACGACTCATCAGCTTCTCAAGCCATGGTCCACAAAACCAGTGAACCGAGTCGTAAACCGAAACCAACACTCAATAACCAAAAAGGTTTACTTTATTGAAATCAAAACCGAGTCTTACAAAAGAAAGCTAAACCGAAACAGACTTAAACATGAAAACGAAAAAAAACGCAATAGTCTTAATGAAATAAAAAGAACACTGAAAGAGCCCTCTTCCCAAAATGTAACACCGCACTCGACCGTCTACTCCAGCAACTCTCTGGGATTACTTGCAAAACAGACAGCGAAAGAGGCCTGAGTAATTGGTTCAACACCAATACCCAGTGAGTGCAGACTCTAGGAACTTGCGATCTCATCATATACTATCACAACAAACAAGCATAAGTCCAAGGCTAATAACACCTTGCACCCAAATGCCCGAAGGCACATCACAATCAGCCTACGATTAGCTACTTGTCTATGGTTGTAGACTCGTGCCACAGCCCTATCTGCACCCCGCGGACCGGCCATTACGCCATTTTCACATCAAACAAACGGCTCGCGAACCTTCGAACGAACGAACGAACAGCGGGAGGGCTCGTCAAGATCCTCCTCCGACGATCAAGGACAATCACGGAACGAACCTCGTACCTTGCCCTGCCAAACAATTTCTACCACAAACTAATCCACACAAGCCATCATACACAACCAACGTTTTCGGTTTAGTGATAACCTATCTTCTAGATCCTTTCAATCGCATCAATACAAGTCATCCCCTAGATCTACTCTACCTAGGAAAGAAGCTATTAAACAAGGCCTCACGACTCGATTATTGAGATAGAAATAGGATAAAGATCACGACCGGTCCTCATTTTTGCCCCAACGATGAACGATTGTCTAATTGGACAGAACAACAGCTACAACTTCGATGACACGCGTCCCTATGCTCCTGATATACCATGGATTTTATGATTTTTAATCATGGTATATGTCTTCTTATCGAGTCTTATAGAGTCTTTTGGAGTCCTTTTATGTGTGTTTACAGGTCTAGGTACTTTTGGAGCGGATTTGGAGATTATGGCGCATTATGGAGCATTTTGAAGCATTTGGCCGAGAAGAAGAGTTCACTGTCGATTTTAGATACTTGTGTCGATCGACACACCTTTGGTGTCGATCAATGCACATGCGAATCATTCTCGGCTATTTAATGAAGAATTGTGGAAATTGCAGTTTGGCCTAGAAGTTTTTCATAATTACAAAGAAGCCTTAGCCGAGTTTAGATCATTATATTAGGGTTTTTTAAGCCATTGTTTAGGCTACGCTTTACTCACGCATTATTTTACTTAGAGAGAGAGAGATTTGGAACTCATATTCTTTGTTTCTCTTTTATGATATTTGGTTTTCTATTCATCATGTCTTTTGCTTCAATTGCCATGTCTGAGTAGTTTACTAGTTAGGTTTAGGGATTCTCACAGGGGATTTCATGGAATTATAGGTTGATCCATCTATAGGGATTCATATATGTTAGTTCTTCATCTAGGGTTGTTCTTAATGCTTGATCTGAATTGGCCACTTAGATTATTGATGTTAGGTTGATTTCTGCAACGAAAATTGATTAATTAACTAGAAAGAACCTAGATAAGCAATTTGACTATTCGCAAAGAAATTTGGCTTAGGAGAATTGTAAACGAAAGAACTTGAGATTAATGCTTGTTTAGAACTCTAGGATTCGCAATGAAAGTTGGCTTGCTAGGTTGTTAGACATAGATAATATTCGCAATGAAAGTTGGTCTGTTATAATTCTATGATTCTAATTCTAGAACAGTTCTTAATTAGATCATGATTGATTGATTAGCTTGTGTTCCTGATTTCCTGAGAACTCTCTTGACATGACATTTTGCATGATTGCTTACAAACCACTTGATTTACTTTTCTGTTCTGATTTACTGCTTTCATTACTGTTTCACCTAGCTTAATTCGACGTTCTACAATCTATCGCAAGAATCTAGAGTCTCTGTGGATTCGATACCCTATATACTACTGGTTCACGTCTGTGCACTTGCAGTGTAGATCTAGGGATTAAAACATGATCGTATCAAGTTTTTGGCGCCGTTGTCGGGGACTCTTTTGAGTCTTCGATAGATTTGAACTTAGGTTTTAGACTAGGTTTTTCGTTTTAGTTTTTGGTTACTAATTTTTCTTTTTCTTGAGTTTCAGGTACGCCTGTAATCGCACTGCATCGATCGACACGGTCATGTGTGTCGATCGACATCATTTTTGCATTGCATCGATCGACGCTGTTCCTGCATCGATCGACACAAAGCGACACCCGAGATACCGAGCACTTGAACGTTTAGCAGGTTTCTCTCTATGGAACCTATAATTCTGATTCACGGTGAGGACGGCGGGGTTTCCTTCCCCATTCTACGAGACCAATAGGGTCATATAGGCAACGCGAAGGGTCAGAAACTGGATGGGGAAGGAAACCCCATCATACCAGAGGTTGCCGTGAGCGCGGAACCTACACAACAAGAGGCTGGTCAGAAGAAGACACTTGCTAACTATAACAGACCGGATCTATTCTATGCTAATCGGTCTGCGATTCGACCACCTCCGTTTTCCAGAGCTGAATTCAGGCTGAAACCAGAGTACTATGCATTGGTTGGACAGCATCAGTTCCATGGTCTTTCTAGCGAGCATCCTATGGATCATATAGACACATTTGAGGAATTGGCTAGTAGTATCAAGGCTGAGGGAGTCTCTTCAGATTATCTTTTCTGTAAGCTCTTCCCATTCTCTCTAAAAGGGGAAGAAGCTTATTGGCTGAAACAGCTACCACCAGGATCTTTGACCACTTGGGATGCAGTCAAGAAGGAGTTCCTTAGACACTTTTATGACAATGCTAGATCCGAACAGCTTAGACATGACCTCTTGACATTCGAGCAGGAACCTACAGAGTCTTTTAAGGCAGCTTGGATAATATTCAAAAGGTACCAAAGAGATTGTCCACACCATGGTTTCTCTGAGGTGCAGCTTCTATGTGCCTTTTTCAGAAGTTTGGACTTTTGGTATCAGAAAGCTATGGACGCATCAAGTGATGGGAACTTCTATACCAAGACTCCAGAGGAAGCTAAAGAGCTTATTGAGAACTTGATAACTAGCAATAGTGTCAAGAATGCTGATAAAGAGAGGCAGAGATCTAGTGGCAGAGATGATAGCTTGCAGATAATTGATATAAGGGACAAGGTGGATTCTGTCCACAGCATCCTAGTTAGGAAGAGGCAAATCCGATCTGATGCAGTAGCTGAAGAATTTGCAGAGGTGAATTATATAAATGGAGCTGAATATCATGGACAGACATATAGAAATCAACAGAGACAAGCTCCGAGATCGAATGATTATGGCTATTCATCTCACCAAGCCTCCCCATCTAATGAATAGACAAAGATTGAGTCCGTGCTTGAGCAGCTACTTCTTGGACAGAATAAGATGACACAAGATCTGAATGGAAAGATGGACTTCATGTATCAGGATCTGAGTGGAAAATTGGAGACTTTGACAAGCAGAGTTGATAATCTGGATGCTAGGATAACGCAAGTGGAAGCCAGTATACAGACAGAACATGTTAAGAAAGCTTTGGCAGAAGATGGAGCTGAGCAGAATCAAGATACTAAGGCTTGGGAGCTGAAAAATCCGAGATATTCTCGAGATGAAGATACTGCATCGATCGACACAGATGTGTGTCGGTCGACACAACTTTCGAGTGTCAGTATCGATCGACATCATTTTAGTGTCGATCGACACCATGGGCGTGAGCAGCCGGTTTGTTCAGAGAAGCCGATTGTAGCTGAAGAAAGAGTCTACAAACCGATGATTCCTTTCCCTAGGAAGTCCAAGCAAGAGATTCAGTTAGAAAAGTGCATGAAGATGATGAGAGATAAGCTAACTGAAGCCCAATTGATTGATGTTGTTAAGAACATTCCTATGGTAAGGAGATGTGTTACAGACATAATTTCTAGTAACATGACTGAAGAAGGTGTCTTGATGGTCTCTGAAGTGTGTGATGCTGTTATTCATGGAAGGATTCCTGAGAAGCTAAAGGATCCAGGGGGTTTATGTTAGACTGTTCTATCTACAAAGGCAGATTCAAGAGGTCTTTGTGTGATCTTGGCTCAAGTGTGAATCTCATGCCATACTCTGTGGCTGCGAGATTGGGACTGATGGATTTCCAGCCCACTAGGATCGCTCTTGTCCTAGCCGATCGATCAAATATATACCCAGAAGGAGTTCTTGAGAACATCCCTCTCAGAGTTGGAAATTACTTTATTCCAACAGACTTTGTGGTGGTGAAGTATGAGATTGAGCCAGATGATCATATTCTGCTTGGAAGATCATTCTTAGCCACTGCTGGAGCTGTAATTGATGTGAGACATGGAATGATTGATCTCCACCTGGGAGATGATCCATTGCGGTTCAAAATGGATAAGCTGCAGAAATCAACCATTGATGGACAGAGCTTCAGTGTGGAAGTGGAACCGGAGATTCTTGTTGGAGAAGAGAAGATGGCAGTTCATTCTGAACTTGCTCTAACATCTTCTGATCCTGCAACTGCTCTTAAGCAGAAAGCTCCAAATCTCTTCCATCCACCAAAGCACAGGTATGACTCTTCTAAACTCAAACCTCCTAATCCATCAACTGTGAATGCAGGAAAACGCAGTATCCCACCCAAGCTTCACTCCCGCCCTGGTTTTGTTCGCCTTTTCCTTGGGAGATCTCATGATCCGAATGCTTATACGCCACCTTGGATGAAGAGACATTCACAGAGACACTCCAAGTCTCTGTTGAATCCCCCATAAGTCCGACCTCCTTTCCATAGTCAAGCTACTGACTTTAAACAAGCGCTGAGTGGGAGGCAACCCACTAGTAGGTTCGTTTTTCTTTTCATTTTTCGTTTTGATTTGGTGTTTTTGATTTTTCTGTTTTTTCTATTCAAAAGCGTGAGAAACAGGCAGAATCGCACTGCATCGATCGACACACATAGTGCATCGGTCGACACAGTCGCGATTTACGGTTTGCCGATTCAATTGCGGTTCAGACACCGGTTATTTACATAACCATGGGCATAATCGCCTTGCATCGATCGACACCCTAGTGGCATCGATCGACACAAGCCGACGACAGGTCAGTGATATGACCCTTTTCGGTTTGTTTTCATTCCGTTTTTCTTTCTCACCGAGCCTAGGCTTGACACCACTGGGGACAGTGTGTTTCAAGTGTGGGGGAGGTAGCTACTAACGCACGCTTTTGTTTTCTTAGAGTCAGTCAAAAATTTGTTTTATTGAGTCAAATTGAGTAGGAAACAAGGACTTTTGAGGAAATTACCACACTTGCAGGAATTTAAGTGACCATTGGATGAGTTGCAGATGATTTATGACTATTAGAAAACCCAACACAGACCAGCCTACTGAGGACACCCATATCACTTCAGGTATTCAGAGAATCCATTACTTGACTTCACCTTTAACTTGACTTAATTTTCCCTCCTATGGGCTTGGTATACTTCAAGTCGGATTCCTCTGTTGGTTCTGGCACAGCTTGTAAACATGTCTGATTATGGCTCCCTTCTCCCCATACTTGAAAAGGAAAAAAAAAGGATAAGCTAGTAGCTTCGAAGTGGTCACGGGAGTGGTAGAGACCCCTATTACCTCCTGTGCATCCATGGAAACATGTCCAAAGTATGCCCCAGTAAGGGAAGAGCACTGATAGAAAAAATAAAATGATACCCAGTGGGGAAAAATCAGTGCTAAGGAAGGGAAAAGAGAAGAAAGGGACCAGAAGCAACAGTTGAGTGGTCAGATGCTAATAGAGTAAGAGTCCATGTGTTCTTTGATCGATACCCCATAGGTGAGACCGCACTTAATAGCTTATAAAAGTCAGTATGGTGAATTTGGATGCTTTGAATGTGATTGTGGAGTTTACTCAGGATAGTTGCTAAGTGTGGGGGAAGTATATGTTGGTCTTGATGTCTGCAGGTTCATTTTCATGTGGCTTACTAAGGCGAATCTGAGTGTGGTGCTCCTACGATGAAACGAGTTTCTGAAGTTTTCAAACTCCTTTTCCTGATCTTGGTCTTCTGTTTGCTTGAGGGAAAGCAAAAGCTAAGTGTGGGGGAGTTGATATACCATGAATTTTGGGCTTTTAACCATGGTATATGTCTTCTTATCGAGTCTTTTAGAGTCCTTTGGAGTCCTTTTATATGTGTTTACAGGTCTAGGTACGTTTGGAGCGGATTTGGAGATTATGGCGCATTTTGGAGCATTTTGAAGCATTTGGCCGAGAAGAAGAGTTCACTGTCGATTTTAGATACTTGTGTCAATCGACACACCTTTGGTGTCGATCGATGCGTATGTGGATCAGGCTTTTCTCGGCTGTTTAATGAAGAATTGTGGAAATTGCAGTTTGGCCCAGAAGTTTCTCATAATTACAAAGAAGCCCCAGCCGAGTTTAGATCATTATATTAGGGTTTTTTAAGCCATTGTTTAGGCTACGCTTTACTCACGCATTATTTTACTTAGAGAGAGAGATTTGGAACTCATATTCTTTGTTTCTCTTTTATGATTTTGGTTTTCTATTCATCATGTCTTTTGCTTCAATTGTCATGTCTGAGTAGTTTACTAGTTAGGTTTAGGGATTCTCACAGGGGATTTCATGGAATTATATGTTGATCAATCTATAGGGATTCATATATGTTAGTTCTTCATCTAGGGTTGTTCTTAATGCTTGATCTGAATTGGCCACTTAGATTATTGATGTTAGGTTGATTTCTGCAACGAAAGTTGATTAATTAACTAGAAAAAACTTAGATGAGCAATTTGACTATTCGTAAATAAATTTGGCTTAGGAGAATTGTGAACGAAAGAACTTGAGATTAATGCTTGTTTAGAACTCTAGGATTCGCAACGAAAGTTGGCTTGCTAGGTTGTTAGACATAGATAATATTCGCAACGAAAGTTGGTCTGTTATAATTCTGTTATTCTAGTTCTAGAACAGTTCTTAATTAGATCATGATTGATTGATTAGCTTGTGTTCCTAATTTCCTGAGAACTCCCTTGACCTGACGTTTTGCCTGATTGCTTACAAACCACTTGATTTACTTTTCTGTTCTGATTTACTGCTTTCATTACTGTTTCACCAAGCTTAATTCGACGTTCTACAATCTATCGCAAGAATCTAGAGTCTATGTGGATTCGATACCCTATATACTACTGGTTCACGTCTGGGCACTTGCATTGTAGATCTAGAGATTAAAACTTGATCATATCAGCTCCCAAGACCCAAATCGGTTCTCCTCCAACTGAGATCTATGGCTATGAGTCTAGAAGGTTCATGCCAAGTTTCGGGTCAAGCAGACCTCGTTTGCCCATCCAAAACACAGATCCGATAAACTGTTACAGATTCGCAATAACACAGATACATTTTAGAAAAACGGTCATAACTCTCAAACGGTAAATCTAATTGGGACGATTCTTACCTTTCTGGAAAGAGGAGACCGAGTGCTTTCCAATGATATACTGTGTGTTCTGTGGATCATTACGGGTCAACGGGAAAAAGCTTCGGCCAGATTGATGAGGGAAATCCGAGAAACCTTCTCCGGAAAGCTTCTTCTTTGTGTCTCCAATACCCCGAGGCTCCTCTTTGACAAATCGACGGACGACCGAGGGCGTCGGCTGCTGGCTCGGGATTTCCGCAGAGCTTCGCTTTGATTTTCTCTCCTCCTCTTTCTCTTTGTGGCTACCTCCTTTTATAGGAAAAGAGGTGGAAAACCCTAGGTTTTAGATGGGTTATTGGGCTTGGCTGGGCTTTTCTTCTTCTTTTTATAAAATTTTAAAACGGACCGGATTCGGGCCATTACAATTCTCCCCCCCCCCCTTGAAAAGAATTCGTCCCCGAATTCTGTGGCGGGAGTTCTCCACTGCAACCCTCATCACCAACTTCACAACTTCGCTAAACAGAAACTGAACTTGGTCGCTTACTCGCTTGAAGTGAGCTCGTCCTTGATCCGAGGTGACGGCTTCTCCCCCCTCTTAATTCCAAACCACGCTCTGAAGTGTCATTCTCTTAGTACCAAATCTAACAACCGCTTCTGAATGCAACACAAATGCCACATGCTACCACCCATGTCTATTAGGGTCGGTCTTCGGAAGTTTAGAAGTCACACTCATCCTTCGAGTGGTTCTAGGGCTTGAACGAGATGCTCCACTTCCGAATCGGTTCTCCTTTTCGGTTTTCCATTACCGTTCCACAATGTGTCATCCACGTCCAAATGGATTCTCTACAACGGATCAACGGAGACCGAGGGCTTTCCAATGATATACTGTGCGTTCTGTGGATAATTACGGATCAACGGAAAAACGGTTTGAAAGATGACGGAAATCCGAGAAACCTTCCCCAGAAAGCTTCTTCTTTGTTTCTCCAATACCACGAGGGTCCTCTTTGACAGATCGACGGACGACAGAGGGCGACGACTGATGGCTCGGTATTTCCGCAGAGCTTCGCTTTGATTTTCTCTTCTCCTCTTTCTCTTGGTGGCTACCTCCTTTTATAGGAAAAGAGGTGGAAAACCCTAGGTTTTAGATGATCTATTAGGCTTGGCCGGGCTTTTCTTCTTCATTTTATAAAATTTTAAAAAGCTGAATTGAATAAGAATAGAAGTAGAAGAAGGTTCGCCATGTCATCAAACTAAGCCATGATAGAAATCAAAAATAAAGGGGGAAGAAGCTGGTGCATCGAAATTAGGTCTTTTGGCTGGTGGCGTGAAGGTTTGTCTCGGTAGCAGTGGAGCATTTATATCACGGAAGAGAGCCATTGTGGATAAGGAAGGGTTGAATGTAGTGAATGAGAATTAAGAAGAACCAAATCAAAATAATAGATTTAAGACTTTGGGGATTAACAAATTGATTTAACAATGATTGGTGCTTTGAATGTGGAGGTGTTTGTAATTCATCATGAAGAAGGTAAAAGAAGGGATATGAAGTAGAGAGGACAAATCGTGGGAATGTGCAGGCCTGTGACTTGATGTTGTCCATTTTTTTAAATATAATATTATGGGATTTTGGGTATTTTGATTAAGAAAAATATTGGACACGTGGAGCCTCCAATTGAGAGATAACTCTACCAAGTATAGATTTTGAATAATTTTAAGTTGGTCTTGGAATTTACTTCAAATTTGACCACACGTGTTTGATTTTGTCATTCACTTTGGATGGATCCGATTTGCTAGTTGTTTTGATATGTTCTCTCCACTACAATATTGTTTACACTTTATATCTTGAATTTATAACATGCTTTAGATTCTAGACCAAGTGTTGGAGGTGGATTTAGCACTCTTCTTTAACCTGATCCAAACAACTAGAACGGTCTATTGAAGATCAAGCCCATAAAGAAGGAGGCGGCCCATTCCGGCGAAACCCGACGATCATCCTTGCCGACTTGTATCAAAAAAATAAATATGTTTAATGTCAAATTAACATGTTTAAAAAAAGGAAGAAGATAAAAATGAATATCCAAAAAAGAAGAAAAATCCAAGATTGTTCGGATTTAACTTTATCATATCAGAGAGAATCTAGGAAATAAACCATAATTCTCCTGATATAAATATATTTCTTTTGCACGGGAAAAGGACACCATGAATCATTGTACTAAAAACTCTACTTTATAGAGCAGAGAAATCGACCCTGATTTCAAACTGAGATTAATAAACGACTATGTTTTCCGGTCATCATGTTATTGCCTTTAAGTATTTTATTCGAATTATTCAAGTCCCTCTAAATAGATATTATGAATATTGGATTCAACAATTGGCGCCGTCTGTGAGGACTTTGGGTACATTCGCACGACCAAAGGGCATATCAGCAATGACAAAAACACCACTCTCATCGCAAGACACATGAAGAACCAGAAACACCGGCAACATCGCCGATACCAGCAACCTATGAAGTGAAGGACAGAGGATCTAATCCGGGTCGCCTCCACGAGGTGATAAAGCACGCATCAGTCAACCTAGGACCACAGGTCAACACGGCACTAACAGGCAATCTAAACGCCTTGATCATGTCTGCGACGGGATGAACAGCTCGAGATAGCGCAGCTACAACCGTAGCCATGCGCGTACAAGAAGCAACAACATCGACGAGGGCAGCACGCATAGTACCTGCCACCAGAATTGGAAACCACAGCACGACGGAGAAGATGCTTCAGGTGCTAATGAACAGAATGGATGGGGCATCAAACAAACGAATCACGATGCTCACCAACCAGCAAGCCATGCTTCATGAGAACTTGATTGAACATTAGAGCGTGCACTTAACAGAATAGACCCCGGAGCAAGTGCCTCCCACAAGTAGGCGTATTTTCTCCGAGGTGTCCCCAAGGACCACAAGCTCGACAATCAATAAGGAAAATATCGCCCCCGCACCAATCAAATTAAGCCCAGCTCCAAATGCGTAGATCGCGATATTAATCCAAATCCAAGACCTCAAATCTAGGGTCCATCGAGTAGCCAGCTCGGCACCAGAACTCGATCGTATATTAGAACATGCTCAGAAGATGCCATTTACCCATATAATAATGAGCACAAGGATCCCGCATGTCGACAAAGTTAAATATCTGACCTACGAAGGAAAATCGATCCCAGTCAATTAATAAATGCGTTCATGATCGCAATGGGTCGAAATCGATTCACAGAAGAAGAAGAAAGAGAAGCTGGATATTGCCAGCACTTCATGGAAAACCTCATAGGAATGGCCCTTATCTGGTTCTCACGACTTGAAACGTCATTGATCGACAATTTCCGCCAACTCGCGGAGGCGTTCTTAAAGCACTAGTCCTTGTTCATAACTCATGGATCATCAGATGTCGGCCTCTGGACCTCGAGAAAAGACAAGACGAGCCCCTACGAGATTTCATCGATCGATTCAAAGTCGTGGTATCCAGGGTGACAGTGGATGACAGTGCGGCTCGAGGAGCACTGTGGAAGGCTTTGTGGTTTGATTTAGCATACAAAATGGATCTGAAACTCGACGAGCCAAAATCCCTGGAAGATACATTGCATAGAGCGGTGGCGTTCTGCGTATTGGTGGAACACGCAATACTATCCAAAAAGTACTCCAATCTAACTAAGAAAGCGCCTACCGCAAAGGAGAAGTCTCGACCTGATCACCAAGAATCATAGATCATATGACCACAAATCTTTGTCGGCCTATTATGTCGGAAGTACGTCCCATGGTTGGAACAAGTATGTTCGAGACCAGCCTTGGACAGAAGAAGGATATGAAGATAAATCATACTGTGAATATCATAATAAGTATTCATGATACCGCGTCATGCCGAAACTTGGCCGACTACTTGGTGGACTAATACCGCAAAGGGAAATAATTAACCCCGAGCGAGGAGGTCGGCGACCCAAAAATCGCAATAATGGGAAGGAAACAAACATGCAAGGAAGCAAAGGGGAACCAATAAACCAAGAAACGATGCTGGAAGATCATCCTCTAGAAACGGAACCTAACAATTTGAGATGAAGACGATGATGGAAGAGAGTCACCACAACCTCGCCGAAGAGTTAATATGATCATGGGTAGTTTGAAGCTGTGCTCAAATTCAGTGCGATCAATCAAATAATACAACCGAAAAGCCACAGCGTCCAAGAACAATCCTCTTCCCATCGGAGAAGGTATCATTGAGGCCGACGAAATTAGAGTAGACATACCACATAACGATCCATTGGTAGTAGATATCTTGATCGAAGACTGCGAGATCTCCCGCGTACTGGTCGATATATGAATCTCGGTCGACGTCATTTTTAAAGAAGCACTAGATAAATCAGAATTCAAGAACTTGCAAGTCAAGCCGAAGGTCCAACCACTTACCGGATTCGACGGCGATCCGAACATGACGGTCAGCACAGTCAATCTCTCTATCTACGTCAGCAGAATGTCAACTATAACAAAGTTTGTCATCCTCGATAGATCGGCTATCTATTATGCCATTTTTTGTATGCCTTTTCTCCACGCAATGAAAGCCGTCGCGTCGACGTATCATCAGCGCATGAAATTTCCAACTTCAAACGGAGTTCACATGCTCAGAGGAGATCAAACCACCTCGAGGATATGTTTTATTAGTGATCAAAAGTTATGCCACCCTTCCGAGCCAAAGGGAAAGAAAAATATCATACAGGGCCCGTCCCGCCATACGGATAATTATCGAGGGAAGCGGAGGCCCAACCAAATTGAATAAACCTCGGCATGACCAGACTTAAGCTCGATAACGCCAAACTTTTGGCCGAGCTTCTCTTACGTCTTTTGTCCACACAAAAAAAAAAGACTATTACCTTATGTAATATGAACTACTAACGGCTTGATCCTCGTTTCTGAGGTACGTAGGCAACTCTTTTTGGAGTGCAGTTGTAAATGAATAAAAACAATTTTTGTTTTAAACTCTTGTCTTAACTTTGCCGACATCCTGGCCAGATGCTCAGCTCAATCAAATCCGCACATTAACGTGGAAGAATATTTACCTTTACCATGCAATGAAGATTCTAATCCAAATCGTATATGTAAAAGGATTAAGCCGGGAAACGCTCCCTCTCCCTAACTCAGACAGACTACATAACCCGACCTGTCTTGCATAGCCAATCCCGAGTTATGGATACAAAACTGACTTCGGGTCTCGCTCGACGTATCAAAATCGAGTCTTCACTCGCGTTATAAAAACTAAACCCTTTTTAAGGTACAAATATGAATCGATCTTTTGCCGAGCATCTACTTGCAAAGATGAGTTCTTACCAAATTATCCTTCGCAGATAAGTACTAAAGCCTTTATCGCTGAATCTTTCAAAGGATTATAAAACCGAAAAGTCAATAATCGACTTAGTCGCTAAACTGAGCCTTCATTCATAAATCAAAAACGAGTTTTCACTCATGACAAGACCGAGCCTTCGCTCGATGGACGATGTCCCTTCCATCCATAGAAACTCATGAAGTCTTCTTGACACATCTAAGTCAGGATGACAAAAACGGAACCTCCGTTCATCAGCGAAGTTGAGTTTCCACTAACTCGACCAAAAGCGTTCTTCACTGAGCTATCACAACCAAATTAAATAATTTGTCAACGCCTAAGATGAATTCAACATAAGGCGAAGTTTTCCACCTTCATACGACACAACAAAATAAGATTTCTAAGCTACTTTTGGAATGAAATTCCACAAAACGATGAATAATGCGAGTCAAGTCATTGCAATAAAAAAATAAGGAAACCGTTCCAATAAAAAAGGGGACCTCGTCACCCCAACCAATTGTTAAAAGAAAAAAGGGGAGGGAGGATTTCACCACCCCAAACAAACTTTTACAAACAAAAAAAGAAATATTTAATGGCCTAAGCCGTCGGAGGATGATCTTGAGCGGGCTCTGGCGAAAGGATCGCTGAGGAAGAAGAAGGAAACATTGCGGGCAATGACAAAGAGGTTCCAACAATATCCTTCGACACCGCCTCAACATTGGTGCCAAACTCGTCAAACGCGACGGCACCATCAGTTTGCCGTACTAAGGATTGAGGCTGAAAGGGAAAAGGAGAAGGAGGATTGTAATCACACATCATATTCGGTACAGGCGAGACCACAAAAAGTAGTCGCCAATCTCTGGAGCGTTGATCCGATCGATCTCTGCATCCCAATGATTCTTCTTCTCCTCAAGGTCGTCAAGGAAATCGTCAAGGATGAGTACCCCCTTTTCGTCCTTGAGCGACCAAAGGCTCTCTAGGTTCCCAATGTGCAGGCTCATGTGCATGTAAGCCTCTGTTTCAGCATCCTTCGCGGCAACCGCCTTCTTAAAATCTAGGAGGCGATACGCATACTTAGTCGTCACCGATGAGGTATTCTTCTTGTTCCTCACATCCTCAAAATGTTTCTTCTTCGATTTTGCTAATTCGGCGATCAACTTTTCATTTTTTTTTCTTCGAGCTCCTTGTTGCGAGTATCCAACAACTCGACTTTGCCCGAGAGACAAGAATTTTGATTCTTAAGATTCACCACGCTCACCCTGGAGAGCTCAACAGAAAAGCGAGATGCTTTCAAATCCCTCGTCCTTTTAGCAAGCTCCTCCTTGACCTCGGAGCCTTGGCTCGATAATTTCCGATTCACGTCAAAGACATTTGAGTTCATCATAGAGGTAGCATGCGTAAAAATCAGTTGTTAGAACAAAATCAAGGGCATTAAATTGAAAAATATGAAAGAAAGAAACAATTACGTTGACAAGGTACTGGGAAATTGACTGGTACACTTCCGGCTTGTAGAGCTGATTCACCGGGCAAGGCGGGTGACATTGAACGAGATGTTATGAATCAACTTGCCCGCAATAGAACTCATTTCCAGTGTTAAGCTTCTCGCCCCGCAGCGTGAAGGACCTTTTTCCATGTCCAACACGGAATCGCCGGTTTATAAACATTTGCCCGCCTCCTAGCTCTTAGAGTGACCAGCGTGCTCCAAAGACCGTTTCCTCGCCCAGCAGGAAAAGTCGGCATCCCGGAAGGTCCTGTAGAAGGAACCTTACGAGTAGCATAAGGAGTCGGAATACCCTTGTCATTTGAAGGAGTCTTTTCCTCAACGCGACCTGAAGACTTTGCAGACTTCCGTTTCAGCTGAGTGGAAAGTCATCCGACTCATCTTCAAGAGATGCAGTCGCTCTCTTATTCTTTGAAGCCTCGACATCATCAGTTTCCCTCTTCAATCTGAGTTCAAACGTGCGTGTCTTGGCCTCCTCAGTCCTTTTCTTTTGGCATCATCAGAGGCTCGTCCACCTCCCCTCTTGGACTGAAATCTAGGGGAAGCATTATCCTTAGCCTCCGTAGAGCGGCCATAATCATCGGTCTTTTCACCATCTTAAGGTCTGGAATTCTTTTTCGGATCAATCACCATACTGGGAACAACTTACCTCGCCTTCCCCATCTGACTCTTCGGCTGGGATGCTGCAAAAAGAAACTCAGAACGATAAGAATAAAAGAAAAATGATATAAGAAATCAAGCTAGGCGATGTGAACACACTGGTTTTCTCGTTTTGGTGTCTTTGGGTTCAAGCCAAGTCTTATGTCCAAGCTCAGAAAACTTCTTGACGACGTCGTCTAAGTATTCCTGATTAAACTGCTTCGGATTACGACAAGCTGAAACAGAGAAAAAGATGGTTAGTATTAAAAACATGAAATAAGTAATAATGATCAGTCGTCTGATTCACTACCAACTGATAGATTCCACTTGTTGACAACCGAATTTGTTGGGTCAGGAAATGAAAATTTGTCATTTTTGACCAAGAAATACTTCCTCTGCCAATCATGAGTTTTGCTCGATTTCACACCAGCTCGCAACTTGTATTTCGGCCAAAGGTTAACTTGATCCACGCCGTCTTTTCCTTACTAACATTCAGCTGGCCAAAGCACAAAAGAAAGCGATTGTCAATAGTATGCCAAGAACTATGCCAAGCTCCAAGAGTCCAGTCACGTTTATTATGCTGGCGAGATTAAGTTTAGTAAAGGAAATTTGAAACCTCGCACAAAAATCGACTAACACCTTGGGCAACGGGAATCGGAGATTATCCGAATGAAAGAATGATTCATAAAGACAAGCAAATTTTGGAGGAGCGTCCCACTGTCACTGCGAAGAAGAATGTAGAAGAAATTCTAAATCCTCACACCCCTGAAGAGTTTTTAACACATCCATGGAATCCTCGTCAGAGGAGGTCAGCAAGACGCCAAAGTCATTATCAACAACGCGAGAGGGGTTGATTCTTTAGCCTTTCCCTTCTTTGTATTCTTCTTAGAACCAAGGTTGCGAGATGCCGCCCTCAGGGTAAGAGGAACATGTTCGTCAGAGTGATCGGCAACATCCTTCTGAACGGATTCGTCTTGATGCCGAGACAGTTCATGTGCAGGACTGGCGGTACCCGAGCTATGGGTTGAATGGAAGAATAAACGCTATCTCCCTCGAAAGCACTGGCGCTGGCGAAGTTGGCGGAAGTTTCACTCACGATGTTTCAATTGTTGGGCCAAACAATCACTAAATTCGCCGACTTAAGTTTCACTCAGCGAGCTGAACTGGGGGAGCTTATTTTTGAAGGTGGATTTAGCACCCCTCTTTAGCCTGGCCCAACAGCTAGAACGGCCCATTACAGATCAAGCCCAATAAAGAAGCAGGCGGCCTATTCCGGAAAAACTCGGCGATCTTCCATGCCGACTTGCATCAAAAAGAGAAATAAATATCAAATTGACATATTTAAAAAAGGAATAAAATAAAGATGAATCTCCAAAAAGGAAGAAAAATCCAAGATTGTTCGGAATTAACATTATCATATAAGAGAGAATTTATGAAATAAAATCTAATTCTCTTGATATAAATAAACTTCTCCTGCGTGAAAAGGGCATCATGAATCATTGTATTAAAAACCCTACTTTCCAGAGCAGAGAAATCGACCCTGATTTCAAACTCTGAGATTAATAAAACGACTATGTTTTCCGGTCATCTTGTTATTGCATTTAAGTCCTTTATTTGAATTACTGAATCCCCTCTAAATAGATCAATTTATTGATTTGATCATTGTGAATCTTGGATTCAACACCAAGATTTATATGCCATTGTATTATAAAGTCCTATTTCTTTTCCCAAGTGTTGATATTTGGATTACATAAATTAACGGTTTTGTCGGTTTTAGGCGTTTAGTTATGTCTTCTGATTTGTTCGGATTTCACTTGTTTTTAGTCTTTAGATCTTTTTCTCTTTTTTTCTTCAATCGATTCTCCACCTCAGTAGACCGAGTTCTTCTTTATGGGGGGAATAACATCTTTGCTAATCCATTCAGGAGCCTTCTGTTAGGCTTTTGAAGCAAATTTTTTCATAGGTTGAAGATTTTTTGTTGGGTTTAATTTGGGAGTAATCGGTATTTGGTCTTTGTTGCATGATATCGATAGTGGTAAGGCAAAATGATGATGGATGGTGGGCCTCACACTGTTAGATCTGAATCGCCAAGTACAACCATCGGAAGCGATGCTTTCCAAAGTTACAAAGGCCATGTGGTTTTTCAGTTTTTCATATTTAACATTTTTTTTTACAAAAATTAGGCGGAAACTCGAAGTGTGGGAAGCACATAATTTTCCCTCTCTCTCTCGTTCGCTTAACTTCAACAAAGGCTTTTTAGATCTAGGTACACCTCTTCGGCGTCCGGTTGCGTCCGACGTTTGAGAGGACTTCTCTAGTTTGTTTTTCGTCGCTCAATTTCTCCATCTGTTGGTGGCTCGTGGTCTCCCGGGGAGGGTTGCATTCTCTACATGTGGCTGTGCACCCCGAGCTCCCATGGCCTGGTGGTTGTCACGGTGGTTTCTCTCTTGCTCGTGGATGGAAGAAGGTATCAATGACTTTGGCTTCAATCTCTTTGTAGAGGCATATTTGTTTCCCCTTGTTCTCGTCATCTCTGTCGGCTTTGGATCGTGCTCGGAGGTCGTTTCGTTGGCCCAAGGTAGTGTTAAAACTGCCAGGTGTTGTCAGATTTATTCTCCGGTCAGATATGATATGTCCTCTCCTTATTGTGATGGTTGCTTGCTTTATCTGGAAAGGATTTCTGGTTGTGGTGTATAGTAGGTTGCGATTGGAGGTTGAAGGGATTTCGTTAGCGTGGTTTTGGCGTGAGATTTGCTGCCACCTCCAGTATCTCTTCTTACTCATTTGTTGTGAGGTTCTTCTACCATTTTCAATTTACGCTTTCCATGGCTTTGTTTAGGGATCTGGTTATGCTTGTTTATCATTAGGAATAGTCTGCCTCAGCGGTTCGGTTATGTTGAGGTTCTTAGATTTTGGATTGTGTTTCGGTTGCATTTGCTTTAAGAAGAGGTAATAATGCTTCAGAGAGTAGTGATAGGCTTCTCTCTGGGCTAGCCGACATCGGGGAAACATATTGGAAGAGTGAGCATGTCCTATTAAGCTCCACTAATTAGTATAGTCCCGTTTAATGTTTTGGATATAGGTGCATCAGAGAGCATCAATTCCTAGATGTTAAGACTCGATCAAGCCTTTTTTTTTGATAAGTATGTTAATATTATTAATGAAAATGAATTGTTAAGTGTTACAATTTGCAAAGACAAATTGCTAGACTTATTAGTAGATCTCATGCCAAAAAAAAAAAGATAAAAAACATGAGAGCAAGTGAGGGAAGAAGTCGATAAACATCTCGGAGTCTAGGAATAGCGCAGTCGGTGTCGGAAAGATCCGCACCCGAGAAGGACTGAAGAACCAATGTAAAAAGCTACAGGAAGTTGTTTCATCCGATAACCCGAGGTGCATAGGTCCATTCGACAGCAAAGTCTAGAGTACCGAACCAGATTGCCCTCCACATCTACGGACGGTCACATAAAACTCCTGGATCCGGCCCTATACCACGGGATTATACAAGCTAACGGTGCTTAATAGCCGAAGCATCACCACTCCGAGCCTTACTACCTCCTCCTAAGCTAGATAATCGGCACACAGATCAAACCCAGGCAGCATCAAACCTAAAACCAACCTTCACATTCCCTACTTCTGAGTCTAACCGTCTACACACAATCAATTAGGTATTTCTTAGATTCTACCTTTAATCAAACCAGAGACAATCGCAAGCGAAGCCCAGTCCAAACCAGCTATCCTTACCCAATTAACCCGAACCGGTATGAGAGAGTCACAATATCGCGTGAGAATCGATTCCAAACTGTTGAGAGAATCGCCGTCGGGGAGGAGAAGAGACCGCCGGAGCTTCACCGGACTCGAGCTGAGAAGCCGTCGCCGTCAGCCACGAACCGTCGTTACTCCACAGAAACACGTTGTCGATCCGCCGCAGATAAGAGAGCACAGTAAGCAGAGACGACATTTGCAAAAACCCAACCTCACCACCGCCTTTGTCGCCGCCGTCCCCGAGCAACATATCCCGGACAAGAAGCAGTCTGGTGACGCCTCTACCCACCAATAAACCCCTCTCCGACGCCGGAGCAAGCAGATCGACGCACGCCCAGCTCAGCCTCCAATCTCCGACTCACGGGCCATTAGACAACCACCGACACGACTGCTTCATGGCGAACAGGAATGAAACCAGATGGAGCCCTCCTCGACCACCGAAGACTAAACCCGCGACGAGGAGGCGGACACGGCGAAAATCAAAAAGCTCGAAGACGAAGCCTTTCTTTTCGCTATTGAGGAATAGTTCTTTTTGACTGCCGAATGAAACAACTTATGACTTGCTAAATAGTCAACTTCTCTATCTCTTCTTGTTCGATCTTTCCAACCTTATTTGTAATACCTAAATTTCATTTTTAATTTTCAATCAAAATTTACAATTAACTGTGTATTGGTAGCATCGTGGTAGGAATCAAGGGTCGACTTCTCATATACCCCTCAGAGAGAAATATAAATCTCATATGCCCCTGTTATATTTTTAATGTTAAAATGACAATTTTACCCTTAATGAATGGTTGTAAGGGGTTAAATATAATTACATCGGGAAATGTTTGTTGAAAAACACGGTAGCTCAATGGTTGGGAGCTCCACGCGCGTACTTATGCGCGACGCGCGCCCAGGGTTTGAATCCCCTGAGCGTGGTGCAACTGGTACCAGTATTACCTGGTAATACTGGTACAACTGGGACCGGTTGTACCTGGTAATACCGGTACCGGTTGTACCAGGTATAACTGATACCGGTTATACCTGGTAATACTGGTACAACTGGTACAACTAGTACCGGTTATACTTGGTAATACCGGTACAACTGGTACCGGTTATACCTGATAATAGTGGTACAACTGGTAATACTGATATTACTAAAAGCAGTGAATTTTCATTTCAAAAAGCCAAGGGATATTTTCGTCCATTCATTAAAGTGAGGAGTATTAGAGATTACTAAGGGGCATTCGAGATTTAAAATCTCTCAATAAGGGTTTTGGAGACAATAATCCTACGAATCAATCTGGGACATAATATAAGCCCATATGTCCTAAGTTCGATTTTCGTTGAAAACTAAGTTGCTCATGATTGGCCTGACGAATAGGTCTCACTAAAAAAAAACTCGGGACTAGAGTAGTCGTCAATAATAATATTATCCCCTTTGGGATTTGTTAGGTTTCTGCAAGGTACCTCCAAACTAATTAAAATGAATCTTATATATAATTAGCTATTTTACTCTCTATCTAGAGTGTCGACATCAAAAAAAAAAATATTAAAACTAATATTAATGGCTGAATTAATTCACACAATTTATTATATATTTATTTTTATTAGAAAAATCAATAACTCATTTTTCCAAAAAAAAACTAAGAAATCAATAATACACCAAAAAGTTAATTGGTACAAAAAAAATTGTTAATAAACAATAACACAATAAAACATATAAAAATACAATTTTTATAAATATAAATTTGAAATAATTATAATATCATGTAGAGTTAATAGAACAATAAATATTCTTTCACTACAAGAAAATCTGTATTTAGCCGCGAACAAGCCATGAACTGTTCGTAGTTAAGAATTTCAATCCACGAATAGCTACGAACCAGCCACGACCGCAAAAAACAGGGTTCATGGCTAATTCGTAGATATTCGTGGCTATATAGCCACGAATTATGTTTTGTAGCTATTGGTGGAAAATTAGCCACGAATAGCCACGAACTAGTCGTGGAAGGGGTTTAGCCACGAATTGCTACGACATTATTCGTGGCTATCTTAACCACAAACATTTTCGTGGCTATACGTGGCTATTCAATACCCTAAACCCTAAATATACCATAAAATCCCAAACTCAAAACATTAAACTCTTAATCATAAACTATAAAATAAAAATACAAACCATTAATTATATATACATAAAACTATTATTTTCAAATAAATTACCACAATATTCATATCCTAAATTAAATAAACTATATATTATATATAACCTTAAACTATAACCAAAAAATCTAATATACCCTAAACCATAATCAAATTCAAACCCTAAACTCTTAATCAATACTTACAAATTTCATAACTCTAGACCCTAAACATACCATAAACACTAAACAAACCCTAATCTATAAACAAAAATCTAACAAATCCAAATCTACTTTTTTCATACATTAACTTAAAAACTTAAATATAACATTCCAACTCTATACCCTATATCCAAATCTATTTTTTATAAGACTTCAACTATTATAACATATATAAAACTAAGATTCACTTATAAAAGATTCTTACATTTTTAATCTAATATTTTTAAACATTAACTTAAAATCATAAAAATTAGATTTAATAATTTTATTAATCAAAATCAAATAAAATTTAGAGAATTTGCTAAAAAAATTATGAACTCTAACCCTTTAATAGATGCTTCAAATTAATCTTAAATTTATTTAAATTTATTTTTTTATTCAGGAATAAAATTTTAAAATAAAAATTAGGTAAACAAAAATTAAAATCAATTTTAATCTTTTTATAATTTTTAAATAATCAATTTTAATCATTTTATTATTTTTAAACCAATTTACTTATTATATATGCAAATTTGTATAATGTTAGTATTTTTTATAAAAATTAACACTTAAAATTTTAAGATCTCTTGCAATTTTAATTTTTTTCATTTTAAAAATTTCCATTTTAACTATTTATGATATTTTAAACCCATTTTAATTATTAAATATCAATTAAAACCTAACCAATTTTTTATTGGTTAAAAAATGAACCACACGGATCACCTTCTGAACCGTTAGATCTAAATGTGATCTGAAATACCCACCGTTGATCTTTTCTCTCTTTTTTTCCCTTTTTCTTTTTTCTTTTTGTTTCTCCTTGGTCTTCTCTCTCTCTCCATTCGTGCTTCTTCTCTTCTCCCGAACAGATCTTCTTCTCTTCTCTCCTTCTTCATCTTATCTCCACCAATCTTAGGTTCTGCTTCATCTTCTCTTTCACTCTCACATCTTCTTCTTCTTCGATTTCAAGCTATAGATTGAATCTGATTTTTTTTCTGTTGTTATAGGTGGAAGAGCTATGGCTCGCGGCCGTCCTGCTCTGTCTCTCGCTCGCCGACGTCCTACTCTGTCTTTCGCTCGCCGCCGTCCTACTCCGTCTGTCTCTCGCTGCCGTCCTGATCCGTCTCTCTCTCGATGCCGTCACCGTTCTAATCTCCGTCTCTCGCTCGCCATCTTCTCGTGGAGACGTCACCGGAGCTGACGTGAAGAACCTGGAGCAGAGGACGGGGAGGATGAGCTATATCGTGGAGGTGCTGGCGGTAGCGGTGAGATGCAGAGCCGGCGGCGGTGAGAAGAGGCGCCGGCGTGTATCTTTTTGTCATTTGTTTTTTTTTTAATTTAATTGATGTACTGTATGAATATACGTATTATATATGTATATACGAATGTAATTTAATTCGTATAGATATTTTAATTTAATTTTAATTCGTATTATATATGTATTATTATCTGTATATACCTATTATATTTGTATATACGAATTTAATTCTAATTTAATTTTATTATATGTTTATTTTTTTATTTTTTTAAATATTTTAGCCATGGATATCCACGGATATATATCGTAGTTAGTCGTAGCTAGATAGCTACGAATATATCGTGGTAATTCGTAGCTATATAGCCACGAACTAGTTTGTAGCTATTTGTGGCTAATAGCCACGAATACGTTCGTGGCTATTTCGTGGAAGCTTTGCTACGACTAGCCACGATTAGCCACGATAATACATTAGCAACGAGTCCGTAGCCACGAAACATTTTCGTGGCTATTCGCGACTAAAGGCAGATTAGCCACGGATTATTGGTCCTAGCCACGAAAAATTCGCGGCTATATACAGATTTTCTTGTAGTGTTTTAAGTAATAGTGCATCTAAGATTATATAAAAAAAAACTGAATATAAAAAAGAAACTCACTATTTAAAAAAACATATTTAAAATTTTAAAATATATTTTGTGAGTATTAAATTACAAATTTATGTTATCGTATAAAAATAAAAGAATTAAAAATCATTTCAAACATACTATATATATGATTATAATATAAAAATCTTTAAAAGTTTGAGGAAAAAACATTTTTACTATTTATTGCTTTCAGGATGAAGATGAAAGCTTCTAAAAAAGGTATAACTACAAAGAAAAAAGATAAATAAGTGTTAAAATTTAAATAATGTATTATGTTTTTATATATATAAATAAATAAATTTAAGATAACAAGATTGAAAAAAAATTTAAATATTGTGAATGATATTCGAAATAAGGAAAATTTTATAAAGCTTATTTTAACAGTAATCAAAGTTTGTATAATATTTTATTTGAAATAGGCAAAATATTATGAAAATTTTATAAAGTTTAGAATATTTTAATGAATTTTTAAGTTATATATATTAAGAAATTGAAATTAAATATTATATTTTAATTAATATTCATAATGATAATTTATTGTTAATATTTAAAAATAAATCTAATTATATGTGAGGAGATCATTTCGATAAAATTATTTGATGCCCAATATAATAAAAACTAATCACATAATTGATTATAAAAAAATCTAACAAGATGAATTGGGAAAATATTTATAAAATATGTGAGCAAAAGAGAAGAAAAAGTGTAAATGTGAGGTGGTGAAGGACTGCAATATTGAAGAAGAAGAAAAACCAGCGGAGAAAATAATTGAACTAAAAAACCCAACGCTTAAAAAAATATATGTAAAAAAATTAAAATAAAATTTTTCATGCCTTCTTTAATATGTAAAATGAATAAGAGTTTTCTATAAAATATTAAATTGTTTGATCTTATAGCGTAGTAGATGGGAACACAAAATTAACGACTTGGCAAAAAAATTAATAGCATGGCCAAAAAACTAATAGCATTCTACGATTATAAAGTTGGTAGAATAATATTTATCAAAGTTTTATAGCAGCACAAGTGTTATGTATGATATTTACGTTTAATGTTGTTTACAATTGATATATTTTCATTTAATTGGGGATTGGTGTTATCCTCACATCATCATTTTATTATTTATATCATTGTTATTTGTTAGTGATTAACATCAAAGCTTATAGAAAAATGTCCTAATACAATCTTTATATTAAAAACTCTCTAAAATAAAGGTTTGAGATACTTTTAATACACTTCTTCATTTGGTAAAGTTCTAACTAACTTTTTAATTTTTCACATAACATCTAGCAATTTATTGACTTTTACTAAAAATTATTGTCGACGATATCATCATTATCTATTAATCACTTAATAAAATAATTTATACTTATATTAACATTTATATTAACTTATCATTTAAATTTTATATAATCATATTTATATTCATTAGCTTATACTGTTAATAACGTAAAATTGATTCATATTTCATATTTAAAATATATTCAATATTTCATAGAGAAAAGTCATAAAATAGCACAAAAAACATACTTTATCATAAATATAGCACCAAAGAAAATAATTCACATTTTTAGCATTATTTTAATTACAAAGACTTTTATAACATTATATAATTTAGGGTTTAAGGTTACTTATTTAAGGTTTAGGGTTTATTATTTAGGGTTTAGGGTATAGTATTTAGGGTTTAGGGTTTATTATTCAAGGTTAGGGTTTATTTTTTAGGGTTTAGGGTTTAGTATTTAAGATTTAGGGTTAGGGCTAATTTAATGACAAAACATGTTTTTGTGCTATTTTTATGATTTTTCTTCCTTGGTGCTATATTTTTGACAAGTCATGTTTTTTGTGCTATTAATGCGATTTGCCCTATTTCATATTTATATTTATTTTTTATACAAACAAAAATTTTGATAGCGGATAGGTGAACATGAAGTGTACGTTTTAGACAATTAAAAAAATTTCATATTGGTCCGAAACCATCATTATAAATCAAATAGTTAATTTTTTCATATTTGGTTGTCAAAAAAAAAAATTAAGAATTCGCGCAACGGGTGAGCTTTTAAATCTAGGGGTTGTTCTTTTGCACGTCCAACAACTGTGTTTAGATACAGTTACAAGATATTGTTTTTTTAGTGGTATTTAAGAAGTGCATCTAGATATAAAAATCAGATGTGTGTTAGAAATTGTATCCAAAATAGTTGGAAATTCTATAAGCATTTGAAAGTATAGTTGAGACGCACCAAAGTCTAAAATACCATCACTTACAAAATAGCATTTTCGCCAAAACCGTAAAATAACGTTTTGCCGCCAAAATCGCAAAATAATGGTTTTGCCAAAGTTGCGGTTTTTCACCAAAATCAAAAATAGCGGTTTCCCACTAAAACCGCAAAACCACAGTTTTCCGCCGAAACCACAAAATAATGGTTTTCACTAAAAATAGCGCTTCCGCCAAAACCGCAAAATACTAGTTTTCCCCCAAAATAATATTTTACATCAAAACCATAAAACAATGTTTTCCTGCCAAAAACCGTCAAGTAACATTTTTTCGCCAAAACCGCAAAATTATTTGTTTCCGCCAAAATCACAAAATAATGATTTCGCGCAAAAATCTCAAAATAACAGTTTTCCACATAATCATGTTTTCTCTCCAAAACCGCAAAATCACTATTTCCCGCCAGAACCGCAAAATAGTGGTTTTTCCGCCAAAACTGCAAAATCGCATTTTCTCGCCAAAATCGCGTTTTCTCGCCAAAATCGCAAAATAACGTTTTTCGGCCAAAACTGCAAATAATGTTTTCTCGTTAAAACCGCAAAATAACGGTTTTCCACCAAAAAAGCAAAATTTCTATTTTCGTAAAATCTATTTTCTCGCCAAAATCGCAATCGATGTTTTTTTGCCAAAACCGAAAATACATTTTCTGCCAAATACTATATTCCGCAAAATAGTGTTTTCGCCAAAAACGCAAAATAATGTTTCATGTCAAAACCGCAAAATAATAGTTTCCGTCAAAAACACAAAATGTCATTTTCTACAAAATCAATAAAATAGCGTTTTCTGACAAAATCGCAAAATACCGGATTTCCGCAAAATAGCGGACTTTGCCAAAACCGCAAAATAACATTTCGCACCAAAATGAAAAAAAATTGTTTAGACAATCATGTTATTTTTAATCATTTGGTTACAAACTGTATCCAATTAATATATACAAATATACAGAGAAACATAACAACATCCAATTTATCACACACACAAATCATGTCATTTTTAATCATTTGGTTTTTTTTTAACACAAATCATGTCATTTTTAATCATTTGGTTTTTTTTTCAAATACACAAATGAATTGCATCTGAATACAATGTTTGGAAATTACGTTTGGATGCAGTTGGTAGATGCAATTTTCAAATGAATAAAAGAACATGGCCCTAGTATTTACAATTTATCACACACACACAAAAAAAACACGTGTTTTCCACATAATCATGTTTTCTCTCCAAAACCGCAAAATCACTATTTCCCGCCAGAACCGCAAAATAGTGGTTTTTCCGCCAAAACTGCAAAATCGCATTTTCTCGCCAAAATCGCGTTTTCTCGCCAAAATCGCAAAATAACGTTTTTCGGCCAAAACTGCAAATAATGTTTTCTCGTTAAAACCGCAAAATAACGGTTTTCCACCAAAAAAGCAAAATTTCTATTTTCGTAAAATCTATTTTCTCGCCAAAATCGCAATCGATGTTTTTTTGCCAAAACCGAAAATACATTTTCTGCCAAATACTATATTCCGCAAAATAGTGTTTTCCGCCAAAAACGCAAAATAATGTTTCATGTCAAAACCGCAAAATAATAGTTTTCCGTCAAAAATGCAAAATGCCATTTTCTGCAAAAACAATAAAATCGCGTTTTCTGACAAAACCGCAAAATATCGGATTTCCGCAAAATAGCAGGCTTTTGCCAAAACCACAAAAATAACATTTCGCACCAAAACGAAAAAATTTTTTTAACACAAATCATGTCATTTTTAATCATTTGGTTACAAACTGTATCCAATTAATATATACAAATATACAGAGAAACATAACAACATCCAATTTATCACACACACAAATCATGTCATTTTTAATCATTTGGTTTTTTTTTAACACAAATCATGTCATTTTTAATCATTTGGTTTTTTTTTCAAATACACAAATGAATTGCATCTGAATACAATGTTTGGAAATTACGTTTGGATGCAGTTGGTAGATGCAATTTTCAAATGAATAAAAGAACATGGCCCTAGTATTTACAATTTATCACACACACACAAAAAAAACACGTGTTTTACTATGTTGTAATCGTGTTAAATTTTTGGGCCGCTACACATTGAACTCTACGAATGTATCAAGTTTGCTTATTGGACTTCAATCGAAATGGCCGACAAAAAATGGCGTTTAACTTCAACAATTCTTCGTCTGACTGGTCGGACCGGTCGATTTTCAAAACATTATCTAAAAACTCTCCGGTTAAGTCTAGTGTTTCCCCTCTCCACTGCTTATCCTCTGAACAATTCTTCACTGGAAATCTCCGCAACTTTTTCTCTTTGACAGTTAAGAGTTCATCAGAAATTCTTCGCCTTTGATGGGTTAGTGTTTCGATGTATGTGGGGTTTAGGGTTTTCACAATAGAATCAGTTTCTTGCCGAAGCAACTTCTCCATCTTGTTTCTGATTTTTTTTAGTAGCGGTCATGTTTTCTACGTCATCTCCTCCGATTACATCTCTTCTCTACCCAAAAGCTTGTAAATTTGGTCAAACAAAATCGTATTCCAAGAGACTCTTCTCTCTGCGTGCTTCTTCGCTGCCTGTTTATGATATCAAACTTAAAGCTGAATACACACCATGGCTTATCGTTGGACTTGGTAACCCTGGAACAAAGTATTACGGAACAAGGCATAATGTAATATTTCAAATCTTTGCATTTCATTTTGGTGTTTATATAAATAAAAAATCTCTCCTTTTTTCAGTTCCTCATTTGTTTTATTATGTGTAGATTGGTTTTGAGATGATTGATCATATAGCTCGAAGCACAGACATTTCCATGAACACTATTCAGTCCAAGGCTTTGGTCGGAATAGGTTCTCTTCTCACCAATCTTCTGCTTTTGATTCATATGATTTTTTTTTACATTGTTTTGTTAATTTTTGAGACCAGAACAGGTGCTGTTGGAGAAGTACCGATTTTGTTGGTTAAATCACAAGCATACATGAATTTTAGTGGTGAATCGGTTAGTCTTTCCTTCCATTGTTGTCATCTCTTGAGTAATATAACTTATAATCTCTTGTCTACATATATTAATCTTTGATTTCGTCTTTCTCTTCTAACGTGTTCTGAAGGTTGGGCCATTGGCTGCTTATTATCAAGTACCCTTACGCCACATTCTGATGGTAAGTACGAAGTCTTTTCTCTTTTGCTATGGAATGTTAATGAAACTGAGTTGATCAAGAGATTTGCTTCTATGGTGTAGATATATGATGACATGAGTTTCCCTAATGGTGTCTTGAGGCTTCAACCAAAAGGAGGACATAGCCAGCACAACGGGTAAGTGATGTCTTCTGTTTTTAGTCAAGGGACAAAGACTCTTTCTTGGCTTATAAAGATATAAGGCAAGGAACCATAGATGAAGTTAGAACATTCAAATCTCCAGTAATATTATTTCGAGTAGTAAATTACAAGTGTTGACTTTGTCTAATTTCTAAACTTAGGCCTCACTGTTGAGTAAGGGACACAAAAGTTCAACATATCAGATCCCATGTATAATGAAGAGTAGTATCTAAATCGAATGAGTCTAAAGTGTTTTTTTCACACTATGATGAAAGTAATGTATATTCATTTGCCATTTTTAATAAGAATTGGAACTAAATAACCATTTCTTTTCCTTTGATCTGAAAAGGTTTGTAACTTCTACTTCTTTCTATGTCAGATTGAAGAATGTGACTGAACATCTAAATGGTTGTCGTAGCTTTCCCCGCTTATCAATCGGTTTGTTTTCCAGTTCCACCTGGTGAATGTCCTCTGCCGTCAAATAACCTTTTGCAATCATAGTAAAATGGCCTCGTAAATTGCAGGAATTGGCAACCCACCGGGTAATATGGACATGAAAGCGTTTCTTCTCCAGAAATTTAGCCGCTCAGAGCGTAAACAGGTAAAAACACCAATCTTTAACCTGTCCAGTGTCCACCAGTCAATTGATCTCTGAAAGTCTACGGCTACTTTGTTCAGCCAACTTTACATCAAATTTAAATGGGTGTGTTGAACTAAATCATGTTAGATCGATGCGGGAATGGAACAAGGTGTTGAAGCTGTGAGGACACTTGTTGAATATGGATTCAACGACACAATATCTCGATTCAATTTGGGACAGAAATACAAGTTCCACACAGTTTGATTTGTCTTGACATCAATCCCTTCAGTTTGGTTCTCTCACAGCAACAAGTAACACCATAGTCCAACGTTGTTACTAGGGATGTTGTTAATATGGACTTTTGTTTGGTGGGATTTTAATGAGTATATGTTAAAATAAATGTTCATGTAGACTCATTTATCATATATTTTTTTTAGTGGATTTATATGGACTATCTTATTAAAATCCATTTTTTTTTTCCGACTAAACAAACCTTTGATTAAGAAAATAAAGTGTTTACAATATCTGTTTTAGTAATGGATTCTAGCCATAGAGGTAAAGACACAGAGATGAAATTAGGTCCTGAACAAGAAGCAATGATGTGCGCTGCTTTATTTTGACCTCTTGACACATGACTGAAGACGATAGATGTAAATTGGTTCGCCATTTCTTGAATATCAACAGAGATATTATGAATACTCCATTGTTCACCTCGATGAAGAAGGTGATTAATAAGCAAGAGAGAGTCTCCTTCAAACTGCATTTGGCTGTAGTGTCGATTGTAGCAGGAGGAAATAGCGCTTAATAACGCGGCAGCTTCCGCCTCTAGCGCAGATGACAAAGTCCCCAGGTTTTGAAAGCCCCAAAGCACAGTTTTTCCAAGATGGTTTCTGATGATCCAACCTCCAGAAGCTTGTCCCGTATGAGGGTTAAAGGATGCATCGAAGTTGCATTTCAGTGAAGGATAATTTGGCATGGACCAGGGACATGAGGCCTGTTGTTGAGCATATTCCAACTGTGTATAAGATGGTAGAGAGGTCCATTCTCTAACCTCAGACAAACACAGTCCAATTTCGGACTGAATGTTGATGTGCTTATTAGCAAAGATGAAAGCGTTTTGTGACTTCCATATCCGCCAGAGAATCCAAAAAGGTATTAATTGCTGTTCAATATTAAGATCGTCATCTGTTAGCCTGTTGAGAATGATTAATTGATCCTACTAAACATGCCAGATCTAGGTTCTCTTGCTAGAATCATAAAGGATCTCACCTGTTACCTTGTTTTGCAGCGGAAAGGGGAGGTACGGGTCAGAGATCAGCAGAACCACCAAGAGATAGCTCCTCCAAAGGCTCACACACGCACGCACAGGAAATTGGCTGCTAGACCAAGAGAAGAGAGGCGCAGAAAGAGAGAGAGGGAGGCGCAGAAGTTGGCTGGGAAATCAGAGCTAGGGCAAGTTTTAATTATTAAAACCCTTGTCCAGTTCTTATGGGCTTTTGGGCCCAATTCTCAGTCTGATTAAATCCCTTAGATTTAATCAGGCCCTTTTGTCTCTCTAAGTACAGTAAATGCCTAGCACTTTTACCGTACTTCTGCTAAACCGTTCCTACACATTTTCCTGTTAGCTTAGGCGTGTGACCCATATGGGATCATATAATAAAGGCAATAAATCCAAGATTTATAGATCATGAGCGGACTCTAGCAAGCCATCATGACCCCCAGTATTATATGACTTATGTCTGATCATTGACATACTCTTACTTTCTAGAGACAGTACAGAGATTACTGGACATAATTCCAACAATCTCCCACTTGTACTGGAATCTCTGTATTCATATTCCTTTTGTCTCAATAACTCGATTAGTCATAAGGCAAGATGAGTGTCATCCTTATTAAGCCTAATCTTGTTCATCGGACTCTGATTTGATACTGACAATCCAAACGACTCGGGACAGTCCGTTTGAGCATGGCCATGCATTTTCCAGTATTCAAATCTCCGATTGGCCTAGAGATATTCACTCCATTTATATTGGAGGGACAAATCCCGTCTTGTTCCATCACTGTAAACTACTCATTTCATAATACACCCAAACAATGTTCTTATAACTATCGCTTAACAACAGCATTAGACAATGATCAAAGCGCATTAGTTCATGTGCAGTCACATGCATGCGAACTCAGGTCTAAGGACTATACTCTATAGTCGTAGTAAGAATCTCTTATGACACAGATATAAATATCCTGAAGAGTTCTTATAATCGGGTCATGTCCGGTCGTATGTACCCAACATACACCTATGTACTGACTTTGATGCCGCGCATCTATGACACACTGAGACTTTGTCATAAGTCACATACCAATCTAGTCTCACACGGTTGTTGGTGTTCCAATTTCAACAACCTTCGACTAGGGACAGGATGATATAAGCCATCTATCAAATATAGGGTCTCATGATCAAGCTAAATGACTTTGATGACTCAAGATCAAGTCACTTACTTCGATGACCTATAAAATGGTTCATATCATTTTGGAACGATTATTTCATCACAGTTAAAATAATCTTGAAATAATAATTTCATTAAACATCATAAAATGTTTTACAAGAACATATCAATAACTAAATAAAGCCTTCAAACTCCCACTCAAATTTAGATTACATTTCAATGTCTCTAATGCCTACAGCTTCAGTCAGGAACTCGAGCTTAGGTCTTGGGAGTGGCTTTGTCAATGGATCAGCGACGTTATCATCTGTCTGAACTCGGCTGATCTTGACTTCCTTTCTATTAATGATGTCACGTATCAAGTGAAATCTTCTTAGCACATGCTTGGATTTCTGGTGTGATCTTGGTTCCTTTGCCTGAGCAATAGCACCATTGTTATCACAAAACAGTGCCAGAGGCTCAGCCGCATTAGGTATCACACCTAGTTCAATAATGAACTTTCGTATCCAAACAGCTTCCTTCGCTGCTTCTGAAGCGGCGATATATTCAGCTTCTGTAGTGGAATCAGCAACGGTGTCTTGCTTGGAGCTTCTCCAACTGATTGCACCGCCATTCAGACAAAAGATATAACCGGACTGTGACCGGAAATCATCTTGGTCTGTCTGGAAACTTGCGTCCGTGAATCCACTGACTTCAAGCACATCACTTCCACCGTACACCAAGAACTTATCCTTAGTATGTCTTAGATACTTCAGGATATTCTTGACGGCAATCCAATGTTTTTCACCTGGATTTGACTGGTATCTACTCGTCATGCTCAATGCATAAGCAACATCAGGACGAGTGCAGATCATGGCATACATGACAGATCCTATTGCAGATGCATAAGGAATATTCTTCATGCGCTCAAGCTCAGCAGCCGTCGTAGGGCTCTGCTTCTTGCTTAGCGTTGTGCCATGTACCATTGGCGTGAAGCCCTTCTTGGAATCTGCCATGCTGAATCTATGCAGGACTTTGTCAATGTATGAATCTTGACACAAGCCTATCAGCCTTTTAGATCTATCCCGGTAGATCCTGATTCCAAGAACGTATGCGGCTTCACCCATGTCTTTCATGGAAAAACAACTTCCAAGCCAGTCCTTTACCGACTTCAGCATTGGAACGTCGTTTCCGAGAAGCAGTATGTCATCGACATACAGAATAAGAAATACTATCTTGCTCCCACTAGATTTCTTATACACGCATTGTTCTTCTTCGTTTCTGATGAAGTCAAATTGCTTGATCGCTTCATCAAAACGAAGATTCCAGCTCCTCGATGCTTGCTTCAATCCATAAATGGATTTATGAAGCTTGCATACTTTCCCAGCATTCTTTGGATCTATGTAACCGTCAGGTTGTGTCATATACACATCCTCTTCCAGAATACCATTCAGGAAGGAGGTTTTCACGTCCATCTGCCAAATTTCATAATTATGAAAAGCTGCAGTCGCTAGTAGAATCCGAATAGATTTCATCATAGCCAATGGGGAATAGGTTTCATCATAATCCACACCGTGAACTTGTCTGAAACCTTTTGCCACCAACCTGGCTTTATAAATCTGGACATTTCCATCCACGTCAATCTTCTTCTTGAAGATCCATTTGCACTCGATGGCTTTTACACCAGCGGGTAAGTCAACCAATGAAAACACTTGGTTGACCGACATGGAGTCCATTTCGGAATCAGTGGCCTTACGCCACTTAGAGGAATCTGGGCCCATCATGGCTTGATTGAAGTTCGATGGTTCATCACCATCAATGATCAGAAGATCATGACAGTCAGTCACGAGAAATCCTTGATATCTCTCGGGTTCGTGACGGATCCTCCCGGATCTTCGAACTTCAGGTACTACAGGTTCAGGCTCTACAATTTCTTGTAGGTCCTCCTGCTGCTCTTCCTCATTAGGTTGAGCAGTATCCTGTTCATCTTGAATTTCTTCAAGCAGTACCTTACTCCCACTGTTTTTCTTAGAGAGAAACTCCCTCTCAAGAAAATTACAATCCCGGGCAACAAAGATCTTGTTCTCGGATCGTAGATAGAAGTAATAAGCCTTGGTTTCCTTCGGATAACCAATGAAGTAGCATTTATCAGACTTTGGTGTAAGCTTGTCAGAGATCAATCTCTTGACATAGGCTTCACAACCCCAAATTCTAAGATAAGACAGCACTGGAACTTCTCCAGTCCATAGTTCATATGGTGTCTTTGCTACTGCTTTTGATGGCGCTCTATTTAGAGTGAACGCTGCTGTTAGCAGAGCATATCCCCAAAGGGATATTGGAAGGTCTGTGTGACTCATCATAGATCGAACCATATCCAATAAGGTCCGATTTCTCCTCTCAGACACACCATTCCATTGTGGTGTTCCAGGAGGAGTGAGTTGGGATACGATCCCACACTCTCTCAGATGATCACTGAATTCTTGGCTTAAGTATTCTCCTCCTCGGTCGGACCGAAGAGCCTTAATGCTTTTGCCAAGTTGGTTATGTACTTCATTTTGGAATTCTCTGAATTTCTCAAACGATTCAGACTTATGTTTCATCAAATAAACATATCCATACCTACTGAAATCATCAGTGAAGGTAATGAAGTACTGATAGTTTCCTCTTGCATTTGTGGACATTGGGCCACACACATCAGTGTGTATCAAGCCCAATAAGTCACCGGCCCTCTCGTTAGGTTTATTAAAGGGGGCCCGTGTCATTTTGCCCATCATGCAGGATTCGCATTTCTCACATGACTCAAAATCAAATGAGCCAAGAAGTCCATTCGAATGGAGCCTCTTGATGCGTTTCTCGCTGATGTGCCCTAAACGACAATGCCATAGAAACGTTCGGTTCTCCTCATTAGGTTTGAACCGTTTGGTATCAATGTTATAAACTGGCGCGGATTGATCAAGTATGTAAAGCCCATTCGTAAGAGGGGCACAACCATAGAACAAATTGTTGCGATTGAAGGAACATAATTTATTCTTAACTGAAAAATCATAACCTTCCAAATCCAACAAAGAAATTGAAATAATATTTCTGCTTATCGCAGGTACAAAATAACAATTATTGAGTTCTAAAACCAATCCTGAAGGTAAAGACAACAAGTATGTGCCTACAGCTAGTGCAGGAACTTTCGCTCCATTCCCAACTCGTAGCTCCACTTGTCCTTGCTTCAGCCTTCTACTGTTGCTGAGTGCCTGCATATTAGTACAAATATGAGCCCCACAACCAGTATCCATAACCCATGAGGTATTATCAGAAGTAGTTGTATTAACTTCTATAACAAAAATACCTGATGAAGAAGTCTCGAGAGTCTTCTTCTTCAATTCCTTTAGACCTTCCAGGAATTTCTTACATTCTCTCCTCCAATGCCCTGGTTCTTTACAGAACCTGCAGATGTCAGTTGGCCCAGCCTTGGATTTGGGCTTGGGCTTTGGCGTGTCCTTGTCCAAGACTTGAACAGCCTTAGCCTTTCCCTTGTCCTTGGCAGAGGATTTTTTAAAGCCCTTGCCCTTTTGCACCATAAGCACATTGGGGTCCTTGGCCTTCCTCAAGTTGGGCTCTGCAGTCTTGAGCATTCCGTGAAGCTCAGGCAATGTCTTACTCAAGCCATGCATATTGAAGTTCAGGATGAACTGATCATAGCTTGCAGGTAAAGACTGCAGAACGATGTCGCAGGCAAGTTCCTGGCTGATAGGGCAGTCGAGTTTCTGAAGATGATCGAGATAACCCATCATCTTCAAGACATGAGGACTCACTGCCGCATTTGCAGCCAACTTACAGTCTAAGAGGTTCTTAACTGTATGGAACCTCTCAGTCCTTGCCTGCTCCTGAAAAAGCGATTTCAGGCTTGCCATTATCTCGATGGGCGACAACACACTCTCGAACTGCATTTGCAGCTCAGCAGTCATGGTCGCCAACATCAGGCAATAGACATCATTTTCATCTGACAAATGCTTTTCCCAAGCATTATGCAGAGTCCTGGCGGCATTGTTAGGAGGCCTCTCGGGGAGGGGATCACGAAGGACATAATCCTTCTTCTCCTGCTTGAGGACCAGCCTCAAGTTCCTTGACCACGTCAGGAAGTTCGTTCCAGTCAGCTTCTCCTTTTCGAGAACAGACCGGATTGAGAATGTGTTTTGAATGCTTGTAGTAGTCATAGCTGAAATATAAGATAAAAAGGTTATTAGTTAATATGTTCAATATGATTAATATCGCATTATATTCAATAACATTAGTTATCCTCAAAAGAACATAATGATTCCAAGATCCACATATAACTAAGATCAAAATGGGCCACTGGCCATCACCCAACCTTAGCTTATATCGGTAAGCCCTATGTCGGCTAATTATATCCGTGATATAACTCTTGGTTGTGAATCTGGGCCCGAGGCCCAATCCACTCTGATGTCTCAAGGCCCGGGACTCCCGATGGCCTAGTCAAGAAAACCAGACTATACAGTCATGTAATCACTAACGTCTGGGACTCCCAATGACATTTATGAATCACAAACCGTCTTACCCACGCAAAAGTAGACACCCTCACACTGTAAGGCCATGAATACAATTGAATGGGCTTCGACAGCTGACATAGACTGGACAAGACATCCAACGCTTGATATTATTTGAGGTTTGTAGGTTTATTAAAATTTCATCCCAAAATAGAAGATTACTATTTTGGGAAACTTTCCTTTTTGGGAAACCTACTAATTTTGGAAACTTTCTAAAATTGGAAACTTCCTAAAATTGGAAACTTTCTAACTATAGAAATTTCCTAAAATCAAAAACGTGCAAATCTAGAAACTTCTATTCTAAGAAACTTTCTAATTTCAAATTTGAAAACAGATTAATTTAAAATCGACTTTTAATTTTAAATAAATAAATTTTAAATTAAATCTGAAGAAAAGACTCAAATAATTGGCTCAATTGTTTTAACTTCTTGGCCCGAGGCCCAAGAATTGGTCCATGTCCAAGACATAACCCAATTGCCCAATTAAATGACATAACCGGTCTGGTTCATTAAGATTGGTCTAACCAAAATTAATTACTACGATGACCACAATTGTCAACCGGTTATTTACTAAACCGGATTTTCTCAATTTATTTGGTCCAACCAAATCAAATTAGAAAACCACTGGTTTAGGCACTAAATCCAATTTTACGACTTTGGATTTCTTATCCCGGTTTAACCAGAACTTAATAAATTTTATTAAGTCTGTTTATTAAACCGTGACGATTAAGTTTTAATCAAGTTTTAAACCGAACCATCACAAAACAAAAATAAACCGACCATTAGGTCATGGCCGCAAGCATCACCGCGATCGTGAATGATCGGGACAGCCGCAAGTCATGCGTGGGACGAGCTCGGGTTGTGATCGGGACGGGATGCTCACGAGAGCGGGACGCGATCCATCCGCTGATCGGGACGCGACCACGCAACACGATCCTTAAGCGATCGGTTCGTGCGTCTTCCCCGATCCGGACGATCCGACGCATACCAATCCGAGATTGGTCCATGCGATTTTTAGTTAGGGTTTTAGGTTTTAATTCCTTGTTTCTTAAGTATTTTTCTCATCAATTCAAGCACAGATTGATTCAAATACTTCTAAACAACCTAAACATGATTCTAAACAAGAAATCCTAACAGAACCAATGCTCTGATACCACTGAAGGATTGTTTAGTGTTAATCCTGATTCAATTCTTCAGATTAATTGATCCTACTAAACATGCCAGATCTAGGTTCTCTTGCTAGAATCATAAAGGATCTCACATGTTACCTTGTTTTGCAGCGGAAAGGGGAGGTACGGGTCAGAGATCAGCAGAACCACCAAGAGATAGCTCCTCCAAAGGCTCACACACGCACGCACAGGAAATTGGCTGCTAGACCAAGAGAAGAGAGGCGCAGAAAGAGAGAGAGGGAGGCGCAGAAGTTGGCTGGGAAATCAGAGCTAGGGCAAGTTTTAATTATTAAAACCCTTGTCCAGTTCTTATGGGCTTTTGGGCCCAATTCTCAGTCTGATTAAATCCCTTAGATTTAATCAGGCCCTTTTGTCTCTCTAAGTACAGTAAATGCCTAGCACTTTTACCGTACTTCTGCTAAACCGTTCCTACACATTTTCCTGTTAGCTTAGGCGTGTGACCCATATGGGATCATATAATAAAGGCAATAAATCCAAGATTTATAGATCATGAGCGGACTCTAGCAAGCCATCATGACCCCCAGTATTATATGACTTATGTCTGATCATTGACATACTCTTACTTTCTAGAGACAGTACAGAGATTACTGGACATAATTCCAACAGAGAAGAGCCTGGACATTCGTTTCAAGGTCTGGTGAAGGTGAAGAAATCCAATGGAGATCAGGAAGATAAGCTGTGATCCATATTTGTAGCGACACAGAACATTCAAAGAACATATGATTTAATGTTTCATCATTCTGACCACAGCGTCTACAAGTAGCAGGAATAGGTAATCCACGACTTCGAAGTCTTGTTGTTGAAGGAAGCGCCTGAGAAACTAACCTCCATAAAAAATGTCTGATACGTGGTTGGATCTCTAGCTTCAATATTCTTTTTTTCATATCAATGTTACCATGAGTTGGAACTATGTTGGCCGTAGTAGGGTCTGAGTTCCAAGCCAAATGGTAACCGCTCTTAACAGTATACACTCCATTAGGGTTAAAATCCCAAATGTGTGTATCCGGTTCTTTCTTAGAAGCAAGGTGTATCGAAGTTATCAACGCATGATCTTCGGCCAGAATCAACTCATTCAAAAGACTGACATCCCATGTACGGTTGCTGTTTGATTCAGAAATGAGACGGTTGACAGTCATGTTTGAGTCAAGAGCCATGTCCGGGTGTGCTGGTCTGGCTGGTCTTGGATAAGGTTGATGAAGCCAGTTGTCTTGGAAAATACGAGTGTTCTGCCCATCCCCAATGTTGTTTCGGATACCTTTCTTCAGCAGAGAGATACCAACTAAAATAGACGACCAACCGTATGATTAAGAGTGTTGAGGTTTGGCTTCCAGAACCGAGCAATCCTTAAAGTACCTCGCTTTAAAAATCTTGCAAATAGGGAGTTAGGAAACTTAAGTAAACGCCATGCCTGTTTAGCCAATAAAGAGTCATTAAACTTCGCAAGATCCCTGAAACCTAGACCTCCTTTGTGTTTAGGAAGTTGTAATTTGTCCCATGCTACCCATGAAATGCCTCGACTATCTATCTTTTTATCCCACCAGAATTGTCTTAACACTGATGTAATTTCACTTATAATCTGGCCTGGGAGTTTGAAGCAAGACATCGAGAAGACAGGCATTGAAATAGCCACATATTTAAGCATGATTTCTTTACCAACTTGAGATAGATACTTGAATTTCCAGTTGGATGTTCTGCATTTTACAGCCTCCACAATGGAATGAAACAATTTTGTTTTCTTCCTTCCAAAAACTTCCGGCAATCCCAAGTATTTTCCGCCTCCGCCTTCTTGGTGAATGTTCAGGAAAGCTTTCAGCCTATTACGCAGTAGACCAGGAACTCTAGAACCAAAGGTTATAGTTGATTTCTCTGTGTTAATCTTTTGGCCCGGACATCTTTCATAAAGATCAAAACACTGCTTTAATGTTCGACAGTTCCGCTGATTTGCTTGAATGAAAAAGAGAGAATCATCGGCGAAGAACAGATGGCTAATACGCGGTACACCAACGCCGATCTTTATACCAAGTAGTTTCTTATCGAAAATACTCTTGTTGATAAGATGACTAAGAACGTCCGCACAAATCCATTTACTAATACTGTTTTTTGATAAATAAATTGAGACCTTTTTAACCCATTTATGATTTATTACATTTTTAAAAAATCAATATTCAAATTTATATTAAATAATAAAAATAACTTTGTTTGTTAATTTGTGTAATTAAAAATATAAATAATTGGAAAATAAAGTATACATAAGTCCCGACCTTTCTGATCACACGAGTTTTCAATAACCGTCGTTTTCTCTCTACCCGTGCGACTTCTACAACGATTTGTTTACAGTTTTCTTTCTCGGCCATTGACTCCGGCCGGTGCCGGTTTCTCCGGCGTCGGTCTTGCATTCCTTTGTTTTTAATTCGCTTAGATTAGGGCTCTTAATCATGGCTTGGAAATGCACAAATTCACGAATCAGGGAACGAAGTGTTGGTGTCTCGTCGATCTCTATCTCGGAACACCGTCAAGCGACACTATCTCTTCCCGTCGTCACTCAAGGTTTCAGTCTTTTGGATGTCTATAACGAAATTACTTGGTCGATAATGGTTTTTGGGGAAATCGATTGTAAAATGATGGAATTGTAGTTTATTTGGCCTATAGATCGATGATTAAATTTTGAGAAACATATACATAAGAAAATTAATTTAACTAAAGCTTAATTTATTATCAGAATTAGGTACGTGCCCGTGATACGCCGCAGGTTTATTCAAAATATTTTTCTGAAAGTTTTTCAAATTCTTTTTATATTTTTTTTTAATTTGAAACACAATAAAAGAGATTAAAAGAATATTCTTACCACATTTTTACGAAGAAAAGTCAAATTCAAATGTATGTATTCCATAATTATTCGATTCTTCTGTTTTGCCATCCTCTTTAGCCTCCACTTTTCTCATTTATGTCATTCGTCTAGGTTCATTTGGACATTTTTTTGGTTTGATTAGTTTAGAGACTTTCGAAATTATTAGCTTTATGATAACATATTAGAGACGTTAACGACCACAATAATGAATATGGTTTGAATACGAGCTATTGTAAGCCAAATCAATACTATAATTACATGAGTCCTAGGTCATGGCACGATGAGTCTAAGAAATGAGTGAGTAACTTGTGTCCCGGACGGATCTATTGCTCACACTGAGAAAACGCTTACTGCAAAAGGAAATGACAAAATATTATTTGTGATAAAATCACAGAATTGCAGAGATAACATAAGGAGAAAAGGTTAAAAGGTAATACTTATGCTACCTTAATGACCATGTTTTGGTCCATTACCGACATGAACCACCACTGCAAAGAGAGAATACTTGGCGTCTGTGTATGGTTCCACCCGAGTTGCTTAGTTTTAGCTCCAAAGGGAAGACAACTCGATAAGAGAGTTTCTTGTAACGACCTAGTTGTTCGATGTACTTGAAACGTTTTAGATGGATGACTAAGATGTGTGGTGGCTTCTTGATCTTCATCCTCTTTTGTGCTTCTTGTAAGCTGCAATACAAAAATAAATTAGGCTTCGGTCATCGCTAAGAAAGTTCCAGTACAAGTAACAAAGTCATTACATGACAAAAGGGAGCTTAAAGGCTAGTACTTAGTTTTGGCTATTTAAGGAAAGCTAAGGAATTTAACTTTGAAAAGTAATGGCGTGAGGCTATAAACCAACATGTCACATGCAACATTTGTCACAAAAAAACTTGTCTTCAGCGTGAAGCGTCTCTGTGGAGCTGAAGTTTTTCAAACATCTAGTTGTCGAACTGTTTTATTCGATATTAAGGCTTAGGTCTAGGAATGTTTCGCTCTTGCTAAAACTGTCTCGCACCGTAAACACCTTGTCTCGTTGGTAAGTATGCCATGTGTACATATTCGAAATTTAAATTTAGCCAGAAATTTCACTAATTATTCACATCTTTGAAACAAAAGTGAATCGTTTCATTAAAGAAAACAGACCTGGAAAATATTGTGCACCTAAGTAACAACTGGCTCTATGTGCACACCATTTACCTGAGGAACTTTCGGTCCGATTGCAATATTTTCAGGAGATGATGAAGACGAAGTTTCATGTTCAGTTTTGTAGCTTTTGCCACATTTTCCAGTATGTCAACAACTTCATTCAGAAAATAGTTCAGGAATTCATGTGCATCCTACATGAAAATAGTATTGCCAGTTTAATAAAATATCTATTGCCTTTTTTCACATCCTTTTGTAGCAAAAATACACTAAAAAAGACGAGGACTTTGCCAGAGCACCTGGTGCATGTAACTGCGAAACAACTCATTATGTTTCTTTAACCTCTGTAAATCGCTTAGGCGCAATAACACATGTTTTCTTCTTCTAGGAACTTTTCTACGAGATGAAATACAACAATCACACATCGTTTTCAGAGAAAATGACTACCACATGATAGTCAGAAGACAAGGAATATTAAGTGCTACTACTACACAAGAAAATTTACTTTATTGCAGATACCTGCCAAAAGACACAATAGTAACACCAGAAAAACACCGAATCTACATTCTACAGTCTAATAGATTTCCTTCATTAATGATCTCAAGTGAGAAATCAAGCAAACAAGCTTGCAGAAGATATATATTCAGCTAATAAAGATTGATCACTTTAGTTAAGACTGGACTGAAGGAATGACTACCATTAATAACCTAACAAAAAGAAAAAGAGAAAGCCAAATCTCGTAAATAACTTTCAAAATAAGTCTACCAAGCTAGTCATAAGATTCTCTTCAGCATCGGTGACACCTTTATTACTGGTATAGCGTTCGAGCAATTGTTCACGAAAGGGAACACAAAAATAAAGAGCATGCACCAAGAGACACTGGTTAACGACGTAGTTAATCATGCAAAGTCATTGAAGAACATGTGAAAATGCAGGCGCATAAATTTAGAAAATACAAGGTAATTAAAATATAGGAAAAAGTTCAAACCTTTTTTAGTCATTGATCGAAGAACAAGTGAAAATGCAGGTGCATACTGCATGCATCTTGAGGCTAAGTCCCATCATCACTCAAAAATTGGCCCTCTAAACATGAATCCATAAACATTGAATGTTTCTGTCCCATATCATGTCCAACGCCTATAATACACCATACAAGGTACTGGATTAGCAATATACTATATTTTTCATGGATAACATATTCTAACATGCTTCTCAATATGAATTCAGGGAGAATGCATCCATGTCACTTTCCAGTAGCAAACAGACACAATTCAAAGGATATTTGGAAATCTTACATGGCTTGGAGGTATGTGCTTTCCACTGAGAAGATCAAGCAACATAATTCCAAAGTTGTACATCACACTTTCTGGTGTCACGCGACATGTAGAAATAAACACACAGATTGATAACAAAACAGAAATGCGGATACAAGCCAAATAAAGCATTCATGTTTTCTATAAACCTTAGCAGTCAGTTGTAAAAATATAAACTGCAAGAAGATTTTGAAAGAGGCAGGTAACAACCCTACCAATCTAAGTATTTGCACGATCATTTTTCAAAACATATATGTTCTCAGATACTCCGGAGGAATGAATGCCAGATTAGTGTTGTAACTCTTTCCATCTACTATTTTCATCAAAACAAAGCATGAAAGTCTTGGATTCGCATCCTAAGAAACGAAAACGAATTAATTTCACATGCACTTGACAAAAACCAAAGGTACATTAATTAAATACTCCCTCAGTTCCGATTTATAAGGGGTTTTAGAGGTTTTTGTTTGTTCCAAAATATAAGAGGTTTCTATATTTTTAGACAACTTTAACTTTATTGAAAACTGTGTGACCAATTATATTTTGCATTTTTCTTTGTTATTGGCTGAATTGTTTATAATTTATTTATTTAATCATATTTTGTTGTAGAAAAATAAATTTCTTAATCTTTGTGCTTTTAGCCAAAACCTCCTTATATTATGAAACGGAGGGAGTATGTATTAAACTTACATCATCAAAGAGAACTCTAAAAGCATTTAGGTCATGATAAAGTGCACGCCCTTCGTTAGTACAATACTCTAGCGCTTGAGCAATATGTAAAGCCACTCTCAGTCTCATCACCCACTTTATTGGATGCAACTCCCCTCAAAACACATAAAGTATATTTTTTTTGGCTAAACATCCATTCAAACCTTCATGTATCACTTATTAGAAGCATAACTAAATATATATTTGCAAGGGATGATGATGAATTTCTTCATCTTGTAAACTGAATTAAGCTTGAGGAGAATCAGACTTTGATGATGAATCATCGATCTGTTTTTTTTTACAAAAATCAAGTGGGATAGGGGGAGTAGGCAATTATATATATAAAGGAAGTTGTGCATCTCCAGGGCATGACACATCAGCCCCATGAATGCTTGTGGAGCTGACATCTCATTTAATGAATTTATTGTGAAGACCAATCAAAACAAAATATACTGCCACCTCATATCTTACAAGTCCGAAAGGTCTTAAAAAAAATTGAACAAAAATGAGTTTATCAACCCAGATCGTTTCATTTGCTAAATCGAATTCTCTCTCTATATGTTCTCTCTCTACCTTTCTCTATCAGACGGCTAAGATCGTCTCTTCCAGTCGGGATTTCAGGCGTATTCTCGTCGTCGATCGTTACCACCGAGTGCTTATAGACCTTCGACCATAGTATCTTCCCACTTTCAGTTTGTTTCCACAGCCTTTCCTTCTATCTCTTCATATTCCGTTTATAGATCTATGGTGAATCCTAGCGAAGCTTCCTCACCTGTTTCTACGGCCTGCAAATCTTCGTCTCCGTGAGGATTTGAGGTCGACAACCACCGTGGTAAGGTAATCGAACTCACCTCTTACTTTAGGTCATTTTCGATTCGTTTAGATCCGAGAATTCTAAGCTTCGTCTCTTCGTGTTTCAGATGATTTGGAGGGAAACAACCGCCTGCATGTCACTTGAGGTATACGATCCTGTCTTTGGCTCTTTGATTCCAGTTTTTATCTTCACGTGAAATTTGAAAACTTCAAGTTGTTTTCTCTCTATCATTTTCCCCCTCTGTTTCTCTCTCTTCCCAGATCGATTCAACAACAACCATTCATTCTCCTTAGAGCTGAGAAGATTCCGAATCGGATCACAGGCGAGTTGAAGCTTTGACGATGAACCAGTACCACATATACGAAGCTATTGGGCATGGCAAATGCTCGGTAATTACTAATCTGATTTACCATTCCCCCTGCAGAGTTTTGTTTTGTACTTTTTTGTTGAAATCCGCTCGTAATTCTTTCCAGACTGTGTACAAAGGAAGGAAGAAGAAGACGATCGAGTATTTTGCCTGCAAGAGTGTTGAAAAGTCGCAGAAGAGCAAGGTTCTTCAAGAGGTAATCATGAGATTTGTCTCCTCTTTGCAGAATTAGTGATTTTCCTATTTGAATGCTTGATTCTAGGGATTTTATCTCTGGATTGTGATGGGTTTTCTCTAGATTTGTTAATTGAAGCTCTTAAGTTTCTATTTCCGGATGATGTGAGCGATTTGGAAGGTCGAATTGATTTTTCATGATCTCTGAATAGTAGTTTGAGTGGATACTGACAACTTTGGTAATTTATTGACCCCTCCCTTTCAGGTCAGGATCCTTCACTCGCTAAATCATCCAAACGTACTCAAGTTCTATACGTGGTAAACACTTAGCTATTATCTCAACAGTTATTTGGCTCTCTGTGTTTATTTGTTTCTAATTATCGTCTTCTTGTGGTCTTAGGTACGAAACTTCTACTCACATGTGGTTAGTTCTGGAATATTGCGTTGGGGGTGATCTCAGGACATTATTGGAGCAGGTATTGCTTGTAGTTCAACTGTCTTATTGATGGTAGGTCTTGGGTATTTAAAAATGTTCAGTGATGCTGCTTGAGGAAAAGGCGAATATGACAGATAAGCGATGAAATGGCGAAACTTGCTTTGAAGGAGATGGAGAAATTAGTGTCTAAGAAAAACAGGGTTGCTTATGCATCTCTCATACGTCTGCACAGGAACTTGGGGGATAAAGATGGAGTTAACTTAACCTGGAAAAGATCAAGTCATCTTTCAAGAAAATGAATGATGCAGAATACCTCAGCATGATATCTGCAGTGGTGAAACTGGGAAAATTCGAACAAGCTAAAGGTTTGTATGATGAATGGGAGTCTGTTTCTGGAACAAGAGATGCTAGAATCCGAATCTAATTCTTGAGAGTACATGAACACATGAACAGAGACAAGATTCACCTGGGAGAGAAGTTTTATGAACGAATAGTGGAGAAAGGGATAAACCCTATTCTACATGTGAAATTATCACATGGGCTTAACTGAAGCATAAAGACATGGAGAAAGTATTAGATGTTTTCGAGAAAGCCATTGATGCTGTAAAGAAATGCACTATGAATGTAAGATTGCTTAAAGCAGTGTGTAAGGAACTCGAGGAGCAAGTGGATGTTAAAGGAGCAGAGAAGCTAATGACTATCCCCCAAAAGGCTGGTCATGTTAACACTCAGCTCTACAATTCCTTATTATGTACTTATGCTAAAGCTGGTGATATGGCACTTATAGTTGAAGAGCGAATGGCTAAGGACAATGTTGGGCTAGATGAAGAGAGAGTAAGGAACTTATAAGACTAACAAAATAATAATAAGACAATATTCATCATCAAAAGCAACGGCCTGACTTTGAATTTAATATTGTTGGATAATATAGTTATAGAAGGGGAAGATGTTTTATGCAGTTTTACGCACAAACAAAAAATGTACAAGAGGTATGACCAAAACTGGAAAACAGGAACGAACAAAAGAAATATATTGAAAATATCACACAACAAATACAGCAGCAAAAGTTACTTGGCTGAGACAAGGCAGACACGGGATTTGAAATAGTATAACAACAACTATTATACCATAAGTAATTAAATGGATTGATACCTCCGCTAGCAGAATAGATACATTTAGTTCTTGATTCCCAACTTATGTATTTGTTTACGTCGTTATATATTACTCCCTCCGTTTCATAATATAAGGGGTTTTGGCTAAAAACACAAATATTAAGAAATTTACTTTTCTACAACAAAATATGATTAAATAAATAAATTATAAACAATTCAGCAAATGACAAAGAAAACTGCAAAATATAATTGGTCACACGTTTTCAATAAAGTTAAAATTGTCTAAAAATATAAAAACCCCTTACATTTTGGAACAAACAAAAACCTCTAAAACCCCTTATAAATTGAAACGGAGGGAGTAATATATAGGTGTTTAAGTCGTTGTTAATAACTAGCAGTCTTAAAAAAAAATTGGATAATAAATATTAGATCAAAACACTAAATCAACATTAATTACTTGGTGACTAACATAACATAATAATCAACAGTTTATGAAACCTAAACATTCATTTTTATTTGTTGACTTACAAACCAATCATCATTAGTTGAGAACGTGTATTGGAACAATTGGAACAAGCAATCGTCATGAGTGGAACTTAATTCTTAAATAGATGATTTCTATCATTTTATCTCTTTCAAATAAATCTTTTACAAACCTTCAAATTTAATTAATATTTTTGTTTAAAAATAAATTAAAAAAAAAATTATATAAACAATCCCGCGGTGTAGCGCATGTAATTTTCTAGTTTCCGGTTAAGAGAAGAAACTTTTTCTTTTTCGACGGATGAAGGGAGACAAATATAGTCGACGACACAAACGTGTACACATCTGGATTATGACATGGCTGTAGGTGTTATTTTCATTGGTTTACACTATTTTTCTGTAATTGAACTGTCATGTTCTTAAGACTTAAAAATCAATACTATTAAAAAATTAGAGTCAAAAGAAAACTAACCTTTTATTCATGTGTTATTTACAGGTTATGCCATTGCATATTAATGATTTAATTAAATTTCATTAAGGGTAATTAGGGAATATAACATTATCTCTACAATCCATGTTTCCAAACAAGACAATTACTAAACATATAGCCAAACAACCAAAATATAATGAGTCCCATTTTCTTAATTAATTAAAATTAAAACAAATATATATACAATCATTAAACTATTAAATCAACGGATAAATATAATTAAATAATTTATACATTAATTATTTTGTATATATAAGTTAATATTCTCTGCACGAAAAAGTTAATATTCTCTGCACGAAAAAGTTAATATTCTCTAATTTATGATTTAATTCAAAATATATTTATATTATATTTTATTATCTTTTTATTTTGTTTCAAATATATATATGTATATTTATTACTATTGATGTTTTTACGATTGCACTTTTTAGCGGGTTCTTCCATCAAATTGCAAAATATTTAAATCATTGAACGGGTTGAAAAATAAATTAGCCAATTTCGATTATACATTTTCTTAAAAAAAATCTTTGCATGAGTTTAAAAATAATATATATATATATTAATTTCAGTTGATATATTTTAAACTTAATGAAAATATTAAAATTATTCCATATTTATATTATTCAAATATTTGAGGCGTCAAATTATGCTTTATATTTGAATGCAGTTTTTAACGTGTTGTTCCATCGAATTTGCAAATTATATATACCACTATAACATGTGTTATATATATATATTTATATCTATATAAACTGATTATTATTTTTTTGCTTTCTTAAATATTTAATTATTAAATATAAAAACATAATAATTTTTTATAAATATATGTTGTTTCATAAAATAATATTTTGCATGAATGCAATAAAAATTAAACTTATACCACATAAATTTTACAATGGTTGTTTTCATATATATTTACATTTTCAAACCATGATCTTACGATACAACATGAATTAAAACATATAATACGAAATTTTAATCTCTTTATTTTTACGATATATCTCCTTCCAAATAACACACAATTTTTTTTTAAAACTAAATTATTCACTCACTTTTTATAATGCGGTTTAAACAATTATAATCAAAATTAAATTGCATAATTAAAAATCTAAATTACTATTAATAAAATAAATAAAAATTAAAATTTGTAAAGAAAAATAAATCTGCGCTTTCTAAGCGCGGGTCAAAATCTAGTGTGTTCTTAAGACTTAAAAATGCTGACTGTCAGTACAGTACAAGGAGAGAGACTTTTTTTTTTGGTCAAAAGAGAGAGACTTTTATATATATGATTAACTAAAGCTTAATTGTTACTTAAGAAATTTAATGACTGTTTGATCAATGAGTCAGTGGGTCCCACCAGTACCAAAATAAGACCGTTACACGTAAGTAATGACGTCGACACAACAAAAATTCTAGGAGTCTCTCTCCACTGAATCTATCAGACCGTTGCGAAGAACAAAAAGTCAATAATCAAATCCTTTTATTTATTACATTAAATAAAGCCTTTTGCTAACTCGACTAAACAAAACAAAAAAATAATCTCTCCTTTTGAAGAAGAAGAAGTTTGATTCGAGACCAATCCATTAATGGCGGATACGATCTCAAACCCAAGCATGGAACCTCTGTTCTTTTCTGTTGATCCAATGTCTCTCATACTCTCTCAAAACTCCTACACACATCAGCTTAAACTCTTGTTAGATGGCTTCTGCGGATTCGAGAGAGGACCCAGATACGATGAATACTCACGATTGCGTGAATCAAAGCTTCTTATGAAACGAGATTTCCAGAAATTTCTAGAGGAAGAAGACGGGAAAAAAGAAGAGCCCAAGAAAAAACAAGTAAGGTTCGAGGGTGATTCCGAAATTTCACGGGACGAAGTTGTAATTACGCCGGAGAAGAAGAAGAAGCAGACGCGGTTTGGGTTTTCTCCGATGTCTAATCAGAGAAAAGCTGCTCCGTCTTCCTCGTTGGCTCAATCGGTACCTGATTTCTCCGCCGTGATACGTAAAGAGAATCGCCGTCCGGTTAACTACAACACGACTCCGCCGCCGCCGTCTTCGAAAAGCAGAAACGGTGGCGTTTTGACGGGATCGGCTTCTTCTTCCGCCACCGCCGCGAGACGTAGCAAATCGGCGAGTGTAGGGGATGAGAAGAGTAAAGGGCTGATGGGAATGGCGCGTAAAAGCTACGCTAACGTTGAGGATCTTAAGAAGATTTCAATGGCTGCTGCTTCTGCAATTAACGGCGTCGGAGCCGGAGGAAGAAAAGCCATTGGCGGCGGCCGGAACATTTTAGGTTATAGACATATTTACTGATCTCGTTTCAAAAGCATTGATTTTCCACGATTCTATTCATTTTTTCTTTTGTGTGTTTTGATTTTTGATGAGATGAAATTCTTGATTTTGATTTTTAATTTGCATTTGCGTTTCACGTTTTTCGTGTGTTTGTGATTGATTTTTTTTGAAAAAGAGGAAAATATGTTATAACATTTTTGATGACCAATAGTTGTATGTTGATGTGTCCCATTAATTCTGGTGTTAAAATAGACATCGACTTAATGTCTCTTAAATAACTCAATTAGAATGAAATGATGGGCCATAAACAGATCTAAATCAATAAGCCACATATTCCTCCTCCACGGTCATACGTCGCTCCTCCTAATTTTCTTTGATCTCCCTTTAATGTATTCATTGTCATACGAATCGGTTTTATTCTCAATTAAATTTTCCAAACCTTTCAACTCCTGTCGTTTCATATCCACTGCGATGGGGTCCTATAAATCCCTCTATCACTTCTTAAAAAAACAAACACTCCACCAACACACAGATTCTTGCTATACTCTCTTACGATTTCAACCATGGCTAGGCACGATGTTCTAGGTATTCCCATCTTCATTTGTAACTTTCGACGACTAAACAGTTTATAGGTATTCCTTTCATACATGATTGTCCGTTTTAATACTAAGTTTCTTACGTTAGTTATGCTATGCTGCAGGTTCCACACGAACTATCCTTACACATGGAGGAGTTTGTAAGCATCAAAAACAGGATTGCAGGTTCTATTGCTTACATATTTCTTGAAACGTCTCTTGAAATTGATCATTGACATTTCCTTTTCAGACCATTGTCCAAGCTGGCTTACTCAAACAAGGCGTAGGATGAGAGTGCAGGTTAGTTTTGCTTTCGTAATTATTTGGGCTGCTCCTGTTAAAGAAAAAATTCAGCCTCCTCTTGTTTTAAATATCTAAATATCTCTCCACATCTAGTGTTGCAGAACTGGTAGTGTCAGTTGTGAACCCTTTTCATGGCATCTTGCTTGTCAATGACGTTGATGGTGATGTGAGAAGATCATGATCCAGACAGTGACAATGATTCGGCCGAAGAGGTAGTTAATTTTAGAAAGATTGTATACTTCATTCTCTTTTCATTAAGCTTGAAGAAAGTTTGTTTAGTGCAGAGCTAGAGATGATGAGGGAAAGATTTGCGAAGCTATTGCTAGGTGATATGTGGGATAGGAGTTTCTAACTCCATAACCAATCTGTATGGTTCATTTTTTTCCTTAATTATGACTTATGTTTCGTAACATAGTATAGCGGAAGTATTAATAATGAGTCTTTTGCAGGGACTGTGTTTGGACAGAGTTTGAGATTACAACCGTTGAGTACAGAGAAAAAGGATTTATGGAAACGAGAGATGGATTGTTTTATTTCTACATGTGATTACATTGTTGACGGTCTCTTGGTGCTAATGTTAAGGAAAGATAAAGGTTCACAACTATCTTAAATTTGGTTCACGCCATGTAAACGCTTAAAAGTTTGATATTTTGGTTGTTCCGATTTGCAGATAACAGAAACAAAACTAAGATCCGATATTCTCATGGATCTGGTTTTATAAAACTCGCTAATATGTGTCCAATACTCGAATTTAGACAGATTGATAATCAAGATTCACGAGTTTGCTACTTGAGTCGCATCCCACCACATATGGATCACGTTAGACTTCGACAGATTCTCTCTCAGTTTGGAGAAATTGGAAGGATTTAACTTGCACCTGAAGGTGATGTTGACTGTCAAAACATCTTGGTCGTAACATTTTTTGCTTCCGTGTTATAAAATAGCTGATGCATTCAGTATTCATAGTCAATAGATTAAATCTAAGCGGCTTAAATCCAAACAGGTTCCTTGATCTTGATTTGAAATTGCAAGCATATGTTTCTTGTATCAAGAAAACTTCAGTATCAGTGTGTTTTTGTTTTTGCAGGATCATCGCAGGTTAGAATATCCATCCAGGGGTTTCCGTTTGCCTAAAGGATGGACCGTTGAGAAGTTTCTGAGGAGAAACTCCGGCTATTTTGATAAGGTACTTAAGTAGAGCTTATGAGAGGTGTGAGCTATGTTGGAGAGATCAGCTGTGCTTCAGGCCCTTTGCTCAGGGTTTCGTGAGATGGCTGAGCCATCCATATGCTTAACCGAAGGTTCCTGCTTCATTGTACTTGTCTCTATTTGTGTAGGGTTATAGAACATGTAATTTTTTTTAACGCTATCAAACATGTATATTTTTTTTAATTATGTTTTGTAATTTAATTTTTTACTTATGTATTTAATTTAGTAAGTTTTTATTAGTTATTGTAATTTAATTATATCAAATTATTTTTAATTTTTTTTTAATAGTCACTAAATAGTTACCAAATTTTACTACTAAACTTGTCCGTCTGCGTCTGAACCAATCTTTAGTTGCTAAATTGTTGCTAATATAGTCATTGCTACTATGCTACGACTATCCTACGACTACTCATGTTAGTTGTTAAAGTAATCGTAAACCGCCTACTATTTTTACGACTATCCAATTAAGTAACTAAGGATTAATGAATACCATATTTAGTCACTAAATAATCGTAAAACTTTGTTTAACGACTATTTAGTGCGAAAACCCTATTTTTTTGTAGTGATTGGCTTCGACTTTGAACCTTTGTAGGGAATATTGGATAGTTTTACGGAGAATGAGTTCTAGTACGTTGAGATAGAAAGCTCATCGATGACCTCGAACGATGGTGGAAGAGACTCGGGAACATTTCCGAAAGTCATGGTTCAACAGAAAGACGAGAAATGGTGGCTTCCGGTGCCATGTATTCCAACTGAAGGTTTATCGGAAGATGAACGAAAGCATTTGCGTCACAAACGCGACTGGGCCAATCAGATACGTAAAGCAGGATTGGCTATTAACGATTCCACTCTTATTGACATGGAAATTCCTGATTCTTACCTCACCACTCTCCCACATGTATATTATATAAACAATGTGAATTGAAAGGCCAAGGTAATATAACAAAGTCTGTTGCTCAAAAAAGATAAAAAGAAGGTAATATTACAAAGTCTCAATGTCCTCATATTAGAGTACCTCACTGCCGAACACAACATTTTGAGCATGTTTTCTGCTATACTTGACTACATCCTCAAATTGGCAGACTCACATCTTTTTATAGATATATAATCCGGATGTGAATGAAGGACGGCTAAGAATTCTTGGGGTATACAGCAAAATCACACCAAGTTGATGGACTTTTGTCAACCATTCATTACGATCTCCAACTGATGGAGATGACAACTCTACCTTTGTGTTATAGGTGGGTTCAGCACCCCACCCATTTAGAAGGCCCAGGATTTATTCTCCATTTAAAGGCCGGCCCAACAGAAGCAAAACAGCCCAAATACGTACGCTCGAGTGCAGCTTACCACTCTCGGCTCGGCTCGGCTCGGCTAAGCCGAACAACACAAGTCGGCTCAGCTACGCTAGCATCCAAACAACGTACGGTTCGGCCCACTTCGTCATCAAGTACGGCCCATCCGCACGAGCCCGACAAACGGTCAACGGCCTGTGAAAAGTACGACCGTATTTTACTATAAATAGAAGTCGTCACTGTACATTTATGTGACTTTTGGGGATTTGTGCACTTCTTACTACTTTCTCTCTCTAGAGTCCATTTCCCGAATTGTAAACCGAGCACGTCTCTCGACCTGCTCGGATATCCGAATATAAAGACACGTTCATTCCGAGCATTTTATTCTCTTTTTACGAACCCGAGCACAATTCTCTTCTCGTTCATCCCGAGCACATTTCCAACTCCTGTTAGCCTCCGAATCTAGTCGGTTCTCTCTCAAGAACAAACTCAGTTCCTTCGGACCGAGCACGTCAACTCTCCAGCAAGACGCACATCCCGACCTTGTGACTATCCCGGATATCACAATTGGCGCCGTCTGTGGGGACTTGAGTTTTTCTTCACTAACGGACAGATTCAGCAATGACGGGAGCTCCATCGAACAAGGATTACGTCCATATCGAAGACATAACAAGCTCGGAAACGGCCTCCCGAGCAAGAGGGCAAGCCCAGCACGTTTCTCAGGTTGCAGATCCAATCACCCAGCCGGCCGGCGCCGAGCAGCAACCTCTAAATACCGAACGACCACAACAAGCCGCGGAAACTCAGACGAACGAGCAAGACATGTCCACCCTGCTCAAAACTCTCATGACTCAAATAGCCGAACTCTCTCAGGGAAGCAACGCACGCTTCGATCAGCTCGCCACGGCGCATGCGGTATGCCAGGGGCAAATCAACGATCTGCGAATGACAAGTCAGCAAGGATCCGTTCCCCGAACTCATCTTCACCGAGCGTTGTTTGAAGAAACGCCACCTCCAAATCCGAGAAACCGGACGGTAACGCAGCAGCAGACCGAAGACGAACAACCTCCCAACACGGATGTCCCGGGCGGTTCAGCACCCGACGCACACAGAGACAACGAAATTGAGGACATAAAGCTGATGCTGAAAAATATGACGTCCAAAGTCCATCAAGCGATCAGCTTGGCCCCCGAGATTGACCGTGTACTGGAAGAAACTCAGAACACTCCGTTCACTCGGCGCCTTATGGATATCCAGTTTGAGCATCCTATCTCCGCGGTCAAAATCAAGATGACGACCTACGACGGTAAATCCGACCCAAGGCAGTTTCTGACGGCATTCCGCATTGCAATGGGGAGGACAAAGTTCAGTATTGGGGAACGCGACGCAGGTTACTGTCAACTGTTCGTCGAGCACTTGACCGGCTCGGCCCTGGATTGGTTCTCCCGCTTGGAACCAAACTCGATCGACGGATACAGCGACTTAACGCACGCCTTTCTCAAACATTACTCGATGTATATTCAGGAAGAGGTGTCGAACGCCGACCTGTGGGCTATTTCCCAAGGACCGAGGGAAAGCCTCCGATCGTACGTCACCCGCTTCAAAAATGTTTTGGCCAAAATCACGATCACCGACAGCGAAGGCCTACCCGCGCTCCGAAACGGCCTCTGGTACGAATCAAGCTTCCGAGAAGAACTGAAGAAAAATAGACCAAGCTCGCTAGAGGACGCCCTCCACCGCGCATCGATCTTTGTCGAACTCGAGGAAGAAAAAGAAACCCTAGCCAAGAAGTTTGGGCCCAAGAGTTCGACTTCAAAAGACAAAACCGAAAAGAGTACCGAGCAATACGAACCTCGGCAGCACTACGATCAGGATTACAAAAAATCCAAGGAAGAAGAAACCGCGAGAAAAGGAAAATCGTCGTATTACGTCAGCGATCAATCGCAAGGACACCGACAGGACGAGGAACGACCCCATCAGGATCAACGACAAGGTCATCCCGACCGCTCTCAAAATCATCAGCAGGAACGACCCACCCAAGGATACCAAGGTCAAAATCAAGGCAAGCCGTGGAACAAGTTCGTCCGAGGAGCCGACAAGAGCAAGTTATTCTGCGAATATCATCAGCGAGCGGGTCATAGCACCGAAGAATGCAGAAACCTTCAAGCCCTCCTCTTCGCCGATTACCAAAAAGACGGGAAGAAACTAGTGCTAGATCGCAACAAACCTCACCCAAGGCAAATCAACCAGGTCATGCAACCAAAGAACGAGGCCGAGCGCTTCAGGATCGTCCAGGAAGAGCGAAGGAAACAGGTTGCCTTCGACGAGGAGACCGAACAAATCAACGCAGCAGCAGCCGCGGACAAAAGAGCCCGCGACGAAGAAGAAGAAGACGGAGCACGTCCGAGGAGACGAATAAATATGATTATGGGAGGACTGCCTATGGTCAACGATTCAGTTCGATCGATAAAAGAATACGAACGGAGGGCCACGGCCGCCCAGCACTACAGACGAAACGCCACCGACGAGCTCAGAATCGGCGAGGAAGTGAGTTTCACCGAACAGGATGCCGAAGGAGTGGATCGACCGCATAACGATCCACTCGTCGTCGCCATGAGAATCGGCGACTGCGAGGTAGAAAAAATTCTGATCGATACCGGCAGCTCGGTCGACCTAATTTTTAGAGAAACACTGCAACGAATGGAGCTCAGCGACTACCGTATCAAACCGTCGGCGAGACCACTAACCGGCTTCTCGGGAGACTCAATCAACACGATCGGAACAATTAAACTTCCAGTCTACGTCGGCAGAATCACCAAGCTGATCAAGTTCGTGGTCGTCGACCGACCAGCTATCTACAACGTCATCCTCGGCACGCCTTGGATTCACGAAATGAGGGCGGTCCCATCCACATTTCATCAATGTGTCAAGTTTCCAACTCCATTCGGCGTGTATACACTACGAGGAGATCAGAGGATATCCCGCACATGCTTCCGCATCGAACATAAAATGCGCCACAAATCACAAGCGTACCTAGTCGCAGAGCCTCGAATCGAACTGCCCCCTCCCGACCGCCCGCAGAAGGACGCGATAATACAAATCAACATCGATATTCGCGACCCCGAACGCTGCGTCGGGATAGGAGCCGACCTCCGAGCTGATCTACGAGACAAGCTGATAGAATTCCTAAAGGAAAACGCCGCGACCTTCGCTTGGACGACGACTGACATGACTGGAGTCGACCCGACCATCGCATGTCACGAGCTGCACGTCGATCCGATCTTTAAGCCAGTCAAACAGAAAAGACGAAAGCTCGGCCCCGAACGCGCCGAAGCTGTCAATGATGAGGTAGAAATACTTTCAAAGGCAGGTTCGATCACCGAGGTGAAATATCCGGACTGGTTGGCAAATCCCGTCGTAGTGAAAAAGAAGAACGGTAAATGGAGAGTATGCGTAGATTTCACCGACCTCAACAAGGCATGCCCAAAGGATAGTTTCCCGCTTCCGCACATTGATCGACTCGTAGAAGCGACCACCGGCCACGAGCTACTATCGTTCATGGACGCCTTCGCCGGGTATAATCAGATTATGATGCACCCAGACGACCAAGAAAAGACTTCCTTCATCACTGACCGCGGGACATATTGTTACAAAGTAATGCCCTTCGGGCTCAAGAATGCAGGAGCAACTTACCAGCGCCTCGTAAACCGAATGTTCGCCGACCAGCTCGGCAACACTATGGAAGTATATATTGACGACATGCTCGTCAAATCCGCTTTAGCCGACGACCACATCAGTCACCTCGCAACATGTTTCGCGAGCCTGAACAAGTACGGAATGAAGTTGAATCCAGCAAAATGTACTTTCGCGGTCACATCGGGAGAATTCCTTGGTTACATCGTCACAAAGAGGGGCATCGAAGCAAATCCGAAGAAAATAACGGCGATCACCGAGCTCCCATCCCCAAGGAACACCAGAGAAGTCCAGCGACTAACCGGACGTGTCGCAGCCCTGAATAGATTCATCTCTCGATCAACGGACAATTGTCTCCCTTTCTACAATCTGCTTCGTGGGAACAAGAAATTCGAGTGGGACGCTAAGTGCGAAGATGCGTTTCAACAGCTAAAGACCTACCTCTCCACTCCACCAATTCTGGCCAAACCCGAGGAGGGAGAGACGCTGTACTTGTACATCTCCGTGTCAACCTCGGCAGTCAGCAGTGTGCTCGTCCGCGACGACCGAGGCGATCAACGACCAATCTTCTACACCAGCAAGATATTTGACGACGCAGAAACACGCTACAACACACTTGAGAAACTCGCGTTGGCAGTCGTCGTCTCAGCCCGGAAGCTCCGCCCCTATTTCCAGTCGCATTCAGTGGTCGTCCTAACAAATCAACCGATCCGAACAATATTGCACAGCCCGAGCCAATCAGGAAGGATCGCTAAGTGGGCAGTTGAGCTCAGCGAATACGATATTGAGTACAAGCCCAGGACTAGCGCCAAATCCCAGGTCCTCGCAGACTTCATCATCGAACTACCACCCGAGCTCACCATAGCCGAAGGACAAGAGCCAAAGGAGAAGTGGACTCTGTTCGTCGACGGTTCATCATCAAGAAACGGTTCAGGAGTTGGAGTCAAACTGACCTCCCCGACCGGCGAACTGATCGAGCAATCCTTCCGTCTAGGATTTCCGGCCTCTAACAACGAAGCCGAATACGAAGCACTGCTCGCAGGATTGCGACTGGCTGAAGTAGTAGGGGCAAGGCAAGTAGACGCGTTCGCCGACTCTCAGCTCGTTGTGAACCAATTTAACGGGGAATATGAAGCAAAAAACGAGCGCATGGACGCGTACTTAAAACTCGTCCAAGAAATTACCGCGCGAATCGGCTCAGTCACGCTAACAAAGATTCCCCGAAGCGACAATTCCTCTGCCGACGCACTGGCCGCCCTAGCATCGACTTCAGACCCCGACCTTCGTCGAATCATTCCAGTCGAATGCATAGCCCGACCAAGCATTGCATCAAACGAAGACGTACTTCTCATTACCGAGGAAGAAGAAGGATCGGACGATGCTCATAGAAGCAACGAGGAGGTAATTAAGGGTACCGATCCCGAGCACGCTACTACCATCGACTGGAGAGACGAAATCAAGGACTACATACTAACCGGGAGGGTCCCCGAGGATCGTTGGGCAGCTCGCCGTTTAAAAGCTCGCTGCGCTCGGTACGTAATAATGAAGGACGAACTATTCCGCTGGAGCACGTCCAAGGCACTATTGCGATGCATAAACGGGCAGGAAATCGAATGGGTCACCGAGCAAACTCACGAAGGAGCAGGCGGAAATCATACAAGCGGCCGAGCATTAGCCGCAAAGATAAAGCGACACGGTCACTTCTGGCCAACCATGATCGCTGACTGCGAGAGCTATGTTGCCCGATGCGAGAAATGTCAGAGGCACGCCCCGAGCATACACCAGCCAGCCGAGCTCCTCACCACCTCAGCCGCACCCTACCCATTCATGCGATGGGCGATGGATATTGTTGGACCTCTCCCGGCTTCGCATCAAAAGAAGTTCATCCTAATAATGACCGATTACTTCACCAAATGGGTTGAAGCCGAATCCTACTCGGAAATCAAAAACCTCGACGTTCAGAAGTTTGTTTGGAAGTACATAATCTGCCGTCACGGTATTCCTTACGAGATAGTAACCGACAATGGTTCCCAGTTTATCTCCAATCTGTTCGAAGGATTCTGTGCGAGGTGGAAGATACGTCTGAGTAAATCAACACCGAGGTACCCACAAGGTAATGGGCAAGCCGAGGCAACAAACAAAACGATCATCGACGGTCTGAAAAAGCGAATGGAAAGTAAGAAAGGCCTCTGGGCCGACGAGCTCGACGGCGTCCTCTGGTCTCATCGGACCACCCCGAGAACATCAACCGGCCAGACACCTTTTTCACTTTCTCACGGAATGGAGGCAATGTCCCCAGCCGAGATGTGTGTCCCGACAATACGCCTGAGTATCGCGCCCGAGCACGAAGACCTTAACAACAACATGATCATCGACTGTATCGATCAAGCAGAGGAACTACGAGACCGAGCGCTCCTGCGTCTCCAGAACTATCAACAGCAAATCACGAGACACTACAACAAGAAGGTCAAAGGACGCCGCTTCATGGAAGGTGACCTCGTTCTCCGGAAAGTGTTCGAAAACACACGGGAATACCGAGCAGGAAAACTCGGCGCAAACTGGGAAGGTCCGTACATCGTTTCAAAAATAGTAAAACCCGGGGTTTACGAGCTCGTAACGATGAAGGGAGAAGCCATTCCACGCTCCTGGAATGCAAACAAGCTCAAAAGGTACTACTACTAGGCCGAGCATCTCTCGCTCACAAAAAAGCCGAGCATCGCGCTCAAAAAAAAAAAAAAAAAAAAAAAAAAAAAAAAAAAAAAAAAGAGCATCTCTCGCTCACAAAAAAGCCGGGCATCGCGCTCAAAAAAAAAAAAAAAAAAAAAAAAAAAAAACGAGCATCTCTTGCTCCAAAACCGAGCTCGCTATACACGAGTTCGAGTAATATGTAAAGTGAACTACGATCGGCTTGATCCCCTTTCGGGGTACGTAGGCAACCTCTCGCGAGGCTCAGCTATATCAATAATAAAATTTTATTAAGTTCAACTTTGTTTCAACAGCACCGAACAGATCGACATCCTGGCCAGATGTTCGATACACTTTAAAGCCGGGCCAAGTTCCCGCACAAGGCTGATCGACAGTAAATAAGCCGAGCATAGCTCTCGCACACTGTTCCAATCAGACCTTAGGGGTAAGCCGAGCACTCACTCGCACCCGACCCGTGGTGAAACGAGCACAGCCTCGAAACCCACAACTAAGTAAAAGCCGGGCCCAGTTCCCGCACAAGGACGACTGACAGGAAAATAAGCCGAACACAATTTCGCACAACTGTCCCGGTCGGTCCTACGGGATAAGCCGAGCACCTCGCTCGCCCCCCGACAAAATCAACTATCTAACACAAACCGAGCATTTCTTTCTTCATTTGTTCCAACTTAGACATTTTAAAGAGGAAGGGGGAAGAAAAGCAAAGAAAAATAAAATTCATTAAAAGTGCTCAAAAGCACGAATCCGCTTACAACAAGCTTCACACAAAAAAAAAAGAGAGAAAAACAACAAAGGTCCATAAGGAGAAAGTCTAGGAAGCCTCAGGAGCCCGATCTCCAGCTGTATCCTCGTTTCCGCTCCCGTCCACCACCGAAGATGTCACGAGCGCACGATTCGAGACAGACGGATCCAAAGCAGGCATCGAAGAAGCCCCATCAACTCGACCTGGACTACCTGGCGGAGTCATAACAAAATCCCCTTCAACCAGGTCGGTAAACTGAATCGAGATGAGTGCCTGTTTGAAACGAGCAACATCCGAATGCGCCTTGGCTATCCTGTCGGGAGGAATAGCAAACCCTTCCTTGACGAGCGCCTCCAGCATCGACGCAACAACAGCAGCTTGGTTCATCAATGTATGGTTTCTCCTCCCAAGCTCTTTCTCTTCATTGGCTTTCTTTATCTTGGAAAGCCGAGCCTGCGCCTTGCTCGATATACGCTCCTTCTCAAGCAAAGAGGTCTTGAGTCGAGCACATTCCGACTCCAATTTACTCTCAAGGTCTGCAACCCGAACCGTCAGTTCATCGGCCTCGGCCCGAGCATTCGAACAATCGGCCAGACACTCCCTGTTCTCGGCATCCAACCGAGCATTCTCGGTGGAAAGCTCAGCAACCTTTTCCTCCAAAGCCGACACCTTCTCCTCCTCAACCTTGAGAGATGAGCGAAGCGCCTCCGCAGCAGCCGCCACCTGGCGATACCCTTCTAGCTCAGAAATAGTCCTTTCGGCTTTACCGAGCTCCCTCCTCAGACTACAGATCACCCTCTCAAGATCAACCCGATGACTCTCATACTCATCGAACAGCAGGTTGTAATGAGCAAGCCCCTGAAGAAAACAGGGACCACCGGATCAGAACCTAACAATTATGAAGGAAAGATAAAAAAAAAGGGAGCTTACCCGAGCGAAACTTTTTGCTGCCGCCTTTTTATTCTCCGCGAAAGGCGTACGGTTAACCGGAAGAAGCTCCCTCGGAGGACTATCCCTCAGCATACGGAACAAATCCGCACAAGCTTCTCCATCACGGATAATCGGCTTGGAGCCCTCATAGCTGAAACCAAAACCAAAGTCGGTGACCGCATCCTCGTTCTGATTCCCGGGAGAACGGTTCCCATCCTTCCCACCCTCCCGATCAGCCTCAACACCATCTCCATCCAAAGGATCAAGCAGAGGATCCACATTCTCGGGACGAACCACCAGCTCACCCCCTCCTACAGTAGGATGTCCGGGCGCCTCAACCGAAGCCTCGTTCGCTTGACCCTCGGCAAACGTCTCCGCATCAACAATTCTCTTCTTTCTTTTCCTCTCCAAAGGAGGTACTCCAGAGGGCTCCTCCGTGTCATCCCCTTCGGCACCAGCCGCGCCACCATCACGAGCCCTTTTCTTGTTCTTTTTCTTCCTCCGACGCTTTTCGGCTCGCTCAGCTTCAATCGCATCCACCGTCGCGCTCACCTGACGAAATAAGTCTCGATGATACTCATTCACAAAAATCATTCCCGAAGGTACTGGCCCGACCGACGGGGAAAAAGGACGATTGGGATCCAGATCAACAGACATTACCTCCTCGTTCGGAGGGATGGTCGGGGGCTGCGGATTGATAAGATTCTCCCCGACGTAATCAAAAACTTCGACGTCCATCTGACCCATATCTACCGCTTGTTTGCCTCCTTTCGTGTAGAGATAATAAGGCTGACTGTTTAGCTCGATCAGAGATTCAATCGAGCGGAGAAGACAATCTGCCAAAATCCTCAAATCAGAAAAAGGAAAACCGAGAAGATAATCAAAAGTAAGGAAAAAGGGGAAGGGAAGCAAATCTCACTCTGATCAAGGCTCTCGAAAGCTCGCCTCACCCGATCAGCTTTGACTTCCGGCCACTTCTCAATCCCACGAGCAACAAGTTTCCTCAAGTCGTCCCGAAAGTTATCCGGAGGAGAAAGCGTAGTAGGATGACGATCTACCAACAAAAAAAACGAGCATGAGTTAGTTAATTCAAGGAAATAGTAAAGCGAAAAAGGATTACCATGAAAACGATTCCATTTCGTCCTATACGGTCTGTTCGGATCTGGAACCGAAGCTTCGTTCACCCGAGCGTAAAAATACCGATCCTGCCAATTATTGACCTTCGACGGCTTAGCAATGGAAACCTTGAGATCGAAGCGAGCCCTCATACTCACATAGCGAGTCCCAAGAGTCGTCCCATTTGCAGAAATAGACGAGATCTCCTCAAAAAATCGAAGGCTCATATCCACGCCACACTCGGCAGCTAAGATGGTACAGCCGACTATATTCTGAACGGCCGAAGGACTCAACTGGGACAACGCGATCCTCCTCTCCTCGCAATAGGCGACGAGCAACTTTGGGAGAGGGAACCGTAGATGGATCTGATTAAACCAAAAGTCGTACAGACATACCCATCCCTTCGGACAATCCCAAGGCCTTTGGTGCGGCTCGGGTCTACGCAGCTCAAGTTGACCGGCTCCACCACTGTCGCAGTTGTCAACCAACCACTTTAAGTCGTCGTCGGTACACTCAGTAGGGAGAACAGGACGAAGAGGGCGAGTTTTCTTCGTCTCCTCGGGATCTCCCGAAGCCTGCTGACTCATCCTTCTCTTTGACCTGCTCGGAACCGGGGAAAGAGTCCCAAGAAGCGCCTGATCAACCTGCCAAACGTCCTCCTCTTTCAACGGAAAAATCACCGGTGGACGCCAAGGCCTTGATCCGTCGTCGTCCGAATCTATCAAGTGAGGAACCTGAATATTCGGAGCGCCGAGCAAACTAGGAGCAGAACTAACCAGACCTTCCCGGAGGGACGACCCGACAATCTCTGTCCGCCCCAAACTAGCCGAAGAATCTGACTGCACAGCGGATGAACTAGATCGAGCAGAATTTCCCGGAGACGGTCTTACCGAGTACAAATCCTCACGATCGGACGACGACTGAGAATGAGATTCAATCCTCATGTTTACAAACTACACAACAAACAACAATCTAGAGAGAGAATTCTAGAGAGAAGGGAGAGCGAATTACCTGCGGAAGGAGAGAAATGAAAACGGGAAGGAGCACCGCGATATATTTATAAGCAAAAGGGGAGATTTCGAGACAAAAACAATGATGGCCCCCTACGCACCTCTTCGTCTTCCGGCGGTTATAGGTATCATTACTACTCCAAATCTTCAGTATCTAGCTCTCCCCAAGAAACCGTTTGAGCTTCCCAAGAAGAAACGGTAGGGCCGACCAGATCCATTCCGAATAAATCCCGGCCCAACTAACACACCGTCAAATACGTCGACTCCAAGCACATGAAGATCGACGAACTGGGGGGGGGCTTACTGTTATAGGTGGGTTCAGCACCCCACCCATTTAGAAGGCCCAGGATTTATTCTCCATTTAAAGGCCGGCCCAACAGAAGCAAAACAGCCCAAATACGTACGCTCGAGTGCAGCTTACCACTCTCGGCTCGGCTCGGTTTTTATTCGTCGAGCGGGAACTCAGCCTAGATTCATCGAGCAGAGCTCGGAGTTTTTGTACCTTGGATAAGGGTTTTATTTTCATCGAGTGGAAACTCGGCTTAGATTCATCGAGCGGAGCTCGGAGTTTTTCTACCTTGGATAAGGGTGTTATTTTCATCGAGTAGAAACTCGGCTTAGATTCATCGAGCGAAGCTCGGTGTTTTTGTACCTTGGATAACGGTTTTATTTTCATCGAGTGGAAACTCGGCTTAGATTCATCGAGCGGAGCTCGGAGTTTTTGTACCTTGGATAGGTTTTCATCGAGTGAAGACTCGGCTTTGATTCATCGAGTGGAGCTCGGAGTTTTTGTACCTTGGATAAGGTTTTCATCGAGTGAAGACTCAGCTTGGATTCATCGAGCGGAGCTTGGAGTTTCTGTACCTTGGATAAGGTTTTCATCGAGTGAAGACTCGGCTTGGATTCATTGAGCAGAGCTCGGAGTTTTTCCTAACTCGGGATCGACTATGCGAGGCAGGTCGGCTTAATTAGTCTGTCTAAGTTAGGTAGCGGATGCGATTCTCGATGTTTCCTTGTGCCAATTTAACTTTAAGATCGTAGTCTTTGTCGTTTGGGGAAGGCGATAGTTCTTGCACGTTTTGTTGTGCGGATAAGATTAAACCGATTGTCTTGTTAGGACGTTGGTGAGACAAGATTTTGTTTTGACAAAAGTCTTTCTTTTATTGATTTACAACTGCACTCTGGGTAGAGTTGCCTACGTACCTCAAAGACGAGGGCTGTGGTTAATCCAGGTTAAATCCTTTATGAAATGGGTGGCTCAAGTCGTTCGTAGTTCATATTACGTAGGGTAATATCTTTTTTTTTTTTTAAGAAAAATCGTAGCGTAGTTCGACTGCTTGAGTCTAAGCTTGACCTTGCAGAGGCATGTCTCCTTCAGGTGCCTTTCCTCCGTTGGGTGGTCCTGGTATGATTCTTCTCTTTCCTTTCGGTTCAGAGGGATGACGGAGCTTTCGTTCGCTTATGAAGCATAGCCTTGATGTAGTCTGATCTCCCCTTAGCGTGTGTATTCCGTTTGGAGTCGGGAACTTAACGCATTGGTGGTACGTCGAGACGACTGCTTTCAAGGCGTGTAGCCAGGGTGTTCCTAAGATGGCGTTGTAGATGGCTGGTTTATCAACTATGAAGAACTTCGTCATTGTCGCTATTCCGTCGATGTAGATAGGGAGTTTGACCGTGCCTATAGTCATAGTTTGCCATCGAACCCGGTTAGCGGTTGCACCTTTGGTTTGACGCATAGGTTTTTAAACTCTGCTTTTTCCAGGGCTTCTTTGATCATTACGTCAACCGAGCTTCCTGTGTCGATGAGTTGATATATCATGGTTTTTACCGGTTTTATGCCATGATATAGTTGTGTTTGTAGTGTCTTTTGTGTTATTTTAGAGTCTTTTACAGGTATAATCAGGTTTGGAGCATATTTGGTGATTTTGGCACTTTTTGGAGATTTTTGGAGTGTTTGGCCGAGAGATAGAGTTCACTGTCCGAAACAGAGAAAGGTGTCGATCGTTGCATGCCTAGCATCGATCGATGCACCAGCGAGATGGGCCAAAACTCGGCGGTTTAGAAGAATCAAGATATTGCACTTTGATCCAGAAGTTCCTGATATTTACAAAGAAGCCTCTGACCGAGATTATACCTATATAAATAAGTTTTAGCTGTTTTTATTAGATACGCTTTCATAATTAAGAGCAGAGGATTTTTAGAGCTTTTGGGGCTGATCTGAACATGTTACATCATCTGTATTTGGAGAAGATTTCGAACCCCTTTAATCTTTTATCTTTTATGCAATCTATTATTTCTATGATTATGTTTTCATCAATCATGTCTGAGTAGATTCCTTGTTAGGTTTAGGGTTTCTCACATAGGATTTCATGACCTGCTAGACTTGTTCAATTTCAGTTAAGGATTCAAACTATATCTGTTCTTCAATTTAATTGTGCTTAAAGCTAGTTCTAACCTGATCAATTAGAATCTAGATCTTAGGTTGCTAAATACGTCACGGAAGTGGGGTTTAGGAATCTGAACTAATTAAATTGGGCAATTAAACTTTGCGCAAACGGAAGTTTGGTTTAGGATAATTGTGAACATATCAAACTTGGAATTAAAGCTGGTTTAATCTGTTAGTTCTCGCAAACGAAAGTTTGGTTTGCTGCACTTAGACTTAGAGAATTATCGCAAAGGAATTTGGTTAATTCTATATCTATGTTTTGAGTTCTAGAACTGTGCTTAATTAGATCCTTGCTGAATGAACTGTCTGCTTGTCTGATTTCCTGAGAACGCCCTAGACCTAGCGCTCTTAATAACTTGCTTTCACAACCAACAATCTTTGCTATCTGCTTACTTTCTTGCATTGCTTTTAATTCAATTACATTGCTTTCTTCCTAGTTAAATTCCTGTTCTTGAGCTATTGAACACCGGAGTCTCTGTGGATTTCGATACCCTATATACTACATTGATATTGCTGTGCACTTGCAGTTTAGTATAGGGATTAATTCTTGACCTATCAAGTTTTTGGCGCCGTTGCCGGGGACTCTTTGAGTCTTCGATAGCTTCGAACTTAGGGTTTTTACTAGGATTTTTATTTTTGGTTTAGTTTACTACTTTTTCTTTTTCTTGCGTTTCAGGTACGCCTGATCGCCCTGCATCGATCGACACAGTCCTGAGTGTCGATCGTCACATCATCGAGCCTGCATCGATCGACGCTTCTCTTGCATTGATCGACACAAGGCGAAACCAGTGGTGCCGAGAGCTTGAGCATTTAGCTGGGTATTTCTTGATGAAGCCTGTGATTCTGATTCGCGGCAAGAACGGAGTTCTACGAGACCAGGAAGGTCACATATGTAACGCGAAGGGTCAGAAACTGGATGGGGAAGGAAACCTCATCACACCAGATGTTGCCGTGGGCGCGGAACATCGACGAGAGGATGGTCACGAGAAGACACTTGCTGATTATAACAGACCAGATATATTCTATGCTAATCGGTCTGCGATTCGACCACCTCCGTTCACCAGAGCTGAGTTTAAGCTGAAACCTGAGTACTACGCATTGATTGGACAGTATCAGTTCCATGGTCTTTCAAGCGAGCATCCTATGGATCACATAGACACATTTGAGGAATTGGCTAGCAGTATCACAGCTGAAGGAGTTTCTTCTGATTATATTTTCTGTAAGCTCTTCCCATTCTCTCTTAAAGGAGATGCCGCTTACTGGCTGAGACAGCTAGAACCAGGATCTTTGACCACTTGGGAAGCAGTCAAGAAGGAGTTCCTTAGACATTTTTATGACGATGCGTTATCTGAGCAGCTTAGACATGATATCCTGACATTCAAACATCAGCCTACAGAGCCTTTTAAAGCAGCTTGGATGAGATTCAAGATGTACCAGAGAGATTGTCCACACCATGGATTCTCTGAGGTACAGCTTCTGAGTGCCTTTTTCAGGGGTTTGGATTTTTGGTATCAGGGAGCTATGAACACAGAAAGTGATGGAAACTTCTATACCAAGACCCCAGAAGAAGCTAAAGAGCTTATTAAGAACTTGATGACTAGCAGTAGTGTCAAGAATGCTGACAAGGAAAGGCAGAGATCTAGTTGCGGAGATGATAGCTTGCAAATAGCTGATTTGAGGGACAAGGTGGATTATATCCACAACATGGTAGTAGCTGGAGAATTTGTAGAAGTGAATTATATTAATGAAGCTGATTTTCATGAACACACATCTAGAAGTCAACAGAGACAAGCTCCGAGATCGAATGGCTATTCACCTCACCAAGTTCCTCCCACTAAAGAGCAGACAAAGATTGAGTCTATGCTTGAGCAGCTACTACTTGGACAGAACAAGATGACGCAAGATCTGAATGGAAAGATGGACTTCATGTATCAGGATCTGAGTGGAAAATTGGAATCTTTGACAAGCAGAGTTGACAATCTGGATGCTAGGATGACGCAAGTGGAAACCAGTATACAGACAGAGCATGTTAAGGCAGCTTCGGCAGAAGAAGAAGTTGAGCAGAATCGAGAAACTGAAGTTCTGGAACTGGAAAATCCGAGAAAAATTCAGTATGTTCGCCTTGCATCGATCGACACAAATGTGCATCGATCGACACATCCTGCGAGAGTCAATGTCGATCGTCACCATTTCAGCAACGATCGACACCATGGGCGTGAGCAGCCAAATTTCCCAGAGAAACCGAAAGCTGACACAGAAAGAGCCTACAAACCGAAGATTCCTTTCCCTAGGAAGTCCAAGCAAGAGATTAAGTTGGAAAAATGCATGGAGATAATGAGAGAAAAGCTAACTGACACTCCATTGATTGATGCCACTAAGACCAATCCCATGATGAAGACATGTGTTACAGACATCCTCTCTAGCAACATGACTGAAGAAGAAGGATGCTTGATGATCTCAGAAGTATGTGATGCTGTTGTTAATGGTAGGGTTCCTGAGAAGCTAAAGGATCCATGAGGTTTTATGATAGACTGCTCTATCTATAGAGACAAATTTCAGAGGGCATTATGTGATCTCGGCTCAAGTATAAATCTCATGCCGTACTCTGTGGCTTTGAGATTGGGACTACTGAACTTCCAGCCTACTAGGATCTCTTTAGTCCTAGCTGATCGATCAAGAAGACATCCAGAAGGAATTCTTGAGAACATCCCTCTTAGAGTTGGAAATTACTTTATTCCAACGGACTTTATGGTACTGAAGTATGAGATTGAGCCTGATGATCCTCTACTGCTTGGTAGATCCTTTTTAGCCACTGCTGGGGCTGTGATTGATGTACGCCATGGATTGATTGATCTCCACCTGGGAGATGAGCCTTTGCAGTTTAAGATGGATAAATTGAAGAAACCCACCATTGATGGACAGAGTTTCAGCATTGATACAGAATTAGAAGCTGAGATTGGAGAGAAGAAGATGGCGGTTCCTCTTGAACCTGCTCTAACATCTTTAGCGCCTGCAACTGCTCATAAGCAGAAAGCTCCAGACCTCTTATTTCCACCAAAGGTTAGGCACAAATCATCTAAGCTTAAACATCCTAACCACATTACTTTGAATGCAGGACAACATCCTACCCCACCTAATCTTCGCTCCCGCCCTGATTCTGTTGGTTTCTTCCTTGGGAGATCCCATGATCCGAATGCTTATACGCCACCATGGATGAGGAGACTTGAACAGAGACAGAAAAAGTCTCTGTCAGGACCTCCTGGTACCTGAAAATTCTCATCCGTCCGGTCAAGCTATTGACCTTAAACAAGCGCTGGGTGAGAGGAAACCCACCATTAGATACTGGTGTTTTTCTACTTAATTTTTGGTATTTTTGTTAGGATTTTACGTTTGTTTTTGTTTCTGGTGAGTTTTTGACTGCAGGTCTCGGACAAAATCGCAGTGCAACGATCGACGCACTTCTGTGTCGATCGTCACAACACGAAAGGAATCGCATTGCAGCGATCGTTGCGGTCCTGAGCAACGATCGATCATACACGAAAATCGCCAAGTAACGGTCGATGCACTTAGTGCAACGATCGATGCCTGAGCGACAGAGGTAACCCGGCAGACATAATTTCATCTTTTCAATTTTTTATTTTCTTTTTACCGATCCTTCGCTGGACACTACTGGGGACAATGTGTCTTAAGTGTGGGGGAGGTGCTACTAATGATTATCTTTCTGTTTTCTTATGAGTCAGTTTGTTCTTCATAAAAAAAAAAATTTGTTTTATTGAGTCAAAATTGTTTAAGTAAGAAACTATGATTTTCTGAGAAGATTTACAAGACTTGCAGGAACTTAAGTAACCATTGGGATGAAGTTGCAGGATCTATCTCTGACTATTAGAAAACCCCATCACAGATCAACCTACTGGGAACACCCACATCACTTCAGGTATCAGAGGATCCTTTTACTGACTTCAATTTAATACTGACTTAGATTTCTCACCTAAGGGCTTAGTATACTTTGTGTCGGATTCCCTTGTTAGTTCTGACACAGCCTGTCAACCTATCCTATTTAGTTCCCTTCTCCCCTTCTATAAAGTAAAAAAAAAAAAAGATAATAAACTGAGGATGAGTTAGTAACTCCGAAGTGGTCATGGGAATGGTAGCAAACACTATTTTCTCTGATGTGATCCATGGAATGTGTCCAAAGTACACCCCATAACGGGAAGAACACTGATAAAAAAAATAAAATGATACCCAATGGGGAAAAATCAGTTGTTAAAGAAGGGAAAGAGAAGAAAGGGACTAGAGAAAGATAGTATGGTGGTCTAGAGCTGATAAGGTAAGAATCCATGTGCCCTTTGATCGATACTCCTTAGGTGAGACCGCACTTAAATACTTGCAGAAGTCAGTAGGGAGAATTTGAATGCTTGAATGTGATTGTGGAGTTTACCTAGGACAGTTGCTAAGTGTGGGGAAGTACATGTTGGTCTTGATATCCTGTGATTGATTCTTTCAGTGGTTTACTAAGGGGAATCTGAGTATTGTAGCTTCTAGGATGAAATGAGTTTCTGAAGAGTTTTCAAACCTCTTCGCCAAGCTTTAGTTCTATGTTTTGCTTGAGGGCAAGCAAAGGCTAAGTGTGGGGGAGTTGATATATCATGGTTTTTACCGGTTTTATGCCATGATATAGTTGTGTTTGTAGTGTCTTTTGTGTTATTTTAGAGTCTTTTACAGGTATAATCAGGTTTGGAGCATATTTGGTGATTTTGGCACTTTTTGGAGATTTTTGGAGTGTTTGGCCGAGAGATAGAGTTCACTGTCCGAAACAGAGAAAGGTGTCGATCGTTGCATGCCTAGCATCGATCGATGCACCAGCGAGATGGGCCAAAACTCGGCGGTTTAGAAGAATCAAGATATTGCACTTTGATCCAGAAGTTCCTGATATTTAAAAAGAAGCCCCTGGCCGAGATTATACCTATATAATTAAGTTTTAGCTATTTTTATTAGATACGCTTTCATAATTAAGAGCAGAGGATTTTTAGAGCTTTTGGGGCTGATCTGAACCTGTTACATCATCTGTATTTGGAGAAGATTTCGAACCCCTTTAATCTTTTATCTTTTATGCAATCTATTATTTCTATGATTATGTTTTCATCAATCATGTCTGAGTAGATTCCTTGTTAGGTTTAGGGTTTCTCACATAGGATTTCATGACCTGCTAGACTTGTTCAATTTCAGTTAAGGATTCAAACTATATCTGTTCTTCAATTTAATTGTGCTTAAAGCTAGTTCTAACCTGATCAATTAGAATCTAGATCTTAGGTTGCTAAATACGTCACGGAAGTGGGGTTTAGGAATCTGAACTAATTAAATTGGGCAATTAAACTTTGCGCAAACGGAAGTTTGGTTTAGGATAATTGTGAACATATCAAACTTGGAATTAAAGCTGGTTTAATCTGTTAGTTCTCGCAAACGAAAGTTTGGTTTGCTGCACTTAGACTTAGAGAATTATCGCAAAGGAATTTGGTTAATTCTATATCTATGTTTTGAGTTCTAGAACTGTGCTTAATTAGATCCTTGCTGAATGAACTGTCTGCTTGTCTGATTTCCTGAGAACGCCCTAGACCTAGCGCTCTTAATAACTTGCTTTCACAACCAACAATCTTTGCTATCTGCTTACTTTCTCGCATTGCTTTTAATTCAATTACATTGCTTTCTTCCTAGTTAAATTCCTGTTCTTGAGCTATTGAACACCGGAGTCTCTGTGGATTTCAATCCTATATACTACATTGATATTGCTGTGCACTTGCAGTTTAGTATAGGGATTAATTCTTGACCTATCATGAGTACACGGGAGATCTCGCAATATCCTATTAGGATTTCAACTACCAGAGGATCGTTGTGCGGCGTGTCTACTCTGATTGCGTCGGCTTCGGTGAACGATATCGGTATGCCATCCTCGATTGGGAGCATGTTACGCTTAGTTGTTGTAGCCTTTCAACCGTACTCTTTTATAGATCTTACTGAATCCGAACAAAGCTGTAGTCCGGCCATTATCATATTGATTTTTCGGCGAGGTTGGGGAGCAGCTCGCCCTTCATTGTCCTGGTCCCGGGCGCCTTTTGGGCTCTGTTTTATGAGCTCTCTCTTCCGGTTCTTCCCTAGGAGCTTCCTCTTGATTCTCTTGTCTGTTGTTGCCGCCCTTGGGTCATCGGTCACCTCTCTCGGGATTGATTACCCTTCCTTTCCGATATTGTTCAGCATGTAGTCGGCTAAGTTCCGACATTCCGCGGTATTATGAGAGTGTTTCTTATGGTACTCACAGTAGGGTTGGTCATCGTTAGCTTCTACCGAGCGTGGTTGATTTCGAACGAGCTTATTCTACCCTTGGGAGGTGTTCGCAATGGCGAAAGTTTTGCTGCCGATATCCTGAGAATAAGTTTTTGGTTTCTCTTTTTCCGTAGAGGCTTTTTTAGCTGAACCTAACTGCTTTTTAGAGAATATCACATCCTCCTCTTCCAGTTCAATGAATGCCACCGCTCTGTGCAACACATCTTCCAAGGATGTGGGCTTGTTGAGTTTTAGGTCCGTCTTGAAAGCCGAACGATGGAGTAATCCTTTCCGAAGTGCTCCTCTGGATGCGTTGTCATCCACGTTTATTTTGGACACAACTTCCTTGAATCGATCGGTGAAGTCTTTCATGGGCTCGTCCTGTATCTGTTCTAGGTACCATAGGTCGGCATCTGATGACTTGGGTGTTATGAAGAGCGAGTAATGCTTTAGGAACAGTTATGAGAGCTCCTGGAAGCTGTCTATCGATCCTATTTTGAGTCACGAGAACCAGGTGAGAGCTATTCCTCTGAGGTTTTCCACGAAGTTTTGGCAGTACCCGGGGTCTCTCTCCTTGTCAGTGAATCGGTTACGACTCATTGCCATCATAAAGGCAGTCATGAACTGGCTAGGATCGGTTTTCCCTTTATAGAGAGGAAACTTGACTTTCTCGATACGCGGGATCCTCGCATTCATGATCCGAACTGTGAAAGGTGTTTGTTGCACTTGTTCCAAGACACGACCGAGCTCTGGGGCCGAACTTGCTGCACGGTGAACTTTGGAGCTCAATTCCTGAATTTGGTTTAGTATAGCCGCGAGCTGATCACTGGGAACTTGCGTCGAGTTGTTTGGGGTTGATGCGCTTCCAGTTGGATTGATCGTCGATCCCATGGTCCTTCGAGGGGATTCCGGGAAAAGACGCCGGCTGATCAGTGGCGCTCCGTTTGGGGTCTGCTCTCCTGTAGGGACTTTTTGGCGTCTTTGCAGGCTATCGCGGAGTAATTTCTGCTTATCCGCGATGGCAGTGATACGCTCGTTCGCAGTTTTATTCAGGTTTTCGACTCGGCTTAGTAGTGTGCGAAGCAGCTCCGTTGTGGTCGGGTTTCCGATCCTGCTGGTAGGTACCAGTGTTCATGGGTACTGACCTCGGCGGCGGCTCTATGTCACCTGCTGCGCTCGCCGGCCTCGCCGTAGGCGCGACCTGGGCGTTTGAGCCTCATGATAGCGGCGCGTCTTCTTGCGGCACCGGGTTTGGCGTATCGCGCACTCCTTCGTCTTGTTGGAGCGGATTAGGTTGGCTCACCTCTCCTCCCATAGCGGTATTGGTGACGTTGCCTACGCCGTTCGTCCCTCCTGTCTCTTGAGATGAAAGTGGTGATTCGTTCATTGCTAGCCTCTTCTTTGGTTAATCAAAATATCCAAAGTCCCCACAGACGGCGCCAATTGTTGATTCAGAAAATCAAACAATATTCAATTTAATAATCGAATAGAAATTTAGGGACTTGGATATGAGTTTAAACAAGAATTATAGAGCAAGAACCGTTTAGACCGAAAAATCTAGTCTTATTAGAATACGAGCAGGAATCGATCTGTGATCACTAGCTCTTAAGGTTTTTTGAGTGCAAGAATATGGATTGTGGACTTAGTCTTTTCCCACGGAGATGAAAAATATTTATATCAGAGGATTTAGGGTTTCTCCCTAGATTCACTTTGATATTTTTTACATAATAATCAGTTAATAATTGAAATATTCCTTAAAAGATATTCTTCTTTATCTCTTTCAAGATAAATGTAACTTAACATTTATCTTCTTCTCTTTCGCAGGTCGACGAACGTGCCGCCGAGCTACGTCAATTGCTACCGAACTCCTTTGATCTTGGTGGGCTTTGCCTTACTGGACCTTTATTCCTTCTAGAACGAATCTCTGCTGGATATCTATATTATTGGGTCGGATCTTAGAGGGATGCTAATCCCACTTCTAACACTTGTCCTATCTAAATGGATCTTAAACTTTGGTCATCGTTAAAAAATTTGGAACAAATCAGATATCCAAAAAAAGAAGCATACAGGTATGATTCTACAACTTAAAAGACAGAAAACGTCAAACGAGAAGATTATCAAACATAAGCTTAAAAAAACATCTACTGCCCATTTAAAACGACGACTCATCGATATCCACCGTGTAGGACCAAAAAAAAAACGTTATGTATGGGAAAGAAATAAAACATCCAGACCAGCATATATAAATATATGAACTCCCAAAAAAACAATCCCCAGACAACAAAAAAAACCCGACGCCTGGTGTTAGAACAAAAAACGCAATGGATCCCAACAAAACAGAGGTTAGCCGACTTGAATCACTCCCTCCACATCTGTTTGGAGTAATCGTCACTAAAGTTGGTGCAGTCTCAGCCATTGGTTTCCATGTGGACTTGAGGACAAAATCACCTTACATTATTAAGTTACAACAAACTGGAAATAACATAACCTAACAATACATACTATGAACATTCGAACATGGAAGAGGGAAATAATGTACGAAAAGTATTATAGCCGAAGATCGATAAAAAACATATCATTTGTAGGGATAACTATATATTGCAAACTTCTGCGGCGTCATTGGAAAGACAACGAAGGGAAGGTAAAAAAAAAGGGAATTCGGCCAAAAAAATCCCAAACTTTGCACGAATAGCCAATTCAGATCCAAACTTATTGGCTCGCCAAAAAAAACATAAACAATTGTTGACTTTTACGTTAATTCTTAAACAAAGTTTTGACTCGCCATTTTAACACGCCGTTAGCATTTTTAACAGAAGATTTCACGGTCCTTAGTCTCCGTTTATTGTTGCTGTTAGGGTAAGATTACGCTTGATATCGAGAATAAGAAGGTATTGCTTTAATATAAATCCGATTAAGAGTAGTAGCACAGTGGCAATGAGCATCTTTATAAAACCGCATCTCCTGTTCGATTCACGATAAACGAAATTTTAATTTTTTAAGAGTAACCAACGACGTCGTTTCACTTGTTTGGGAAATATTTTTTTTGTCCCTAAATTGAATCGAACTCGGGACAAGGGAGTGTTAAAGAGTGTCATTGCCACTGAGCTACAAACAACTTTTGCTATATTTGGAGCTGACTTTATTATGTATTCAAATACCAAATCGATTTGGGATTTCTTCTTCAATCAATGGAGCATCGATCATCTCTAGGTTTACAAATCTGAACATTTTTATTAAAAAGAAAATGTTATCTCCTATAACTGAAATCGATTTGGGACTTCAAGAGAACTAAGAACCCTAATTTTCCAGGAAAAATCGTTTTGGGGGTTTCCATCTCCAATCCAAAACCCTAAAATCCTCTTGTTCCTTCTGAAACTAAAAGCTTCGACTGTATATCTTTCTTATTCGCCTAATCCAAAACCCTAAAATCGAACTAAGATGATTTCTTCGACGGATTTGGTATCACAACTTCGTTTTTGGTGAATCTGGTCTTCACCATCGCGATTGTTTTGAGAGTTGAGATGAATAATTCTCAAATCGATTTGGGATTGGGAAGTTAGGTTTAATTTAGTTTTGAGTTCGACTTATTGAATTTGAAGACAATAAAATTTAATGTGTTTCATTATTATACGACGAAGAGAACTAGCACTGTGGCAATAGTCCTCCTAAAAGCTCCCCATGTCATCGGTTCGACCCTTGCTATCTGGTCAATTTTCAAAATTTTTTAAAACAAGCTAGGATACAACGTCGTTTTCAATAACGACAACAATAAACGGAGAAATTAATGGCGTTTAATTTTCTGTTTTAAAAAGTTAACAGTGCGTTTTATTGGCCAGTCAACGATAAGTTATTGAATAAATTCAAAAAGTCAATAATAGTCTAGTGTTTTTTGGGCGAGACGAAAGTTTGTGTATGAATTGGCCATTCTTGCAAAGTTTGGGATTTTTATGGCCGAATTCCCAAAAAAAAAATCGAAGAAAAACCAAAACGATAGTAACATTTACAATGGACACAATCATTTGAAAATGTCCAAAAATGAACATAAAAAAACCTATGCAACAATACTATATAAAAAGGGTTGATTGCAAAAATGCCTCCGAAATTGAAGTCAACCCTTAAACTATCTTCGGTCTTCTCCTTTCTCTCCTTCGCTAATTTATCCCCTTACTAATATGGGTATTCACGGGAATGCCATCTTCAGATTTCATATGAAGTCTGATACTTTAATTAAAAGACAAAAGGACCCAAAATTATTTTAGATATTCACGAAAATACCATCGCCATGAATGCTCAACAACCACGACAACCATAATCGCCGACGAGTTAATGTGTAATCCAGCTCGGTTTTCCACCATTAAAGCTCAAGTAAAGCTCAAGAATAGAGCTCGGATGTTATCCTGGCCGATTTCTCCCTTTTCCCCTTTGATTTTTCAATTCAAAAGTAGCGAAATCGTTTATCATCTTATAAAACAGCAAAAATTGTCTCGGATTTCGGATTTCCGGTGATATTAGACGTTCTGGGAAATCGACGAGGCTAAAAACAAACTGAAAACGGACATTGATAAGAATTTTTTTTCATATCGTCAATTTTTAGATCTGAATTGTAATCTCAGACTGCCGTTTAAGTGTAATTTTTTTCGTAAACTTCAATATGGTCAACGTCAGGGTAGTTTTGAAATTGACTTTCAAATGTCTGACCTCCATAGAAGTCTGTGAAATTCCTTTGCAAAAAAAAAAATATATCAGACTTCACCAAGAAATCTAAATAAGAAGAGGGTAGTTTTGCAATTGATTCAAATTTGATTTTTTAGTCAGACTTCTGTTGTAGTCTGGCAAGAAATTGACCGATTCTTGAATTTTTGTCAGACGGAATCCGATATCTGAAAATAATGGGGGGGGTAGAAACTGCATTGACCCAAATTTTCAGATGTTGACCAGAATAAGCGAAAAAATCGCCAGACTTCTAAATCTGTCTGAAAATAAGGAAAAAAATATCAGACGGCTATAGACATCTGAAATTCCAAACTTTTGCCAGACGGCTATAGACATATGAAAAATCGCATTTTGGTCAACGCTAGATAAAATCCGAATGCGATGTTTTTTATCAGACTTCCCTCGCTGTCTGAAATTCTTGTCAGACAGCATAAGAAGTCCAAAAATTATCAGAGACTTCTTGGAGAAGTCTGACATTTCAAAATCAATTGCAAAACTACCCTCTACTTTTTGTCAGACTTCTCCAGTCTGAACATTATCAAACTTCCCGGAGAAGTCTGACAATTCAAATTCAATTGCAAAACTACCCTTTTTTCTCAGACTTCACAAGCTGTCTGACAAAAAGTTCAAACATTTCCAAAGCAGACTGCGTACGATGTATGATGGATTTCAGATTGCATCCGCTGTCTGACACTTTGATTTCAATTGCAAAATACCCTCCTTTTCAGACTGCCATAGAAGTCTGGTAGTACTACAATCAAACTTCTATAGACATCTGAAATGCTAAAAACTTTTAAAATGCATTTTATTGTATATTTGTGATTAATTTCGTTGATTTTAATTTTTATAAATGTGTGTTAGTTTTCTATGTTCCTTCTGCGTGAGTTTTATATTCTTATATATGGTAATTATTTTAAATAAAATTTTGAATAATATTTGCAATGTAGCTAATAGCATCAGACTTCGCAAAGAAGTCTGGCTTTTCCCAAAAGATCTCTAATGTGGTTTATACGTGTTTGTTTATGCAGATAATGGTTCAGTTACCTGTTAATTTTGGTGAATGGGTTATGAGAGACCATATTTGGCATTTTGTGGTTGATAAGCTCAAAGGAGGACGGTTTATCACTTTGCGTGATGGTTCTACACATCAAGAACTTGTTGAGATGGTACAAGGTGATTATATGCTGGACAAGAAAACCGAGTTGGGTGAGTTATCATATCCATTGTCGGAAGCACTCTTGAAACAAATGGATCCGGATAGCCCTCCAGTTTATGTCACAAATGATAGGCAAGTAAGGAGCTTGGTCGAGTTAGCTAATACGCATTTAATCCATCTTTGTGTCTCGAGCCGATCCGGTATGGAAGATGAAGATGCGGTGAATCATGATGAAAAATATGAAGCTGAAGATGTAGACGAAGATGACAAAGAAGGAGTCTGGAATGAGGAAGATGTGGACTCAGTCTCAGATGATTCTGTTTGTGGTGGTGGTGGTAATGATGGTGTTGGTAACTTGGATGTGCCTGAAATGTTTTCAAGAAACACACTGAGGCTTACCATGACGATGCTGATTATACCCTATATGGGAAAGTGAAACATGAAGATGTAGATGTGGAAGAAGATGAAGATTATAAGAAATATGAGTTGGAGGGTACGAGTAATCGGTGTGTTGGCAAAAGGGACTTGTCCGAGGGTATCTTTCTCAATAAGTGTTTTGATAGCAAGAAAGACCTAATATCAGAGCTACGTTTGACGACGATAATGAAGAAATTCGTATTCACGACAGAGAAGTTTGACAAGACATATTTTGTGCCTAAATGTCGTGTGGAAGGATGCAAGTGGATGCTTCGAGCGTGTGTGAAGAGCGAACCAAACAAGTATTGGGTGATGAGCTATTCAAAAACCCATACATGTTCGGTGGACCGGATGTCTACGCGCAAACGTTTTACTCCAATTTATATTGGTTGGTTGTTTACTGAATGTTTTGGTATAATTGAGGGGATAACACCAAAGCATGTCAAAGTATCAATGAAGAAGCAGTTTGGGATTAGGATGAACTACACAACCGCATACAGAGCATTCTTACATGCTCAAAAGATTGTGAGAGGAACAACGGAAGATGGTACGAGAGACTACCTTCTTTTTTGCGTGGAATCAGGCAAACCAACCAGGGAACAATAACTGCTCTTGAACTAGATGAGAATAATATATTCAAATATCTATTTATAGCATCTGGAGCTTCTATATATGGGTTTACGTTTCTTAGAAGAGTCATTGTGGTGGATGGCACTCATCTTAATGGAAAGTATGGCGGTGTTATGCTAGTGGCGGCCGCACAAGACGGAAATTTTCAAATATTTCCGTTGGCTTTCGGAATTGTCGACTCTGAGAATGATGACTCATGGGAATGGTTTTTCACCAAGCTGAAATAATGCATTTCAGACCAATATCCTTTGGTCATAGTCTCGGATAGATGCGAGTCGATCAAGAATGCGTGTGAAGCAGTTTTCCCTTGGGCACAACGAGGGATATGCTATTACCATCTACAAAATAACAGGGTTACCAAGTTCAGGGGAAAACATCTTTTGTACTTGGTGAAAAACGCGGCTTACGCATATACGATTTACGATTTTGACCGAAACATGGCTTCCTTACAAGCGGTAATCCTGAACTTGCTGATTACCTGGAGGATGCGGATGTGAGTCTATGGTCACACGTGCATTTCGGCGGAGACAGGTACACGTGCGGTATGACAATAAGTGTCAGACTTAATATTTTCTTCTCCGACTTCTATTGATGTGTGATATTATTATCAGACTTCTCCTGCTATTTGATAATTTACCAGACTTTTGAAGAAGTCTGAAACTTAAGTGTCAGACTTAATATTTCTACGAAGACTTCTAGTGATATCTGATATTATAATCAGACTTCTCCTGCTGTCTGATTATTTACCAGACGACATGAGAAGTCTGAAAGCGTGTTGTTTTTCTTAATACTTTCTAGTTCTTACTTGTGTAAACCTCTTTCAAATTGTTGTAGACAGGTACAACATAAAAACGAGCAACATTGCTGAATCTATAAACTCCGCAGTTAAGAAGGCAAAAGGATATCTCATATCTTTCCTTTTAGAGTTTATACAAGAGAAACTAGGGACGTGGTTTTGTAAAAGGCGGCTAGATGCAATGAGTCTCTCAACAACATTTAGCCGAGGAGTTGAATATTTGCTGGCTATTCGTGAATATTATGCAGATATGATGACGGCAGAACGCGTAGATACGTATTAGTTTGTTGTTAAGGGAGGACATAGGGATTGTGTTGTTGATTTGGAACATCAGAAGTGTGAATGTGGTGTTTGGGATTACGAAAAGATACCTTGCTCACATGCCATATGCGCTACAGCGGAACTTGAGCTACATATTTCTACCCTTGTATGTCCATCTTACAGAACGGACTACTTGTACGCTGCATACTCGCGTAACATCTTACCAAAGAATTTAACTGGCACAGCTGGTCATGACACCGTGTGTGTCCTTTCGGCGGAAGAGAGGCGGAAGCCTGGAAGACAAAAGAAGTCGAGGTGGCAATCTATGCTAGAAATCGCCAAGAAGAAGGGCAGTAAACCGCGGAAACTACACAAGCAATATTGTTGTTCGAATTGCAGACAACCAGGACACAAACAACCTAATTGTCCACACCCTGAGGCTGACTAGAAATGGTTGAAGTCTGATGTGATTTAGGGTTTGCTGTAGTCTGATATGTGTTTGTGTTCAGTGATGTCTGATAAGTTTAGGGTTTAATGAAGTCTGATATATTTTAATGAATAAGTAGTAGAAGTCTGATATTTTTTAGGGTTCACTGAAGTCTGACGTAGTAATGGATGTATTTCAGAAGTCTGATATTGAAACTTGTCTCAATTTTTTGGGTTCTGTTTCATCAAGCTTTGTAATAAACATAACTAGGATTAGTGCTTAAGTTTGTTACATAACTAAAGAAGCATAAAAGTAGGCCAAAAGATGGATTTGTTTTTCTTACACCTACAAAAGATAAATATATGCAAGAAATCCATTGTTTGGGAATCCAAAAGATATCGGAAGTCTATTTGTCACCGTAGGGTTTTAGCAATGCATACTCGGTACATTCTTCTACACCTGTTTGCCCGAGTTCAAAAATTATGTCATAAGCTAGCATGTCCCCGATTTGCTTGATGTTCCTATCACAAAGATACTTTGGAAATGCCATTCCAAGTGAATGGAACTCGATGAACTTCAAGCAGAACACTGCACAGTCACCTGTTTGGTCATTTTGGGGAAGATCTTTACTCCTAACAATCGTGTAGGTGTAACGTTCCAAGGGATAAGGCCACCCATCATCAGCTGGGGCTAAGACGTGCAACACATAAGGAAACATCTCACAGATTGGTGCCATTGCCGCTCCGACCAACTCATCAGTTTTCTCATTAAGGATGTTGTCCCAGACTGTTACGTGCCTATCCGGGATAGAAATCATAATTGCTACCCAATGATTTCCGCCAATGTGCAGTGCGGTGTAGATATAATCAATTTCCAGCCCCCAAGACTTCAGTGATTTGCAGAATACGGGTAGATGACCAGTATAGTAATCCCAAACACTAGGAGGAAGCCTTCTAGTTGAGGCAGAACTGTTCTCTTCTGCACCGCTCTTAATAAAATCTGGATAGTGTTGACGCCACAATGCTTGAAGGAGTGTGTCAATGAAGCATATCCTCTCGCTCCTGAAACATTCTGGATGGCTCTGTTGACGAAGTCTTAGCAAATCAATCCCGACATCAATTTGCTGCATCAAAACAAGAATGTGTTAATATAAAAGAATAAAACACAATCAGACAGCTTCAGAAGTCTGAATATACAACTAGACTTCTGCGGAAGTCTGAAAATACAACCAGATTTCTTGGGAAGTCTGAATATACAACCAGACTTTTTAAGAAGTCTGAATATACATCCAGACTGGAATCAAATTCTTAATTCACAACCATTGGAGTGATACTGACCGTGTCATGCAGCCTGATGTGTTGTGTTTTTGAGTAGATTTAATCATGATTTAGAGCATGTTTTAGCTTTAGATAATGCATTTAGGCATCATTAGGAGTGCATGTGATTTGTTTTTCTCTTTTTGTAGGTGGTGGAAGACATAATCAAGGACCCAAATGATAATGGAGGGAGTAGAGACCAAAAGAACACTCAAACAAGGTGGAAAAACAGTTAAGGATCATAACAGGGACCTACAGCGAGTGCCCACAGCGAGGTCTGCCACCAGCTGTGGAAGATTACCCCTCACTGCGAGTACCCACAGCGAGGTCTGCCACCAGCTGTGGAAGATTACCCCTCACAACGAGTACCCACAGCGAGGTCCCCAGGACGCTGTGAGATATTTGCGGAACATGAAATTCTACAGCGGGTGCCACAACGAGGTCCCTAGGCCGCTGTGGGATATGAAATTCTACAGTGGGGTGCCACAGCGAGGTCCCCAGGCCGCTGTGAGACCTACTTTTTCCCACATTCTCTTTTTCTTTTTGCTTTCGGCTTGTAGCCCCTCCACATGAGTGTTGTCGACCATTACACTCTTTTATCTTCTATTTAAGAGCTCTTGATGTGTTAGAAGAGCCATATCACCTCTTGTAAACAATTACTTCAAACAATTTAGTTTTCTTGATCTTTTATCCAATTTGAGTTGTGTTCTTGAGTTCTTCTTTGAGTTCTCCTTTAAGTTTCTGGGTTTGACTGAAGGTAAGGGTGATCTAGATATGGTTTAGATTGCTTAGAACTTGGGAGCATTGATTTATTACTTGCTAGAAGTTCTTAATGCTAGGATTGAAGTAGCTAATCAATTCCTTGAACTTAAATGTTGATAGCACCGAGAGGTGTAGTTTATGTTTGAATCTCTATCAAGTGCTTTACATTCTTAACCAATGAGAATTGATGTTTAAGGTGTTTAGTGGTAGTAAGAACTTGATCTTAATGCATATATATCTTGAAATTTTCAACGAGATTTGATGTTAATGCTTGATAGGTGTAGGGTTATTATCACGAGAGTGGAGTAACTTGAATCGTCGTTCTTAGCCTAGGAAATTATCTCATGTTTGTCAAAATATTTCTAAACTAATAGTTGATCACCCGAACCGGAACTCAACCCAAGGAACTTTGTTTTTAAATCAATTAACAACCTTCTTGCTCTGTTTTTGCCCTGTTTTACATGCTTGAGAATTGTGTTTTAATTCAATCATCTTATTTAGAATCCGGTTATTTTATTAGATTTTAGATATAAAACCCGCAAACGAATTTGGTTGCGCTTAGATTAAGAAATCACATGTATTCTTAGTGTGTTTGATCACCCGAGTGGATTGACACCTCGAAACTATAACGACTAGGTTGTAAACTTGCAACTGAAGTAAGTGAAGAGGAACTGATTTATTGCTTATCAAGTTTGGCGCCGTTGCCATCTTGGGTGTTAATTAAGCCATTAAGATTTGGTATTTGCTTGAGACAAAGTCTTTTCGGTTACAAAGATACTAATCTTCTCTACCTTATTTCCCTTTGTTTTGCAGGTGAATGAACTTGAGGAGCAGGGGACCAACAAACCTTGTACCACGAGTTGAAGATATAAAAGCATTCGAAAGAGAGATTTCAAGGAAGAGAAGAGATCAACAAAGGTTGGCAAGAGAACAAATCAATATGGCCGACCAGGAACACCAACAACATGGAGGTGAAATAAACAACCAAGGAAACCAAGGGCAAAGACCACACCATCAACCAAGAGTGACTAGAGCCATTGGAGCATATGACGAACCAAGCATCAACGACTACCATTCTGGAATCATTGCACCAGCAGTAGAGAACAACAACTATGAAATCAAGGCAAGCATCATCAACACGGTGCAAGGAAGCAAGTTCCATGGGCTACCGATGGAGGATCCTCTTGACCACCTAGACAACTTCGATAAGCTATGTCGAACCGTTCAAATCAATGGGATTTCTGAAGATGCACTGAAGCTGATCCTATTTCCATTCTCTCTTGGAGATAAAGCCCACCTTTGGGAGAAGAACCTACCACCAAATTCCATCACATCTTGGGATGAATGCAAGAGAGCCTTCTTATCCAAATTCTTCTCAAAATCAAGGACCGCAAGGCTGAGGAATGAGATATCTAGCTTCAAACAAAAGGCAATAGAAAACTTTGGAGAAGCATGGGAAAGATTCAAAGGCTACACCAACCAATGCCCTCACCATGGTTTCTCTAAGGAGAGTTTACTCAGCACTCTCTACCGTGGAGTCTTGCCAAAGTACCGGATGATGCTAGACACTGCTAGCAATTGCAACTTCTTACAAAATGATGAAAGAGAGGCCATGCAGCTGGTAGAGAACTTAGCTATTAGTGACACAAACTATGGGGAAGACTATGACCGCACATACCAAGAAAGTGGAGATAGAGATGACCAAAGAAGGGAGATCAAAGCTCTTAATGAGAAGCTGGACAAGCTGCTCAAAGCAAACCAAAGGAATGTAAACTTTGTGGGAGAGTTTGATCAACACCAAGGGTACACGGAAGATGATGCTGAGTTGAGTATTGATGGACATGCTGAGATGAACTACATTGGTGGCCAAGGATTCAACAGAGGCTTGAACCAAAACTATAGGAATCATCACAACTTTTCCTATAGGAACAACAATGTGGAGAATCCTCAAAACAAGATATATCCACCATTCAAACCTCAAGGACAAAACACTCTCCTAGGAAAATTCCCAACAAAACCAGCATTCAACAACAATGGAGGTTTTCAGCAAAGAAAACCATACAACAACAATCAAGGAAACTACCAGCAACAACACTACAAAAACAACCAAGGGAACCAACAGTTTCAAGGACAAGGAAGCTCATCCAACCAATAGAGACAAGAAGACCCAACACAACAAATGATGAAACAACTAATGGAGAGCACCCAAAAGATGATGAGCGAGATGAATGCAAAATACGACAGCCTAGCATCTGAGTTTGCAAGCCTCAAACAATCCCAGCAAGCGGGATCATCATCAAATAGACCACCATGTTTCCTCCCTGGAAAACCAGAAACAAACCCAAAGGAGTACTGTAATGCCATCTTCTTTGATGAAAGCTCAGAGGTTGTTATGAAGAAAAAGGACAATGAAGAAATGAGAGTGATAAAGGAGAATGAGGAATGCTCCAACAGTGTCAAAAAGGAAACAAACCTTGAAATCAAAGATCATCCTTATGAGCCTGACCTCCCATTTCCAGGTAGATTCCTCACCAAGGCTCAAAAGAAAGCAATCTCCAAGTTCAAGAATGATATGAAGGAAATTGGTGTTCAGCTGCCTAATATAGGGACTATTCATGAGGCTCATCTCCAAATGATGCTCATTAGAGACATTCTAGCCAACAAGGAGAAGGTAGAAGAACTGATGGGACTCTCTACATCACAAAATGAGACCTCTACCACACCAACATCACTATCCAAGCTTGACGATCAAAGGAAGTTTACTATACCTTGTTCTCTTGGAGATTTAAAACTTGATGATGCTCTTGTTGATTCTGGTGCAAGTGTGAATGTTATCTCCTTAGAGATGGTGAAGAGTCTGGGGATCCACAACATGAAAGATCATCCTTCTTCTCTCATGTTTGGGGATGCTTCTTCAAAGTATCCACATCGTGTCATTGAAAACTATCCTATCAAGATTGGAGAATGCACAATTCCAATAGACCTCACTGTTTTGGATATGGTTGATAACAAGAAAGTTCCCTTGATCCTTGGAAGACCTTTTCTCACAACGGTTGGAGCAACAATTGACTTCCCAAACAAGAAGGTGACTCTCCAACATGTCAACAAAAGATCTCCTACCCTATACAAGCCTCTACACCTTATTATTGTGGGACGATCAACAATAGAGAGATGAATATCAAAGAGGACCAAGATGAAAAGGAGAACGTTGTTAGGAACTTGAAATGCAAGTCTACAAAGCTTGAAGAAGGTGAGGAGGAAATCTTGGATTCTGAAAGTTTAAAAAGTTTGTTTGAAGAGCACGTCAAAACTGCCAAAGAAGAGGGGTTGAGTGGAGCTAAGAGAGCTCATAATGAAGAGAAGAAGAAGATGAATGCACCCCACCCTCCCAACTTAACTCCACCTCCCAACATTCTGAACTTACATCCATTAAGGCTTAAAGAAGGAAGCATCGAATACAAGGTCAGGTGCAATGGAAAGTCACCATTCTCAATTGTCAAAGCCATCATCAGCCCTCAGTATCAAGATGATCCAGTAAAGCTTCAAAAGCTGTTGTCTCAAGTCCTGACCATCGCTATGGAAGGCAGGCCACAACCCAATCATCACTAGCAAGTGAGAAGAAAGTCAAGCTAGAGACGTTAAAAAAGCTCACTTGGGAGGAAGTCCCATAGTATCATTTGTACATATACTTTGATTTTCTATGTTTGATTTGCTTGATGTGTGTTTGTGTGAATTTTATGTTTGTTTTAGTTTTGTGTATGTGTTTTCAGCATGTGGAAAAGAGAGCAAGAGCTAAATTTGGGGGATTTCCACCGAAGAGCAAACATGAGCGAACAAGAGCTAAGTTTGGGGGGGATTACATTATAAACTCCCGCTTCAGGTACCACCACCACCACCTTGTACATAGTTTTTATTTTGTCTCATTTTGATTTACCACTTTTTACCTCTCTTTATTTGTTCTCACACCGAGACGGTGTGAAGTAAGTTTGGGGGGGGGGGTGATCATTTAACCATCTTTTCTGTTTTGTCTTGTGATTTAGTCTTTGCATTTGTGTGTTGCATTGTTAATAGATATTATTTTGAAAAAACCAAAAAATTGAAAATTTTGAAACATAAAAAAAAAGTATGTAGTTTCATATTTGTTTCTTCTTTAGGATTGAATCTAGTAGCATTTTAGATTGCATTTGCATTTGCATAGGAGACAATGATATAATTGCCTTGTAAGAAATCTAGATTTTAGAACTCAACATGATGCCCTTGATAATCATAGTATGTTGCTTAAACAACTCTTGAAACATTTGCACATTTCGTGCTTTGATCACACCACTCGAATCTATTTGTTAAGTTTGATACCCTCATCTTTGAAACCAACTCACTTATTTGGACTTAAATGAACTTAAATTTCTCACTTATGGGTTTTTGATGCTTGATCATGGTCACAATATACACACTTGGATTATCTTTTACCACATTTTACCACCCTTTGTTAATCCAAGTGGCCATTCTCACTCTTAGGATGGTTTCCACACCATAAGACCCTTCCCTTTTCTTTTAAACCTTCATTTGATTGATTGAGTGAGGCCTCTTCTTGATAATGCTAACATGTGTAAAAGGTTAAAAGTATAAGAACGATAATGATTAGTTCTCATAGGCTAGTCTAGGAGTTCATTTTTGATTGGAATTTGGGGAATAAGAACTTGAAATGGGATTGGGAGTGAAACAAAAGAAAGAGTGAAATGGGAAGTAAAAAGAAAAAAAGAAAGAACCAAAAGGGCTTGTGAAGGGAAACACTTGGGAAGTTGAGATAAAATGGGAAAAGCTCTAAGTTTGAAATGAAATAAAAATCAAAAGAAAAAGAGTCTTTGTAAATGAAATTAATAACTTCTCAAGACCCAAAAATGAAAAAATGGTTGAGTTTGGGAAAGAAAGGAGTTAAGAAGTGGTTAAACAAGTGATAGGATTTGGAATCACAATTGGGTAGGACAATGGGAGTTAAGAATTGTATGCATAAATTGTTCTTGTCTTGCCATTTTTTGCATAATGTCTAGCATTCCTTTTCTTTGAGAGTTAACCACCAAATATGAATCATAACCGTCCTCTAAACACCATTTGAAGCCTCTTTATACCAAGCCAATTGATCAAGATCAAACCCCCCATTTGTGAGACTACACATTAATGAAAAGAATGAATGTAAGAGTTGGTGGAATGTTGAGTAAGTTGATTCTTGACAATGTGCTTAAGGGAATAGGATTTGGTGTGTTGATAAGCCTAGAGAAATTAGAGTGGATTAGAGTGTTTGTTCATGCAACATGCTATCATTTTTTAAGGACATCATGTTGAAGGCTTGCTAAATTTCTTTGGTTATGAGTCTCCAACTTCAAACCTCTCCCCTTTGTTCTTATTGGTGTTTGCTTGAGGACAAGCAAGGAAACAAGTTTGGGGGAGTTGATGTGTTGTGTTTTTGAGTAGATTTAATCATGATTTAGAGCATGTTTTAGCTTTAGATAATGCATTTAGGCATCATTAGGAGTGCATGTGCTTTGTTTTTCTCTTTTTGTAGGTGGTGGAAGACATAGTCAAGGACCCAAATGATAATGGAGGGAGTAGAGACCAAAAGAACACTCAAACAAGGTGGAAAAATAGCTAAGGATCATGACAGGAACCTACAGCGAGTGCCCACAGCGAGGTCTGCCACCAGCTGTGGAAGATTACCCCTCACAGCGAGTACCCACAACGAGGTCTGCCAGCTGTGTAAGATTACCCCTCACAGCGAGTACCCACATCGAGGTCCCCAGGCCGCTGTGAGATATTTGCGGAACATGAAATTCTACAGCGGGTGCCACAATGAGGTCCCTAGGCCGCTGTGGGATATGAAATTCTATAGTGGGGTGCCACAGCGAGGTCCCCAGGCCGCTGTGAGACCTACTTTTTCCCACATGCTCTTTTTCTTTTTGCTTTCGGCTTGTAGCCCCTCCACATGAGTGTTGTCGACCATTACACTCTTTTATCTTCTATTTAAGAGCTCTTGATGTGTGAGTAGAGCCATATCACCTCTTGTAAACAATTACTTCAAACAATTTAGTTTTCTTGATCTTTTATGCAATTTGAGTTGTGTTCTTCTTTGAGTTCTCCTTACTTATTTCATTTCTGTTCATCTAAATTATGTCTTGTTTTATTTCTATGGCTAGTGAGTAGTTTCCTTTAAGTTTCTGGGTTTGACTGAAGGTAAGGGTGATCTAGATATGGTTTAGGTTGCTTAGAACTTGGGAGCATTGATTTCTTACTTGCTAGAAGTTCTTAATGCTAGGATTGAAGTAGCTAATCAATTCCTTGGACTTAAATGTTGCTAGCACTGAGAGGTGTAGTTTATGTTTGAATCTCTATCAAGTGCTTTACATTCTTAACCAATGAGAATTGATGTTTAAGGTGTTTATTGGTAGTAAGAACTTGATCTTAATTCATATCTATCTTGAAATTACCAACGAGAGTTGATGTTAATGCTTGATAGGTGTAGGGTTATTATCACGAGAGTGGAGTAACTTGAATCGTCGTTCTTAGCCTAGGAAATTATCTCATGTTTGTCTAAATATTTCTAAACTAATAGTTTATCACCCAAACCGGAACTCAACCCAAGGAACTTTGTTTTTAAATCAATTAACAACCTTCTTGCTCTGTTTATGCCCTGTTTTACATGCTTGAGAATTGTGTTTTAATTCAATCGTCTTATTTGGAATCCGGTTATTTTATTAGATTTTAGATATAAAACCCACAAACGAATTTGGTTGCGCTTAGATTAAGAAATCACATGTATTATTAGTGTGTTTGATCACCCGAGTGGATTGACACCTCGAAACTATAACGACTAGGTTGTAAACTTCTAACTGAAGTAAGTGAAGAGGAACTGATTTATTGCTTATCACAGCCATTCCTTTGGAGTGCGAAGATCATAATACCATTGGAGTGATGTGTTCACTGTCCTAGTCGGATAACCCCTACAAAGAACAATACGCTTGTTAGACATCGAGTTAAGAGATTAGGTATACAACTTACTCGTCTAGATAGAGTGTTAAGACATATGGCTGTCTTTTGTTATAATAATTTAGTGCCTTCACTTGCATCTTGGTGAGAGCAGCACAAGGGTTATATCCCGGTGTAACTTGTGCTTAGACAACAGGTTTAACTGGAGTCTTCACCTTATCCTTATGTTTAACCTCTTTTGCCTTCGCTTGCATATAAGCTTCAGCTGCTGCCTGCTTAGTATCCTGTTTAAACCTCTGTGTAGCATCGAAGTCTATGCCCGTATCCGACTGTGTAACGATCAACACACTCGGATCTATGCTCTCGGGTATACTCTGCATATACAATTTAACAACCCGTGTTAAACATAAAGTTCGATCTAAAATTCACACAAGAACCAGACTGCACTAGAAGTCTGGTAACTAAAATACATCACTATCAGACATCTATAGATGTATGATATTTCAGAATCTCGACCTTAAAATCACACCAAACCAATGCAATATAAGTCTAATGCTAGGGATCCATGTTCAAAGCAAATACAAGAACAAGGGAAAAAAAAACAAATACGGTTATGCTCATATTTTTACAATCAAGATTATTCATACTGCTAAGAAGGCTACACTACTAAGAAGGCTACTTCCCCTTAAGGGATTTCTTCTGAAGTTTGCTACTTCTCTTAGGCTAATATTTCTTTTCCTTATTTGTATCAGAGTTTGAAGGTTTTGGAGACTAACCCCATCATCAACCGCAGTCTGATTGGTGGCCTCAGCCGGCTTGTCATGTTTGTCTGCAACCACTGCTTTCTTAGTCTTAGCCTTCGCTTTCCCTGCAGGTTCAGGTTCGGTATCAGCAACATGGTTATTTACCTTCACTACCAATTTCCTTGGGACCCTCGGAGCCCTTTTCTTTTTCTTTCCTTCTCCCGCAGCAGCAGTTACTTTATCTTGATCCTGAAGATCTTCAGCTTATTCTTCTTCATCCTCACCAACTTTGGCCTTATTCATCTCAGCAGCCGCAACACTTGAATCTTTCTTCAGCTCACTACCTTTCCCTCCTGTACCAGCTTTCTTCTTCTCATTTTCCTCCTGTCCAGAAGAATCTTTCTTCTTCTTATTTTCCTTCTGTCCAACTCCAGCACTTTCTTCCTTCAAAATATTGACATTCCTGGCAAGATCATCAACTCTGATACCCATCAAACGAAAACCCTCGTTGAAAACATCTACCAATACGTCAATCCAACTTTCAAATGATTTTTTGCAGATCCTCAATCTTTTGAACAACATCCCCGTTCGTGGGACCAGCCTTTCCTTGTCTAGGTCTCTTACTCACTACCTCCACCTCTTCTTCCTCATCCTCATCATCAGCAACAGCCTGTACCAACTTCCTCTTGACTCCCAGAACCTTTCGCTTTTTCTCACCAACCTCACCCGCAACTTCCTCAGACTTAACCTCAAGCTTGGCAGGACCGCCAGCTTTGATCCTGAACACACCTTCACTTTTCCAGTGTTTAGAACCCCACCTCCAAGCCGCAGTCCCAAGCTGTCCATGCATTGCTTTCACAAGGTTATCAACTTTGTCGCCCTCCTCATCATCGTTGTCTCACGCGGGGAACATGTCATCATAATCCTCCTCGAGTACAAGGTTGTTGACGCGGGACTAAAAATTACAAGTCACATAGCAAAATGAATATAAGCGTTTATAATATCACAACGTCAGACATCATACGAGACTTGGAACAAAATGTCAGAATTCAAATGAAGTCTGACAACAAATGCCAGACTTCATATGAAGTCTGACACAAATACCAGACTTTATATGAAGTCTGAGTCTGACACAAAATGTCAGACTTCTAATTCAGTATGGGAAAAAATATTTCAGACTTCAGAACAGTCTAAGAAATACCTGTATGCTTAAGGTTTCGTTGACTTTCTTGCGATTCCGTGATCCCTGGTACGCCAGCATTGGTGGGGTTGGGGCATTCGGGAAGGGCTCTCCATATGTTGTCTCCATAGCGGGACATGCCCAATATACCCAGATGTTGAGAACCTTAGCAAAACCACCGATCTGTTAATTTTTTCCCTCCATGAGTTTTCTGTTTGCCTGCTTAACATATTCTATCAGAAGCTTGAAGGCGAATCTTCCCCATGGATATGATTTTAACGATCCTGGAACCAGCATAAGCTTAGTCATGTCAGCCCTTGTGGAAGTTGTCCAGTGTTGAGCCTCAATGAAGGTTGGATAGATGGCTAGATAGCCTAACCATATCCTTTGTTGCGGTTCCTAACCAGCACATCTTTTACAAGCTTCAAATAATTGCGAATAACTTGGGCCTAAATCAAAATCCACCCCAAGAAGCTCCCACATTGCTCTCATCTGATCGGTATATTCAACTTCAGGGTACTCCAGGTTCTCAAAATAGTCGCAGTTGAGTCCGGTTATGGCATGAAACTCATTCAAGGAAAACCTAGTTGGCTGAACGCCGAGAAGAGACCATATCTCATACTTCTTCTTGCAGTCTAACTGCAAACAGAGCATGTAGTGCACCATCCTTGAACACCATTTGAAGTGCAGGTCATGGAATCTCAAAAAAAAATCCCAAGTTCTGAATCGAGGAGTTGTTGCCATTCTCCCGGTAACAGCGCTATTCTAACATCATTAATCAGATCTCTCCTTCCACTAAAGTAGTGCATGCTTTTATACGGAACCGGTTCATAACCGGTAGTGAACATCCTTTGTGGGAATTCAACATCTGCCATAACGAAAACCTGAAACAATAAGGGGGAAAAATCATGAATAGTCTGAATAGTACTAGCCAGACGCCATTTGCAGTCAGCCTTACACAGTCAGACATCTTATGCCATCTGGCTAGTAATAGTTATGTAAATATGTAGATGAAGAGAAGAGTTGATGAATCTTACCGACGTAGGTCACCGGCGGAGGAGAGAGAAACCAGATCTGGAATTTAAAAAAATGAAAGATTAGCGCAACAACGTTACAAATAAATATCTAGACGGTACTATCAGTCTGAGTAACTTAGTCAGACACCATAGTCCGTCTGGCTACTAATATCTATTTTAATAATACTGACGAAAAGAGGAGTCAATGAATCTTACCGTCGAATGAAAATGACGGAGGAGAAGAGAGAAACAAGATCTGGAATTTAAAAAAAACAAAAGCTCAGCGAAGGTACGAGAAAAAAGACAGACTCCATTTGCAGTCTGATGACTACAATCAGACTCCATTTGCAGTCTAAGGACTATAGTCAAACACCATTAGCCGTCTGGCTACTAATAGTTGTGCTAAGTTTATTCATGAAAGGAGGATTTGATGAATCTTACCGTCGAAGGTCAGCGGCAGAGCAGAGAAACCAGATCTGGAAACGATACCCATAAAAAGATGAAGATGTCGGTTCAGTGGCTTTGAGAGAGAATAGGGTTTTTTTTATCCTTCCTTCGAAACTGTAAAAAAAAGGATGAAAATCCTATTTATATGTGGGTCATAAGGGGCAGTTAAAACGAGAAGGTTTTACCACGATACGACGGTTTTACCCCAGACGTAACTGCCGCGCATTTTTCGTCTCCAATTTACATAACCGCCGCGCATTTTTGGCGTAAATTAAAAAAAAATGGAACTCCCGCACATTTTAACATTGTCAGACATCATATGTAGTATGACAAAATATTGTTAGACTTCATATGAAGGTTGACAATATAGTTTTTATTGTTTGAAGTCTAAAAACATATTATTTATTATTCAGACTTCATGTAAAGTCTGACAATATATTATTCAGACATCATAGTAAGTCTGACAAAAAACTTTTAGACTTCATATGAAGTCTGACTATATAGTTTTTATTATTTGAAGTCTGAAACATATTATTTGAAGTCTGACGATCGAGTTTTTTAGTATCTTCAAAAGAGGACAATTCGCATAATGAAATTTGAAATCAGATGATGACTGAAATTCGTCTTATATTACATAAAATTGTAGTTGGATTCATAGGACTAACATATTACAAGAAACCAAATGCTCTCAAGATGATCGGGACGATAATAATAGCACCAACAAACATCAGATACTCATACTTGATGCCAGTTATCGGGTTAGATGGTTTCTCAGTCAACAGCTCCTTTAATTGAGCTATCTCTGCCTGCGCTATCTTGAGGTCATCGTGCAAGGTGGTAACACACTCCATTTCAGCATAACAAAGGAAGATGTAATCAATTTGTTCACCATGTTGGTCCACTCTCAGCTTTAACTCGTGAAACTCCTCCATCATAGCCTCATCCCACCACTTCATAATATGGTAGCCACCATCCTATACAACCATATTTTAAATATACAATCATCTTCGGCTTTCAAATATTTTCTCAAATAAGTAACGATAAAATAAAAATGGCTACATAACATAGAAAGGCAATTACATTCCAGTTACAACATCCAAAGAATCTTCTTCCCGGATTATCGGCAGTAGTGGAGGTTCGCATGACAGGGTCCAGACCGCAGAAACATTTCTTGGGGAATCCATTGCATGATCCAGATCGTTGTCGAAATGTGGAACTTGAGTATGAACTACAACTACTCGACGTTGGAACCTGACGGAATCGTCCCATCCTATGTACCATAAAACAATTGTAAACATAGGCTAATTTGAGACTTTTAATAGAGTCTAAAACAATTGTAAACAGAGGCTAATTTGAGACTTTTAATAGAGTCTAATTCAAAAACAAATCCAATTTCAGACTTTTAATAGAGTCTAATTCAAAAACAAAACCGTATGGATCTAAAACGAGAAATATATAAAATCTATATTTTTGTTCAGATCTAGACAAAGTACATACGAAGAAGGGGATGACCCAGACTCAAAACCGTATGGATCTAAAACGAGAAATATATAAAACCTATATTTTTGTACAGATCTAGACAACGTACATACGGAGAAGGGGATGACTCGGACTCAAAACCGTATGGATCTAAAATGAGAAATATATAAAACCTATATTTGTGTTCAGATCTAGACAAAGTACATACGGAAAAGGGGATAACTCGGACTCAAAATCGTATGGATCTAAAACGAGAAATATATAAAACCTGTATTTTTGTTCAGATCTAGACAAAGTACATACGGAAAAGGAGATGACTCAGACTCAAAACCGTATGGATCTAAAACGAATAATATATAAAACCTATATTTTTGTTCGGATCTAGACAAAGTACATATGAAAAAGGGGATGACTCGGACTTAAAACCGTATAGATCTCAAAAATTTGCAAGATGACGACGGCAGTGTAGGGACTGTTCAGGAGAGACGAAAAAGGAGAGATAATTACACGTATGAAAAAGATGACGACGACGGTGGCGGTGGCGAGGAGGATTTTTGGAGAGTTTTTAGAGAGAGAGTGTGTGTGTTTCCGTCTTAGAGAGAGAAATTTGATAATGACTTTTACAGACTAATTTTGGTAACTTTCGTTTATATATGGGGTAAATTCCCAAGTAGGGTAACTTATTTGGTCGAGTTTAGTCAGACTTCTTCGGTAAGTCTGACAAATCATGTACGTGAATCAGATTAATATGGAAGTCTGAGATACCCTAAATCTAATAATTACTACTTAAATACCATCATATTATATAGAAAAATTGTAAGAAACATCAAACTCGTTTAATATAGTCGCAACTTAACCATTATATGCAAATGTAACAATATGGATGAAAATTCACAAACCCTCAGTCTAACCCTACAGATGAAAATATGATATCCAACTTCATATGTCAAGCATAGATCAAACTACATGATGTTTTTAACCAAATATATCTTAAATGGTTAAATTTGACTAAAGTTTATGTACTTTTAATTTACACATGTCCAAAATTCTCATGTTTAATTTATGTATCCGAAATTTCCCTCAAAATATTTTTTTTTATAATTTTATAATTTAAATTTTCAAATTTAATATCTTTGGTTCAAAGTATTTATTTTTTATATTTAATTTTGGGGTTAGTTAAATACTTCTCAATTTTCTCTCGGAAGTCTACGAAACCCCAAAATTCATACTTCTCAGAGAAGTCTGAGAAACCCTAAATCTAATATTTATGAAGATCTTTATTAATATATATTTTGTTAAATGTAGTAGATTATGTAACGCTCGACTTTTCAAATAACGAAAAAGAAGCAAGTTATAAAACTTTCTAATTTAGTTATATTTACAAAGCGACAATGGAAATATTAATCTAATCTAAACAGATGAAGTGGTGGCATGATCAAGTTGATAATTGATGGCCACAATTTAATGAAAAACAGAAAAATTTAACCAAACATCGTAACTCTCCTTTGCATGATATGTAACCATGATTAATATTGATTTGATGGGTGTCTCGTAGAGAAACACCCATAAGTGCTAGTTTGTATACTATTGCTCTGTTTATCTTACAAAGACATGTGCGGAGTGTAACAGCTCCTTTCTCCCTCTCTGTTTTGCTTCGGCGCTCGAGACTATTTATTAGAGTATGCATTGGGTAGTAATTAAGGTTTCATCTTTTCTATTACACCGAATGATCTTAATCAAACATATATAGCGAGATGAAGTGGTTCATGTTAAATGTTCTTACTGGTTTTATGATGGTTTGAGAAATTAAATTATACTTTTGTGAATCTTTTATGTTGTAGGTTTTTTTTTGCGTATATACGAACTTATCATGTTAAGGAAATTTAATAATATCTGTTAAAGGAACATTGAAAATTATTCTTGTCTCTCATTTAATGTGTAAGCAATAAGCACAAACCTACCAAATGAAACGTTAAAAACAAGATTGGAGGGTGGATGCAGCGTAAATGTCCCGCCGAAACAGAGGAACTCTGCAAAAGCCTGCAAGAGAACAAAAGACAAAAACTTGTGCACGGTTCTATTTTTATCTGGGCTAAGAGAAAAAAATATCATTAGCGGGGTTGGCCCAAATAATTTTGCTAAACCAAGAGTTGTGACTTCTAATTTTTACACCTTTTACTATTACTAATTCCAGGGTTTTCTTTTAGTGCTTCACACCTTTTACTCACCAATTTGGGAAACTGTTTAATTTTAAAACCCTAGACGCTTCATTTTCTTACAGCATACTGAGAAAAAAACTTCTTTTCAAGCTAATTTCTGCGAAAATTTCTCCGATTCTCATGGCTCCACAGACTCTCAGAAAATTTTCTCAAATCAACAAATTTATTTCTTGCATTTGGGACCTAAAAATTCTTCTTTTGCGAGTTTGGGTTTGTGTTAAGTCTATTGAACCAAAAATCCAAATGCTTTTGGTCGATGAGGAGGTAATCTTTCTTTTACTCTATATGTGTTTTATTTATTGGGTTACTGCATGTTTTATTAAGGTATTCGTTTATTGATTTAGGGTATGAAAATAGAGGCAACTGTTCCTGCCTCTTTTATTGAGAAATTCCGCTTCTCTACATGATGTGAGGGTCGTTGGTTTAAACTTACGAATGCTCGAGTTGTTCAAACACCAGAATATGTGTCGTTGACCCCTCACGATTTCAAGCTCATATTCGGGTTAAACACATCTTTCTGCCTTACTTATGATAATATTACGGAAGGTCATTTTATGCAATTAAAACCGATTCCGGATATATTAGATGAGAGAGTCTGTGATGAATACCTTATAGATAAATTTTAGTCGATACATTTGTTTTTTCTTTATCAGATTATATTATTCCGTTATTTGCATGTGTGGTAGATAATATATTTTTAACTAAATAGATTAAGGTATAATTTTTTAAATGATTTTATTTTCTATTATAGATGTCCTTGGTGTTGTTACACGTGTTGAAAACGTTCAACCTTATTGGACAGGACCAAAGCTGCAGTTTACAATTCGTGACCTAAGGTTCGTTAAACAAATGCCTATAATATTCCTCACATATGCTTTGTTGTTTGTCTCTGATAATAGAGATTGAAAATACATTTTTTCTAGCCTCCAGAGTATTCAGTGTTTATTAATCGAGGAAGATGCTAAGGAACTAATAAAAAGGTTTTGGAAGGATACTGATAGACATCTTTTTGTTATTCTCCGGTGCTTCCACATAAAGCATGAAATAGGTATGATTAGAAATTCAATTTTTTTTTTAGAATGATCTCATTGTCTAATACATGTTTGGATTTAGGATTGATGAGACTTTTGATTTCTATATTGTTTAAAATGTTAATGGTGTTTGTTTATAAAATTTATTTAATTAGGTGTAACTTGGCTCAAAGGAGAAGAAGAGATGCCAACGATTATGTACGATCAAACCAACAATTCGGACTTCAATGGATTTCTCAACATGTTATTGTTAAATTCAAATGTCAAAGTATATATTTCATTTGTGATACGACAATAAAAAGTATTTTGCACATTTAAAGAATCGTACACTTCTGTTAATGCAAAGCAATATGTAGCTATAATATTTTCATAAACAATACACTAACACAAATAAATTTGTGTTTTAATTTCTTAATATTTACATAAACAATACACTTACACGAATAATGAGTTGAATATTGGTCGTAAAAATAGCGACAAATAAACGACTTGGTTACTACTATACACGAAGTAACGAATTAGTCGCCCATGTACTGACCAATTCACGATTTTTCAATGACTTCACATCATACGCAAAAATAGTTGCCATTCACCGACTAGCCTGCGACTATTGATTCCGGTCTCGAAAATGGTCATTAATCAGTCGTAAATCGACGACTAAATTGGCGACAATCATTTTTGGTCGTATATTAGCGACTAATACACGTCCATATATCTGTTGTCGCAAAATAGTAGCAATATTGTCCCCTAATAGTCGCCAAATGTTACGACTACAAGTATAGTCGCAAGTTCCAATTGCAAAAATGCTGTTTTCTTGTAGTGAACGTGGCAGTCATTCTCAATATGATTGGTACGTTCATAATACATCAAATTCTTGAGGATGTTTAGAGCATACTGGTTATCACAGTAGAAAGATACAAGTTTTGGATGCTTGATATTGAACACGAGAAAGAGTTTAAGTAACCATTGGATTTCAGAGTAAGTGAATGACATCTAACTTTATTCTGCTTATACGGAAGATCGTGAGAAGTGGGTTGTTTATTTTGTTTCCATGATACGTGATAGACACCAAGTAAGATGACGTAACCTGAAAGCAATCACCGTATAATGGGACAAGAAGACCAATGAAAGTCGCAATACGCTGCGACATGAAGGTCCGATTTCGAGCTGAAATAGATACCTTGACCAACTGTACCTTTAAGGAATTAGACAACTCGACGAGCGGCAATACAATGCTTCTTCCCTGGTTGGACCATAAACTGAGCAAGAAAATGGACTGCATAACTGAGATATTCTAGAGGGTTTTCAAATAGGTAGTTGGCCGAACTATTTTGTATAAATAGATAGCTTAGGCCTCGTATAAGCTTGAGCGAATTAGAGAGAGAATTTGTGAGAAATTTCAAGTGATTGAGTACAGATCATTGAGCTTGAGAGATTAGATTGTATTGAGTGCTACTTGTAAGTTCACTAAGATCAATCTAATAAATCAATTTTTTTCAGAGGAAAGATTTGAATCGTTCTATACAATCACTAATCCGATAGTCTTGCATTTTCATTTAGTATCAGAGCTACTACTCGTAGTCTCTACTCGGGAGAGATCCCAAGGAAGAAGATGGAAGGCTATCAAGAATTGGCGAACAACTCAAGAGTAATTCTTGACCCATGGACTACGAATTTTGGAAGTCAAAATGAGGTTATTAATCAAAGGAATTGATAGCATGGAAGGCGGTCATGGAAAGGTGGGAAGATCTAACAATCAAGGATGAAAATGTGAAAAATTCCCAAACCAGAAGAAACATGGACTGAGGAAGATACAAAGAGAACCAAATACAACTATAGAGCTCTTAGTGCCAATCAATGCAGTGCATCAAAGAAGACTTTCGAGTTGATTCAAGGGTGTGAGACTGCTAAAGATACATGAGACATCCTACAAGCACACTTTGAAGAGACTCAAAAGGTGCAAAACTCGAGGAAAGATCTTTTGGCCTCATGATTTGAGAATCTGAAAATGGAAGAGCATGAGTCTATTGCAGATGTTAGCTCTAATCTGAGTTCTCTGTCTCGGGAAGCTGTAACTCTTGAAAAAAAATTACAAGGATAAGAAGCTTTTGATGAAATTCTTAAGGTGGTTCCCAACTAAGTACATGGAGTACAAGTCAGTCTTGAGTGTGTCCAAAAATACCGAAGAACTCACCTTTGAAGAAGTTGTGGGCATTCTACAAGCTCATGAACTAGAACTGGATGGAATGAAGAAACCTCGGAACATGGCGTTAACTGCAAGTGAACTAACAATCAGAGAGAATATGAAGAAGGTCTAGTGAGCCTGTTTTCTGAAGGTTTGATCGAGCTTTACGAAGAGTTGAACATGGACAAGGACCGGCACATAAGAAATTTAACTCCAACAAGAAGCAACTCGAAGGAGAAAATATGACTAAACATGCTGAGATTCAGTGTCATGAGTGCAAAGGTTTCAGACACTACAAAACAGAATGTCCCACAATGAAGATAAGGGAGATAAATTGTTTTGGATGCCAAAGCCTAGGACATATGTAGCTTGAGTGTGTCAATGATCAAACTAGGAGAAAGTAAAAATCCTTGCTTGCATAAAAAGATACCGATGATGAGAGCAATGAAAGTGAAGAAGATCGCAACAACTTTGTTGCATTTGTTGGGATCACATAATTTAAAGGAGAAGAAGATGAAACATAGTTTGAATCAAAACAAGAACTGGATTTGGCCGAAAGCTACAAGACAGTCAGAGACACTCTAGTCAAAATTAGAAAGGAGAACCTGGAGCTCACCAAGGAGAAGCTACGCCTTTAAGCAATCATTGAATCCATGAAATTGGAAATCATGACCGAAAAGAAAATCAGCTATGAGAGTCTGACTCTAACCAAGAAAAAGATGAATCTAGCTATAAAGGCTGATAAGCTGGAACAAGAGCTGATAACTGAGCGGGAGACATCTGCACGACTTCAATATGAACCCACACAACACCACAAACAGGTTAATATTCTTACATGAACAAAGCAGCTTGATAAGATCCTAAACATGGGAAGAACTGAAAAAGTCATATAGGTCTTGGATACACAAGAAGGAGGATGAGATAAACATAAACCATAAAATTCGTCTCCGGAGGATTTGCAGAACAAGACTTTAAGGAACCTGGAAGAAGCAAAATAATGGATAATGGGTGCTGGTTCTGTGAAGATGTTGGACACAACAAACTGTACTGTCACAGATTCATGGAACGGGTTAACTGGCTGAAACGACATGGGAGATTCTTATGGACTGGTCTAAGGAAGCAAATTTGGGTAAAAACAACAGACCTGCATCAAACCATGAGGTAGTCAACAGTAGGAACAAGAGATGGTCTTGGCTTCAGGTGTAACATGTCACTTGTATCATATGATCACTAGGAGACAACTCCATGGTACTTTGACAAGGGCTGTTCTTGACACATGAGTGCAAACAAGAGAAATCTGCATAGTGTCAAAACAACCAAGTGAGGAAAATTTACGTTTGGAAATGGAGGAAATGATGCAATTCTAGGAACGGACAAACCAGTGAAATTGAAGTTCTAAAACTAATGAACGTGTGTATTTGGTGCATGGACTCAAGGAAAATCTCATCAGCGTGAGTTAGCTATGCGATGAAGGGTTGACGATTGTCTTTAACACTGAGTGAAAAGCTATCAAAGAGAGTCAGGGCGTGGTTCTCCAAGGAACACAGTTAGGCAACAACTGCTACATGTGGAAGGACATAATGAAGTGCCTTAGCACAAGAGATGATTTGAATATGTGGCATCAACAACTAGGACATATGAATGTCTGCAACTTGACAACTCTCTTCAATAAATAGATTGTTCGTGGAGTACTTAGATCAAACGGTGTGACAAGATAGTATGTGGACCATGCAACAAAGGGAAGCAAGTCAAAGTTCAACACAAGAAGGTCCCACACATCCAGTCAAAATCAACTCTAGATTTAGTCCGCATGGATTTGATGGGGCCAATGCAAGTACAAAGTTTGGCTGGAAAGAAGTATATCTTTGTACTGGTAGATGACTTCACACGATTCACTTGGGCCAGGTTCATTCGTGAGAAATCTTATATAGCTGACAGCTTCTGGATTTGGACTCTTCAGTTGATAAACGAACGATGAGGTGTTAAGCGTGTTCGAAGTGATCATGGAGGAGAGTTCCATAATGAGGCCATGAGAGTTATCTGTGAAGATCATGGGATAAGCCATCAATTCTCAGCACCACAAACTCCTCAACAGAATGGTACAGTTGAGAGAAAGAACAAGACTCTTCAATAAATGGCAAGGGCTATGATTTATGGAAACAGAAAACCTATAAGATTCTAGGCTGAAGCAGTCAACTCCGCTTGCTATATCATTAACAAAGTGTATGTCAAGAAAGGATCCACAAAAATGTATTATGAGTTGTGGAAAGTGAAATCGTATAATCTGAGCTATTTCCATGTCTTTGGGTGCAAGTACTACATTCTGAATGACAAAGATCACTTTGAAAAGTTTGATTTAAAAAGTGATGAAGAAATATTATTGGGTTACTCAGGGAGTAGTACAACATTCCAGGTTTACAACATGATGTGTCTCATCATGGAATCAATTAACGTGGTCTTTGATGATTACTCATTTACTGAGTGAGAAGGAGTAAAATCTGAAGGTGAATCAGATAATGAAGGAAGGGATGAGACAAACAATGATCTTACACATGCGGTAGCTCAACCAAGAAGAGAACTACGGGTTCCCTAAAATCACTATGCAACATATATCATTGGAGAAGTACAAGAGGGAAGAAAATCTAGGGGATTTCAGCTCAACTTTAGAAAGATGGAACAAATCGCATGGTGTGTGTCCACAATTGAGCCAAAAACACATGTGCAAGTGATTCATGATGAGTTTTGGATCATTGTTATGCAACAAGAACTTGAGCAGTTTGTTCGCAATGATGTCTGAGAGCTTGTTCCAAGGCCTGAGAAAGTGAATATTGTTGGTACTAAGTGGATATTCAAGAACAAAATTGATGAGGAAGGTGTTGTAGTACGCAACAAGGTCAGACTAGTGGCTCAAGGATACTCGAAAATCGAAGGTGTGGACTTTGAGGAGACATTTAAACATGTTGCAAGGCTTGAGTCAATACGGTTGTTCCTAGGAATGGAGTGCATTCTGAACTTCACAGTCTATCAGATGGACGTAAAGAGTAATTTTATGAAAGGTTTCTTACAAGAGGAAGTGTATGTGAAGCGACCCAAAGGATTTTAAGATGCTCTGAATCCACACCATGTCTACAAACTGAAGAAGACCCTCTATGATCTCAAACAAGCTCCTCATGCATGGTATGCTAGAGATATGCTAGAGAAATCATAGTCAAAACTTTGTTCATTCTTGAACAAAAGAAGGAGATCCTGATAGTGCAAATCTATGTGGATGAAATTATCTTTGTGGGTACATCACAAGAGTTGGTTGATAAATTAGTGGCTAGCATGACTCAGGAGTTTGAAATGAACATGGTTGGCGAGTTGAAATATTTCATAGGACTTCAAATTTCTTAGCCAGAAGCTGGAATATTCATCTCACATGCTACATATGCTAAGAATCTTCTTACCAGAGTCAAGATGGATCAATGCAAGGAGGAAAAGACGCTCATGAGCACGACTGTCAAAATGACCAAATATGATAAAGGAAAGGACGTGGATGTCAAAGCCTACAAGGGAATGATTGGGAGTCTTTTTTACCTCACTGCCAGCAGACTATACTTGGCCTTCAGTTTTGGTGTTTATGCACAATTTCAAGCCAAGCCAAAGCAGTCACATATGGAGGCAATCAATCGCATCATCAAGTACATCAAAGGAACCATGAATTTGGGAATATGGTACTCAAAAGGGTCAAACAAGAGGTTGGCTGGATACTGTGATGCTGATTGGGCAGGTGGTCTGGATGATAGGAAAAGCACAAGTAGAGGATGTTTCTTTTTGGTAAATAACCTTATTGCAAGGATGAGCAAGAAACAAAATTTTGTGTCCTTGCCTACAACAGAAGCTGAATATATTGCTATGGGGAGTTTATTTTCTCAAGTACTATGGATGAAGAAAATGTTAGCAAACTATGGGATAGATTCATGAGTGCTCTTGGTCTAATGTGATTATAAAAGTGCCATACGTATTTCAAAGAATCATGTGCAACATTTCATAACAAATCACATTGACATAAGACACCACTTCATTCGTGAGCTAGTGGAGGAGAAGCATGTAATGATATAACACATTGTCACTGAGTCTCAACTGGCTGATTTCTTCACAAAACCTCTTGATTTTAAACGTTTTGTCACTTTAAGAAAGGCAATTGGTATATGTGAAATATGACGGCTTGTGGAGATGTGCAAGACTTGTGCATGCAATGAATCATGATGTGTAGTAAGCTCAAATTTAGTTTGGAGTCACATGATGCAGTGGAAAAGAGCTACCTATCATGTTGTTCTGCCCAATCTCCAGTACAAGTCGTAGAAAGAGAGAGCGAAAAGCTTGAAAAAGAGCAGGCATGAGCTAGTCTTTTGAGAAGTCAACTGGTAAAGCTAGCTCAATGACTGACTCAAGAAAAAAAGGAAAAAGAGCTGCTCTCTCCTACATAATAAAAGTTAGAAATTGGCCAAGGACATGATAAAGGAATGATAGTTTGAAAGCTAGCCACTGAAATCTAGATGGCCAAATGCAATGAATCAACACGAGCTAATGATACATTCTAGTAGAAAAACTGGGTCAGTCACTGGACCAGCTCAGAAGAAGATAAGGTAAAATAAAAAATCGAATCCCAGAAATTCTATTCAAAATTCCAGTGAACTCATGTGATGTGGAGTTGCTCATTGTCTGTTGAAATCCCCATTAGGTTACTAACTATAATGTGGTTGTTTCAAGCTTAATCAATGTTTGTGCTAATGATTCTTATGAAAGAATAAGTTTGTCCATTTCAGTAAACCATGGACGGTTCAGAAATTCACCCGATTGGTTCGGTTTAAGTCAAAATCACGGTTTACACTAAAGGAATTTTTTTTAAATTTCAGAAGACATGGGGTAGTAGTTCGCGGGCAAAAAGGAAAAAAAAATCATTCACTCTTGCTCTTAACCAAAGAAAACCCTAGAAAACATGAAAACCGAGGCTATTGTGTCTTCTCTCAGTCCGTTTAAAATCAATCAACGATATGACAGCAAAAATCGACACATCTGAATAAATCGAGCTTCCCAAGGCACATGCAACTGAGAATGAAGCTTCAAATGAGACGATGGAGGACCATATCGCACACAATCCGCTTGCAGTTGCGGTGTGCGAAGGAGAAGCTGATGACATTGGTGAAAAGAACTTGAACTTGCTGAAAAAGTCGAAAGCAGAGATGTCGAACAAGAAGAAATCACAGAACATCAACCTGCCAAAAAGGATAAGGACATCTCTAGAATCAAAGAATCTGAGTCTGTCGAAGGAGATTTGATGGATTATGAGATGGCGAAACACAATGAATTGTCCTGCGAGGTGCCGCCATCAACTGAAAAGGAGCTCTTGAAGAAGAGACTCTGCCTGATCTTGCAGCGATTGCAAGTGAAAAGAAAAAGGATGCAATTGAACTCTCTGAAGAAGAGATTGAGTCTGATGGCTATGAGTCTATGAGTCAGCTACGAAGATCTCAGTGAGAAAGCAGACTGAGCGAGAGGCTCGACTTCAAAAGAGGAAAATAAAACAAGTTCTTGAGATGAAGAAGGCATGAGCCAAGACTTCCTATGGTAGACCGATCATGGGCCGAGAAACACAAGTAAACCCCATCGTTGAACCAAGAGAGGTACAAAATTTTAAATTTTTGGGGGCATCCTTCTTGAACAAGTAGTTTATATAGAAGAAGAAGATTCGTGGGGATATTTCTCTTTGATTAAGGATGGTTGGTTAGTATCTAATGTGACTGGTCTAGCAGGCTATGTGAGAGAGCATGTATATGATGAGTTCTATGTCGGATTACCAAGTGTAAATCTGGAACTCACGGTTGAAAAGGTAGACGTGTAGGTCAGGGTTCACACCTATGAATTCTCAGCTACAACTATTAACAAGTCATTGGAGGTTAAGGAGCTAGATGATGAGGAAACTTCAGATGAATCTAAGGTTAAATTGGAAAGTATGGAACCAATTGTTGTGTGTCTCAGTGAAGGAAATAAAACATGGAAGAAACTCAATGCAACAAGTCTTTCTCCTCATTATGCAACATTGAGTATCTTGTTTTCCTACAATTGATTTCTTCCAACTCATAAGAACCATATCTCAGCTGATAGAGCAAAGATGATCTTCAAACTAGCACACAGTATACGGATAGATGTTGGGAAAATGATGTTCAAGTAAGTTCTTGAGTTAGTTGTGGGGCAGAGAGATGAATCTCGTTGGCTGATCTTCCCTATGATCATCTATGGTGTTCTCAAATATCAGCACAACCCAAAGGTGCTTAAAGGAGAACAAATCATTGCCCCGATCTTCTACAAGAAGGTTTCTCGTTCTGGTGAAGCTTTCATCAAGAACTAAAACTCCTCTTCGCTCCAACTCAAGTGTGTCTGCCACTCGCTCTGCTGCTTCACCAATGCAAGAGATTGTACAGCTTGGGTCAGTCCATGGGTCAGTTGGAGGTTGCAGCTCACGAGCAGCTCGTGAAGCGATTGAGAATACTGCCAAATATCTTCAAACCTTATCTTAGGTGGTTTTGTTGGGATAGTGTCCTGAAATCACACTTGTACTCACTCCTGATGATAGTTGTGTGTCGAGATCAGAGATTCATATAATACTGGGAGGTGGCAATGTTTTGCTAGAAGCCTCTTGCAATCTGTAAGTTGTAGACTTACTGCCAGTATTATATGATCCTATAGGGTCACACACCTAAGCAAACTGGAAGCTTAAATATGGGAATGATCATTATGGTAATGATCATGTTAATGTGTATTGGATACACATTAATATCGAGTATATGGTGGTGTGTCGATCGACACACAGACGTTGCGATTTTACGACTTAAACGAGTCGGCCCGTTTTTTTGAGTGATTCTAGGTCTTAATAAATACAATGAGTTTCGACCTAGAACAGTAGCCGTCGTCTTTTTCTTGACAGAGAAAGCAGAAACACCAAAAACTCAGAAATCCCAAAGATCCGGCACTAGCATCCCGGCTTTCCAGGTTTGTGTGCGTGTGTATCTGGTAGAGGCGAATCATCTGAGTCGCTTACTGATATCGTCACCAATCATTCCGCTGCCAGTCTAAGGTAAGAACGAGGTTGGTAATTTCAATATAACGAACCCTAGATCCTAGGAGATCCGACAGTGGTATCAGAGCTTGTTAGGGTTTAGTCTATTGTATCTGAAGCATTTAAATCGAATACTGATGAATTTGAATAGATTAGTGCTTGTTAAAATCGTGTTTTTGAAGAATTAATCTCGGATTAAGACTGTTGAAAAACGATGAACCTGTGTTTTCGCACAGTGTCGATCGACACAAGTTTGTGTCGGTCGACATAGCGCGAAAACGATAATAAAATTTTAGGGGTTTCGCACAGTGTCGATCGACACTAAGCTTGTGTCGGTCGATGCACCGCGAATACACCTAATAAATTTTTAGGGTTCCGATCTTAGAGATCGGATTTCCTGATACCCTGATGTGTCGATCGACACACTGGGTGCGTCGGTCGACACAGTTGTAATTGGTTGATTTCGGTTAAATTAGATTTACCGGTTATCAACCCGGTTCAATTGGATTGAACCGGAAAAGCCAATTTGGTCTAGTTAGATCATGTCAATCGACACAGTGTTGTGTAACGATCGACATGGATCATTAAACCGGACCGGTTCAATTGGATTGAGCCGGTTAAGGAAATTCGATCCGGTTTGACCGGTTATCGAAGTCCGGTTTAAATAAGGTTGGGTCGACCGATACAAGGATGTGTCGATCGACACACCACTCGCTGCTGGTGTGACCTCAAATTGCGAAAGACCAAATCAAATTTAATACCCTATTCTAGATTAACCTGAACTTATTAAAACTAGATGTTTTAAACAACTTAAAACTTCTTGGATACATATTGGATATGCATCAAGATTAAATAGTTCCTTTCCTCAACTAAATATCAAGTGATCTTGATGTCTTGCCCGATCTTGTATACTTACAAGACTCGTTTCGTTGTTGGATAGCCTTGGAGTCCTTGGTATCCACAACTACATGAGTAAGGCAGGTGATCATTGATAGACTTGCAGTGCGACTGTCAGTGATCAAAAGACAGAAGAGATTGGTTTTACTTGACTGGGCTATCATAAGTTTTGGGCCCAGAGACATCAGAGTAGATTAGACATAGATAGTCTTATCTGCGACCAAGAGTTGTACTGGGTACAATTAGCAATGATTTGCTTACCTAGATAACTAAAGTTTGGGTGATGGCGAGTCGCCCACTCAGATTTTGGTGAAGTATGGATCTTGGCTCTTTGTATTCATCTGAGGAAACATAGTTTTGAATACAATGCGAGTTTCTTATTAGATAAGAATTCTCATTTCCTTGAGCATTATAACTAAAATCTCTACCTCTTTTAATTACAGCTATGTCTGTCTCAAATCACATCAACACTTTCTCGCTGAGATCCGTCGTTGAGAAGGACAAGTTAAATGGATCTAATTTCTTGGAATGGTATCGGAACCTGAGAATAGTTCTTAGGCACGAGAACAAGGAATATGTCCTTGAAAGGGTTCTCCCCGAGAGGCCACGTTCCAATGCCACGCGGGCAGATAAGAATGCTTGGGATAAGCATTCAGCTGATATCAAAGACGTTAATTGTCTAATGCTGGTGACTATGAACTCTGAGCTGCAGAAGCAGTATGAGAACGTGATGTCACCGATTGAGATGATTAACAGCCTGAAAGCCTTGTTTCAGGAGCAAGCTCGCACTGAGAGATACCAGACGGTTAAATCTCTCATGGATTGTAAGCTGGCTAAGGACAGTCCAGTGAGTCCTCATGTCCTTAAAATGATGGGTTACATTGATAACCTGGGGAAACTGGACTGTGCCATTAGCCAGGAGCTAGCAACTGACATGATTCTGCAGTCTTTGCCGTCGTGTTTTGATCAGTTCATCATGAACTACAACATGCAAAACATGACTAAGACATTGACTGAGTTGCACGGTATGCTGAAGACAGCAGAGCCGAATCTCAAGAAGGCTACTCCCAATGTCCTGATGGTACAAGGGGGTAAAAGGTTTAAGAAACCTGGTAAGGATAAGGGAAAGGCTAAGGCTGTCCAGACTGAGAGTAAAGACAAACCCAAGCCCAAGCCCAAATCCGGGCCTTCTCCTGAGGATAAATGCAACTACTGCAAGCAACTAGGGCATTGGAAGAGAGGCTGCAAGAAGTTCATGGAAGATTACAAGAAACTGAAGCAGACGTATGATGCGTCAGATTCAGGTATTTATGTTATCGAACTTAATGTTATGACTCCTAGTTCTACTTCGTGGGTATTGGATACCGGCTGCGGTGCTCATATTTGTACTGATGTGCAGGCACTAAGAAACAGTAGAACGCTGAGGAAAGGACAAGTGGAGCTACGGGTCGGGAATGGAGCTAAGGTTGCTGCACTGGCCGTAGGCACTTATGATTTGTCTTTACCTTCTGGCATGGTTTTAGTATTGAATAATTGCTACTTTGTACCTGCGATTAGCAGAAACAAAATTTCAGTTTCCGTTTTGGATTTGGAAGGTTTTGATTTTGCTGTTAAGAATAAAGTTTGTTCTTTTAATCGTGATGGTACATATTATGGTAGCGCCCCATTAGATAATGGGTTATATATATTAAACCAAGAAATGCCTGTCTTTAACATAAATACAAATCGGTTTAAGTCAAATGACGAAAACCCGACTTTCTTATGGCATTATCGTTTGGGCCACATCAATGAGAAACGCATCCAAAGGCTCCATCAAAATGGGCTTCTGGGCTCATTTGATTTTGAATCATGTGAGAAATGCGAATCTTGCTTGATGGGCAAAATGGCTAAAGCCCCTTTCAACAAACCGACTGAAAGGGCCAGTGATCTGTTGGGCCTTATTCATACTGATGTATGTGGGCCAATGAGCACTGTTGCCAGAGGAAATTACAAGTACTTCATTACATTTACTGATGACTTCAGTAGATATGGCTACGTCTATTTGATGAGACATAAGTCAGAATCCTTTGATAGATTCAAGGAATTCAAGAACGAAGTACAGAACCACCTTGGCAAAAGTATCAAAGTTCTGCGGTCGGATCGCGGAGGAGAATACTTGAGCCAAGAGTTCAGTGACTATCTGAGCGAGTGTGGAATTGTTTCACAACTCACTCCTCCTGGAACACCTCAATGGAATGGAGTGCCAGAGAGGAGGAATCGAACCTTATTGGATATGGTTCGGTCTATGATGAGTCATTCAAATCTTCCATTATCCTTTTGGGGATACGCTCTAGAAACGTCTGCGTTTACACTAAATAGGGTGCCATCTAAATCAGTGGAAAAGACACCACATGAATTGTGGACTGGGAACATTCCTAGTCTGTCTTTCCTGAAGATTTGGGGTTGTGAGGCTTATGTCAAACGTTTAATCTCTGACAAGCTCGCACCCAAATCAGATAAATGCTACTTCGTTGGTTATCCTAGGGAAACCAAGGCATACTACTTTTACAATCAATCTGAGAACAAAGTATTTGTTGCTCGGGACTGTTCTTTTCTTGAGAGGGAATTTCTTTCTAAGAAAAACAGTGGGAGTAAAATACATCTCGAAGAAATTCAAGATGCACAGGATACTGCTCAACCTGCTGAGGAAGAGCAGCAGTTGGATCCACAAAGTTCTGTGGAGCCCACGCCTGTGGAGCCTGAAGTTCGCAGATCCGGAAGGATCCATCACGAACCCGAGAGATACTATGGATTTCTCGTTACCAATTCCAATGATCTGATGATCATTGAAAGTGACGAACCTGCAAACTTCGCGGAAGCAATGATGGGCCTGGACTCCGAAAAGTGGCTTGGAGCCTCTAAATCCGAAATGGGATCCATGTCAGAAAACCAAGTATGGTCCTTGGTCGATTTACCTAATGGTGCAAAAGCAATTGAGTGTAAATGGATCTTCAAGAAGAAGATTGACGTGGATGGTAATGTGCAAATTTACAAAGCCAGGTTGGTGGCTAAAGGTTTCAAGCAAATTCATGGTATTGACTATGATGAAACCTATTCCCCAGTCGCTATGCTTAAATCCATTCGGATTCTTCTAGAAACTGCCGCTTATTATGATTATGAGATTTGGCAGATATATGTCAAAACCGCCTTCCTGAATGGAATTCTGGAAGAGGATGTGTATATGACACAGCCTGAGGGTTTTGTAGATCCTAAGAATGCTGGGAAAGTATGCAAGCTTCATAAATCCATTTATGGATTGAAGCAAGCATCACGGAGTTGGAATCTTCGTTTTGATGAAGCAGTAAAACAATTTGGTTTCATCAAGACCGAGGAAGAACCATGTGTATACAAGAAGACTAGTGGGAGCAGAATTGCATTTCTTGTACTGTATGTCGATGACATACTTCTTCTCGGTAATGACGTTCCATTGCTTTAGTCTATTAAGACTTGGCTCGGAAGTTGTTTTTCCATGAAAGACATGGGAGAAGCCGCGTACATCCTTGGAATCAGAATCTACAGAGATAGAGCGAACATGCTGATTGGATTGTGCCAGGACACTTATATTGATAAGGTGTTGCACATATTCAAGATGCATGATTCCAAGAAGGGCTTCATACCGATGTCTCATGGCATTAGTCTCAGCAAGAAGCAGTGTCCGGCGACACATGCTGAGCGAGAACGCATGGATAGGATTCCTTATGCTTCTGCAATAGGATCTATCATGTATGCCATGCTCTGCACTCGTCCAAATGTAGCTTACGCGTTAAGCATGACGAGTAGATACCAATCTGATCCAGGTGAAGATCACTGGACAGCTGTCAAGAATATTCTCAAGTATTTGAGACATACCAAGGATAAGTTCTTGGTATATGGAGGAAGTGAAGAACTTGTGGTGAATGGATTAACCGATGGGAGTTTTCAGACGGACAAAGACGATTTTCGATCACAGTCTGGATATGTCTTCTGTCTAAATGGCGGTGCAGTGAGCTGGAAGAGCTTTAAGCAGAATACCGTAGCTGATTCCACGACGGAAGCTGAATATGTTGCTGCTTCAGAAGCGGCAAAGGAAGCTGTTTGGATCAAGAAGTTCATGACTGAACTTGGTGTGGTTCCTAGTATTTTGGAGCCAGTGGCTTTATTTTGTGACAACAATAGAGCCATTGCTCAGGCGAAAGAACCCAGGTCACACCAGAAGTCCAAACACGTAGAGAGGAGATATCACCTGATTCGTGATATCGTCAATAGAGGTGATGTGAAGATCAGCTGAGTTCCGACGAACGAGAATGTCGCTGATCCTCTGACTAAGCCACTCCCAAGGCCCAAGCATGAGTTCCATACTACTGCTGTGGGCATTAGAGATCTTAAGATGTAATCTTGATTCTAGTGGGAGTTTTAGTTTTATTTTAGTTATAATAAGATGTTCTTGCAAACATACTTTTGGATATGTTTAATGAAATTTGATTTCAGCATTATTTACTGTGATCTAAATAATGGTCCCAAAATAAGTTTATGTCATATTATAGGTCATCAAGTTGAGGACTTGATCATGGAACCCTATAAGTTATAGATGACATAAATTATGATGTGTCCCTAGTCGAGGTTGTCAAAGTGGGACAATGACAACCGCGAGAGACTAGATTGTGAGGTGACTGTTGACTAAGTTTCATGGAGTCAATGATATGATTATCACAGTCAGTCAAATAGATATATGTTGATGAACATATGATCGGACGTGACCCGCTAATGAGAAGTCTCCAAGATAGTTATATCTGTGTTATGAGAGATTCTCATTACGACTATAGAGTATAGTCCTTGGACCTGAGTTCATCATGTTTTCATACATATGAATTGGTGCACTTTGACCTTGTCAAACGTCGACCCGTAACTGGCGGCTATAACGGCACTGCTCAGGTGTATCATGAAGTGTGTGTTGAGACAGGGATGGAACAAGAAGGGATTTGCCCCTCCTGAATAACGGGAGATAAATATCTCAGGGCCTATCAAAGATTTAATACTGAGAAAATGTGTGGCCGCACTCAAACGAACTGTAGTTCAGTTGTTTGTATTGTTCAGTATAAGATCAGGAGTTCGATAAACACGATGTTGGCTTAATAAGGATGACACTAATCTTGCCTTATGCAAAATCGAGATATAGAGACAAAAGGATTATAGGAATTGATGATTCCAGTACAAGTGGGAGATTGTTGGGATAGTGTCCTGAAATCACACTTGTACTCACTCCTGATGATAGTTGTGTGTCGAGATCAGACATTCGTATAATACTGGGAGGTTGCAATGTTTTGCTAGAAGCCTCTTGCAATCTGTAAGTTGTAGATTTGCTGCCAGTATTATATGATCTTATAGGGTCACACACCTAAGAAAACTGGAAGCTTAAATATGGAAATGATCATTATGGTAATGATCATGTTAATGTGTATTGGATACACATTAATATCGAGTATATGGTGGTGTGTCGATCGACACAGTATGTGTGACCGTCGACACAGATCGGGTTTTCGAAACAGACGTTGCGATTTTACGACTTAAACGAGTCGGCCCGTTTTTTTGAGTGATTCTAGGTCTTAATAAATACAATGAGTTTCGACCTAGAACAGTAGCCGTCGTCTTTTTCTTGACAGAGAAAGCAGAAACACCAAAAACTCAGAAATCCCAAAGATCCGGCACTAGCATCCCAGCTTTCCAGGTTTATGTGTATGTGTGTATCTGGTAGAGGCGAAGCATCTGAGTCGCTTACTGATCTCGTCACCAATCATTCCGCTGCCAGTCTAAGGTAAGAACGAGGTTGGTAATTTCAATCTAACGAACCCTAGATCCTAGAAGATCTAACAGGTTTAACGTCTTCTCCGTGTGATTCCAGGTAAGACTTTTTACTCTAAGCCAATTTATTTGTATACTAACTTTGTGTTTTTAACATTTTGTGCTCACAGGAAGTGGGAGAAGAGGAAAGTGGCTAGATTATGGAAGCATGGATTAAGGGGGAGTGTAGCCGATTTTGGGATCTTTTCTTTTGTTTTTGGTAAAATCGGTTCACTTAGTTCAAACTCTAGGATTCTATGGGAATTAGTTTTTGTAAAGATCGGACTATTCGGTTATCTCTTTGGTTGCAAAAACTTATGTTTTCGGTTCATACTTTGAACGAATATAAATGTAGATTTTCTATGAATCAAAGATGTATTTAGGATTGATCGTCAAGATATGAATTTATACAATCGAAATGAAGAATACAAATAGAATCTTAGCTCTTAATTCGAAGTGTTTTCTCTCGAAGTTTGAATGTCCTTAGAATGATCTCTCTCTTCCTTTTTTATAGTCTCGATCTCGATCATCTTGTTCCGATTTTCTGGTATCTCATTAGCAACGATCTCCCCTTCTTCCCTCAATTCGCAGAGATCCTTTCAACAGACAATGACTTGGTCTTGGAACCGTCCTCTTTTTTGTCGAGGTCGATCTTCACGAGCTCGACCTGTTCTGTCTTGATATATCGATCCGATTTGGGCCCTTGTTGCCTCACGGCTAAACGGGCTTAGATCGTAGCTTGGGCCTATTTTCATTATCTTATGGGCCGGATTTCCTAATGAGAAATCCAGCACCAACAGTAGTGTTTGATTGTATCTTAAGTTTTTATGTAAAACAACTAAGTAAAACTGGTTTTCGTTATTTAATATCATGTGTTCGTTTTGTGACTACTGGGTAATACTAGTATTACTGCGCATTACTAACGTACAACTGATAAAACTGGTATTACTGATCTTAATTGAAATTGAAAAAAAAATAATTAAAAACCAAAACTAATCACCAAATAAAAGCGTTTTGTGTTGTCACAACTAAATTTTATATGTCATATCACTCTGTCAATGACAACCAATCTAGGAAGGAAAAGTTACAAAATATTGATTTCAAACATATAATTGCATAGAACAATCATAATTATATGTTAAAGCAATAAAACCCCATTCATTCTTTCAAATCCTTATTTCCCTAATTTCCCCAACTCTTTCTCTCGAAACTCTCTATAACTTTCGACTCGTTAGAGCATTTGATTCCTCTCGTTATCCACTCGAACACCAAATCGAAGATGGCTCCGCCAAAGACTCGAGGAGAATTCAAGAAGTGGAATAAAATTGTTATCCCAAGATCGGATCTTCCCGTAAAGCCGCCGGCCGAGAATGCGGAGGAAGCGCCAACGACGAACGATGAGAATGTTGTTGCTCTAGTCGCGGACGAAACTGTTGTTGAAGAAGAAGTTGACCTCGATAATTCAAGCGAATGAGAGAGTGAAGAAGGAGAAGAAGACGTGAGTGATAGAAAACACATAGAGTACAAAAAATGACAAGGGGGAGGAAGATATGAACTTGAAACTCTTGGAGAGAAACAAGGATGGGGGAGAAGAAGACGATGAGGCAGAGTTGGATGGTGATCGAGAAGGAGACGAATCCCATGACATCTCCAATTCCCATTCGGTAAGTATTCCCATTTTGTTATGTAAAACTAAGGGTAAATTGGGAAAAATATTTTGTTTTAGTTTGGAAATTTTACTTAAGTATGCTCCTCATATTTATTGGAGAAGGACTTGCACTCAGCTGCCATTGTTGGCCAGAAGAAGCCTTCCCTTTTGATCCATATGGCTAGAGATCGTCCTCCAAAATGACTTCCGCAGGATCCCTCATGAGCATGTGTGATTACAGTTCGAGTTTGTTCGCCACTGAGGCATTTGAGATACAGTCCGGAGAGGCTTCGTTTGAGGAGCTCTCCTTCTGTTAAGCAATATCTCGCACTTTGTGCTTTAAGTTTTCGGACTGCCCATTCATTATTGGGTACCTCACCATTGGTGATGTACCGGATAATCAGAGTTCTCCAATCTTTTTCGGGGTCGTACTCATGTCCTCGACTGGTTGAGGCAACCTCGATTGTTGGAGGCTGCCTCGATGGGACCATATGGTACCCAAACAGCCTTTCTTGGGTCAATATCATCATCCTCGATTTCGACAATGTCGGGGCGCGTCTCTTTCTCGGATACATTTTGTTTGATATTGTCTCCTTGGATGTGGTTATCTTCCTTTAAGGATAAAGATTTTAATGTTATATCGAGCTTGGCTTCTCGATTCCCTCGACCAGTATGATCCTTTTCAGGTTGGGATAGGATGTTGAGGCCAATGCAGCAAGGGCATCAGCTGCGGTGTTCTCACCTCGCGGGATCCGGGTTAGAACAAAAAACTCGATATGGTCGGCGAGGCTATGAACTACTCGTAGGTATGCATCTATGCGTTCGTGTTTGGATTCGTAGTCGTCATGGAAATGGTTTGTGACCAGTTGGAAATCGCTGAAAGCGTTTATTTCTTGGGCTCCTATTGCTATTGCTAGCCTGAGTCCGACTATTAGTGCTTCGTATTCCGCTTTGTTATTCGATGCAGTGAAGCCTAGCCTGAAAGATTGGTCTAGCACTTCTCCAGTAGGAGATACTAGTTTTACTCCGACCCCGGATCCTTGTCTTGAGGACGCACCATCGACATAGAGAGTCCATCTCTTGGCAGAGGATGGGTTGAGGTCGATGGTAGGGGGATTTTGATTATGAAGTCATCCAATACTTAAGATTTTAAGCATGTCCGAGCCTTGAACTCGATGTCGTATTTACTTAGTTCGATAGACCATTTAACCAGTCGGCCTGACTGGCTTAGACTGTGGAGGATTTTTGTCAATGGTTGAGAGGTCATGGCAACAATCAGGTGTGATTGGAAGTAGGGTCAAAGCATTCGAGCCGATGTGACCAATGTTAATGCGAGTTTCTCCATCGCGAGGTACCTCGTTTCGGCGTTGATTAAAGTTTTGCTGATGTAATAGACTGGTCTCTGGTTAGTTTCCTCTTCGTGAACTAGGACCCCGCTGACCGCCGCTGAAGAGACATCTAGATAGAGGTAAAGGGGCTCTCCTTTTACTGGTTTTGCCAGTATCGTTGGTTCGCTTAGGCAATCTTTGAGCTGGGTGAATGCCTCTTCTCACTTCTCGTCCCAAAGAAATTTCTTGTTCGCTTTGAGGAGGTGATAGAAAGGAAGACCTTTATCGATCGACCTCGATATGAAGCAATTTAAAGCAGCAATTTTTCCAGTCAGTCGCTGGACTTCTCGCGTTGTCTTTGGATATTGCATCTCCAAGAATGTTGCGATCTGTTTAGGATTTTCTTCAATTCCCCTTTCGGTTACTAAGTAACCTAGGAATTCTCCCGATGGGATACCAAAGGTGCACTTTGCCAGATTGAGTTTCATCCCATACTTGTTGAGAATGACAAATCATTCTTTTAGCTGGGGAATGTGATCCTCGCACGTAGATGATTTGACCAGCATATCGTTGATGTAGACCTCCATGGTTTTACCCAATAGTCCTGAGAACATCTTATTAACGAGACGCTGGTAGGTATCTCTTGCGTTCTTTAACCCGAAAGGCATGACCTTATAGCAATAAGTGCCTCGATCTGTTATGAACGGGGCCTTTTTCCTGGTCTTCGTGGTTCATCAATATATGATTGTACCCAGAGAATGCATCCATGAAGGATAGCAGTTGGTGACCTGCTGTTGCTTCAACAATCGATCGATGTGTGGGAGTGGAAAGCTGTCTTTTGGACAGGCCTTGTAGAGATCTGTGAATTTGACAAACACTCTCCACTTCCCAAACTTTTTCTTAACCACGAAAGGGTTCGCGAGCCACTCGAGATATTTTACTTCCCTGACTGACCCAATTTTGAGTAAATTTTCGACCTCGTCATTAACGGCTTGGACTCGCTCTAGGCCGAGTTTACGACGCTTTTGCCGGTTTGTAAGTTGGGTAGATACTCAGCTCGTGAATGGCTACGTCGATGATGATTCCTTTCATGTTGGCCAAAGACAAGGCAAAGTACTCAACGTTTTGTTTTTAACTGATTCTGATAGGTCGGCTCCGTTGCCGACATGTCTTTCAGGATGAGCTTCGTCTATGCAGTCCTAGGTTGTGAGGTCCTTTGGTGGTCCTCTTTGACTGGGGTTGTGCTTTTTAGTTCGAATCTTAGCGAGCTTCTCCTCTCTCTGTAATCGCTATGCGTGGAATTTTTTGATCTGTTTATACCCATTCATGTAGCAGTTTTCGGAGGTTTTTTGACTTCCGTAAACTGTTTTTACTCCTTTTGGAGTTGGGAATAGAACGCACTGATGGTAGGTCGACGGTACGTGTATATCCAGGGTCGAACTAATATGGCGTTATAAGGATTTGGTCGATCTACTACGACCAATTCTGTCATTCTTCGTACTCCTCCAGCTATTACTGGGGAAAAAACAGAGCCCATTGAGTATGTCGTTGCGCCAGCGAACCCTACTAATTGCGTTTGTCCTTCAACGATCTCGGAGTCCTAAAACTCCATCTTTTTGAATGCATCATAAAAAGGACGTCTACCGAACTTCTGGTATCGATCATTATTCTCGAGAGTTCGACATTTCCGACAACTAAGCAAACCAACAGTGCATCGTCGTGCGGTTTGTCGAGATCGAGTGTTTCGCTCTCATAGAAGGTAATTTCGTGATCTGGACCTTACATTGAGATCTTTTCATGTTTGTCGGTCTCGACCCTCCGCTGGAGGGCTTTGATCGAATTGACCGAGTCTCGGCACAGCTTAGAGCCACTGAATATGAAGTCAACTCGTTTTGGGGGTATAGCCCGTACACCCCCCCCCCCCACCACAAAAATGAGGGAGGTTGATGCATGAGCTTAAAGTTTTCCTGGGTGCTGGAGGTGGTGATAATGCTGATCCCTCTGGGACACCACACAAACAGAGTTCACCCAGTATGAGCTCGACTGGCTTCCGCGACCCTTGGTCGATTTGGTCCCCTTGTCGTCGGAAGGTGTTTATCCTTCGACTTCAGACTCTTGGTTTTTTTCAGCCTCTCGTTTTTTAGATTCTATTTTAGCTCGGTGTAGCATTCTTCTGTAGAATGACCCCTTTTCTTGTGAAATTCATGTAACTTGTCTTTATCAAACTTGAATTTTCGTGAGTCCATTGGACTTTCGACCGCGTTAACGGTCCCAGATTTGCAATAATCTTTGTTGAGAGAAGTCCATGCAAGTTCGGGGCGGAGGACTTAGAGGAGGTACGACCTAAGAGAAGCCTAGGCGAGTTCGGGGCGGAGGACTTATATGAGGTCGTTGATCATCTGTAGATCGATCTCCTAGGTATTGATTGGCGATCTCTTCAAAATGAGCATTAACACGTCGTTCTTGTTCGGCGAGTTGGGTAGCCAAGGCCCGATTAGCAATTTCTTGGGCCCGGGTGTTAGCCTCGTTGCTTCTCGTTCAGCTTACTAGAAAGTTAAGAATTGAACGGATCTCGGCGAGGTCATTCTGATTCTAACGAAAGGACATGAGCTTGTGATGGTCTGGATCTAATTGTTCCAGATCCGCCTCCTGGTGCGGAAGCGGAAGCGGAGTCAGATCTGATCCATACCCAGTTCCTGTCTGAGTCGTTGGTTCCTGATTAAATGTTTGTCGGAATCTGGCCCATCACGGTTGTTTGAGACGCTGGTCCAGTTGGTGTCGATGTCGTGGAGACAGAGGCAGAGATCGTCATCACGGAATCGGTCTGACCCGTGGTGTTAGTCACTCCAATGATGTTCTGTGGAACGGTGTCGATCACCTTCTGATGATCGACTGGTGGTCGAGTGTCGGAGGATCCAAGTTGATTTGGATTCATTTCGATCTATCGAACCCTATATCTGATTCTTAAGACATAAAGATCTATGGTAGTCCCTAGAGACGGCGCCAAATATGAGATCGAGGATTCACACCAAGGATTTGTTTGTAACGTGGATCGGACTAAGATAATTCAGATGTAAATTTCCTAGGAATCAAAGATATATTTAGGATTGAATGTCGAAAAAGAACTCATGCAATCGGAATGAAAGTATACAAAGAATAAAGTCGAAGTTTTCTAGTCGAAGTGGTTTTCTCTAATGAAGTTGGAATATCTCGAGAAGGTCTCTCCTCTCCTTTTTATAGCTTCGATCCTCGATCCTTTTGTTCCGATTTTCTGGTTATTTCTTGTGAGCGACGATATCTCCTTTATCCTTGATTCGCGGAGATTGTGCGGGTGGATGAAGACACCTTCTTCACAAAGATCGTGTTCGTTATTTCGAGGTCAATCTCGACGAGCCTGATCTTTCTCTAACCGATATATTGATCCTACTGAGCTTCGGATAACTCACAGCCTAACAGACCTGAAATTTTAGTCGGGCCTTTCTGTCCTTTAATGGTCCGAGTTTCTTGATATGAAATCCAGCACCAACACTGAGATTGAGTTAGTGTTAATTTTTGACCCTATCGATCTTGCGTGTTCGAGTCCCAGCGAGTCTAATTTTTTTATATTACTGTTATTAGAACTCTATAGTGTGTGTTAGATCCCGCAAGTCTAGAGATGGCGTTCCGGTACTTACTTCCCGATTTGATTATCGGGAGTTGAGTTCCTGGTCAGTTCACGTACCTTCGGGTAGTGGTTCTGGCAGGTGTTAACCTAGGGAGTGACGTCTGTAGGTCTGTATTCCGGAGAAATGGGGTTTCATTCTATGGCCGGGCTTCATGGAAGCTTTGGCTATCTAGGAGTAGCCCGAGTCACCGCTAATCAATGGACAGAGAACGATGTTCTAGTCGTAGGAATTGTGTTTACATCTAGGAGTCGTGGCTGGTTTTAGTTACCGTGGGGTAGCTAAGTGTTCCCGTGGAAGTTACTGAGTTCGCGATTTGGGCCATGATGTTGAGATTGAAACAGAGCGCGTTAGATAAATCGAGTCTAACCGAGGGCATGGGCCGCAGTGTTCTTGATTTCCTTTGTTAATGAATTGTGTTTTAATTGAATACTTGTCTGTTGTGGAGCTCATTACGTCTTGGTAGCACGTAATCAACCATTTTATTTTACTTCTTGTTATTTTTTGTTATTTAGGTTTTGGTGGGATTCATTTAGCTTGTTTAGAAGCATGTTTAGTTGGAAGCCAACTCACTGGGTAATCTTAAATTGCTCATTAGACTCATTTTCTATTTTTCAGGTTTGGCTTAGCTCGGCGGACGCGTAGGACACTCAGAGTAGTTTCAGGTTTGCATTTGGCTGTGATTTGTTTTCGGCTCGATTTCATGGTTTTATTTCGGTTTCGAATTTAGAGATCCATAAGTTATCTTTCAAGAAAATATTAACTTAGATTAACATATTTAAAAGATTTAAATTACTTAAAAACAAAATTGTTCCTTGATATACGGTTAAGTCCGTACCGAACACAACTCGTAGAAGCGGTACTGGCTGAAAAGCCTTGTATCGGGGAAATAAGCTAAACGGAGTCAAGGATGGTTTGGTTCGAGCCATTGACTCAAACCGGACTGTCTCTGGTTTTCGTATTGTGACAAACTCTTCTCGTTTGGCCAGCAAGGGTTCGGCCAGTCATGTTCTTATTTGATTGTTGGTCGGTCAGCTCGTCGGTCAGCGGATAACATAATGCCTAAACAATATTTCCTTAACCATAAGGCCTAAACCATATTTTCCTAACCTAAACGTTTGTTCATCTAAAACCGAACAAATTCTAAACTAAAGTGAATCTTGATTAGTTTTACTTCTTTTCCTTGAACCCCAGATCATCCAAAACCTTATATTCATTAGCAAAGTGTAACAATGACAATGCATAGGTTATAAATAATTGCTATATTTAGATTGTATAAGCTATGTTTTAGTCTTAAGGTTTAGAATATGATTTATAGTTTGTGGTATAGGGTTTGAGGGTTTATTTTTAAGTTAAGGTTTTAAAATATTAGATTTACAAAATTAGAAATGTTTCTGCAAGTATTGAATCTTAGTTTTAGATATGTTAAAGTAATTGAAGTATTAATAATTAGATTTTTATTTATAATTTAGGGCTTTAGGGTTTGTTTTAGGGTTTGTTTGGAGTATTGTTTTGTGACTGTTTTGGCGACTGATTTGCGTCTAATGTGCGACTTATTTGGCCTACCAATAACAGTCGCTATATGGTCGCTAATTTAGCGACTAATTGCCGACTTAAAATTTGTGGTCGCAATTTAGCGATTAAAAAGCCATTATTCTCAATTAGTCACAATATCAGTCGCAACTGTGTCAGTAGGTAGCCGCAAAATTTAGTGACTGTTAATTCAGTCGCAACTCGTAGTCAAAAAGCGTGTTTTCTTGTAGTGCAGTGTTGTTAACTATGTTAATACAGGACGTGATGGACGTTAAGATGCGAACACGAGACCGAACCCATACCTAAAAGTCAAGATAGTGTTTTGGATCAGCATGTCAATTGACCTGAGTCTCTAAAGCAAGTCAGCTTGGTTTTAGAACGGAATATTGGTGTCAGCAACAGTCAGAACCGAGTCGGCTAAGCATAGAAATTTAGCAAAGAGATTTGTGTATATCAGTAAGGGATAAGATCGGAGATATCAGTTTGGCGGAATGGTTTTGAGGCTCAGTAAGGTGTTGGATTCATTAATCATGGAAGGGCAAGACAAGCATGAAATTAATAATGCAGTTTTGTCAAGAGTATTGGATGACAACAACAGCAAAATATCAGATGGGAGCAATATAATTTGGGAATCAGGTCAAGTAATGGAAGCATCAGAATTTAAGATCAGGTTAACTATGGAGCAACGGGATATTGAGTCAGAGGTTGGATCAGAAGCATCAGTCCAAGTGAAACGGTTATGGAGTCAATAAGCATTATGGGAAGCAAGTAATTGAGATTGGGCGATTCAAGATTTTAGTGTTGCGGAAAATTTTACGGGACAGTTCTAACAGAAGATCATATTGGTGCATCATATTTTGGGAGTCATAATTAAAGCAATGAAGCAGAGTTCAGATCATATTCAGAAACTGTATGACTTACATAGTTTTGCTTCCGAGTTCGAGTTTTAATCGAACGGAGAATTCGGGGGCCTATTTCCTATAAGTATGAGAGAATGTAATACCTTGTCTTGTATTATGTCAACGGGCAGATTGCAAGTCAACAGAAAGTCGTTGGAGGGCAATTCTGTAATTTTGGAAGCTCAGGGGTATTTTGGTAATTTTACCAAATGAAGACGGAAAGCTTCGACGGGCCAAGTAACCTTCTTTTTATTTATAGAAGTTACTTAGAAGACAAAGAAAGGTTAAATCAGAATTTTAGAAGATTTTACGGGCTGTCGGAAATGGAAACCGACAAAACCGAGAAAAAGAAGAAAATATCTTCTTGATGTTTTTAGAAGCTACGGAAGGGTGAATTGGACCAACTAAAACATGTAGAATTATTTTTGAAGATCGGGGAAAATGAAAATAAAGTTTGAAGCTGTTTCAGGAATTTCAAAAATGTATCAGAAAATTGGCTTGGGATTGCTTGTGCTGCATGGCACTCGCTGATTGGCCACATGGCTGGTTAAATTAATCTTCTAGAATCTAAATCTGGAGCTGCCACATATATAGCTATGTGTCTCTTGCATACCTAATCTTGTGCCACCTAGCATGAAGATTCAACGAATGAAGGAGGATACATTGTATGAAATGGAGATTCATCTCCCCTTGATCACCAAGAGTAACTCACCTCTCCATCTCTCCTCATATTGAAGACATGTAAACCTCTCCAGATCTCAAGAAGATACACAAATTCATGTCCCTTAGAAAAAATTCATCTCCCCTCACCCCTTTAAAGATTCATTGAATCTTTTGATTCATGAATCCACCTCCACCTCTTTTGCTATAAAACCATGTGCTTCTCCACCCTTCTTCTTCCTCTCATCCAATGAAAACATCAAAACACTTTTCTCTCTCCCATAAAACCGTGAGCCACGTCCCCTCTCTCCTCCTCCTCCACGGTGAAACCTTCTCTCTCCTCCTTCAATTGCTTGCCGCCCAAGCTATTATATTTGGCTTTGATCTTTGTTGACTCTTCACCAATCGCCTCAGCCATCAAGACCACCGGATTAAGCTCATCAATCATCGCCGGAATCATCCGCCTTTCGCCGGAGGAAGTCACCAGAATCTGCCGCTGCCAGCAAATCTCCGCCGCTTCTCCATCCATTCCAGCCGGTTTTCATCTCTCTCAACATTTTTTTGTCCTCTCCTTATCCATTCCACTTTGCCGCCAGAAATTTTCCACCATCGCTGGAGAAGCTCACTGCCGGTAAGCTTTCGGCGTCAGTTTCCTCTCCTCAGTGGATCTCCTCGCCGTGATCTTTCTCTCTCTCTCTGGAATCCTCAAATTGTGATAGCTCTGAGACGCTGGACATCTCGCCGGCATTCTTCTCTCATCACTGGTCAGTCGCTTGTTAGTTTTGGTGGACCGGTCAAAGCAGGTAAACCACGGTCAACGCCACCGGTCCACTTGCTGTCGTTTGCCAGCCTCCTTCCGCCACCGGTCACGCCTTGCACTCGCCGGTCAGTTTGTTCAGATCAACCATCGGTCAAAGGACGGGTCAAATTTGGTCAAACTCAGTGGTCAAGCTCGGGTCAACTTGTGGTGAAGTTCGGGTCAAGGACGGGTCAAGCTAGTCTACGGTTCAGGAAAGGGTTCAGGGTAGCATCGGTTCAGTCTCGGGTCTTTTGGTTCCGCCATCCGTCCATCCGTCATCCGTAAATCACTATGAGTTAGCTAAACTATTGGGTGTTGCATTTAGGTTAGAGCCAATCTGATAGATCTCGGAATAATAAAACTGTAGAGTCATAAGAATGCATACCCGTAATTGAAATCGGATAGAACGGTTTATGTTGATTAAATAACTCGGCAAAATTAGTTAAAACAGATAGATTATATATTGCATAACATGAATAGTTATCGCTTATTGGTTGATTGATTGATCGTATCGTTGATTGCTTGATTGAGTTTTTCATTCATATAGAATGGCATGCTAGGAATTATATGCATATATATACTATAAGAATGTAAATAAATAAATCTATATACGGGAATTAAGAGTTAAATTAAAATACAGATTAAAATATATAACACACCTTAGAATATGATAACCAGGTTCGGTTTAGTTAAACGGGGTTATCGGGTTTAAGTAATTAATTAAGAATTAACTGAAAGTCAAGAGATTAGTATGTTTACTAACCTCAATCTGATGGATGGGAATAATTAAAACATATAATTAAAGGAATTAAAAGATATAATGTGGGGTTGAGCCTTCTAGGGAGTTAGTAAGTTTTTTTTTTTTTTTTGGTCAACAAACATTTTATAAATGCTTAATCTCCATAAGTGGAGTAATTGTTCTCAACATACAAGGCCAACTTGGCAAAATAAACAGAGACTAATACATAGCAAGGGAAATAACTTAGAAGGATAAGAGCAACATAACACTTAAACAAATAAAAGTCGGAGAGCAGTCCTCTGAACTCAGCGACGATCGAGTTGGTAAGCGAGACGAAGCCATGGGGATTGGAGAACACATAAAGCGAACTATCACCCGAGATTGAAACAGCAACAAGTGCACAATTAACAATCTCCAAAGCGGCTGCAAAGCCTTTGATGAATCTTGAGATCAAGATCTCTGAAGTCTTCAATAGATCACTCCCTGCACCAAACTCACTCAAAGCAAGAGGTGAACAAGGGAGGAAAGACATCTCCGAAATGGAGGCAAAAGGACAACGAATGTCCAAAATTACCCGACTAGCGGGAAGAACGAAGGTAACATCCTCATACAGAGGTAATTGGGTAACATCCTCATAAAGAGGTAACTTGGTAACATCCTCACAAAGAGGTAACTTGGTAACATCCTCATGAAGAGGTAAAAGGGGTCTAAGGCTTAGTCTAGCATCTGAAACTAATCTGACAGGAAGTCTCCCTAGAGATTGAGATATCAAACGGACGCACAGTGGGCAGGGTGAAGAAAGAGAAGCCTGATATCTGCAAAAAGCAGTAAAGTCCACTAGAATGCTAAACTCTCCAGACAAGAGATGGGAAACAAACCAAATCTGCGGAGATGCGAGCAACCAATGGGAACTGGAGACGGGACGAAGTGGGTGAACAATGGAAGCATGGAGCGTGGACTGAGTCTGAGCTATGGGCCGAGCAAGACAGGAGAGCATCTAAAGAGGAGCTCTTGTCCAAGGAACTGTCCAAGATGTCAACGCCAACCTAGTGGCCAGAGACAGAAACCGGCAATCACAGGGGAGAGAGTCTGAAGCCTCATAACTTTTTAGAATCTCCAAGATAACCAGAACCAAACCGGTTGCAGGCACAATGAATAAACTCTGGAAAGGATTAGTGGCAAACTTCAGATCTGGAGGATGAGATGGTCTCCATATCGGCGCCGGCAAGACGCAGCGGCCGGGAGGCGGAGGCTTCAGGTAGAGCGGAGGACGAGGGTTGCAGAGGCGGAGGAGCACCAGGAAGCGGTCGCCGGTGAACAAGCAGAGCCAGCAGGTAAAGAGGTGAGGAGGCGGAGGACGGCAGAGCTGAGCTGGCCTCTTGCAGCGGTGGTGAGGGCAGCCGGAAAAGTGGAGGAGGAGGAACCACGAGCAGGGAAGAGACAGATGCGGCTTCACGACCAGAGAAGGAAGCTCAACGAGCAAGAGAGTCGTCGGAGTAACTAGAGCGAGAGGTGACGGAGCGGAGCGAGGCGGAGGAACTAGAACCAGAGGCGGAGGCGGCGGGTCAGGTGGCTCCGAGGGGTCCGAATCCGGCGAGGAAACGCCGGAGGGAGAGCATGACGGAAGAGCTCGGTTTAGACGGAGAACGTTCGCCGGAGGGAGAGAGGCAAGCCGAAAGCTGGATGGCGGCTACCTTGGGAAACGGGACTGAGAGCATCTACATTGGAGTTAGTAAGTTTACTAACTCCAATCTAGCGGTAAAGATTAAGAGATAAGTAATTAATGAAAATCTGAGAATTAAACCTAAATAAGAGATCGAGTTATTGATTGAGTGATTGAGTTAAGAAATAGGAGTGTTTACAGCTATTGCTTGATGATTGGTTGAGTACGTGATTGTTATCTACTCTGGTGTTGGGCCAGCTAGACTGTTTTGGTTGATACTTACTTCGGTACGGACCGAGTATGTATGGGTATGGTTATATATTCCGATACGAGACCGGGTAGGTCAGGATGTGTAGATGAATGGTGGTAGGACTTGCGGGATAGACTGGGTACTGCGATTAAGCTAGTGTTACTGTTTGACCTTATCAGTCTTGCGTGTTAGAGTCCCAGCGAGTCTGATTGTTTATATTACTGTTTTTAGGGCTCTATACGGTGTGTTAGATCCGATTGGCGTCCCGGTATTTCCTTCACGATTGGATCCTCAGGAGTTGATTTCCTAGTCCGTTCACATACCTTTGGGTAGTGGTTCTCGCAGGTGTTAACCTACAGAGTGACGTCTGTAGGTGTGTAGTCTGGAGACACGAGGTCGCGTCCTAGGGCCGGGCTGCATGAAAGATTTTTCTATCTAGGGGTAGCCCGAGTCACAGCATCTCGATTGACAGAGAATGGTTTTCTAGTGGTAGGACTTCGTGTTTACGTCTAGGAGTCGTCGTGGGAGGTTTTAGTTACCGTGGAGTATCTAAGTGTTCCCATGGAAGTTACCGACTTCGCGATTGGGGCCCATGATGTTGAGATTGCGATAGAGCGTGTTAGATAGATCGAGTCTAATCGAGGGTATGTGCCATAATGTTCTTGATTTCCTTCTTTAATGATTTGTGTTTTAATTGAATGCTTGTGTGTTGTGGAACTCATTACGTATTAGTAGCTTGTAATCAACCATTTTATTTTACAGTTTGTTAATGTTTTTAATTTTGGGTTTGGGTGGGATTCATTTAACTTGTTTAGAAGCTTGTTTAGTTGGGAGCCAACTCACTGGGTAATCTTAGATTGCTCATTAGACTCATTTTTTTCTTTTTCAGGTTTGGCCTAGCTCGACCGACGCGTAGGACACTCGGAGTAGTTTTGGCTTTGCATTTGGCTGTGGTTTGTTTTTGACTCGATTTCATGGTTTTGTTTCGGTTTCAGATTTGGAGATCCATAATTTATCTTTTAAGAAACTCTTAAATTAGATTAACAAATTTAGAAGATTTAAAATAATTAAAAATGAAATTATTCCCTGATATACGGTTTAGTCCGAACCGAACACAACTCGTGGAATTGGTACGTTGAAAAGCCTTGTATCGTGGAAACGAGGTAAATGGAGTCAAGGATGGTTTGGTTCGAGCTATTGACTCAAACCTGATCGTCTCTGGCTTTCGTTTTGTGACGAACTCTTCTTGTTTGGCCTGCACGGGTTCGGCCGGTCATGTTCTTGTTTGATTGTTGGTCGGTCAGCTTGTCGGTCAGCGGATAAATGGAACACTACAAGAAAACAGCTTTTCTGCGACTGGAACATGCGACAATACTTGTCGTCGTAAAATTTGGTGACTATTAGTGGACAATATTGCTACTATTTTGTGATAACATATATATAGACGTGTATGTGGCTGTAAAAATGAAAGATCCAGCATAGCAAATTGACTGAGCGTTATGATCAAACCTAAAAAACTGGTTCAATGTCAAAAAAGCTAAAAAAAACTTTGAAAAGATGGAAACTTTCAATAGTTTTTACCAATAAGATCATCTCTGTCTTTTTTGATGTCACATATATGGAGGAAACTAACAAAATCCATGCAGTGCTTGGTGTCCAAAGGCTCGATAAGTTCAATTCAGTGTCTTCCTTGACTTCAATTCGGTGGCGAGACTTTGTTGGACAGAAACTTGGATCCGCTCGGACTACCCTAACTCCAAATATCTCAATCCACTTGCCTTCATTTTTTTAAGTTTAGAGAAATTATTTACTTCACCTGGATAAATGACCATTTCGATCTTGGCTCCCTGCGCATAAGTGAATGCATGAAGATCATAGAGTCAGAACCAGTGTAGTCTTGCATGCCAAAAAATATGTCAAATATGTTTCACTTACTCTCTGGTCGGTGATATATCATGGTTTTATAGGTTTTTATGCCATTATATAAGTCTTTGTCTAGAGTATTTTGGTTATTTCTGGAGTCTTTTGAGTCATTTACAGGTTAGCAGAGGCTTGGAGTTAATTGGGAGTTTTAGAGCATTCTGGAGAACCTTTTGAGCACTTGTACATGAAGGAGACTTTAGAGCTGATATTTGGTGTTAGTGTCGGTCGGCACCGAGCTCGATAACAAGTTATGCGCATAGTTTTAGACAAGTCTTGAAGATTTTCACAGAGGCCCAAAAGTTTCTATTATTTCTAATTTAACCCCAAAACATGTTTAAACTATTTAATTAGTTTCAGCCACTTTTTAGGTTAGACTTTATTCTATCAGAGATTAGGAGATTTTGGGGCTGGTCTTGTACTCGAGAGAGAAGAGATTTTGAACCCTGTTCTTATTCTTTTGATTTATATGATTTCTACTTTGATTATGTATGTTGTTATGATTGCCATGTCTGAGTAGATTTCCTTGTTAGGTTTAGGGATTCTCATTAGGGATTTCATAGAGTTATAGATTGATTGATTAATTGAGATTCAAAACATCTAGTTCTTCATCTAGGTTGTTCTTAATGCTTAATATAAATTAGCTACTTGGATTATTGATATCAGATTGATTAGCGTAGCGAGAGTTGGTTAATTAATTAGAAGAGAACCTAGTTGAGCAAATTACCTATTCGCAAAGAGATTTGGCTTAGGGAATTTGTGAACAAATGAACGTGAAATAAATGCATGTCTAGAACTCTAGAATTCGCAAAGATATTTGGTTTTATAGGTTGTTATACATAGTTAGCATTCGCAGCGAGATTTGGCTTGTTATATGATTGTGATTCTAGTTCTAGAACATCGATATCTGAATCTTGTTGATTGGTTAATCTATATTCCTGATTTCCTCGGAACTTCTCTGAACCTAACGCTTTCGCTTATTGATCACACACCGTTTACTTTACTTGCTTTGTTTACTGCTTTCATCTGTCTTGCTTAGCATAATTCGAGTGCATACAAGCTATCGTGTGAAACTTGAGTCTATGTGGATTCGATACCCTAGTTACTACATCGTTCGACACTATGCACTTGCAGTTAGAAAATAGGGATTAAGATTTGACATATCAAGTTTTTGGCGCCATTTCCGGGGACTCTTTGAGTTCGCTGACAGATTTTGTACTAGAATTTAGACTAACTGTTTTCTTTTCTTTGTTACTTACGTCTCTTGTCTTGCTTGTCTTTGTTGTTGCAGGAAAGTACGAACATGAGCGCTTAGTGTCGATCAACATCAACAACAGCGTCGATCAACACTCTTTTCGGGAATCAGTTTGACTTCAGTGGATGCCCGATCGTCACACCAGAAGTAACCCAGACGAGATGCTTTTGAACCTCAGACTTGAGGAGCTTACTAGACATGAGAGAACAAACAGGAAGGTTCAAAAATCTGTAAAGATAATGAATCCAAATGTTGTGATTTTGGTTCGAGATGCAGAAGGTGTTCTGAGGGATTTGCAGAACAATCCCTACAATGATTAGGGACGGAGAGATGATGCAGAAGGGAATGTGACTCCTGAAGCTGAGAGACAGATTGGTAATCCTGATGTTGGAGCTCAAGGTGGAGGTGCAGGTGGAAAAGGAAATCCACAAGTTGAAGAGCCAGCTAGAGCACCTAATCCTCCAGCTGGGAGGACACTTGCTGATTACAACAGGCCTGACGAGTTCTATGCTAACAGGTCTGCGATTGTACCTACTCCCATCCAGAGGAATGAATTTGAGCTGAAGACTTCCTACTACACTCTTGTAGGACAGCACCTCTTTCATGGATACCCACATGAACACCCTATGGATCATATCGAGGAATTTGAGTCTTTGGTTACTGGAATGAAGCACAATGGGGTGAGGTATGACTTCCTGCATTGTAAGCTTTTCCCACACTCACTTGGAGGAGAAGCTGCAAATTGGCTGAAGCAGATTCCACCTGGGACTCTGACTACTTGGGATGCAGTTAAAAGGAAGTTTCTTCGACACTTCTATGATGATGCTCGAAGTGATCAGCTGAGAGAGGATCTTATGTCATTCAAGGAGGGACCTATAGAGCCTCTAAAGACTGCTTGGGTGAGGTTTAAGATGTACCAGAGAAACTGCCCTCATCATGGTTTCTCTAAAGTTCAGTTGTTAGGCATTTTCTTCAGAGGTGTAGATCTGTGGTATCAGATGGCTTTGGATGCTGCTAGCAATGGGAACTTCAACACCAAATCACCAGAGCAAGCCAAGGAGTTGATTGAGAATTTGGTGCATAGCAACATCACTAAGAATGCTGATTTGGAGCGACAGTAGTCTGGTGGAAAAGTTGACAGCTCACAAATGATAGAGATGAAGAACAAGATTGATTCTGTCCACAACATTCTTCTTGGGAAGAAACATGGCCATGAAACATCTGAAACTGGAGAGTGTGCACAAGAAGCTGTTAATTACATTGGAGGAACTGGATTTCAGAAGTATGGTGCTCAAAATCCTTTTGTCTTCATTCAGAAGTCTCCATTTCAGAAGCCTTTCCAGCCGCAGAACAATTCCTTCTCAAGGAACTATGGAGCTTCTTCTTACCAGACACCTCCTGCACCTACACTTGAGAGCATATTGGAAGCTATGATGGAGCAGCTTCTTGAGGGACAGCAGCAGACAACAGTGAGCTTTAACTCGAAGCTTGATGCCCTGTACATTGATATGAATGGGAAATTTAAGTCTTTGAACACTCATGTGAAGCAGCTAGATACAAAAGTGGCTCAGATTTCAAGTTCAGTCAAAGGGAAGAATACTCAGAACGCCCATATTAATGCCATCTCATTTCAGATTGAAGATAGGCTGGATCAAGAACAAGGAATTGAGGTCAAAGCTATGCAAATCGTGGATAACAGTCGATAATCCGAAGCTGCAGACTCAGCGTCGATCGACATTGATCTTCTGGCTATAGCACTGGCGTTGATCGATATCCACCTAGTGTCCGTCAACACCCAGCTTCAATGGTGATTTCGAGTTCTCATGACGAACGTAAATCGACCAAGCTCGATTCTGAGATCGACATTTCTGGGAAATCGACGAAGGATTCAGAATACACAAAGAGTGTCGACCGACACCACTTCAGCGTCGATCGACACTACGATTGAGCAGAAACAGTTTCAATCAAATCTCGTGTTGTTTCTGAAGAGATGGTTTACAAACCTCCTATACCATTCCCCAGAGTTCCTGCAAAGTCTAAACAGGAGCAGGATGACGTCAAATGCATGGATGTGATGGATAAGAAGCTGAATGAGATTCCACCAGCTGTTGCTTTGCGAATTCACCCATGTCTGCAGAGATATATGAAGAAGATGATCTCCACGGATGGAGATTACAACAAGGGATGGTAGTGGTATCTAAGAAGATCAGTTCTGTGCTGCTGAATCAGATTCCAGAAAAGCTACCAGATCCAGGTGCCTTTGTGCTAGATTGCTCTATCTTTAAGGATAGCTTCAAGCACTCTTTATGTGACTTGGGAGCTAGTGTGAATCCATGCCATACTTTGTAGCTGTGAGATTGGGATTGATGGACTTCCAGCAGACTAGGATCTCTCTAATCCTAGCTGATCGATCGAAAAGGGTTCCAGAAGGAGTTCTTGATGACATCCCTATTAGATTTGGAAACTACTTGATTCCAATAGACTTTGTGGTACTGAAATTTGATGTTGAACCGGATGATCCTTTGCTACTTGGCAGATCCTTCTTAGCTACAGTTGGAGCAGTGATTGATGTGAGGCGTTGTATGATTGATCTCCACCTAGGAGATAAACCTCTGCACTTCAAGATGGACAAACTGCGAAGATCCACCATTGATGGTCAAGCTTTTAGTGTTGAGGTGGAGGAAGAAGTTCAGATTGGTGAGGCTACAATGTCTGATACTGGAGAAGATAAGATGGCGGTTCGTCTTGAGCCTGCTCTAACATCTTCAGAGGCTGCAACTGCTCATAAGCAGAAACCTCCAGACATCTCACATCCACCAAAGCGAAGGTATGCATCTTCTAAACTTAAACCTCCTAACTTCATTGCTGTGAATGTATGGAAACGCTCTATCCCACCCAAGCGTCGCTCCCACCCTGGTGTTATCCCTTCTTTCCTTGGACGATCTCATGCTAATACTGCCTACACACCTCTATGGATGAGGGGACTTTCGCACAGGCACTCTTTGCCTTTGTCGAAACCCGCAGGAGCCTGATCTCCTACCCATAGTAAAGCTAATTACTAAAAATAAGCGTTGAGTGGGAGGCAACCCACTGCTGAGTCAGTTTTTCTTTTATTTTCCGTTTTTGGTTTTGTTTCTTTAATTTTTCTGTCTTTGGTGTGCCAAAAACGTGATGAACAGGTTGCAGACATTAGTGTCGCTCGACATTCTTTGTGTCGATCGACACCCAACTCAAAAAAACGGACCAAAATCGAGGACGCTCGATTTGGATCAGGAATGTGTCGACCTAAGCCTAGTGTCGCTCGACACTGGTTGTGTATCACTGGCTGTGTGTCGGTCGACACTCACCCCGCTAGCAGGTAAGGTTTCTGATTTTCCGAATTTTCACTTGAGTATACCTTGTTCTCCCGAGCCCAAGCTTCTATAACACTGCGGACAGTGTTGTCTAAGCGTGGGCGAGGTAGTTTACTGACCACCGTTTGCTTTCTTTTCTTAGAGTCAGTCCATTGTTTTTTAAATTGTTTTATTGAGTCAAAATCAGTTGGAAACAAGGATTTTTCGAGGAAATTTTCACATTCACAGGAGCCTAAGTGACCATTGGACAGACCTGCAGTAGCTATATGACTGTTAAAAAACCACACACGGATCAACCTACCAAGGACACCCATATAAGTTCAGGTATTCAGAGGATACATCACTAACTTCACCATTAATATTGACTTAATTTTCTTACCCCGGGGCTTGGTATGCATTAGATCGGACTCCTCTGTCAATCCTGAAAGGTCTGTAAATCTGTCTGAGTATGGCTCCCTTCTCCCTTCCCTTCAAGCAAAGTAAAAAAATAAGTAAGAAACTACGAATAAGCTAGTAGCTTCGAAGTGGTCGCGGGAGTGGTAGAGACCCTATTACCTCATGTGAATCCATGGAATGTGTCCAAGGTAATACCCCAACGAGGGAAGAGCAGCTGATAGAAAAAATAAAATGATACCCAAAGGGGAAAAATCAGTTGCTGGAGTGAGAAAAGGGAGAAGAAAGGAACCATAAGTTGACAGTCTGCAATTAGGGAACTGCTGAGTAAGAGTTCGTGTGTCCTTTGATCGATACCCCCTCGGTGAGACTGCACTTAATTATTTACAGAAGTTAGTATGGTGAATTTGGATTTCTTGTGTTGATTGTGGAGTTTATTTGGTATAGTTGCTAAGTGTTGGGGAAGTACATTGTGGTCTTGATCTATGCAGGCATGTTTTCATGTGATTACTAAGTGCATGTGGATGTGATGTTCTTATGACGAAATGAGTTTCTGTGTTTTCAAACCTCTTTTCATACTTTGGTTTTCTGTTTGCTTGAGGGAAAGCAAAGGCTAAGTGTGGGGGAGTTGATATATCATGGTTTTTACAGGTTTTAATGCCATGATATAAGTCTTTGTCTAGAGTATTTTGGTTATTTCTGGAGTCTTTTGAGTCATTTACAGGTTAGCATACGTTTGGAGTTAATTGGGAGTTTTAGAGCATTCTGGAGAGCCTTTGGAGCACTTGTACGTGAAGGAGACTTTAGAGCTTATATTTGGTTTTAATGTCGGTCGACACCGAGCTCGATCACAAGTTATGCGCATCGTTTTAGACAAGTCTTGAAGATTTGCATAGAAGCCCAAAAGTTTTTATTATTTATGATTTAACCCCAAGACGTGTTTAAACTATTTAATTAGGGTTTTCAGCCACTTGTTAGACTACGTTTTATTCTATCAGAGATTAGGAGATTTTGGGGCTGGTCTTGTACTCGAGAGAGAAGAGATTTCGAACCCCTGTTCTTATTCTTTTGACTTATATGATTTCTACTTTGATTATGTATGTTGTTATTATTGCGATGTCTTAGTAGATTTCCTTGTTAGGTTTAGGGATTCTCATTAGTGATTTCATGGAATTATAGATTGATTGATTAATTGGGATTCAAAACATCTAGTTCTTCATTTAGGTTGTTCTTAATGCTTAATCTAATTAGCTACTTGGATTATTGATATCAGATTGATTACCGCAGCGAGAGTTGGTTAATTAATTAGAAGAGAACCTATTTGAGAAAATTACCTATTCGCAAAGAGATCTGGCTTAGGGAATTTGTGAACAAATGAACGTGAAATAAATGCATGTCTAGATCTCTAGAATTCGCAAAGAGATTTGGTTTTCTAGGTTGTTAGACATAGTTAGCATTCGCAGCGAGAGTTGGCTTGTTATATTATTGTGATTCTAGTTCTAGAACATCGATATATGAATCATGTTGATTGGTTAATCTATATTCCTGATTTTCTGAGAACTTCCCTGAACCTGACGCTTTCGATTATTGATAACACACCGTTTAATTTACTTGCTTTGTTTACTGCTCTCATATGTCTTCCTTAGCTTAATTTGACTGCATACAATCTATCGTGTGAAACTTGAGTCTCTGTGAATTCAATACCCTAGATACTACATCGTTCGACAGTGTGCACTCGCAGTTAGAAAATAGGGATTAAGATTTGACCTATCAGTCGGCCAAGATGAAACTCCAATATGGTCCATCTGCAAACACATAGAATGGGTAGGCGCGGAAAATCTTAATTCTGAAGCGCCAACCGGTTTCGGCTCTGTTAGGTGGTGTTTCTCCTATGTAGTTGTAATTGACCATTGTGTTTTGATTCTGTTTCAGAGAAAATGATAGTGGGAGAAAAGTTAGTGAGGAAGATGATTATTACGACGAATAACTTCCCTTTACCAAACAATGGACTTAAATTAAAGAAGGTTACAAGAAATGAGGGTTTTAATAATTTGCCTCGAGTGCCGCTTCAAAACAGAGAGAGAAAGAGATGTACTGTCACGTGGAGTGTGTCTCTTCGCGACCCTAATCAAATCAATTAATCATGGTTACATATCATGGTTAAATATTATGCAAACCGTACACTGGTTTTGTCTTTTGTTCTGTTGTAGCCCCTGAGCCCTTGAACCATATATTGGTTTTGTCGTTTGCTTTGGTGTAGCCTTAGAGCCATAGAACCGTATACTGGTTTTGTCTTTTGTTCTCTTGCTGGCTTTTGTAGAGTTCCTCTGTTTTGGCGGGACATTTATGCTGCAGCCACCCTACAATCTTATTTTTTTACGTTTCATTTGGTAGGCTTGTGCTTATTACTTACTCATTAAATCAAAGACAAGAAGAATATTCAATATTCCTCTCAACCGATATTATTAACATGATAAGTTCGTATATACGCAAACAAAAAAAGTCATGTATCTAGAAAGATTCACAAAATCACAATTTAATTTCTCAAACCACCATAAAACCAGTAAGAACATTTCACACCAACCACTTCATGTCGCTATATATGTTTGATTAAGATAATTCAGTGTAAAAGAAAAGATGAAACCTCAAATTTGAGGTTTTATACAATGAAACCTCATAATGAGGTTTTGCGGTTTCTTTTTAGGGTTTAGGGTTTTGCTCACTCCTAAAGAAACCATAAAACCTAAACCCCGAAAATTTAAAGTTTCATCTTTGCTTTTACATTCTAGTCCGAAAACTATTGGGCCAATTGCAAAAATACCCTCGAAATTGAAGTCAACCCTTAAACTACCCTCGTCCTTCTCATTCCTCTCCTTCACTAATATATCCCCCTACTAATCTGGGTATTCACGTTAATGCCATCGTCAAACTTCATATGAAGTCTTATACTTTAATCAAAAGACAAAAGGACCCAAATTTTTTTTGGATATTCACGAAAAGGCCATCGCCATGAATTCTCAATAACCACGACAACCACTATCGCCGACGAGTTAATGTGTAATCCAGCTCGATTTTCCACCATTAAAGCTCAAGTAAAGCTCAAGAATAGAGTTCGGACGTTTTCCTCACCGATTTCTCCCTTTTCCCCTTCGATTTTTCGATTCAAAAGTAGCGAAATCGTTTATCATCTTATAAAAACAGAAATACACGACTCGTATTTCGGGTTTTCGGTGATATTAGACGTTCTGAAAAATCGACGAGGCTAAAAACAAACTGAAAACGGACATTGGTAAGAATTTTTTCATATCGTCGATTTTCAGATCTGAATTGTAATCTCAGACTTCCGTTTAAGTCTAATTTTTTTCATAAACTTCAATATGGTCAACGAGAGGGTAGTTTTGCAATTGACTTGCAATTGGCAGACCTCCATAGAAGTCTGTGAAATTCCTTTGAAAAAAAAAATATATATATATCAGACTTCACCAAGAAGTCTAAATAAGAAGAGGGTAGTTTTGCAATTGATTCAAATTTGATTTTTTTCGTCAGACTTCTTATGTAGTCTAGCAAGAAATTGACCGATTCTTGACTTTTTGACAGACAATCCAATGTCTGAAAATAATAGGGGGTAGAAACTGCAATTGACCCAAATTTTCAGATGTTGACCAGAATAAGCGAAAAAACGTCAGACTTCTAAATCTGTCTGAAAATAAGGAAAAAAAAATATCAGACGGCTATAGACATCTGAAATTCAAAACTTTTGCCAGACGGCTATAGACATCTAGAAATTCGGATTTTGGTCAACTCTGGATAAACACCGAAAATGCGAAGTTTTTTATCAGACTTCCCTCGCTATCTGAAATTCTTGTCAGACAGCAATAGAAGTCTGTTACAAAAAAAAAGTAAATCCCAAAATTTCTCGGTAAATTGCAAAACTACCCCCTACTTTTTGTTAGACAACATAAGAATTCTGAATAGTATCAGACTTCTTGGAGAAGTCTGACAAAAAGTCAAATTTAAAAGTCAATTGCAAAACTACCATTTTTTGTTCTCAGACTTCATAAGCTGTCTGACAAAAAGTTCAAAAAATTTCAATTGTCCGACACTTTGTTTTCAGTTGCAAAAATATCCTCTTTTTCAGACTGCCATAGAAGTCTGGTTTTACTACAACCAGACTGCTATAGACGTCCGAAATGTTAAAAACTTTTAAAATGCATTTTATTGTATATTTGTGATTAATTTCATTGATTTTAATTTTTATAAATGTGTGTTAGTTTTCTATATTTCTTCTGCGTGAGTTTTACATTCTTATATATGGTAATTAGTTTTAAATCAGTTTTTGAATAATATTGGCAATGTAGCTAATAGCCTCAGAAACTGGTTTCGAGGGTTCGCCCTAATTTTTCTTACAGGCACGGTTCCCAAGCAGCCTTCTTCTTGCACACCATTCTCGTTTCGCCGGCGGCTCGCGCCTTCTCTCGCCGCCGGTGGAGCTCCCCTCTCTATCTCCCTTGTCTTCCTCTCCGACTTCGGCGTGGTTTTGACGGTGGCTTTTGTACATTGCGTCTCGACGGTGAGCCTCGTAGGTCATCTTCAACGGCAGTTTGAGGAGCCTGTGCGTCGTCAGTCTAGTCATCCAGCTCTGTCGCTGCTCTAGCCCGTGCTCTACCGTGGCGAGTCGTTCGATCGAGTCATGTCCGAGTCATGCGAGTCGCCGAGTTAAACGAGTCATGTCCATTTTCGCTCGTTACCTTGGTCATTGCCTTCTTCGATTATTGGTTGCCGGGTTTATGCTCTTCTAGGGAGGGTTTGTTACAGCTTTGGGTCTAGGTTTTTGTGGCTTGTCCTTCTTTGGCAAGTTTTGTTGCTGTTGGTGTTTTAGCGGATCGGTGTTGGTCGTGATTTTGTGGTTGATGGCCTTATCTTGTTTCAAGTTTACAATGGGTTCTAGCGACGGTTTATTTCTTGGCAGGGCCATGTTATCCGGCTTATCTTTTGCTTCTTGCGGTGCTAATTTGGTTTACCCTACCCTTGGCTCGGCTTGTCGTCCTTGCTGGTTTTGAGGTCTCCGTATGGAGGGTTTGTTCAGGTTCTGTGGAGGAGTTCGTTTGATGGTTGAGTTATTGTTGTGGGAGCATCTACTCTCTCTTCTTTGAAGCTTTTGGGTTTTGAGATGAGAGATAAGCGTCGCAGTGGTTCCGGTTTTCAGCTTTTCTCTTGCGAGGAGGTGACCTCTCTTTAGTCGGTAGATGGCTGAGATTGGTGAGCGAGTGTCCGCGTGTAAGAGTTGGAAATCTTTTTTGGCGTCTTTTCCTCTCGGTGTTCAAGGTGTTGTCTCTTGTGCCTGTTCTTCCTTCTTCGTCTTGGTCTTTTATCCTGGTAGTGGCGGTGGAGTTGTTGTATCCTTTCCTCGTCACTCATCTTGTCATCTCTGTCGGGATCTTTACTGGTGGAGCTTGGTTTTCTCTCTCTTAGCATAGTAGCAGAGTAGAGATCCGGTGCTCTTGTTTTTCAGTCGAGGTTTCGCTTTAATCGGTTACTTTGGAGTGGTTTTTAGTGTGGCTTCGGATGACGGTGCAGCGTGGGTTCTTCGGTTTCAGGTCCATCAATCATCTTTATTCGATATAGCATAGTTCTTTCGCTTAGTTTGTTTAATAGCTTCTTTAGCTCTTTAGATTCCGGCAAGATTCGTCTTGGCCGGCTTTGTCTCCCGTAAATCTCTCGGGCTTTGGTTCCCGTAATCTTCTCGGGCTTTGGTTTCCATCTTGTACCGATCTTTGTATCCGACTCTGGTTTAATATAATATCTTTTAGACGAAAAAAAAGCTAATAGCCTCAGACTTCGCAAAGAAGTCTGGCTTTTCCCAAAAGATCTCTAATATGGTTTATACGTGTTTGTTTATACAGGTAATGGTTCAGTTACCAGTTAATTTTAGTGAATGGGTTGTGAGAGACCAGATTTGGCATTTTCTGGTTGATAAGCTCAAGGGAGGGCGGTTTATCACTTTGCGTGATGGTTCTATACATCAAGAACTTGTTGAGATGGTACAAGATGATTATATGCTGGACAAGAAAACTGAGTTGGTGGAGTTATCATATCCATTGCCGGAAGCACTCTTGAAACAAATGGATCCGGATTGCCCTCCGGTTTATGTCACAAATGATAGGCAAGTAAGGAGCTTGGTCGAGTTAGCTAATATGCATTTAATCCATATTTGTGTCTCTATCCGATCTGGTATGGAAGATGAAGATGCGGTGAATCATGATGAAAAATATGAAGCTGAAGATGTAGACGAAGATGAGAAAGAAGAAGACTGGAATGAGGAAGATGTGGACTCAGTCTCCGATGATTTTGTTTGTGGTGGTGGTGGTGATGATGGTGTTGGTAACATGGATGTGCCTTAGAATATTTTCAAGAAACACGTTGAGGCTTACCGTGACGATGCTGATTATACCCTATATGGGAAAGTGAAACATGAAGATGTAGATGTGGAAGAAGATGAAGATTATAAGAAATATGAGTTGGAGGGTACGAGTAATCGGTGTGTTGGCAAAGGGGACTTGTCTGAGGGATCTTTCTCAACAAGTGTTTTGATAGCAAGGAAGACCTAATATCAGAGCTAAGTTTGACGGCGATAATGAAGAAATTCGCATACAAGATAGAGAAGTATGACAAGACACGTTTTGTGGCTAAATGTCGTGTGGAAGGATGCAAGTGGATGCTTCGAGCGTCTATGAAGAGCGAACCAAAAAAGTATTGGGTGATGATCTATTCAAAAACCCATACATGTTCGGTGGTGGACCGGATGTCTACGCGCAAATGTTATACTCTAGTTTATATTGGTTGGTTGTTTACTGAATGTTTTTGTATAATTGAACAGATAACACCAAAGCATGTCAAAGTATCAATGAAGAAGCAGTTTGGGATTAGGATGAGCTACACGCTAAAAACGATTGTGAGAGGAACAGGGGAAGATGGGTACGAGAGACTGCCTTCTTTTTTGCATAGAATCAGGCAAACCAACCCGGGAACAGTAACTGCTCTTGAACTAGATGAGAAGAATAAATTAAATATCTATTTATAGCATTTGGAGCTTCCATACATGGGTTTACGTTAGGGGTGGGCGTTCAGGTATCCAAATGGGTTCGGTTTGGGTTATTCGAATTTTTGGGTTTTTGGGTTTAGACTCATTAGCCCCATTCGGATATGGAGCATAAACGGGTTGGGTTCGGTTCGGTTCTAGCCGGGTTCGGTCGGTTCGGGTTAATTACTGGAAACCCATAATCCGGTCGGTTTTGAACGGGTTCGGATAATAACCATAATGTTTCTATTATGCGTAAATGTTCAACGTCCAAATTTTGAACTTCATAGTGTATAATATACAACATGTACTTTACCATTTTACAATGGACAGGAAATTAAACGAGATATAACCTATACTTTGTGAGTGCTAGTTCGAACAAGCTTCCAAGATGAGTAATTTCTTAAAGCCCAACACACAGAGCAAACACTATAATCAGCCGGGGTACAACAACACTACACCATCAGTAACCACACTTCAACCCCAAGATCAATCTTTACTACATCAGTAACCACATTTGAGAGCTTTTGAAAGAACAAGCATTCATCAATAATGAAAACTAATTTATTTTAAAACCAAGTTCTTCAATCAAATATTAGAAAGCAACAACCAAATTCCAAAGCTAAAATCGCAAACTGCATCAAGCAGAACACCAAACTAAAAACATGAAGCAAAGAATTAAAACTTAAAGAACTATTAATCCATCTCTGGACCTTGAAATCTCCTCCCTCTAAACAGACATCTCTTATCTATACTTCTCAATCATCTCTGCAAAACCAAACAACAATAACAGTTCAGTTTTATACTCAGATTTAGTTCAAGATAAATAAATAAGATGAATTAGTTAAGAAAATAACAAACAATATTTTTCGAAGAGTGTTTTTTTTACTTAAGCAATTTGGGATTGAATTCACTTGTTACCTTATTCTCTGAAGAGTATTTTTTTCCTCTTAAAATATCAAATGAAAACAAACCAATAGATTACTGAATACTGGATATGTATATAAATTCAGTTTATATGGGTTTCGGTTTATATGGGTTATCCAATCGGTTTCGGATTTAACCCGAACCGATCCATAACCCAAAGTATTATAACCTATGTTCCAATCGGTTATTGTAAAGGATCTGAACCCGTACCGAACCGGCTTTTTTGGGTTGGATCCGGTTCGGGTTTCGGGTTCGGGAAATATGCCCACCCCTAGTTTACGTTTCTTAAAAGAGTCATTGTGGTGAATGGTACTCATCTTAATGGAAAGTATGGCGGTGTTATGCTAGTGGCAACCGCACAAGACGAAAATTTTCAAATATTTCTGTTGGCTTTCAAAATTGTAGACTCTGAGAATGATGACTCGTGGGAATGGTTTTTCACCAAGCTGAAAGAATGCATTTCAGACCAATATCCTTTGGTCATAGTCTTGGATAGATGCGAGTCGATCAAGAATGCATGTAAATCAGTTTTCCCTTGGGCACAACAAGGGATATGCTATTACAATATACAAAATAACATAGTTACTGATATGCTCAGAGTTTAATCCATAGAGTTACACTGCAAGTGCACAGACGTGAGTAGTAGTATATAGGGGTCGAATCCACAGAGACTCAAGAATCTTACGATAGATTATAGAGGTTCGAACTAAGCTAAGCAGGGTAGAGAGTAAGCAGTAAATAATGCAATAAAGTAAATCAAATGGGTTTTAAATCAATCAGGCGAAGCGTCAGGTCAAGGGAGTTCTCAGGAAATCAGGAATACAAGATAATCAATCAATCATGATCAAATTAAGAACCGTTTTAGAACTAGAATCACAGAAGCATAAGAAACCAACTTTCGTTGCGAGTATTATCTATGTCTAGCAACCTAGCAAACAATCTTTCTTTGCGAGTTCTAGAGATCCTAAACATGCATTAATCTCAGGTTCTTTTTTTCACAATTTCCATATGCCAAATTTCTTTGGGAATAGTTCAATTGCTCATCTAGGTTCTTTCTAGCTAATATACCAACTGTCATTGTGGAAATCAACCTAACATCAATAATCTAAGTGGCCAATTTAGACTTAGCATTGAGAACAACCCTGGATGAAGAATTAGAAAGTATGAATCCTTACAGATTGATTAACTTAATATTCCATGAAATCCCTAATGAGAATTCCTAAACCTAACAAGTACACTACTCAGACATGGCAGATGAAACATAAGACATGATGAATATAATACTGAATATCATAAAAGAAGTAAAGAAACAAGGGTTCGAAATCTCTTCTTTGTCGATTACAAGACCAGCCCCAAAATCTCTCAATCTCTAATAGAATAAAACCTAGCCTAAACAATGGCTTAAAACCCTTAATATAATAGTCTAAACACGTTTTTGGCTTCTTTGTAATTATGAGAAACTTCTAGGCCAAGCTGCAATTATCTAAAATCTTCATTAAACTCGCGAGAATCATCTTACCAAGACTTGTGTCGATCGATGCACAGCAGTGTCGATCGACACTAAGCTCTGCTTTCGCCAATGATTTGTTCTTCTCGCACAAATGCTCCAAATAGCTCAAGAATGCGCCATAATGTCCAAATATGCTCCAAACGTACCTAAACTTGTAAAAAACTTGAAAGGACTCCAAAACACACTTAAAGACTCAATAACAAAGACTTTTATCATGGTCAAAAATCCTAAAAACATGATATATCAATTCCCCCACATTTAGCCTTTGCTTGCCCTAAAGCAAACAGAAAACAAAGATTAGGAGAAGAAGTTTGAAAACTTCCGAAAATCCTTTCATCGTCTAAGTGCTACACTCAAATTTTCCATAGTAGTCCACATGAAAAATGAACCTGCACACATCAAGACCAACATGTACTTCTCCAACACTTAGCAACTGTCCTAAGTAAACTCCACAATCACATTCAGAGCATTCAAAGTCACCATACTGACTCCTGTAATCTAATAAGTGCGGTCTCACCTAGGGAGTATCGATCAAAGAACACATGAACTCTTACTCAGTTAGCACCTGACCACCATACTGTCTTTTTCTGGTTCCTTTCTTCTCTTTTTCCTTCCCTAGCAACTGATTTCTCCCATTGGGTATCATTTTATTTGATCTATCAGTGATCTTCCCATCGGTGGGTCCGGATTCGAAAAGGAACAAACTCAGCAGCAGAAGAAGACGAGGCCCCAGGCGCAGATGAAGGTCCAACAGCAAAAGAAGAAGACGGTCCGAGAGGGTTAGCAACTGTAGGAATCCTTCGCAGAAGGTTCTTGTCAGGATCAAAATCCAAAGCTAGCAGCGTATCAATCTTCGTGAGATCCGGTAAAGGAAGCTGCACGCACCACTCTCTAGAATTTGTATCATGAAAAACCCAAAGGTTGTCTTTCTTCATCCAAGTCATACTCCTTATGTGCATATCATCCATCCACAATCTCTTCGTCACAGACTCTCTTCCAGTAGTAGGAATCCTGAAGTGCTGAAAGATCAGAGTAAGCAGACTACCCACAGTCTCAACATTCTTTCCTGAGAAAGACTTCTTCTTCAGGGTGCAGAGATGCTCAGCAAAAACCGCACCCATGTTAAGTTGTGGCACACGATCCTTCAAAGGAGTCTCCTCGAATAGAGGACTCAAGCCAGTGTAAAGCAGCATCAGCTCCTGCTCCTCAACTTGTTCACCTCAAACTTACACAGCAGTGTGTGGCTCAAAAGGCGTACAACATACCGCAGGACCGGATGTCGTATCTGCATCTGCCCGGAGTTTCGTGAGTTGTATCGCTCGGTTCCAAAATGACACCAGGAGAACTGAGTGCTCTGATCATCCCACTCAGCAATGAGGTTACAGCGAATAGGCTCCAAACTGAAACCGTTGAAGTGGAAAATGTCAAGGAGCGGAAGCGTGTACCTGATACCCATACACATAAAGGTAAAGCATCCCTGATTAACTCTCTTGCGCAAAGGATCAGCATAATACACTATGTAGGTCGACAACAGCTGTCTGACCAAGTCCGGGTAAAGATCCTAACTCCGCATAGGCATAATACCTAAGCCTATCTGCTGAACCAGCCTCTGAACTTCTGCAGTAATGCCCAACATTTTTACAAGTCATGTAGTCTGCAAACCGTGTGGGCTTGATGATCATGTCCTGCCAAGCTTTGTAAAACAATGTATCGTAGTCATCCCAAGCCTCAGAAATCTCTCGCTCAGTGTAGTCTGCACTCTCTATCTCTGTACGAGGATCATTAGCCCATTCTTTGGTCATAGGTATGCGAGCCTTCTCTACCTTTGTCCAAGGAGCCTGCATCTCTCCAGGAATGCGAGTATCAGGCGTGAGAGGCGAAGAAGCTCGTGTGTACCAAGCAGCAGGTATATCAGTAGTGTCAGGCACGTTCGTTCTCTTTCGTGGAGCCATCTGCGATCAAAGACACAAGAAAAGAAGACTTGCAATTAATCCAGCGCTCTAAGATCAACAAATGCAATCATATTAGTATCTATCATCTCATTCAACCATCATTAGTAGCAAAACCAGTTTCAATTACTTCCAATCCGTTCTAAATTCGCCCTAAATCAGAGAATCGCAAGTGTTCTTCATCAAATCGAAGAATCTCTGAAAACTTGCGAAATCTGTCCATGCAAGTACTAAGGCAACACAAAATCATCACTAGCAAGCTTAAACAAGAATTAATAGACAGTGAATCAACCAAAAACGTGATGGATTTTGAATTTTTCACCTTAGGGCCGAAATGAAAAACATGGAGATTCGGAACACATACCACGAAATCGGATGAAATGAGTAATAGAAATGGAAAGAGTGGTGAAAAGCGAGTGGATTAGGCTTTTGAATCACCAAAATCGAGCAAGAAATGAGAAATCTAGGGTTTGGGCGATTTTTGTTTCGGGTTCGCGAGAGGATGAAATGAGGAAGAAGAAGAAAAAAGAAAGGTTAAAGGCACTTACCTCGTGCGTGTTTGCGTCGATCGACGCAGATGTTGCATTGATCGTTGCAAATCGCGATTGGTCGAACCGGGTCGAACCAATCGGATTTCCGATTTAGAGCTCTTACCTTTAATTTCTGATTGGACCGGGTACGTCGATCGTTGCACAGGTCCGCAGCGATCAACGCACTTCGTACTCCTTTCTCCTTGCGGTTTGATTTCTCCCGCGAGCTTAACCGCAATAGAACCGGCAATAATCCACTTATCTCTTGCGGGTTGATTTCATCCTGATGGACCATCCGTAACGCACCTGCAACGATCGACACACAGAACTGTGTCGATCGATGCAGGACGATTTTCCAGACCCCAGACTAGCTCTGTATGACAAAAACTCCAAAAAAGAAAAACACCAAGTAAAATCCTAATAAAAACACCAAAAAGAGTATGTACAAACTTATCAGTGGGTTGCTTCCCACTCAGTGCTTCTTTAATGTCATTAGCTTGACATGAAGGAGATTTAGGCTGAGGGTGCATCAACCAGAGGCAGAATCTGACCTCTTGGAATCTCGGCCTTAGCCCAATAATGTTTCACCCTCTGTCCATTGACAGTGAACTCCTTACCTTCTGAGCTGATCAGAACAACAACACCATACGGACGCACCTCCTTGATCATGAAAGGACCAAACCATCTAGAACGCAGCTTACCTGGAAACAATTGTAAACGTGAGTTATAAAAAAGTACCTGATCATTAGGCTCAAACTGTCTGAAGACAATCTTCTTGTCATGATATGCCTTAGTCATTTCCTTGTACAGCTTTGAATTCTCATAGGCATGATGCCTAATCTCATCCAACTCATTCAGCTGCACCAATCTCCTCTCTGCTGCAGGCTTCAGGTCGAAATTCATCTGCTTCACATCCCATGCTGCCTTTTGCTCAAGCTCAACTGGAAGATGGCAGACTTTTCCATACAGAAGATGAAACGGTGTAGTCCCAAGTGGCGTCTTAAACGCAGTCCTATAGGCCCATAACGCATCATCCAACTTTGTAGACCAATCTTTCCTTGTCTTCCCAACTGTCTTCTCCAAGATCTCCTTGATATGTCTGTTAGAGACCTCAACTTGCCCACTAGTCTGACGATGAGAAGGAGTAGCCACACGATGATGAACACCATGCTTCTGTAGCAGCTTTTCAAAGACCTTGTTGATAAAGTGAGATCCTCCATCACTTATCACAATCTGAGGCACTCCAAATCTAGGGAAAATGATGGTCTTAAACAATTTAAGAACCACCGAAGAGTCATTGGTTGGGCTAGCTATCGCTTCCACCCACTTGGACACATAATCCACAACAACCAATATGAACTTATTCCCATGAGATGAGGGAAAAGGACCCATGAAATCAATACCCCATCAATCGAATACCTATACCTCAAGGATGAAATGCTGAGGCATTTCATGCTTCTTACTGATATTCTCTCTCCTCTGACAGGCATCGCACTCGGAGACAAAAGAATGAGCATCTCTGAACATAGTAGGCCACCATAAGCCTGCTTGCAGAACCTTAGACACAGTCTTGAAAGTAGCAAAGTGTCCAGCATAATCTGATCCATGGCAGTGAAATAGAACGACAAGAACCTCTGATTATGCAATGCATCTCCTGTAAATGCCATCCGAACAGTGCTTGTGTAGATATGGTTCATCCCAATAGAACCTCATGAGTTCTCTGAAGAACTTCTTCCTTGCATACCCCTTTAGAACATCTGGTTCAATCTTTGCAGTAAGGTAATTCACAATATCAACAAAACATGGACGATCGGGCATCGAAACAGCGAAAAGATCGATGTCGTAATGTCCAACTTGAACCTTCAGAGGTTCTGGGTTCGTTATCGCCATGTGTCGATCGACGCTTGTGTATGCATCGATTGATTCAGCTCCGATACGTGCATCGATCGTCGCCGAGGTGGCATCGATCGACGCATGTTCTGTAATCCGACCGTTTCGTAAGTTTCTGTCCAAATCCGTCGTAAACATTGTCTCAATCAAATTGATGTTCTCCTCAGGTACGAAATCATCAATGGGGACGTCCTCTTCAACCCTGATCCTTGACAGATGATCTGCAACTCCATTTTCAACTCCCTTCTTGTCTTTAACCTTAATGTCAAACTCTTGAAGAATGAGAATCCATCTCAGAAGTCACGGCTTAGCATCCTTCTCTGCATCAAATACTTCAGAGCTGAATGGTCCGTATGCACTATCACCTTGGATCCAACCAGATAGGGGCGAAATTTCTCAAAGGCAAAGACAACTACCAACAACTCCTTCTCTGTAGTGGCATAGTTTCTCTGCGCATCATCTAGTGTTCTTCTGGCATAATAGATAGCATGAAGTTTCTTGTCCTTTTTCTGCCCCAGAACAGCTCCTACAGCAAAATCGCATGTATCACACATAATCTCAAAAGGTAATTCCCAATCAGGTGGTTGTACTATAGGAGCACTGACTAATGCTTGCTTGATCTATTCAAATGCAGTCTGGCAATCTGCAGTGAACTCAAATTTCACATCCTTACACTACAAAGCAGCTAGTCTAGCAATCATACTGAAATCCTTGATAACCTTCTGTAGAACCCAGCATGTCCAAGAAAGCTCCTCACAGACTTCACAGAATCAGGCGCCTGAAGGCTGGTCATCACCTCTATCTTGGTGCAGTCAACTTCTATCCCAGCTTCAGATACTCTATGCCCAAGAACAATACCATCTCTAACCATAAAATGGCACTTCTCCCAATTCAGAACCAAGTGCTTTTCCTCACATCTAGCTAGCACTTTGCTCAGATTATCCAAGCACTCATGATAAGATGACCCATAAACAGAAAAGCCATCCATAAACACCTCCATAAAGTCCTCAATCATATCAGTAAAATGGACATCATACATCTCTGGAAGGTGGCTGGTGCATTAAAAAGTCCAAAAGGCATTATGTGGTATGCAAAATACCATAGGGACAAGTAAAAGTAGTTTTCCCTGATCCTCTGGATAGATGGGAATCTGAAAGAAGCCAGAATACCCATCGAGGAAGCAATATTAAGGGTGATTAGCTAACCTCTCCACCATTTGATCAATAAAGGGCAAGGGAAAGTGATCCTTCCTTGTTGCAGCATTCAGCTTCCTGTAATCAATACACATCCGGTGTCCAATCACAGTCCTTGTAGGAATCAGCTCATTCTTCTCATTCTTCACCACTATAACACCTCCTTTCTTAGGCACAACATGTACTGGACTGACCCAATCACTATCAGAGATAGGACAGATGATTCCAGCATCCAGCAGCTTCATAATCTCCTTCTTAACGACTTCCTTCAGATTCAGATTCAGCCTCCTCTGATGCTCAACAGATGACTTAGTCTCATCCTCTAGATGGATCCTATGCATGCACAACTCCGGAGAGATACCTGAAATGTCATCAAGAGAATAGCCAAGAGATTTGTGTTACTTGCTCAGCTTGCTCAGCAGTAAGGAAGTCTCTGTATTGTTCAAAGAAGCATTAATAATCAATGGATAGGTCGAATTAAGTCCAAGAAATGCGTACCTTAGCCCAGATGGAAGTTGTTTGAGCTCAATTTTTGGAGCTTTCTCTTCTTCCCAATCGCCTTGCGTCGATCGATGCACGGGTTATGTCGATCGATGCAACGACTCGTTCTGCACTTCCAACTGCATAACCTTCTCTGTAGAGTCCATCGGCCTCGCATAGCTGATTGCAGGCTCATCTTCCAAATGCTCTAGTTCCAATACAGAGCTTAACAGAGCTCTTTCCAGCGGATCCTCAGCATGTGTCCTATGAAAGAATTCATCTGCCAAATCACTGAGAGTGTCCACATAGAAGGTCTGTCCGTAGATGGTTGGTCTCTTCACCAGCTTGTCCAAATCAAAACGCATCTTCATATCACCCAGATTCAGAATTATGGTCCCTTTCTTGCAGTCAATCATCGCACAAGCAGTAGCTAAGAATGGTCTACCCAAGATAAGTGGATCATTTGGTTCCTCTCCATACTGCAGAACCACAAAGTAAATAGGGATCACACAATTACCAATCCTGATTGGCAAATCCTTCAATACTCCTTCAAGGATCCGGACAGTCCTGTCAGCTAGAACCAATGAGATCCTAGTAGGCTTGAAATCTGTCATCCCAAGCCTCTTATCAACAAAGAAGAGCATAAGGTTCACACTAGAACGAGATCACACAATGATCTCTCAAATCTATCTTTGTAGATAGCACAATCCAACCCAAACCTCCATGGATCTTTCAGCTTCTCAGGAATCCTGCCTTGAATCACAACACTACACACCTCTAAGATCATCATTACACTTTCTCATCACAGGAGCAGTCTTCAGAGAATCAATCAATGGTACTTCAATCAACACTTTATTCATGATCTCCTTGCATTTAGCTAACTGTAGCTCGTACTTAGACTTCCTTGGGTTCTTAGGAAAGGGAACCTTAGGCTTGTAGACTCATTCATCAGCTTTCTTCAACTTCTATTTATCCGATTTCTCTGCAATCGCCTTGCATCGATCGACACCAGGAGTGCGTCGGTCGATGCTAGGCTCAGGTATAACGACCTATGCATCGAGCTTTGGTTTGGTTTCTTCATTTACGATATGCGTCGATCGACGCTGGGATGCATCGATCGATTCACACTGTAATCCGTGAATGTCATCTTCCATCTCCTCAATCTCAACGATTTCTTCCAAACTTAGACTCTTTTTCTGAGCAGGAACGACCTCTTTACCATTTCTCAACGTGATTGCATTTCACTGGTACTTCAAATTAGCATCAGTTCATCCCAGAAGAGATCCATCTTGCCTCTTTGCAGACCCAACAGTCTGTGCAACTTGAACATCCAATATCTTCACATGAGTGCTCAGAGACTCAATCTTCCCATTCAGATCCAAGTACAGAGCATCCATATTTCCATTAAAATCCATTGTACTCTTCTGCTGTCCTTCCAGAAGCTGCTCCAGCAATCCCATCATCTTATCGGACTGCTCATTCTGAGGAGGAACATGCTGATATGATGAAGATCGATAGTTCCTAGTGAAACCGCTAGTGATGTTTCCAGGGCTGCTATTACTCTGATAAGGCTTCTGGTACTGAGGCTTAGGAGTGAAAACAGAGAAGTTTTGATTACCTGTGAAGGTACTTCTCTGACCCATTCCATTATAGCCACCTATGCCTTGTTGATTTCCAAATCTGTTTCCCTGAAAACAGTCCCACCAACAAAATTCACATCCTCTTCTTTGCAGCCTTCATCAGCCTCAAACACCTCAACATCCGGAGAAAAATGGACATTCTTCTTCCCAAGTAGAAGACTATGAACATAATCAATTTTGTTCTTCATATCAGCTATCTGCGATCTATCAACTTTCCCACTAGATTTCTGCCTTTCCAGATCAGCGTTCTTGGTGCTATTGCTGCACACCAAGTTCTCAATCTTCTATGTAGCTTGCTCTGGAGATTTAGTGTTGAAGTTCCCATTGCTTGCAGCATCCAAAGCCATATGATACCACAAATCAACTCCTCTGAAGAAAATTCCCAACAACTGAACCTCAGAGAAACCATGATGAGGGCAATCTCTCTGATACATCTTAAACCTCACCCAAGCCGCTTTCAAAGCCTCTATAGGTCCATTTTTGAATGTCAAAAGCTCATGTCTAACCTGATCAGATCTAGCATCATCATAAAAGTGCCTCAGAAACTTCCTCTTAACTGCATCCCAAGTAGTCAGAGTCCCAGGTGGAATTTGCTTTAGCCAGTCTGCAGCTTCTCCTCCAAGAGAATGCGGGAAAAGCTTACAGTGCAGTAAGTCATAGCTCACTCCATTATGCTTCGTTCCTGTGACTAAAGACTGAAAGTTCTCCATGTGATCCATAGGTTTCTCATGTGGGAGTCCATGAAAGAGGTGTTGTCCCACAAGCGTGTAGTATGAAGTCTTCAGCTCAAAGTCATTCCGTGCAAAAGCAGGAGGGACAATCGCAGACCTGTTAGCATAGAACTCATCAGGTCTGTTGTAATCAGTAAGTGTCCTCCCAGCTGGAGGATCAGGTTCTCTAGGTGGCTCTTCAACTCGTGGATTTTCCTGTCTACCTTGAGCTTCTCCATTCAGTCTAGGCTGAATAATATCCTGAATAATCATGTTCCCATCAGCATCAAGTCTCTGACCATGCTCATTGTAGACATGGTTATCTCTATCTCTCAGAACACCATGTTCATCTTGAATTAGGATCATAGCATTTGGATATGCCATCTTAATCGGTTTCTGAGCTTTCCTGTTTGTTCTTTCTAACCTTGCAAGTTCTTCAAGTCCTAGATTCACGAGTTTCTTATCCGGATTACATCTAGTCGCACGATTAGGCATGCACTAACTGTTCACGGCAAGCGTCAATCGATGCACAAGTCCACAACGATCGATTAAGTTTGTGGGTGCGTCGATCGTTTCTCAAGAGCGTCGCTCGATGCACGTGTCTGATCGCAAACCTGAAACATGCAAAGACAGAAAAGAAAACCAAAAATTAGTAACAAAAATAAAAAAATAAAAACCTAGTCTAAACTCTAAACTCAAATATATCGAAGACTCAAAAGAGTCCCCGGCAACGGCGCCAAAAACTTGATATGCTCAGAGTTTAATTCCCTTAGTTACACTGCAAGTGCACATGCAAATGTAGTATGTATGGGTCGAACCACATGGACTCAAGAAATCTTGCGATAGACTATAGAATGTCGAATTAAGCTAGGTGATGAAATCAAGAATATTAAACTAAAACATAAACTAAATCAGTAGCAATTATCGGTTCGTTTATCAAATACTAAAAGCGCTAGGTCAAGGAAGTTCTCAGGAAATTATGCCAAGCAGATCAAATATCAGTCATGATCGAATTAAGAACCTTTCTAGAACTCAAACACAAATATAGAACTAACCAACTTTCGTTGCGAGAATTCACTAAGTCTAAACCCTAGAAATCCAAATTTCTTTGCAATTCCTAACAGATTAAACTAGCCTTAGGTGCAGGTTCGATTAGTTCACAATTCAATTAAACCAAATTTCTTTGCAGATAATTAAATTGCTCAACATAAATAGATCAGATTCTAAATTACACTTTCGTGTCAATTTATAAACCCTAGATCTAAATTCTAAGTGATCAGGTTAGAAACTAGTATTAAGTGCAATTCAGGTTGAAGAACTAACAAGGTATGAATCCTTAACTGATTGATTTAATCTAACAAGTCATGAAATCCCTAATGAGAATCCCTAAAACTAACAATGAATCTACTCAGACATGATCAATGAAACAGAAATCATATTATGAATAAATTGCATTAAAAGAAGAGTAGAGAATGAAAAGGGGTTTGAAATCTTCTCCAAAAAGCAGTACAAGAACATATCAGCCTCAAGCTCTCAAAAACTCTCTCTAGCTAAAAGTAATAATGTGTAATCTAAAAAAACACCAAAAACCCTAATATAAAGTGTAAAACACGTTTTGGGTCTCTTTTGTAAATACTGGAGCTTCTGGGTCAAAACTGTGAATCTTCAATTCTTCTTTAATGCGCTGGAAATTGGCGATATGGAAGATGTGTAGATCGATGCAAATTTGCATCGGTCGACACTCTGTTTGCACTCAGAAAGTGATTTCCGCTCCTTGCGGCTTTAGCTCCAAATTTTGCCCATTTAGCTCCAATATCTTCAAAAATCCTCCAAACATGTGTAGACCTGATAAATACCTAAAAAGACTCGAAAAACACTACAAAAGATTCTAATATATACTTATATTATGGCTTAAACAGGTAAAAACCATGATATATCACATAACTAATGTACTTAGATTGCGTTTTGGTACTTTTTGGTAACTCTATTGTTAGGAGTTTTGTTTGCTAGACAAACAAACCAAATGGCTATGTATTTGGATAAATGTTATGATTTGAAACATATATTAAGCATGTACATGTTAATTAGTAAGTTATTTATGTATTTGAATTCTAATTTATTTATCAGTTTCGTATGAATGATACAACATCCGGATTTTCAAAATCAATTCGTAGATACTATTGGTTGCATATTAGTCGTAAAATGAGTCACTTATTGGTTGTTAATCAGTCACAAAATTGTTTACCATATTTTAATTTGTTGATACTATTGGTCGCATATTAGTCGTAAAATGAGTCGTCTATCAGTAAAAAAATAGTCACTAAATCAGTCGCATATTAGTCGTAAAAGTTAAATAAAAAGTCGTAAGGAAGTCACTTATTGGTCATACATTCCGCGACTAATATGCTGCTGATAGATGACGAAGCTTATGATGCACATATCAGTCGTGTATTAGTCGCAAATTTGCGACCAATATACGACTACTTCAATTTGCGACAAAAAATATACAACTACAGATATTAGTTGTAAATGTGCTTTTAACGACTAATAAGCGACTAATATTGTAGTCCTCACTTGACAGTTTTCTTTCAGTGGGATCCATAAGACTTGTGTGCCGAAAATATATGCCCTTAAATACTCTTGCAAAGAGATTATCTGGATAGTCAAATAACCGCCACAATAGTTTTGCTAATAAAGCTCTATTAAAGTTCGAAAGAGCATGAATCCATAGTCTCCCATCTCTTTTTACCCGGCATATTTTATCACATGACATCAAATGCACGCCTTTTGATGTTTCCTCCAGAACTATACCAGAATTGTTAAACTATACATGTGAGTTTGTTAGACATCGTTTTGGGTAAACATAAACAAGACATGACATGGTTTGGTAGTGATGTTGCCATCAATTTTATCATAAACTCTTTTCCTCCCTTTGAAAATAACTTAATTGTCCAACCATTCATTAGGTCATGTAACCTCTCGTGGGGAAAACTAAAATTAATCTATATTTCAACCAATCTTATAATAGTATAAGTATTTTGAAAATTTGATAAAATAAGCATTTAAAAACTAACATCGCAAAATCATCAAACATAATCAAACTCATCATATATTCCAATAATATAATTACTAAATAATTTTAATTTTATCAAATTAAGAATATATCAATTGAAATTATTCGATACATCTTTATAACCGGTTTTCTAGTAGTCAAATTTTATTTTTAATAGTATAAAAAAACTAAAATCGGTTAATCTATTTCAATATGTTTAATGTTTTATAATGGTCTAAATATAAAAATTTTATGCTAATTTAATAGATAAAATTAAAATAAAATATATTAGTAAATTTTAATAATAAATTTTAATTTATTAATTATTTTTTCTTAAAAATAAAGAAGTTTAAAATATTTTATAAGATTTTTAATATAAATATATATTCATGTTTTAATTAAAAAGAAGATATTAAATATATTATGAAGATATATTTTGAATAAAATAAGAAATTAAAGAATATTTATATTAAATATAATTAAAATTATTTTATAATAAATTTAATAATAAGTTCAAAATTAATAATTATTTTGTAACAAAACACAAATCGGAAAATATTTTATATATATATATATATAATAAAAGGATATTATGTATATATTTTTGAACAAAATCATTAATTTGAGAATATTTAGTATTATCCACATATAGTCCAAAATTTAATAATCTCAAAATACCCTTAGTGAAACGCAAAAATCTATATTAAATGCAATGACATAATTTGTAATATCTCACGTGATACCATTGTTATTTTCTTAAAAATAGTCACATGTTTTAATAGTATAGATATAATAAAAATTTATATTTAAAGTGTTCACATTTAAAAAACAATTTTTTAAAGAAGACTCTACAAATAAATTATTAATATCAGTTTATTATCTATCTAAAATCTTTATTTAAAAGAAACTACAAAATAAAAATCATTAAATCTAACTATTTACATATATCAGTCAACATTAATGTCAGTATTACAAACTCTACAAGGCTACTTATACATCTTAATTCTGAATATAAATAAAATTATAGAAACATTAAAATGAACTTAAATCAATCTAAAAATGTTAAATGAACGGATTATTCTTAAAATAAGTATAAGTATTAATGGAATACGGTTTAAAATAAGTATTAATCAATTTCAATTGATATATTCTTAAATTTATAAAATATTAAAATTATTTATAAATTTATAATCACGCGCTAAAACTATAATATTTAAAACAAACAATTATATATATAATTAATCAAAAACCTAGCATATCGAATTTGATAATTTATATATTACTAAGATTGCATTTTATTATAAGATTATTGATTTTAACAACTTTTTAGCAGTGAAATCACAAGCTGAAATAAGTTAAAATTAATTTAAATAGAAAATATCAAATAAAATACACATGCACTTTTACAGCAATAAACTACAACTAAAAATAACATGCACTAAAACATAAGTTAACAATTTCAAAATAAAAAAAAATTATTAAAATTTTTCTCACATTTCGTATCATATCATCATTTTTTTCTTTTAATATAGATTAAATTGAATAGTTAACAAACTTAATTTATAAAATTTTAAAATTAAAGATAAAAATATATTTAAAAGAAAACATAAATCCGTATTTCTTTACCGCGGATCAAAATATATTATAAGATTATATTGGTTCTTATTTCACTAATACTTATTTCTAATATTTGTCTCGTGCACTACCCATTTGCTTGGATTTATTTGTTGATTTTTGTTTTGACAAAGTTAGATAGTTTTTTTTTTTGGACAATAATTACGATGGACTAGACTAAAAAAGAATTCAGTGTTCGTTTCAATAATTTGGACGCTGGTTTTGGGCTTTAAAAAAAGTTGGACTATTCCGACTCTTTTGACCATGAATAGATTATAGGTATACAAACTTAGCTTTTTTGTTTATATATTTCTTTATAACTCAAGAGTAGTTATGTCATTCTATATTTATTTTTCTTCTAATCATCTACTAGTAGCACTCCCAAAATAACCTAATCTGCAAATTAGGTTTTCAAAAGAGGTCCTTTCTTGTAAGTAAAAGTTCTAAAACCAATACGGCAGTTGAAGTAAACAGTCACCTTTTTTTATCAAATAATGTAATCAATAAGTCAACTTTGGTCAATCTTACTAGTCAAAGCTATTTAAGTTAGGTCGACAAAAAAGGTATTTAAATTAGAACTTTCCACAAAGAAAATTCAGGGTTTCTCCGACCACCGGTCGTAGGCTCCCATAGCCACGCCGGTGGATCGGATATGTTTATATGTGTATGTTTTTTGTTTCTTTGTTCAATACTTCGACGTTATCGCTACAAGAAAATACGTTTTTTGCGACTGCATAAATAGTTGCAATTTAGTCGCAAAACTATATTTTGCGACCCAATAGCGAGTTAGCGACTAAATGAGTTAGTCGCTAAACCTTCGTCGCTAGTATTATTAGTCGCTAAGTTAGTCGCTACTTTACTACTAATTAGCGACTGTTTATATGTCCAGTAAATTCAGTCGCTAAATTGTTGCTTAATTTTGCGACTAAGTTGCCATTCCTTTATGACCAAATTGTGACTATTATATGATCGTTTTAAATTCGTGAAACATGCAGTCGCAAATTTGTCTCATGATATATCATGGTTTTTACTAGTTTTAGACCATGATATAAGTATGTTTTAGAGTCTTTTGTGTTCTTTTAGAATCTATTACAGGTATAATCAGGTTTGGAGCAGAATTGGAGATATTGGAGTTTTTGGAGATTTTTGGAGTGTTTGGCCGAGAGCTTGAGCTCACTGTCCAGAAAACAGGATTGCATCGACCGACACACATTGTGCATCGGTCGACACACAAGCGAGATGGGCCATACTCGGCGGTTTATTGAAAAACGAAGATATTACACTTTGGCCCAAAAGTTTCCAGTATTTACAAAGAAGCCCCAGCCGAGATTTAGCCTATATAGTTAGGATTTTGGTTTTTTATTTAGATACGCTTTCATACGCTTACACATTCTATCATTAAGAGCAGAGAGTTTTTAAGAGCTTTTGGGGTTGATCTGATCATGTACTTCATCTTTATTTTGGAGAAGATTTCGAACCCCTTTACTTATTTAATCTTTTTTATGATATCTAATTATTCATTGATTATGTTTTCATTATCTATGTCTGAGTAGATTCATAGTTAGGTTTAGGGTTTCTCATTAAGGATTTCATGACTTGCTAGACTTGTTTAATTCAGTTAAGGATTCACATGAATAGAATGTTCTTCGATCTAAATTGTGTTTAATGCTAGTTCTAACCTGATCAATTAGAATCTAGATCTTAGGTTGCTAAACACGACACGAAAGTGTAGTTTAGAATCTGAACTATTTAGGTTGAGCAATTAAACTTCTCGCAAAGGAATTTGGTTTAGTTTAATTGTGAACATATCGAACTTGAAATTAATGCTGGTTTAATCTGTTAGTAATTGCAAAGGAATCTGGATTGCTGCACTTAGACTTAGAGAATTCTCGCAACGACAGTTGGTTAATTCTATATCCGTGATTTGAGTTCTAGAACTGTGCTTAATTAGATCCTGACTGAATGATTTGTCTGCTTGTCTGATTTCCTGAGAACGCCCTAGACTTAGCGCCCTTAATTAACTGTTTCCACAACCGATAATCCTGCTACTTGTTTACTTTCTCGCACTGCTGTTCAGTTTACTTCACATTGCTTTCTTCTTAGTTTAAACCTCTATTTCTTAATCTATCGAAACCAGAGTCTATGTGGATTCGATACCCTATATACTACAATCACTTAACTGTGCACTTGCAGTAGAATAGGATTAAAACCTGACCTATCAAGTTTTTGGCGCCGTTGCCGGGGACTCTTAGAGTCTTTGATAGGATCGAACTTAGGGTTTTTACTAGGATTTTTTATTTTTATTTTATTTTAGTTACTAATTTTTCTCTGTTTTCTCTCTGTCGCAGGTACCGATTTCGCATAGCGTCGATCGTTGCACCTTTGTGTCGATCGTCACTAGGAGATTCTGAGATTGAATCGATCGTTGCACTGATAGCATCGATCGTTTCTTGACGATTACAGACAGTTTATGCAGATGCATGAAACTAGAAGTAATCAGAACTTGAACCTTGTTAATCTCGGACTTGACGAACTTGGACGACTAGAGAGGACTAACAGAAGAGAAAGAAGAACAAGGATGGTGGTACAGAAGGTAATCATAATTCTTGATGCTCAAGGTACCCTGAGGGACCGAGATAACAATCCGTACAATGCTGCTGGGCAACGGGTTGATGCTGAAGGGAACGTAATCCCTGATCCTCCTGAGCAACCACAACAGGAGCAGAACCAAGGCCAAGGACAGAACCAAAATAGACAGATGATAGTCCATGAGAGGACTTTAGCTAACTACAACAGACCGGATGAGTTTCATGCAAACCGGTCAGCTCTTGTAATTCCTGGTTTTGAGAGGAATGATTTTGAGATCAAAACCATCTACTACTCGCTGATGAAGCAGAATGCTTTCCATGGTCATCCGTCGGAGCAGCCTATGGATCACATTGATCAGTTTGAGGACATAATCACTGGCATGAAGTATGATGGAGTATGTCAGGATTATCTGTTTCTCAAGCTCTTTCCATACAGTCTCGCTGGAGACGCTGCTGCATGGCTGAAACAACTGCCACCTGGGCAGTTTGATACTTGGGCAGCCCTGAAGAGTGAGTTCCTGCGTCACTTCTATGATGATGCACATTCTGATCAGTCCAGACAGGACATACTCACCTTTTCCCAAGGTCCTACTGAGCCTCTTAAGACTGCCTGGATGAGATTCAAGAAATACCAACGTGACTGCCCGCACCATGGATTCACTGAGGTAACACTTTTAGGCATCTTCTGTAGAGGCATAGATCTTCCATATCAGACTGCGTTGGAAAACTCTAGCAATGCCAACTTTAACACTAGGACTCCTACTCAAGCTAAGCAGCTGATTGATAACTTAGTGAGCAGCAACAGTTGCAAGACTACTGATGAGAGGAGGAAGAGATCTCGTGGAAAGGTAGAGAATTTGGAGATTGTTGATATTAGATCTAAGCTAGACACAGTTTGTAATCTTCTAGCTGGTAAGAAAGCTGTCCACTTTGCCCAAGATGTTGAGGTAATTCAGACTGAGGAGGACACTCAGGAAGAAGATGTGAATTACATAGGAGGATCTGGATTCCAAGGAAATAGATTTGGTAATTAGCAGGGAAACAGGTTTTTCAATGGAGGACAACGGAGTGCCTTCACAGGCAATCAGAACTCAGCTAGCTTTCGACATACTAGTGGTTTTCAGAAGCCTTTTGGACAAGGTACTCAGAGAACCTATGGATCATCTTCTTACCAAGTGCCTCCTGTAGCCACTGCTCATGAGAGTAAGATGGAGGCAATGATGGAACAGCTGCTGGAGAGTCAGACCAAGATTGATGTGGACTGCAATAAGAAGTTGGATGATGTCTATGAGGATCTCAATGGAAATTTTGAGTCTCTGAACACTCATATGAAGCAGTTGGATACTCAGGTGAGTCAGATTTCTAGTTCTGTTAAAGGAAAAGGAGTAGCAGACATACATATTAAGGCCTGGTCAGTACACATTGATGATGGATCACACCTAGGTGAAGGATTTGAGCTAAGCACAGCTGAGTTGGTAGAAGAAGCTGAATTTTCGGATTTTGGGGAAAATCTCTCGGGTAGAAACTGTGAAAACAGTGTTGCATCGATCGATGCACCCTTAGCATCGGTTGTTGCAGGTCGTGAACAGACAGACTCGCAGGATTCTGAAGGCATTGATGCAGATTTAGAGCTTGATCGTTTATTCCCTGGAGTGTCCGAAATTACTCAACAGGAGATCTATGCACAATCCATTAGATTATATCCCTCAGTGTCTGAAGTGATTAAGCAAGAGATTGAAGAGCTTAAGAAGCTGGAAGAGCTTGGTGAAGAGTTGGAAGAAATTCCATTATCTGATGATCCATCTTATCACCCATGTGTGCAGAGGTACTTGAATAAGATGTTGCCTTTGGATGAGGAGCTGAAAGATTGGGTGATTGTGGTCCCTCAACGGATAAGAGATGTGCTATTAACCAAGATCCCAAAGAAGCTGCCTGACCCTGGTGTCTTTGTGCTTAACTGTTCTATCTTTGAGGATAATTTTAGGCGTTCTCTGTGTGATCTGGGAGCTGCTAAAAGTCTTATGCCATATTCTGTGGCAGAGAAGCTGGGTATGCTGGATTTTTCGCCTACTAGGACCTCTCTTGTCCTAGCTGATCAGTCTATAAGAGTTCCAGAAGGACTCCTTGAGGACATCCCGGTGAGAGTTGGAAACTACTTGGTTCCAACAGACTTCTTAGTGCTGAAGTATGACAGTGATCCTGATGATGCGTTGATACTTGGGAGACCATTTTTGGCTACAGCATGAGCAGTAATAGACGTTAGACACAGTCTGATAGATCTCCACCAGGGAGATGAGCCGCTGCGTTATGAGATGGATAAGCTTCGCAAACCGCTGATTGATGGACAGACATTCACCATTATGGATGGAGATGATAAGCAGCCAAGCAATACTGTGATTTTGGATCCTGGAGAGCAGTTTACTCCTTCTTTTCTTGGACGAGTCATTCTGATACAGCTTACTCTCCGCCTTGGATGAGGAGACTTGCACAAAGACAATCAAAGTCTCTGTCAGGATCTCCAGCATACTGATCTTGTTCGTCCGGTCAAGCTAATGACCTTAAACAAGCGCAGAGTGGGAGGCAACCCACTGTTAGGTTTAAGTGTTTTTCTTTCTTATTTTTAGTGTTTTTCTTAGGATTTCACGTTTTTGTTTGTTTTTGCTAAGTTTCAGATACAGAACTCGAGGCTGGAGATGTGTGACGATCGATGCACTTGTGCACCGGTCGTTGCAAGGAGAATACGACGAGGAGATGGATCGCATTGTGACGATCGTTGCGGTCCTGTGCAACGGTCGTTGCAATTGGTTAAAATTGCAAAATAAGGTACGCGAGCTAAACCGGAATCGATTCGGTTCAACTATCATCGATTGTTGCCCACTAGCAACGGTCGTTGCACCCACGATCGAGTTAAGTGCCTTAAACCCTTTTCTCCTCTCTTCTTCTCCACTCTCGCCGTCCGTACGAACCGAAACCCTCATTCTCCTAAATCTCTCATTTCTTCGTCATTTTCTTCGATTCCAAGTGCTATTCTCTCGTTTGTACACTCTTAATCCATTCCTATAACCCATCTATCACGAATCCAAGGTAATGTGTCCCGATTTTGTGATTTTCGGATTCATTTTTTGGGTTTAGAATTTGAGAATTTTTGGGTTGAAATTGATGATTGCATGCTGAATTAAACTAAATTTAGGATGATTAGTTATGATTTTAGGCTGTTAGTGATAATGTGGAACGAATTTAGAACTATTTTTAGGATTTGCTGTCGATTGTGAAATCGCCTTGCAACGGTCGTTGCACTACTACAACGGTCGTTGCTTTGCGATTTTAGGGATTTGTTCGATAATGCGAAATCGCCTTGCAACGATCGATGCCTTAGTGCAACGGTTGTTGCTTCGCGATTTCACAGAGACATTGCCGAGACTTATATTGTTTAAATTTTTCTTGAATACAGATGGCAACTCGCAGACAACCCCGCAAGCGCAGAGCCACCGCAGCAACTGCCACACGTCAGTACATTCCACCACCAGAGTGCTTCAATAGAGAGTCACAACAACCTGAGCCTTATGTGAGAGTTGGTCCGGCAATAGCACTGTCGTGGCCTAGAGCAGACAAGGCAGAGATCCCGTCAGCGAGAGCGTGGCCAAATAACATTGTTGAGTTCCTCATGACTGCTGAGTTTACAGAGAGACCATTGCTTAACCAGTGGGATGATTTTGACACGTTGCTGTACAACGGTTGGTGTGGGATAACGATTAAGCCAACCAAGTTTGCAGACTACTCTACCCGTAAGAGTTTGGGGATAGATGAGCAGGTTCTTACAGCAAGGGCATTGGTCTAGGGACAATGCCTATGCGGCCATATGATTTGTACCCAGAGTTAGTCAGACAGCTGCTAGCCACTTGCAGAGTGGTTTACCCGGATCCAGATAGCAGGAGTGCTACAGGAGGTATTTTTACCTAATGAGCTTAGGAGTCAGGTATCGGATTCCTTTACTCGATATCTGTAGGATCTATGGTTTCAGCACTGAGCCGAGACGCATTGGCATGAGTCTTGAGTGGGATCCAGAGGAGGCTTGGTTATTCTGGGAGTGTATTGGCAGTGGTCGATACAACTCGGGGACTACACCGGTGAAGCAGGTTAGACATCCGGTTCTGAGATATGTCTTGCGTATCTTTTGTTGGAGTTTGTTGTGCAAGTATGAAGCCAACAAGATGCGCAAGCTTGAGATGGAGATGTTGTTCATCGGGCTGAGGGACCAGTTTGAGGGTTCTGGTGTGAGAGATCCCACTAAGGGACTCAACTTGGGAGCTGTTTTCACTCAGCACTTATGCGACCTGCAGACGAAGCCATTTGATGGTGTTCTTACTGAGACAGTGGGGAGCCTGCTTACTCCCATCTTCATGCACTGCGGGTTTCCCTTAGAGGGCACAGAGTGTAACACAGCCAAGGAGTTCCTTGATTTCAGCCATCTGCAGAGTGCTACCTGGCTCAAGGAGGGACGCATCTGGGTTTATTATGATCAGAGTACTGGGAAGTGTGGTGTGGATCTTCCATGCTCCTGGACTTACACAGATTCTTACGCTGGATGCCCTGAGATTCCAGCCTCCTGCGACCGAGCAGCGCAGAGTCCCTTCTATGGCTCATCCGCTGGGAGAGCCTTCCACACGAGCTTCGTCTTCCTCTGCTCATGCGCCTGCTGCTGCCCCTGTTGACGACATTGGCCCTTTTCCTGTCCCTGCAGTTCCTTTGGGAGAGATGTCTGAGGCTGAGTGGAGAGAGCGTAATGATGGGATACTGAAGACCATTTGGGATTGGATGCGTGGCTGCACTTGCAGGAGACAGCCACAGGTTCATCAGCCCGTCCCTGCCAGTCGACGCAGACAGCGTTCTCCTGAGGATTCCGGCGGTACTAATCCATATGATGGGATAGATGATGATAGCGAGTGAGCGTAACCTCCATTTTCAGACATTCGGTTCTGTATTCTTTATCTTTTTCTTTCGCACTTTTTCTTTTTGATTTTTAGGATGTTATTGTCTCTGGATGTTGTGCTTGATTTGATACATCGGTTGCTTTGATTCTACTTGCTTTTCAGTGTTTTCAGCTTGCAGGATTCGAAATCTGACAATATCCAATGGACTAACCGGCTAACTGGCTGACTGATCGAGTTTACGCAGTGCGTCGATCGACACACCACTGTGTCGATCGATCATACACGAAAATCGCCTAGCAACGGTCGATGCACCTAGTGCAACGATCGATGCCTGAGCGACAGAGGTAAAATCAGACAGAACCCAACACGTCCATTAACATTTAAATTTGTCTTTCTTTTTACCAATCATTCGCTTGACACTACTGGGGACAGTGTGTCTTAAGTGTGGGGGAGGTGCTACTGACATCTATCTTTCTGTTTTCTTAAGAGTCAGTCAGTTTTTCAAAATTTGTTTTATTGAGTCAAAACCAGTTTAAGTAAGAAACAATGATTTTTGAGAAGATTTACAGCACTTGCAGGAACTTAAGTAACCATTGGGATGAAGTTGCAGGATCTATCTCTGACTATTAGAAAACCCCATCACAGATCAACCTACTAAGGACACCCACATCACTTCAGGTATCAGAGGATCCTTTTACTGACTTCACCTTAATACTGACTTAATTTTCTCACCTAAGGGCTTGGTATACTTTGTGTCGGATTCCCTTGTTAGTTCTGACACAGCCTGTAAACCTGTCCTATTTAGTTCCCTTCTCCCCTTCCATAAAATAAATAAATAAATAAAAAAGATAATAAACTGAGGATGAGTTAGTAACTCCGAAGTGGTCATGGAAGTGGTAGCTACAACTATCATATCCTGTGCATCCATGGAATGTGTCCGAAGTACACCCCTTAACAGGAAGAGCACTGATAAAAAAAAAATGATACCCAATGGGGAATAATCAGAATGCTAAGGAAGGGAAAAGAGAAGAAAGGGACTAGAGAAAGATAGTATGGTGGTCTAGAGCTGATAAGGTAAGAGTCCATGTACCTTTGATCGATACTCCTTAGGTGAGACCGCACTTAAATACTTGCAGAAGCCAGTAGGGAGAATTTGAATGCGTGAATGTGATTGTGGAGTTTACTTAGGACAGTTGCTAAGTGTGGGGGAAGTATATGTTGGTCTTGATGTCTTGTGATTGATTCTTTCAGTGGTTTACTAAGGGGAATCTGAGTGTTGTTGCTTCTAGCATGAAAAGAGTTTCTGAAGAGTTTTCAAACCTCTTCACCATGTTTTAGTTCTCTGTTTTGCTTGAGCGCAAGCAAAGGCTAAGTGTGGGGGAGTTGATATATCATGGTTTTTACTAGTTTTAGACCATGATATAAGTATGTTTTAGAGTCTTTTGTGTTCTTTTAGAGTCTATTACAGGTATAATCAGGTTTGGAGCAGAATTGGAGATATTGGAGTTTTTGGAGATTTTTGGAGTGTTTGGCCGAGAGCTTGAGCTCACTGTCCAGAAAACAGGATTGCATCGACCGACACACATTGTGCATCGGTCGACACACAAGCGAGATGGGCCAGACTCGGCGGTTTAATGAAAAATGAAGATATTACACTTTGGCCCAGAAGTTTCCAGTATTTACAAAGAAGCTCCAGCCGAGATTTAGCCTATATAATTAGGATTTTGGTGTTTTATTTAGATACGCTTTCATATGCTTACACATTCTATCATTAAGAGCAGAGAGTTTTTAAGAGCTTTTGGGGTTGATTTGATCCTGTACTTCATCTTTATTTTGGAGAAGATTTCGAACCCCTTTTACTTATTTAATCTTTTTATGATATCTAATTATTCATTGATTATGTTTTCATTATCTATGTCTGAGTAGATTCATAGTTAGGTTTAGGGTTTCTCATTAAGGATTTCATGACTTGCTAGACTTGTTTAATTCAGTTAAGGATTCACATGAATAGAATGTTCTTCGATCTAAATTGTGTTTAATGCTAGTTCTAACCTGGTCAATTAGAATCTAGATCTTAGGTTGCTAAATACGACACGAAAGTGTGGTTTAGAATCTGAACTATTTAGGTTGAGCAATTAAACTTCTCGCAAAGGAATTTGGTTTAGTTTAATTGTGAACATATCGAACTTGAAATTAATGCTGGTTTAATCTGTTAGTAATTGCAAAGGAATTTGGAGTGCTGCACTTAGACTTAGAGAATTCTCGCAACGACAGTTGGTTAATTCTATATCCGTGATTTGAGTTCTAGAACTGTGCTTAATTAGATCATGACTGAATGATTTGTCTGCTTGTCTGATTTCCTGAGAACGCCCTAGACTTAGCGCCCTTAATTAACTGTTTACACAACCGATAATCCTGCTACTTGTTTACTTTCTCGCACTGTTGTTTAGTTTACTTCACATTACTTTCTTCTTAGTTTAAACCTCTATAGTTCTTAATCTATCGAAACCAGAGTCTCTGTGGATTCAATACCCTATATACTACAATCACTTAACTGTGCACTTGCAGTAGAATAGGATTAAAACCTGACCTATCAAGTTTTTGGCGCCGTTGCCGGGGACTCTTAGAGTCTTCGATAGGATCGAACTTAGGGTTTTTACTAGGATTTTTTATTTTTTATTTTAGTTACTAATTTTCTCTGTTTTCTCTCTGTCGCAGGTACCGATTTTGTTGGAACTTCGAGCCAATTCTACCATATTCAGAATTGCTGTTAGGTTCCCGATAGCCTAGGATATAGGGTCTAGTTAATTGAATCAAGGATCTGATCTCTGTTTACCTGGAGATTAGCAGCGGAAGATGGTCAGATAAACAAGATCTCCAGCGCCTCAGATGTTGCGCCTCTACTGTAGTCCACACGCACACAAGCTGGAATCCGCCGGGATGCTAGTACCGGTGCTCGGATCTCCCTGGGATTTTAGTTTCTGAGGTTTCTGTGTTTTCTCTCTGAAAAAAACTGTCTGGGCGGCGCACGTCTATTTAGGTCGAATGTATAAAATCACTTATATACAGACCTCGACATAAACCGAAACATCAGTCTCGGTTTCGGCCTTGTGTCGACCGACACACTTAGTGGTGTCGATCGACACACGTCTTGTGTCGACCGACGCACCCAATGGTGTCGATCGACACACCTCTTTAAAACTTATATTTGACGTGTATCCAATACGCATCGACCAGACCATATGCCAATGATCAATCCCATACGAAGTATGTCCAACTTGCTTAGGTGTGTGACCCTGTAGGTTCACACGATACTGGAAATAAGTTACAACTCATTTGTCATAAGCGGTTTCTAGTAAAACATTATGATTACCGAGTATCACATGAATTGTCCGATCTCGACAATACAACTATCTCTAGAGTGAGTACAATGTGATTTCAGGACATAATCCCAACAATCTCCCACTTGTACTGGAATCACCTATTCCTACAATCCCTTCGTCTCTATATCTCGATATGGCATAAGGCAAGAGACTCTGTCATCCTTATTATAGCCAACATCATGTTCATCGAATTCCTGATCTATACTGATAAAACAAACGACTGACAATCACCTCGTTTGAGCACGGCCATGCATTTTCTCAGTATCAAATCTTCGATGGGCCCTGAGATATTTATCTCCCGTAATATGAGGGACAAATCCCATCTTGTTCCATCCCTGTTTCTACACATACTTCATGATACGCATAAGCAATGCCGTTATAGCCGCCAGTTACGGAACGACGTTTGACAAGGTCAAAACGCACCAATTCATATGCTAGAAAGCATGATGAACCCAAGTCTAAGGACTATACTCTATAGTCGTAATGAGAACCTCCCATGACACTGATATAACTATCCTGTGGAGTTCTCATTAGCAGGTCATGTCCGATCATATGTTCACCAACACATGTCTATGTGACTGACTGTGATAATCATATCATTGACTCCATGAAACTTAGTCCAACAGTCACCTCACATACCTGTCTCACGCGGTTATTGGTGCCCTACTTCAATAACCTCGACTAGGGACAATCATAATTTATGTCATCTTTTACTTATAGGGTTTCATGATCAAGTCCTCAACTTGATGACCTATATGATGACCATAAAGTACTTTGGGACCATTACTTAATTATCCAATAATTAAATAATACCGATGTCAGTTTGACTTACATAAACACTACCATAGCATGTCTATGTAAAGATTACAACATAACTAGAATTACTCCCACTAGAATCAAGATCATCTCTTCAGATATCTTATACCTACAGCAACAGAATAAATCTGGTGCTTAGGTTGTGGGAGAGACTGCGGTGTTTTGTTTGAAACAATTCCAACAAACCACACCACCATTCAGATAAAATCACTATTCTACGGTCCACTGCTTGGAGCCTTTCCAACAGATAACGCCGCTATTCAGACAAAGAGACATAACCAGGTGGGAACCGGTAATCGTCTTTGTCCGTCTAACTACTTTCAACTGGTTTGTCACTTTATTAGTTCACCACGAACGTATCCTTAGTGTTCCTCAAACACTTGGGATATTTCTGGTAACTAATCAGTGACTATTACCGGAACATTTTTGGTATTTTCTCGTCATGCTTTATGCGTAATCTGCATATAGACGAGCGCAAACATGGCATTCATGATGGATTCTATTGCATCAGCATAAGCAATCACACTCATTAATACTAGTTCAGACAGTGTTCAATAACACTTCTTCTTGCTAATATTGTTACTAGCTCAGCCAGTGTCCAAAACACTTCAAAACACTTCATATTGCTTAGATTATTGCCATAAGACCTTTGGTATGAAGCCATTCTTGGAATCATGCATATTGGAACTGTCCAATACCTTATCATCATAAGGATTTTGACACGATCCAACTGGCCTTTCTGATCCATTCCAATGGATCCTAATTCCAAGAACTTTCACGGCCTTCTCCAATGTCTATCGTTTAAATTTGACTTCCGACCCAAATCTTGATAAGACTTTGGCGTTGGAACGTTGTTTATGAGATTAAGTATGTTGTCTACATACAGTATGAGAATTGCAATTACGCTTCCACTAGTCTTCTTGTAAACGCATGGTTTCTTTTTCTTTCTGATCAAGTCAAAACTTTTGACCACATTATCAGAATGTTGATTCCAACTCCAAAATGTTTGCTTCAATCCAGAAATGGATCGGTGAAGCTAACATGCATGCCCAGCCAATTTTCGGAGTTGGGGCTCACCATCGCTTCTTTGAATTTCGCATGCTCGTCACTTTTCAATGATCAACAGATCACGACAATCGGCTACGAGAAATCACTCTCGAGTTAGTGATGGATCCTTTCGGATCTGCGATTTTCAGGCTTCACAGGAGTAGGTCCTACAGCACTTTGTAGACCTCACCGCTGCTCCCTCAACAGGTTTAGCAGCCTCCTGTGTTTATCGAATTTTTTGATGTGTACTTTTACTCCCACTGTTCCTTTTGGAAAGTACGATCTTTCTCAAAAGACACAGTCCCGGACAACAAAAGTACTAAGCCTTGGTTTCCCTAGGACAACCAGCGAGGTAGAACTTATCAGATTTGGGTTCAAGTTTGTTTGTTGACTACTGTCTCACACAAACCTTGCAATCCCAATTAATCAGAAAAAACAAATTTGGAAATCACCCAGTCCACATCCAATGTGGTGTTTTTCACTGATTCTGATAGAAACTTATTTAGCGTAAACATAGACATTTTAGAACGTATTCTTAAATGATCATGGAAGATTCTTGTGACCCATCATTAATCGGAGCATATCTAATAAGATCCGATTCATTCTGTCAGATGATCACCCAATTCTTGACTCAAGTATTTTCCTCCACGATTCAATCGAGGATCTCAATACTTCTGTCAAATTGGTTCTACACTTCATCTTGGAACTTCTTAAGGGATTTTTGCTCGTGTCTCATCAAATGAACACAGCCATACTTATTGATGCCATCAATAAAGAAATGAAGTACAGGATATTTTCTTTGGCACTAATGCTCATCGGGCCGTATACATCAGTATGTGTAAGGCCCATTAAGCCTCTGGCCCGTTTCCTTTAGCTCTGCTAAAGAGGCCTTAGTCATTTGATCCAGTGAACAGAATTCATATCTCAAATGATTAATAATCGAATGAGTCCAAAACTATGGAACTCCTGAATCCGCTTCACTCTATATGGTTAAAAGACTATGCCAAGGAAAAGTCGAGTTCGAGTCATCAGACTTAAACTTTAGTATTTGTGTTATATTCAAACTTTCGCTGGTTTAAGATATAAAACCCATTCCAAACGGGGTGCTACCATATGATATTTCATTAAGATCTAAAGAACAAAACTTGTCTTTTATCAAAATGAAAAACATCCAAATTCTTTACAAGAAAATGAAAGACATCTCTGCACAAGGCAGATACATAGTAGCAATTACTTAATTTCTAAAACCAAGTATGAAAAGCTCCTACAAGTGGAGAATCTCTACGGCTCATGTAGCAACCATTGCTTCATACCAGACACGCAGTTCCACTTGTCCTTTCTTCAACGTTCTACTGTTGCTTAGGTCCTGCATATTTCCAAAATATCAGTACCACAACTAGTATCCAATACAAATGTAGAACTTGAAGTGATAACACAATACCTGAAGAAGAAGCACCATACATCTCCTTCATCTCTTGTGAATCTTCCAAGAACTTAATGCAATCTCTCTTCCAATGCCCTGACTCATCGCAGTAGAAGCATTTTCTAACACCAGATAGGCCTGACTTGGGTTTATAAGATGACACAGGCTTATCCTGATTCCAAATCTGGACGGCCCTGCCTCTACCCTTACCAACACAAGCTCAAATCTTTTACCCTTTATGATGTTTTGCTCTGCTGTTTTGAGCATGCCATGCAGCTCAGTCAACGTCTTCATCAAGCCCTTCTTGATATAGTTCTTAATGAACTTATCATAGCTTGACGGTAGTGACTGCAGAATGATGTCTATGGCCAACTCTAAGCTGACAGGACAATCCAGTTTCCCCAGGTTATCAATGTAACCCATCATTTTAATGACATGAGGACTTACTGGAGCATCCTCTGGTAGCTTGCACCCAGTGAGAGACTTCAATATCTGGAATCTCTCAACTCGTGCCAGATCCTGAAACTTCAGTTTCAGGCTGGTGATCATCTCTATTGGAGACTCCATGTTCTCGTATTGACTCTTCAAGTCCGAGTTCATGGTAGTCAACATCAGACCACGCACATCTACCACATCAATATAATGCTTATTCCAAGCATTATATACTGCATGCGATCGATTGGTCCCAAGCCTTTCTGGAAGAGATTTCTCAAGGACATAGTCCTTGCTCTCCTGCTTGAGAATGAATCTCAGATTCCGATACCAATCCAGGAAGTTGGATCCATTTAACTTGTCCTTCTCAAGGACGGATCGCAACGAGAAAGTAGTCATATACATAAGCTGAAATCCAAGAAAAACAAAGATTTAGTTATGTATATCATGAGAAATCTTATCTAATAAGAAAACTCGCATTATATTCAAACAATTTTCCTCTATGAATACAATGATCCAAGATCCATACTTCACCAAAATCTTAGTGGGCGACTCGCCATCACCCAAACTTTAGTTATCTAGGTAAGCAAATCATTGCTAATTGTACCCAGTACAACTCTTGGTTGTGGATGAGACAAACTATGTCTAATCCACTCTGATGTCTCTGGGCCCAGAACTTCTGATAGCCCAGTCAAGTAAACCAATCTCTTCAGTTTTGTGATCACTGACAGTCGCACTGCAAGTCTGTCAATGACCACCTGCCTTACTCATGTTGCAGTGGATACCAAGGACTCCAAGACTATCCAACAAACGACACGAGTCTTGACAGTAGACAAGATTGGGCAAGACATCAATGTTACTTGATATTTAGTTGAGGAAACTAAACCCAAAAGTTTAGCAAATCAATCTCTTAGGTCATGTAATTGTTGATGTTTAGCACTGCAAATCCATCAACATAACTACCTGTCTTACTCACGTAATTGTGGACACCAAGCTCTTGGCTAAACCATCACATAACGAAATGAGTCTTGACAGTTGACCATATTGAAGCTAAGCTTTGATCAAGGTTTAAGCCTAGTTTGGTTTCTGCAAACTCAAGGTTCAATACCCAGAATTTCGAGTTCTGTGTCGATCGACGCAGACTCTGTCTGTCGATCGACACCAACAGACTAAACCGAACTTCAATAACCGGTTAATCCAATTAACCCGTTTCATCGAACCGGTCATGTCGATCGACACAACCCGTGTGTGACGGTAGACATAGACCTTAACCGAAGACAGTTTTGATAACCGGTTCAATCCAATTGAATCGACTTATCAGATCAAATTGATCTTAACCATTCAAATCGGTTTATGCTAATTGCGATAACTGGTTCAATCCAATTGAATCAATTCATCCAATTTTAAACCGTTTTAACCAGTTTCAACTGATTGCGATAACCGGTCCAATTCAATTGAACCGTTTTATCCAATCAAACTGATTCAACCCATCGGTTCATGCTAATTGAGATAATCAGTTCAATCCAACTGAACCAAATCATCTAATTTAAACCGATTTATTCGGACTTAACCAAGCATGATAACCGGTCCAATCCAATTGAACCGATTAACCATTCGCTAGGTCTGTGTCGACCGACACTCAACCTGTGTCGATCGACACTCTGCCGAATCTGCTCTGTGTCGACCGATACACAACCTGTGTCGATCGACACAGTAGGCTTTCGGTTTTTCTTCGCGAAAAACCCTAGCCGCCGATTCTGTCGAATTCGCCACTCTGTGTCGACCGACACACCTAGTGTGTCGTTCGCCACTCTGTGTCGACCGACACACCTAGTGTGTCGTTCGCCACTCTGTGTCGACCGACACACCTAGTGTGTCGATCGACACTGTGCGAAATCACAGATTCGATTTTTTCTATCATAATCGATCTCACCTGTTCTAACCAAACAACCTAGTTTGCGAATCTAAATCATCAAATTCATTTAGACAGGTTGATTCAATGGAAAACCCTAAGGCTCTGATACCACTGTTGGAACTTCGAGCCAATTCTACCATATTCAGAATTGCTGTCAGGTTCCCGATAGCCTAGGATCTAGGGTCTAGTTAATTGAATCAAGGATCTGATCTCTGTTTACCTGGAGATTAGCAGCGGAAGATGGTCAGATAAACAAGATCTCCAGCGCCTCAGATGCTGCGCCTCTACTGTAGTCCACACGCACACAAGCTGGATTCCACCGGGATGCTAGTACCGGTGCTCGGATATCCCTGGGATTTTAGTTTCTGAGGTTTCTGTGTTTTCTCTCTGAGAAAAACTGTCTGGGCGGCGCACGTCTATTTAGGTCGAATGTATAAAATCACTTATATACAGACCTCGACATAAACCGAAACATCAGTCTCGGTTTCGGCCTTGTGTCGACCGACACACTTAGTGGTGTCGATCGACACACGTCTTGTGTCGACCGACGCACCCAATGGTGTCGATCGACACACCTCTTTAAAACTTATATTTGACGTGTATCCAATACACATCGACCAGACCATATGCCAATGATCAATCCCATACGAAGTATGTCCAACTTGCTTAGGTGTGTGACCCTGTAGGTTCACACGATACTGGAAATAAGTTACAACTCATTTGTCATAAGCGGTTTCTAGCAAAACATTATGATTACCCAGTATCACATGAATTGTCCGATCTCGACAATACAACTATCTCTAGAGTGAGTACAATGTGATTTCAGGACATAATCCCAACAGATTTCGCATAGCGTCGATCGTTGCACCTTTGTGTCGATCGTCACTAGGCGATTCTGAGATTGAATCGATCGTTGCACTTAACTGTGCACTTGCAGTAGAATAGGATTAAAACCTGACCTATCATCTCAAAAATTAGCTATTGGTTAGCGACTAATGGTTATTTATTTTATTAAAAACAAAAAAAAAAATATATATATATATATATACACTAAATATGTAATCAGTTTTATGTAAACAAAATTATATTAAACATATATAATTAAATTATATTACTCAACAAAAAGTATTTTATTTATAATAATAATTTACAATAATAAATAAAATCAAAATAATAAAAATAAATAAAACATAAGCAAAATTCGCCTTAATATATCCTTAATAGCAGGCCGCTGAAGATTGTTGTAGGGTTCTACAGGCTTGCAAAACACCTCCATGCTCTCTTCAGCAGCAATTTTCTCCTTTTCAGACATATGCACACGGGAGTCTTCATGGCACATCTGATCTATGCTCCTTGAGCAACTGCAGTCGATACACAGCCAAAATTGTAAACCAAAATACAAAAAGATGCTCAAAGTAAACAAATATGCTTCAACTTACTATCTAACTATTATACTGTGAGAGTCGAAACTCACACGGTCAAAACTTGTAGAGCAAAACTTTTAGGGAACATAAACTTTCAAGGATAACCATGAAACTAGCAAATCCGGAGGACGTTTTATTGATTAGAAGTCACAAAGGTACAAAGATCGTAAAAGAAAGCAAAGGAATCGGAAAAGAAATGCAAAAGAACTCGAAAATCAGCTAAGATAAACTGCTAAGTTCTTAAGTCTAAGTCTAGGGTTTTTAGCTCTGCCTTTCTCGTCTGGCTTCTCCCTCCTTTTATAGCTTTGGTTCGTCGGCTTTTGAGAATATTTCCGCAGGATTTGCGGAAATCTTCATGTTCTTATCTTTTTCCTTTTCTCGCTAAAATGTACATTTCTATCTCGGATTTTCCTTTTTCCAATCTCTTTCTTTACTTCTTCGTCTTTCTGCGGCTCGTTTGTCGGATGGGCCGAGATTTGGACGTTCCGAGTCCGTTAACGTATCAACTCACTTATTAGGTTTAGAGTTTGTCGTATGCTTGGGCCCAAGTTCCCATTTCTCTCAATCTCGATCCATCAGCCCAAATTATCGGTCCAGGAAGGCGTGGGCTGATGTTTCCAAAGGTGGGTTGCGACAAGTTATGCTTATCGGCAAATGTTTGGTTGTCCATTCGGAAAGTTCAGCTCGGAAAACCAGAAACGGTTTAGCTCGTAAATCCGAGATGGTTCAGCTCAAAGGTTCAAATCGGGATTTCCGGAAGGGCAACTCATGATCAAGATCGAGACGGGGATGGGTTTAGATCTGAGCTGGTTTAGCTCGGAAAACCCGAGCTGGTATAGCTTGGAATTCTGAGCTGGTTTTCTGAGCTGGTTCAGCTCGGTTTTCCGAGCTGGTTTAGCTCGGAATTCTGAGCTGGTTTAGCTCGGTTTTCCGAGCTGGTTCAGCTCGGTTTTCCGAGCTGTTTCGGCTTGGTTTTCTGGGCTGGTCCAGCTCGTCCTTTGCTTTGTTTGGATGTTCCGTAGTTCCTGTCGGAAGATATGTTTTTCCGATTATGATGTCGTCTGTTTTGCCGAAACTATTTCTCCGATAAATCATTTAGGTGACATTGTCGGCATTTCGTACCTTGATCATGAGTTGCCCTTCCGGAAACCCCGAGTTGAGTGAACCTTTGAGCTGAAACATCTCGGATTTCCGAGCTAAACCGTTTCTGGTTTTCTGAGCTGAACTTTCCGTACGGATAACCAAACATTTGCCGATACGCATAATTTGTCGCAAACCACCTTCGGAAACATCAGCCCATACTTTCTTGGACCGATGACTTGGGCTGATGGATCGAGATCGAGAGAAATGGGAACTTAGGCCCAAGCATACGACAAACTCTAAAACTAATAAGTAAGTTGATACGTTAACAAACTCGGAACGTCCAAATATCGGCCCATTCGGCAAATAAGTCGAGCCGCAGAAAGACGAAGAAGTAAAGAAAGAGATTGGGAAAAGGAAAATCCGAGATAGCAATGTACATTTTAGCGAAAAAAAGGAAAAAGATAAGAACATGAAGATTTCCGAAAATCTTACGGAAATATTCTCAAAAGCCGACGAACCGAAGCTATAAAAGGAGGGAGGAGCCAGACGAGAAAGACAGAGCGAAAAACCCTAGCATCTAGACTTAAGAACTTAGCAGTTTATCTTAGCCGTTTCGAGTTCTTTTGTACTTTTTCTGATTCTTTTACTCTCTTTTCCGATCTTTGTTCTCTTTTCGATTTCTTATCAATAAAACGTCCTCCGGGTTTGCTAGTTTAGTGGTTATTCCTTGAAATTTCTATTCCCTAAAAGTTTTTCTCTACAAGTTTTGCCGTGTGAGTTTCGACTCTCACAGAGTCTCACTTTCATCCGGAGAAAGTACCCAGTTGTCTTCTTCGTCTTCTTCTCTGCAAGCGCTTTTCTGCTCTTAGGGTTTTCTGGAATTGAATGAACAATAATAAGTGTTAAAGTCGTAAACAGATTTAGAGAAGAGCTGAATCTGAGTGGTTAGATTTCGTATTGAACATTCTAGACCAAAGAACTGTCTTCAAAAGGAAGTCGCAGAGCTCCGAATCTCTGTTGAAAATTCCAGATCCGAGTTAAGCAAATCTACTCCATTCAAACTCGGCAGCGCCTTGAACAAAACAAAATCACAAAACCCATCAAAGAAAATAGAAGAGGAACTCGATCAAAACCCTACTTGAAAAAAAAAAGGAGAGAACCATCTACATCGAGAATAATACTTACAATAGCTAGAATTGAAGAAAATGTCTCTGACAAGTCCCAAATTAAAGAGAATCGAAGAAATCAACTCCTCTGAGGAAACTATAAACTAGAAATATCCTCGACGTTGTAAAACCCAGACTTGAAGAAACCAAGATTCAGTTCGCCATTGAAGATCGACTCGCCGAACTTATCGGATTTGGGGGTCGACGAAAACCTAAACCGTGAAAAAGTTTTTTTTCTTCTCGCCTTTATTTTGTATTTTATGGATTCAGGCTAGAGGGAAATTAAAAAAAAAAGTTAGCGCATATGAATTTTCGTTAGCCCGCTTTATTTTTATTTTTTCACTTTGAAACTTAGGGGGAAATGAATTATAATTGTGATAATAAATCTTAGTTAATATTAATAATTGAGAAACTCTTAGTGTTTAGGGTTTGAGTTACCCTAAACCCTAAATCATATTTCCTTAACCTAATCCCGTTTTAATTATAATTGTGATAATAAAGCTTAGTTAATACTAATAATTTAGAAACTTCTAGTGTTTAGGGTTAGAGTAATTATTTCCCTAACCTAAGCCCTCAACCATATTTTCTTAACATAAACCCTGAATATTTGTTAATCTAAAACCGAACCGAATCTAAACTAAAGTGAATCTTGATTAGTTTTCCTTCTAGATATTTTTCCCTAAACCCTACTTCATAAACCCTAAACCATACACCTTAAACCCTATATTTAGTAGCAAAGTGAAACTATGACAATTGCTAGGTTATGATTAATGGCTATATTTTGATTTTATGGGTTATTATTAAGAGTTTAAGCCCTAAGTTATAAAGTATGATTTATAGTTTGTGGGATAGGGTTTATGTTTGTAATATTTTTTATAATTGTACATAATGTAGGGTTTAGACTCTTAAGGTTTGTTTGTATGTCTGTTATCTTTTTTTCTTTTCTAATGTTATGTTCTTAGAGTTAAACAACAATTTTATTGTATTTTCTTATGTTAACAAACAAGTAGAAAATTATGTCTAAGTGTGAATCTTAAACTCTTTATTCCAATACCCTAAACCCTAAACATATACTAAAATGCCCTAAACTCTAAATAAAATGTTTTAAAACTTCTAATTTTTTTAAAATATATATATATATATATATATTTTATAGCCAGCAAAATTAAAGAGAAAGAGAAGAATCTAGGAAAGTGAAAAATTGGAGATCGCCAAAAATTTGAGAATGGGTGAGAAATGAAACGAGGGAAAAAGAAATGATGAGAGGCAAAATGAAAAAAAATTGGGCGCTTATTTTTTTATTTAGCGGGAAAATGATTTTTGTTCCGTCACTATTATGCATAGCGTTTCAAAACTAATGTGTCCTATGTATACTATGTTTCCGAAAAGAGTTCCAAGAATTAAAATCGAACCAACCAAATATAGCGTTATTTTTTTGCAAACGCTATCTAAAATTAAGGAGTATGTCAATTATAGTAGAAAAGCATAAAACGCTATCTTCTACTGCTATGAATACCTCAATTTCTTGTAGTATTAGGTTATGATTAATGGCTATATTTAGATTTTATAAGTTATGCTTAAGAATTTAAGTCTTAAGGTTCATAGTATAATTTATAGTTTGTGGTATAGAGTTTGAGGATTTATGTTTAAATTTTTAAGTTAAGGTTTAAAATATTAGATTTAGAAAATATGAATTGTTTCTAAAAGTGTTGAATCTTAATTTTTGATATGTTAAAGTAATTGAAGTTTTAATACTTAGTTTTTTGTTTATAATTTAGGGTTTGTTTTAGGGTTTGTTTGGAGTATTATTCTGTGACCGTTTTAGCGACTGATTTGCGACTAACGTGCGAGTTATTTGACGACTACCAATAGCAGTCGCAAAAATAGGTACACCAAACTCAAAACAATAAAAACGTGGGTTTGTACCGTTTTTTGCGACTAAAAGACAACCGGTTAGCAACCCGCCGAATTTAGTCGCTATATGGTCGCTAATTTAGCTACTAATTGACGACTTAAAAGTTTTGGGCGCAATTTAGCGACTAAAGAGTGATGATTCTCTATTAGTCGCAATATTAGTCGCAACTTCGTCGATAGGTAGTCGCAAAATTTAGCAACTGTAAATGCAGTTGCAACTCGTAGTCGCAAAAGTGTGTTTTCTTGTAGTGTATGTCGGTTTTGTCTTCCGGTTTCATGCCGGACTTGTTCTCTTCGCCATCTGGCGACTTCGGCTTGCAGTTGTGTAGCCGCATTATAAATATGTGAAGAAATCAGATCCGTTTGTATCTATTTCTCATTGATCTGTTTTCTTCCTTCTCCTCGTTTAGGCGAGTTTAGGTCGATCTCTCTCCCACTGTTGAAGGTCGTTGGCAACATCAGCTTTATTCTCTTTGGCTTCGCCGGTGAGAGTTTTCTGGGCGAGTGGTAATGCTCTGTCGCTTCCACTGCTCACGGTGGAGGAGAAAATAGTGGGAAAAGTCTTTCAGTAAATATATATTGGGCTGAGACGACAATGGAGGGGCTCAGAGGCAGCATCTTCTGGTGGCAGATTCAAGGAGATCGCTTTCAGATTTAATCTCCCGATCCTTTTCTGGTGGCTTTGAGGAGCCGGGATCAACACATGGGATTTACCTATCTACAGAGTTTGAACATGGTCGTCTCAGTGGTGGATCTCCTCAACAATCGTCGGCGACTTGCATGTCGGAGACATTCCCAGGGTGACACGTGGTGTCTTAGGTGTAACGATTTTGCCCATACTCTCTGTAATTGTTATCTCCTATTTGTACTTAGGCCCGTTTGGCCCAAATCAATGAGAGGATAGTCGACAAAAAAAGGTATTTAAATTTACACATTTTTTGTCGTCTATAACTTGCATTAATGGGCCCAAAAGGGCAAGTACAATACAGAGTAAAAGAGAAAATTACATGGGCTTACAAACTAAACGGCTAATTGTGACCTAATACGAATCTAATCAACTCGAGAAGATAAGATTGAAGCCATGTAGCAGAGACTCACGAGCACACGTCAATGACACAAGGATGCTGTCATGCACATTGTCACCAGAGTAAACGCGGACCTCCGGCGGCGATGAATCTCCATGTAACTAATCGAATACATTGCCGAGCTACTACGGAAGACCTATCTTTGACGGGAAATTGCTAGGTAAGGAAGGGAATCGTCAGATAGCAAGACAATCAAAGCTCCAAGAGTTTTTCACCGCCCGATAGGCCCAATATACTGACCTAGTTGATGTATTCCAACCAAATTGATCTCCTCGTTGCACACCGCGAGATACAAGCGTCGAGAAATTTCTACCCGAGCAAACGAGAGTGACAATCGTGAAGGGTCAATTTCACCGACAATTCCAAACCGTCTCTAAAGTAGATCGAAGACGAAGAACTTTCCTCGCAAAAGATCTGGATGAAGTGATGAGGTCAGATCCGAGGAAGTCCGGACCAACCCGGAAGCTAGAAGTCCAATAACTAATCGGAAGTGAAAGTCATCGCTAGTCGGTGAAGCAAAAAGCAAAAGAAAACAGTCTCGGAATCTAGCCGAGATTATTGGACCAAAAGGGAAAAAAAAAGTTTCAACAGTCGAATCACCGGCGTGGCTGTGGAAGCCCACAACCAATGGCAGCAGAAGAAGTAATATGTGTTTTGTGACGAAGCTCGGAGAAAGATGAGAGAGAGTGAGGTCCACCTTCGCTTTTTAATTTACACGTTTAATCAATCGATGAATCCAGTTTGACTAGTATATGTACTATTTGATCGTTTGTCGGTTTGATGTTTTTTGGTCGGTACAATGAAATGTGAAAAGTACATTTCTGAATTATCTTCTTCTCAACAAAACAGATTATTTACAATACACCCCCGGCGAATAATATCCATGTTACAGAAATCTCAAAAACTTAGTATATTAATTACTTGAATAAAAATCGAATTGTCTTAGCTAAGTACGAGTATGAGTATCCGCTTTAAGTAACTATTTTGTCTTTTATACTCTTAAGTTTAAAGCATAAAAGAAAACAAAAAACAAAATCAAACACAACCACCGTCCGTTTTGGAAATTAGTTCAGGATTCGGTTAATGAATCCGTGGTTATTAGAAAAAGCATTCTTCATTTTCTCTGATCACGACGGCTGCCGGAAAAAACAGGGCCTAAGCAAAATATATCAGCCAAAGGGACATTCAACGCCGGGCTATTCATGGATCTTTGAGCCCTAATCTCTGTAGAATTCATCTTCTGTAAACTCTTCTGCTGCTTCTTTTTTTTTTGTGGATCACTATTGCTCCGTTGATATTCCGAAGAAAAACTCGTCTTCTTGTTTCTCATCGAGTAGCCGACAGATTTGCTTCTGACAAGCCAAAACCCACACCCAAAACTTGGATCATCTGAGTCAGAATCTCTCGTATCGGATTGAAGATTGCTTTTCGGAGAAGTAATCTCGGTCTTTTTCGTGACCGTGGCAGGGCCAGTGATAGAGAGGTTTTTCCAGTCGGAGAAGAGCTCGTCGGCGTGAGAAAACCGTTGTTTCGAGTTCTGACGGAGACAAAAGTCGAACTCTGGGCTTGAATTCAGACATGACTGGTCTGACTCTGATCGGAGAGGAACTCTCTCGTACGAGTGATAAAGATTGTGAGAAGATAGTGAGGTTCCTCTGTTTTTATGGCTCATCGTAAGACTTCAAAAAAAAATAGTGCTAGAGAATATTTATTTTTGACGAATGTCTTAACAACAAACTGGGAGGTACAACATAGATATAGGGTAGATATTATATACAATGATCTGGAGTCTATCTTAACATTTAGACCCCAAAAAAATGATATAGAGTCTAGAAAACAAGCCACCTAACGTTATATGCCAACAAAAGATGACCTTTGTTCTTTTACCTTTTTAACATTCTTTCGGTAACTTTTATTCTTTTCTTTTATTATTATTGAAAGTTGAAACTATTATACATGAAAACTCTATGTCACACGGTTTCTTCTCTATTATTAGATCAAATAAAAACAGATTAATCTCTTGATATAATCTATTTGTAATCTTGTTTGTATACAGGAGATAACATAATAAAACATCAGTGACAAAAAAACATAATAAAACATTGTTCTAAAAAAAAAAAGGAAAAACATAATAAAACATGAGACATTAAAGTAACTTTGTAAAACAAAACAAAAGTGTAAAAATGAATAAAATCTGACTTGGAATTTAAGTGGTTTTTTTTTTTTTTGCTTTATTGGGTGTAGGAAAGACTTTGACTTCAGCACTGATATTTGGTAGACTTTGAAGCACTGATTTTTTTGGTCCGACTTTGAAAAGTTGTAGGAAGGGAGGAGGAGACTCCACATCTCAGATTGTTGAACACATACACTCTTCACCTAATTACAAATTATAACGTCTCATTAAAGCCCTTGTGTCCATCTAGATGCAAATGTTCAAATATTATTCATTTAAAATTCTTTTTTTCATTAAAATTGGAAAATCATATTTTATCGCAAAATATTTTAAAATAGAGCTTTTCTGCAAAACCTTGCAATTTTGTTGTTTTTTCCTTCCAAAACAGCAAAAAATTGATAAAATGCATCTTTCTATAAAAAAACGTAATTTATATCTATTTTAAAATTTAATGTGACTAAAATATTAGTTTGAAATTAATTTATATTAATAAAATTTAAATCTAGTTTAGTTCAAATAAATACTAATCAATTATACATGTTTTATTTAGTTGTTTGATATATACTGCATTCATATAATTTTAAAAATTAGAAGCGAACAATTTTGCATTTAGATGCAACATCTTAATGCAAATCTAAATTTTAAAACAAACAATATCTAGATATTTTATCTAGATCTAGCATCTATATAAAAACGAACAAGGCCTAAATTAATATATTATAACATCTCACTGTTATTTATATATTAATACTGAGAAGTGAGAATGATTCTGCAGTACATTTGTATTGTTTAACGTTAATTCATGAAGCTTTTGAAGGGGGGTTTGACGAAACGGTGCGTATTGGTAAGAGGGCGAAAAATTTGGCGAAGTGCGATTAGGTCATCCAGCTTCTGTCGAAGCGTTCATGGAGGCGCCGCCGTCATCTCCGATGATGACAGGGGGTGATTCCGGCAACTCGAATCAAGGGAACAAGGCATCAGTGGAGTCGTGGGCTGATAAGGTACTGAAAAATCAGCAGTTGAAAAAGTTTGAGGTTGATGTAATTGAAAAAGACGGTCAAAAAATGGTCGAGGTACCGGAGGAGATCTTCGATAAGGGTGTCCCTCTCTGGGAAAACTTCATTTTAGGAAGATTTCTATCATCAGCGCCTCATATTGCAAAAGTGCATATGATTGTGAATAGGATTTGGGTTCAGAATGGGGATACCTCAACAAAAGTGGAAGTCTATGTTGTGGACTCAAAGACAATGAAATTCAAGATTCCAAATGCCCAGCTACGGAATCGAATTCTCAAGCGTGGTATGTGGAACATTGCAGGTGTACCTATGATGGTATCCAAGTGGTCGCCAATGGCTGAAGAGGAGGAGGTACCAGAAGTTAAATCGATGCCTTTATGGGTCCACCTTAAGAACGTACCTCTGAACATGTACTCTTGGGACGGTCTAAGCTTTATAACCAGTGTGGTAGGGGTGCCAATTAGACCTCATCAAGATACTATTTCATGTTCTGATTTGGAGACAGCGAAGATGTTCGTAGATGCAGACCTCACAAAGGAGCTTTCTCGGAAAATCAACTTCACGAGAAATGGAAACTCATTCCTTGTAGAATTCAAATATCCATGGCTGCCACAGAAATGCTCAACCTGTGGTAAATGGGGACACCTTGATCAGGTGTGCATCGTGAACCAGAGGAAAACAACTCCACTTAAATTGCTTCTGAGGAAGGATAAAGTAGATGATATCCAGGTTGCAGAAGATTCTAGCTTGGAGATTGGGAATAAAAAAGCAGAAGTGGAAAGCACAAAACAAGTTGAAGATGCAGAAGTAGTTACTGAGAAGGATAATAACACAGTTGTTAGCAGCGAAGCTGAAGATGTTGGGCAAGGTAACGATGATGACATAGTCGGGAAAGACAATGCTACTGCTGTTGAGAGCACAACACATGAAAAGGAAGAGGGTGAAGTAGAAAATGCGTGGTTATCACCTACAAAGACTTCAGTTAAGAGCTTGGAAAAGCAGATGCAACTAACCACTGGGCATCAGGAGATTATATCTCCCTCGCGGTACTCAGCTTTGTTGGATTTAGACGAGAATGGCCAGCTTATAAGCGAAACAGATGCAGCCACGGAGGATGGCTGGCATGATGATACCGAGATGTCAAAGGATGCAGATGTAACACGACAATCTCTCCCTAGAACATCGAAGGTCAATCATAAGGTTCTTGGTGAGGGAGCGGCTGCCAAGAAACTAAAGCCGGGGAATACCAGTCGGAAAAGTACTCGAAACTCTAATCAATGACAGGCTTTTTCTGGAATGTTAGGGGGTTCAACAAATCAAATAAGCATAAAGTAGTCAGCAACTGGATAAGGAATAAATCTCTTCATTTTGGTTGTTTACTAGAGACGAGAGTAAAGGAGAGCAAAGCTTCTAAGATTGTATCCGAAGTGTTTACTGGCTGGTCTTTCTTAGGAAATTACGAGTGGAGTAGGAAGGGTCGGCTTTGGGTGGTGTGGAGCCCCACAACTAGAGTAACACCGGTCTATAATAGTGAACAAATGATCACGGTTTCTGTGTTGTTTCAAGGTCAGGACGAGGAGTTTCTTTGTTCTTTTGTCTATGCAAAGAACACAGCCGAGGAAAGAAGAGAGCTTTGGAGGGATATTAAATTCCATCATGATTCCCCTATGTTTAAAGGAAAATCATGGATAGTTCTGGGAGATTTTAATGAAACCTTAAGTAGCGATGAGCATTCTGTGGATGGCAATATGTCTGCAACAGTAGGGATGAAGGATTTTGAGGATGTTGTTAGACACTGTCATCTCTCAGATTTGGGAACTCACGGACCACAGTTCACATGGTGCAATAAGAGGGAGGAGGGTCTGATTTGCAAAAAATTGGACAGAGTACTAATCAATGATGTTTGGCTTCACACTTATACTAAATCTTATGGGGTTTTTGAGGCAGGAGGGTGCTCGGACCATTTAAGATGTCGGTTCTACTTGGAAGTTGAGGAGGAAAGACGGCGTCGGCCTTTTAAGTTTACCAATGTGATTGCTTCAACGCCGGAGTTTCAGACATTGATAGGGGATCATTGGAAGGAAACAGAGACCTTGTTTCATTCCACTTCGGCTATCTTCAGATTGTCAAAGAAATTGAAGTCGCTAAAACCAAAAATCCGAGCTCTAAGCAAGGAAAAGTTAGGAGGAATAGAGAAGAAGTCGAACTAGGCCTATGAAACACTTTGTGTTAAGCAAGAGATGACTTTAAAGAACCCTTCCCTTGAAAACATTAAAGCTGAGACAGAAGCTTATAGTAGATGGCAGAGGGTCAGTCATTTGGAAGAAGAGTTCCTTAGGCAGAGGGCTAAAGTACATTGGCTAAAGGTGGGTGATCGAAACCACAAGGCATTCTACAACGCCATTAGGCTAAGGCAAACAAAAAATGCAATTCGTGAAGTAAAGTGTCCGAATGGAGAAGTGGTGGACACTGCAGAAGGAATTAAGCTTGAGGCTGAGAGATTTTTTAAGGATTTTCTCACCTTTCAACCAGATGATCTTGAAGAAATGGATGTAGCCAAGTTGCAGGAATTACTCGGTTTTCAGTGTAGTGAGATGGATTGTGAAATTCTGCAACGTCCAGTTTCTGAGGAAGAAGTGAGGGAAGTACTTTTCCGAATGCCAAGCAACAAAGCTCTAGGACCCGATGGGTATACTAGTGAATTCTTTAAGTCTGCTTGGTCAATAGTGGGGGCAGACTTCACGACGACGATACAATCCTTCTTTCTGAAAGGATTTTTACCGAAAGGGATTAATTCTACAATCCTTGCTCTTATTCCAAAGAAGGAGAATGCGCAAGAGATGAAGGATTACAGGCCAATCTCCCTATGTAATGTCATATATAAGGTGATTTCTAAAATCCTTGCAAATCGTCTTAAAAGAATGCTGCCTAAGTTCATAGCATGGAACCGGTCGGCCTTTGTAAAAAACAGATTGCTGGTGGAGAATGTGCTGCTTGCTACTGAGTTAGTAAAAGATTATCACAAAGAGTCTATTTCTTCAAGATGTGCTATGCAAATAGACATCTCCAAGGCATTCGATTCAGTTAATTGGAAATTCCTCCAGAACATTTTATCTGCCCTGAATTTTCCTGAGACTTTCATCAAATGGATCAGTTTGTGCGTCACTACAGCTTCTTTTTCAGTTCAAGTTAATGGGGAACTGGCAGGGTTTTTCGGCAGTGAAAGGGGTCTGAGACAAGGATGTGCCCTCTCTCCATACCTGTTTGTGATATGCTTAAATGTGCTGTCCAAAATGCTAGATAAAGCTGCAAGCATCAAGAAGATAGGCTACCATCCTCGATGTCAAAACATCTCCCTCACGCATCTCTGTTTCGCGGATGACATGATGGTGTTTACGGATGGAAAGCAGAGGTCTGTTGAAGGTGTACTTGAAGTTTTTGATGACTTCTACAGATGCTCAGGCCTCAAAATAAGTCTGGAAAAATCAAAATTATTCATGGCAGGCTTAAATGAGGAAAACCAGAGCGCCATTCTCTCCAATTTCCCTTTCAGCACGGGTCAGCTTCCAGTACGTTTCTTAGGGCTCCCTCTCCTTACAAAACGTATGACGATTGCTGATTATATGCCCCTGATTGAGTGTATTCGTGGTCGTATGAGTTCATGGACAGGTCGTTTCCTGTCTTATGCCGGGAGAATGCAACTAATTAACTCAGTGATCATGAGTTTAACCAACTTCTGGCTTAGTGCATTTCGTCTGCCAAACTCTTGTCTAAAGGTAATCGAAGGTCTGTGCTCAGCCTTCCTCTGGTCAGGACCCGAACTCAATACAAAAAGGCGAAAATAAGTTGGAAAGATGTGTGTAAACTGAAGCAAGAAGGTGGTTTGGGAATTAGACCACTAAAGGAAGTCAATACAGTCACAGGTCTGAAACTCATTTGGAGGATTACTTCGTCTCAGCCTTCCCTGTGGGTGAGATGGATCAAAAGTTACCTTATTCGGAAGGGCTCGTTCTGGTCCGTAAAGGAGAAGTCTTCTTCAGGATCTTGGGTATGGCGGAAATTATTAAAACTCAGAAATATTGCAAAGGGATTAAGCAAAATGGCAATCCACAGTGGCAAAGAGACTTCGTTCTGGTATGATATTTGGTTCAAGAATAGAAGCTTAAAGGATATGTTGGGGGACAGAGGTACAATCGATATGGGAATCATAGATAATGCCAGTGTAAATGAGGTCCTAATATCTCATAGAAGGAGAAGACACAGGACTGATTTGCTGAACGAGATTGAAAACGAGATCGATAGGCTTCGAGGCTCGGGGTTAAGGGAAGAAGATGACCAAGCTTTATGGAAGTATAAAGATGATAAATATAAACCCAGCTTCTCGACTAATGCGACTTGGAATCTTCTGCGTGATGCTCAGCCACAATGTGTATGGTATAAAAGTATTTGGTTTGCCTACAACACACCAAAATACTCCTTTCTACTATGGGTGGCAATGCAAAATCGATTATCTACTGGTGATAGAATGTTGTTATGGAATAATGCTGTGGATGCTAGTTGTGTGTTATGCTCAGGTCATCAAGAATCAAGGGACCATCTCTTCTTCACCTGTCAATACTCAACCAGCATCTGGAAAGCTATAGTCCAAGGCTTGCTTCAACGTGATTACACCACCAGCTGGTGTGATATAGTCCAACTTCTATCGGGCTCCACTCTTCCCAAAACAACTCTGTACCTCGTCCGATATGCTTTCCAAGTTGCTGTTCACAGCATCTGGCATGAAAGGAACTCGAGGAAAAACGCTAAGGAACCTCAGCCTTACCATATCATACTCAAATACATTGATAAGGTGGTGAGGAATAGACTCCTGACCATCATAGAAGCTGGTAAAACAGAGCTGCAGGACGGATTCCAGTTGTGGTTTGGCTCACGACAGCACCAAACCCAACCGTGAACTTTGATTCGTTCATTTGTTTATTCTTTGATCTCAGATTAAATCATTTTTTAGACAGGAACACAACTACAAAGAGGCACTAGATGTAACACAGCTTTTTGATTGAATAAATTTTACTTTCATTCGAAAAAAAAAAAAAATTCATGAAGCTTTTGGATCTTTGGATGAACAATAAAGCATCCAAAGATCAAGGATACACATGTGTCTAATACCTTACAATACTATATATGGTGAAAATCTTACTACACGTTAGTCCAGCTATTTACTAAAAACTCATAGATTCTAACTTCAATAAATTAATATTCGATAAATTAATAATTTAATAAAAATTTCAGATTCTCACTACAACAAATATGTATATTGTCAGCACGAAAATTATGCTATCATATGTCATACATAGCGTTTTTACAAATGCTATGTTATCCGCAGCTATAATAGGGTGGTCCGATATGATAGCATTTTTCGTGCGCTATGGTATGTGACACGTATGATAGCGCCGTATTTGAGATGTGCTGTGATATATCTTATTATAACATTATATCAATGCTGTAATATATTTTATCATAACACCGAATTCGTGCTATTATTCAATTGTTTTGAATCCTGTATTTTTATGCATTATTAATTAATTATATTTTTTAATTTAATAATATTTCATATATTTTCAAATATTCAAATTATATTTTATAATATGGTTTCATTAATGAACCAAAATGTATTTACAATTAACACAAATGTCTACAACATTTCCATAAGTCTTACACAAACAACATTACAAATTTAAAGCTACGTAGATTCTAGCTCTTGCCTGGACGCATAACCGGTGTCTGACAAGAAGGATGGAATATCATCCTCTTCAACCTGGTCAAGTTGCTTCACAAGCTGCCAGTATCTTGTTTTCTCTTCAACTTTTTTCGTTCCTTCCTGATCAATGATGATCATGTGGTTTTAGTTTGCTACCGTCACGAACATAAGATAAGAAACGAGAGAAATTAACAACCAAATTACCTGGAATTTCCGAACTTCAGAAGCATAGTCAGGAGCAATGTAACAGTGTTCCAGTTTCAAATCTTCTGCCTTCTCCCATGTAAACCTAGACCTTTTGTGAAGTTGAATATGGAGACAACATCAAAATCTTGAAATGCGGGGAATCACATTGATATATAGACCAGTGGAAGCAGCACTCACGAATGAAAAGGGTACTTAAGTGACAGAAGCTGCTTTAAATAATCAGTGACATGATATCCACCAATGTTAGTTCGGCAGGATCCTTTATAAACAGGTTCTCCGTCAATAAACTGTAACCAGTGAAACCATGTACCAGATCAATACGAACAGATGAGGATTATTTTACCAATGGCTGAGTAGTCACACACATACCGGAATGGCGTGTGTTGTAGTGAAGCCAGGACATACAACAATTCCATCTTTTTTACAGTTTCCATGTAATTGATTATACTTATAGCTGAAAGCAGCATCCACTCCAAATGTTGTAACAACAGGAGAATTTAGGAAATCAGAACAGAAACATCAACTAATGTATTAACAAACAAGTTTCACTTGACAAGAAGAAAGATTAAACTTCAAGCAGAAAACAAAACAACCCTCAACTAATGTATGGAGCAAATGGACACTGTGTTGCAGATATGAGAGAAAGAAGCAAATGATGATGCTGATGGTTGCAAACAGACTAACAGATTTTGAAAACATCAACTAATGTATTAACCTTTTCATATTTATCAGGATTGATACGACATGGTTGCTTAGTGGCTGAAACGACAACGGAGCGCAATATTTTTCTAGAGTAATTAACACCAGACAAGTTCCAATCATCTCTCTCTTTTGGTTGTGCCCTTTTACAAGGGCTATTAATGAGCTCTTGTCGTAACATCTTCATGGTTTTAACTTTTGGTGACACATTAGTCTCAACGTCTTCTGGAGCAGTAGCTGATATCAGCTTTTCCTGCAAAGCCAATCATTATGAGACTACACCCAAAAAACTGGTGCAGCATTCACACATATGAAAGGAACAAATGTCTTAGTCTCTTACGTTCGTCAAAGAAGTAGCAGTGGTAGCTTTGCGATCATAGTCATCATGAATTCTGGAGCTTGAACCTTGTTCGATTAAAGTATCATGAGAACCAAAGTCAACACCAGTCCTAGGTTCAGAAGCAGAAGTTTCTTGTTTACCTAGAGTAATGTCCTTCAAAAGAAGCTCCCATAAGCTGAAAAGGAATAAAAAACACATTAAAACCACTAATACCTTCTCAGCCATCCTTACATATCAACTGAGTATATCAAGCTAACAAAAAATGGGATCCCGAAAGCAAACCAGGTAACAAATTCCCCAGATTGCTCCCCAAGAAATGCCTCCAAATAGTCTCTTGCCTGACTATTACTCTTTCCGTTACAAACAATCAGCGTTATATACTCCTGAAACAAGCTGATTCATCAGTAAACACAAAATCCCTAAATCTTAACACAAAATCATGCATCATCAACCTGCAATCTCTGCTCCCAAGGAATCAGATGTACAATACAAGAAAACGAAACAAGTCCCAACAAAGCAATTACGTACAGATCCTAGAACTCATTTTGGAAGTTTTCCCAAATCCAAACGCACTGTAACCTTATATACGAGTCAGCTGCTACACTATCATCAATGAAATTTTCCATCGAGTAATCAAAACAATAATGGGAAAAGAAGAACATAGGCGGGACCAGTACCAAATCCGCTGAGCGAAATTCACATAAACGAGAGACGAAGAAACTAAGCTGTATGTTAACTTCTGCGAGCAGAGAAGAGTTCGTACAAGAGCATAACTAAACCAAGGAATTCGAAAATAAAAACCCTAGGAATCCTCTACAAAGCTAGACGAAGATAAAACAAGAGGAAGATGAGAAAGAAGATGACGAACAGAAAGGATGTCGTCGTCGGGGTATTGGTCACAGAAGAGAGGAAGCATATCGGAGATAATTTGTCTCAGTCGTGAAGCGGACTCCGATTCTCTCCGCATCGGGAATGTCAGGGACTCTAATCCTTCAGCCATTCTTCGTATCACTCGACTCGTAACCCAAAGATCGCTGCGTCAACTGTTTCTTAGATCTGCACAGCATCACGCTCGGGATCCGGATTTTGAGTCATTGCTCAGGTCTGCGAGATAGAGGATTTTTGGTTCGGAGAAATCTGAGATTGGAGAAGAAGAGCCCCTAAAATCCCTGGATTTCTCAATGAAAGGAGGAGGGGAGAAAGGATCCAGAGACGAGAGAGAGAGAGAGAGAGAGAGAGAGAGAGGAATGAATCGTATGTGAGTGAATTGTGTTTTGATAAGGCCAAAAAAAAAAGTTAGGAAAAATTTTCACCAAAAACCCCAAATTTCTAAGTGTTTGGCTCTTAGTACAAAAAATTAGGCTGACAAAGTTAATTTTTGTTCCTGTTCAGTGAAAATTTCGGCTTAGCTTATTTTAAATGCTATAATAGAGTACCACAATCAGACATACCCTCTATAATAGCAGTTGCGAAAATCGTGCTATCGTAATGTGCTATCAATGCCCACTTTTTTTGTAGTGTCTAAACTAAGTTTTTGATCTAATTAATTTTTCAATAAATTAATATTTATTATATTAATAAAATATTATGATTCTGACGTTATTAATTTATAAAAATTTATTGTATTTAAGTATTTTGTATCAAATAATTGGATATTTTAGCTCATAACATATTTTTTGGTAATAAAATGTATGAGTTGGTATTACAGTTTAGGACCATGTATTTTGGTATTTAAGTATTTATGACCATATATTTAGACAATATGGTTTAAAAAAATAATGTGTTATGTATCGAATCCAGTCTTGTCATATGAGTATTAACATCAACTAGATTTTGATCCGCGCTTAGAAAGCGCGTATTTATTTTTCTTTATAAATTTTATTTTTATTTATTTTGTTAATAGTAATGTAGATTTTTAATTATACAATCTAATTATGATTATAATTTTTTAACTTGTATTATAAAAAGTGAGTTAATAATTTTTTTTTAAAATGAATTGTTTGTTATTTAGAAGGATATATATTGTAAAGATAAAGAGATTAAAATAACAATTTCGTATTATATATTTTAATCCGTGTTGTATCGTAAGATCGGAAATATATATATATGTATGAAAACAACCATTGTAAAAGTTTTGTGGTATAAGTTTAATTTTTATGTAAAATATTATTTTATAAAATAACATATATTTATTAAAAAATTATTGTATTATTATATTTAATAATTAGATAGTTACGAAATTAGAAACATAATAATCCGTTTAAATATATAATACATGTTGTAGTGGTATATATAATTTGTAAATTTGATGGAACAATCCATTAAAAACTGCATTCAAACATAAAACATAATTTGACGCCTCAAATATTTGAATAATATAAATATGAAATAATTTTAATATTTTTATTAAGTTTAAAATATATCAACTTAAATTATTATTATATATATTTTAAACTCATGTGAAGATTTTTTATAGAAAATTTTATAATCAAAATTGGCTAATTTATTTTTCAACCCGTTCATTGATTTAAATATTTTGCAATTTGATGGAAGAACCCGCTAAAGAGTGCAATCATAAAAACATCAATCGTAATATGTATATATATATATATATTTGAAACAAAAATAAAAAATATATTAAACTATATTATAAATATATTTTGAATTAAATCATAAATTAGAGAATATTAAATTATATATACAATAGTTGATGTATAAATTATTTAATTATATTTATCAATTAATTTAATAGTTTAACGATTGTATATACATTTATTTTAATTTTAATTAATTAGGAAAGTAGGACCCATTATATTTTGTTTTTTTGGATCCATGTTTAATAATTATCTTGTTTGAAAACATGGATTGCAGAGATAATGTTATATTCCCTAATATGTAATAAACACATGAACTAAAGGTTAATTTTATATTTGTCTATTTTTTTAATAGTATAGATTATTCCCACTATACAACTAGAAGAACTTCATAGTCGTAAATGTCCGAGTAGTATCTATATATCATCAGTCTTACCAGTTCAAATAATTTACATTCATGTTTTTATCTTTGGTTTTCATGGAGAATTGGTCTTAATTACCACATTCAAGAAATTAATGAAAATACTAACTATATATTTTGTTTTGTTATCTAAATGTTTACTTTATTTGGTTTAACAAACCCCATGAAGTAGATTTCTTAGCATAAAAGTCTTAACTTGTATTGTACGTACAGTATGTTACAATATTTGGATGTGCATTAATATATGAGTATATCCCATTAACGAACAATATATTATTTCTTTTTGAAAGAATGTAAAATTTATTTAAATAAAAAAAACTTTTGTAAATCAAGTGTTTCGTGTATGTTGAAAACATTTGGTAGAGCTAAACTAAATTATAAGATGAAATCATATTATCTCGTTGAAAACATTTGGTAGATCGAGTCTGCGAACTTGCGGAGAGACCTCCGAGAGAGTTGCATTTGAGTCCGCTTTTTGTTTCGAAAATTTCCAATTTTTTGATGCGGTAGTATAGATATATACAGACCCAATCTCCCATTTTCTTTTGAGAGGGAGACATCTGAACCGATCTAAAGATCGGTTGCCTACATACTCCTTTCGGGGATCAAACCGTCCCGTAGTTCAAGACATCTCTTTTTTTTTTTCTTTTTTAGGCATTCGAAAGTCTTGGATTAGTGATAATAATTTTTCAGACGTATTGCGTTCCAACTCCTTGGAACCTTAACGTCGTCCATGTTGGTTAACTGGTATGCTCGGGGAAAACCACTTTCATAACTATGTATGGTCCTTCCCAGTTTACTTTCAGTTTTTTTTGTGTTTCGTTCTGCAGTGTTCTTAAATACTTTCTGTAGAACCAGGTCACCTTCTCGGAACCTTCGGCTGCGGACGTTGGAGTTGTAATATTTGGCGGTTGCTTGCTGGTAGTTCTGGATGTGAATTAGCGTCTGATCGCGTCGTTCGTTGATCAGGTCTAGTTCGTCGAGAAGCATCAGATGATTCAATCCTTCTTGCCCAGGGAGAAACCTGCAACGCACTCCCGGGAGTTCGATCTCGGCTGGGATTACGCATTTCACTCCGTAAACGAGTGCAAATGGTGTTTCGCCAGTTGCTCGTCGGGGTGTTGTCCGTTGTGACCAAGGACTCCTTCTAGCTCGCATGCCCATCGTCCCTTCTTTTCGTTGAGTGGTTTCTTCAATCTGTCAAAGACAATTTTGTTAGCAGCTTCGGCTTGCCCGTCACCCTTGGGGATAACGCGGAGTGGACTTTTGTAATCATATCTTCCACTTTTCCCAAAATATTCGAAACGCATCAAGATGAACTGCGAGCCGTTGTCTGTGACGATCTCGTAAGGCACTCCATGCCTGCATATGATATTCTTGCTTAGGAAATGTTCAACTTGGGTGTCTTTTATGCTGGCGTAAGATTCGATTTCAATCCATTTCGAGAAATAGTCTATTAGGACGAGCAGAAATCGCTTATGTTTAGACTGGTGAAGTAAGCCAACTATATCCATCGACCAGCACATGAAAGGATATGGTGCTGAGACTGACAAAAGCAGGTCGACTGGTTGATGGATAGTCGGAGCATGTCTCTGTCACTTTTCACATTTTCGAGAAAACTTCTCGCAGTATTTGATCATTGTTGGCCAAAAGTTGATGTGACGCTTGATTTTGATTGCTAAGGCTCTGCCTCCTCGATGGTTTCCAAACGAGTCGTTGTGGACTTCTTCCATGATTCGCCTTTGACGCAAGACACTAGATGCCCGGATAATCTCCACTTGTAAGCATTTCCGTCCATCAAAACGTAACAAGCAGCCTGCACTTTAATTTTACGAGCGGCCCATTTGTCTTTGGTAAGTTTGCCATCCATGATGTATACGCGAATCGCTCCCATCCATTTTTTGTCGCAGCCGTATTCTCCTTCGAGTTGTGTGTCTGCTTCCGCATTGTTCTCTTTCGTTAGAGGATTTTCTTCATTATTCTCATCTTCTTCGGACAGATAAACCAGGTTGACGGTTCCAAAGTTTTCGATGCTCGGATGCTCGATGAATTCTATTTGAATGATCCACTTCAAACCAGGTTTGGACGTCAAAGCAAGGGATGCTAATGCGTCGACTAGGGCGTTTTCTCCGCGAGGAATTCGGTTCGGTTCAGTTAAAAAAATTTGAGTGGCTTTACTAGATCTCGAAAAATCTTCAGATACGCCTCCATTCTCTTGTCTTTTATTTTGTGCTCCGCTATACTCGCTTGCGGCTAACTGGGAATCGCAAATCGCTTGTATGCTTTGAGATAAACGTAACCGGCGATTGGGGCCTCGTATTATGCTTCTTTTTCGAAGCGCAAAAAGCTAAACAAAAGGACTGTTCCAGGATTTCACCAGTTGGCAAAGTTAGGCGGGTTCCCACTCCGGAACCTTGTTTCGACGACGAGCTATCGATGTGGAGAAACCAATATGAATCCTCTGCTGGCTCTTCCGCCCTTTCCTATGGTAACTCGACCAAGAAATCCGCGAGTACTTGCAACTTTGTGCATGTTCTGGATCGGTACTCGATATCGAATTTGGTGAGCTCTATCGCCCACTTTGCTAGTCTTCCAGATTGTCTTGGACTATGAAGGATCGTTCACAATGGGAAAGTTGTCACAACTACGATCGAGTGAGATTGTAAATACGGCCTTAGTTTCCAAGCGGACATTACTAGCACGAGTGCCAGCTTCTTGATTTGAGGATAGAGAGTTTCCGCATCTGTCAGTGTTTGACTCACGTAGAAGCTCGGCTTCTGTTCACCCCGATCTTCTCTGATAAGGACTCCGCTTATTTCCGTAGCTAATATGGCAGTCTATAAGAACAACGGCTCTCCTTCTAACGGGTTTGCGAGCACAGGCTGATTTGCTAGATATTTCTTCAACTGTTGGAAAACCTCCTTGAATTTCTCCGGCCACTCAAACGTCTTGTTGCCTCTTAAAGTATTGTAGAAAGGTAAACACTTGTATGCTAATCGCGAGATAAACCAGCTGAGCGCTGCCACTTGTCTCGTTATTCGTTGGACATCGCGTTTCGTCATTGGCGAAGACATTTGGTTCAGGTCATTGATCTGCTTTGGGTTTTATTTAATACCTTGGTGAGTGACGAGGTAACCGAGAAACTCTCCACACGTGACTCCGAACCTGCACTTGGCTGGGTTGAGATCCTTTTATGCTTGTTTAGTTGTTCAAAACATTCCCGCAGGTGTTACACATGGTCTTTTTCCTCGAGGGACTTGACCAACATGTTGTCTATGTATACTTCCATAGTTTTTACGAGTTTGTCAGTGAACATCTTATCCACTAACCACTGATACATTGCTCCGGCGTTTTTAAGACGAAGGGAATGACCTTGTAACAGTAGATTTCTTTGTCGGTGATGAACGCAAATTTATCCCGGTCGTTTGGATTCATCATTATTTGATAGTAACCTGAAAAGGTGTCCATCAATGTCAGTAGCTTGTTCCCTGTTTTTGCTTCCACTAGACGATCGATGTGGGGAAGCGGGAAGCTATCTTTATGGCACGCCTTGTTTAGATCCATTAAGTCGACACAAACTCTCCACTTTCCATTTCCTTCTTTACCACCACGGGATTCGCGAGCCAGTCCGGGTACTTGAGTTCGATGATTGAACCGACTTTGAGTAATCGCTCGACTTTGTCGTTGACTTCTTTAGCTTGTTCTGATCTGAACTTACCTCTTTTTTTGTCTCACGGGTTTAATTGTTGGATCCACGTTCAGATCGTGACAAGAGATGTACATGCTGGTTCCAGCATTCCCTCTGCAGACCAGGCGCATACTCCTCTTCTTCTTCTTGCTCTTTTTTGGCTTTTTCGGTTTTTCCACTACTCCTGATTCGCTTCTGTCCGTGGCCGCTTTGCTTTCCGGGAGACCTCGACCGTCTGCTTTTTGAATTTGGGCTCAATCATGAAACAAGATCGGGATTGCTCCTAACTTGCCCAAATTGTTGTGACCCACCAAGTGTTGGGAATTTCAAGCAGAGGTGATATGTTGACGGAACGGCTGGAATTTATCCAAGGATTTCCCATGATCACGTTGTGCCAGAGCGTCTGCCACTGAGAACTCGACAACTTTGGTTTTTCCTTCTGTTTTCAAGGGTATCTTGATTTTCCCAAGATTCATCATCGTGTCTCCTCTGAACCCCGTTAAGGGTTTCGGGAATGGAGACACTTCGGATAAGCCGGTGTTCATCCTTCTTAGAGTGTCGCGGAAGATTACATCCATGGAACTCCTAGTATCGACCAAAATCCTTGCTATGTCGTGATTTTTATGATCAGTTCGATGACGAGAGGATCGGTTTGTGGTCGATCGATTCCTGCGGTTTTGAACTCCTCGAATGTTATCGCGTCGTTTGGGAACTGAGAAGGAGCGGACCAGTGAACGCTTGTTCCTGCTCGTCGTTGGTAGTTTTTGATTGAGGATACTGTGTCTCGGCAGTATTATGATTATCCAATTTTCATATTGTTGGTTGAAATCCTCGCCTTCTCTCGATTCTGAATCTTCCGCACCGGTACTGCTACCATCTCTTCTAAATTTGTCAGCACTATGTCGGCTGTCATTGCATCAGTTGCGGCTGCGTCTCTTGCAGCGTTTTCCGTCATGGTGTTGTGTTCCACGGCTGCTTCTGCTGCAGCGTTGATTGCCAGTGGGTGATTTGTTCTGTCTCTGGTTTCGTTGGTGGCAATCCCTTCGGATCTGCCAATCAATGGTTTTTAGGTGTAAGAAAACTTTTATTCCCCACAGACGGCGCCAAACTGTGAGAGTCGAAACTCACACGGTCAATTCTTGTAGAGCAAAATTTTTAGGCAACAGAAGATTCTAATGTAAACGACCCGAAAAGAGATCCGGAGAGTTATTTTATTGATATGCTTGACATAAAACAGAGTACAAAGCGTAAGAGCTAAAAGAAAGTCTAAGTATATTTTCTTGGGTTTTCGAGTGGTATGATCGTGGGAAGTCCTCGTCTTATATAGTAGCGGCGAGTCGATTCTGAGGATATTCGCCTGCAAGATTTCCGGAAATCTTCCTGCTATCGCATATTACATTGTTGCGATTTGCCTTTCTGTTCGGGTTTTCCTCTTCTTGCTTGGATTTATCTTCCCCTTTTCTTCTTCGAGTTTATCTTTCCATTTTTGTTATTATCTTTCAGCGGTTTAACTTTATCTTTCGAATGGGCCGAAAAGGGATGATCTGAGTCCGTTTAAGTGTAAGAGTCTTCTTAATCCGTCCCAAAGTCTATGGAATACGAACCTTGTTAGCTAAGAAAGTCTCCGTTCAGAAGATTCAGGAAATATGTTATGTTCGGAACTTCCGATGAAGTATGTTCTGCTCGGAACTTCCATGGAAGTATGTTCTGCTCAGAATTTTCGAGGAATTATGTTCTGCTCAGAAATTTTGAGGGTGTGTCATACTCTGAAAATCCAAGGGAATGTGCTCGGATTGTCCGTGCACCTTGGTCCGCACAGAATTTTCGAGCAGCTTGGCTTGCTCGAATCTTCCAAGCAGCTCGTTTGAGCGTTTGAGCTTGCCTGTAGATGTCTGTGCGATCTATATGAACAGTTGGATTGTTCGGAAGTTTGACTAGATTGTATGCGTTACACGAAACATTATTCATATGAAACATCGTCCATACGATGTGTCGCTTTCGCAGAAAACGGCTATGTCTGATTGGTCAATCTGTTTTCGACTATTGATTTCGTCGAGAGGAATTTTGATCCCAATAAATATTATTTACATTGTTATAAAAAAAAATATTGAATGATCAAATAATTAAGTTCAAAAACAATTTTGCTAAAAACGAATGTGAAAACTAATCTAGATGTTATCCTAAAATATATCTCTATTCATAACGAGTCTCAAAAATTTCTCATCTATAAAATTGCTTAGAAACAAAAACCTGATACATAAATCTGACTCGAGCATTTCCTTAGTAATAGAAAAAATAATTTAATGACTAATAAAATAGAAATGAAATTTAAAAAACCGATATAATTAATAATGATAACATCTATGGTTCGAGCATAATTGCCGCTTCTGGCCTATAGTACACGTTCCGATGATTGTGGACACTTCTCGTTGGAAACCAAGCTTTGAATCTTTCCCATTTTGAGTTGATTTTAGAGACATCCTTGGGTGAATGTAGATGAAGTGTTGGTAAGGAACTAATCATGACCATCATCATCATGCAATTCAGTTAATCTTCAACTCAAGATAAAATGAAAGAAATAAGATATATAAACTCCGAGGATGTGTTCTGGTTTTTGAGAATGAATCGTGTTGTAATGGCCCATTTTTGGGGCTCAAAGGAAATGTGGGATTGGGCCAAAAGCCCAAAGCCTAACCCGTTGAAAAGCTAGTTCCATTCCCTATATAAAGAGGAACAATCATCTTATTTCTGCACAAAGTTCGAGACGATAAAGCTTTGTTCGCGCCCCAAGCCAGCCAGCGACCGGAGACTGCCGACCAGCCGCTGGCCAGCCACCGCCGACCGCCGCGACCGGAGCACTGTGCGCCGGTGTGGTGGTGTTTCCGTGGAGTATTAATTGTGTAGGTTGTGTGAGCCTTCGAGCATGGGTGCAAGTTGTTATTAACCTTGGACTCGTTTCCTTGATGTTGTGCATAGCTTGTCATGAGATCGTGGGTTCCTATAGCCTGCACTCACTAGATATTGGTGTTGAACTAATTACTCAGGCCTCCTTCGTTGTTGTTTTGCAGGTAATCCCGGAGAGTTTCAGGGGTAGACGGATGGTGTAGTGCTTGTTTTGGGAAAGGGGGTTCATTCAGTGTTTTCTTTATTTCACTAAAACTTAGGTTTATCTTTCATTTCACATTGAGACTATTTAAGTTTAGTTCGGTTTTCCTTATAAGACTCGGGTTTTGATTTAATAAAGTAAACCGTTTGATTATTAAGTGTTGGATTGTGGTTTATGACTTGGTTCACGGGTTTGTGGACTATGGCTTGAGAAGCCGATGAGTCGTTTGCTAGATCCGACGGGACATGTGTTAAAATTTGGTAATAGAGCACGGTTAGGTCTAGCCGGTTCCGTCTTGGCTAGACAGGGTAGTGTGGTGGAGTACTCATATTCGGATTTCATCGTTCTTTTCAAAGTGTTTTCAAATCTTTTCGAAATGGGGATTTCTATAAGTTAGACTCTAGGAGCACCACCCCGATCTCCTCCTTATATACTCGCCGATAAGTGAGTTCAGTTTCAACCGCCATCCACTCACTCGTTCCTCTTTTCCAACAAGATGCTGCCTAAGAGAAGAACATCGCCAACTCGTCGTGACGACATAGCTCCGTCTAAATCCACATCGACATGGAGCACTACAAGTGTTCATGGGAGCCAGGAACCAGCAGTCGGAAACCCAGAAGGGGCAGTGTTGGGAGCTGGACAAGTAGCCGTGGATGCAGCTTTTCTGCAAGAGTTACTCGCCCTTCAGGAGGCGCAGGTTGGACATGCCAGAGCTGTAGGAGGTGCTGCAGGAGCAGGAGCTGCAGAAGCGGAAAGAGCTGCGATGGGAGCCGCTATGGGAGCAGAAATGGAAACTATAGGAGCAGGAGCTCCCGAAGTTATGATAGGAATGCTAATGCGGTGCCAGGAGCCGCAGGAGGAGCCGGAAATGCAGGAGGAGCTGGGAATGCCCAAGGTAGAGCTAGCTTTGTTGCTGGAGGAGCATGATTCGTTCCTGTGGGGTTTGGATTCGTTCAACCTCCACCAGTGATGAATTAGTACTGACTACCACCACCGCCACAACCGCAGGAGCCATGATTGGTGCAAGGGATGTCCTACTGAAGTATGCTGAATCATCTGAGGGAGATGCAAATGGACCAATTTGTCGGTGGGATCAATGCCATTGCAGCTGATACCGCCAGATGCCCGATGGAGTTCCGTGTGGAGATAGCAGCTTTCTACCTCAAGGATGATGCGCTGGTTTGGTGGGAAGGAATAGTGGAGAGCACTCCGGGATGTCAGCTGATATGGATGGATTTCCGTGAAGCTTTCAACCGAAAGTACTTTCCGCAGGAAATCGTGGATAGTATGGAAGGAGAGTTCCAAAACCTCTGTCAGGGCAACCGGGGTGTGCGGGAGTACGGAGAGGATTTCAACCGTTTGAGCGGGGCTGATTCGTCAGTTCCTTGCTGGACTGAAGATCGAGATCAAGAGTCGATATAAGTTGATGGATCACTTGACATCAATGATATGATTGAGAAGGCAGCTGATGCAGAGATTGATTGGGAGGAAGAGCAGAGGCAGCATAGGAGTGCACAGAACCAAAATGCCAGAAGGAACTGGGAAACCGAAAATGCTACCGCAGCAGCAGTTCTGGTGAATCAGGCGCAGCCATTGCAGGTGAAACCTCGGACATATTTCGGGTCTGGACAGCTGGGGCATATTCATAGGAATTTCCCGAAAAACTGTATCTGGACTGGGGCACTTTATAAGGGAGTGCACGGCTCCAGTAGCGAGCGCAGGAGCTGGGGTGCAGCAGTTACCACCACTGCCACAAGAGGGACAGGGAGGAGCTGGAGTGCTGACATTACCGCCTCCACCACCGAGGGTTTAGGGTTTAGGGTGTACATCGCTGGAAACCACGAAGGAGCTAAACCGATAGCGGGTATGTAATCCTTGCCTTCCTGTGTGAATTCTTGTGGAGTCGTGATTGTCAAAAGTCTAGTAGCTTAGTTTAAAAAAAAACCGTGTAGGATCGGTTGTGATTGGGGGAGTAGCGGCCCGCACCTTGTTTGCACGGGAGCTACGCATAGATTTGTAAGCACAAAGCTATCGAGCTGCTGGACCTTTAAAGGCAGGTTTGTTGAAGGAGTCATGAAGGTCGAGACCGCCGGATCGGAGAAAGTAGCAGGCACGGCAATCTTCGAAAAAGTACCAGTAACGGTGGCCGGAGTAGACTTATCTACGGATCTAGTGCAAGTGGAGTTAGGTCGCAATGAAGTCTTCCTAGGAATGGATTGGTTGGTACAACACCGGCCCGTAATGGACTGCGCCAAGGCGACCGTCACTTTTCCTCGTGAAGAGGAAAAGATCATTTTCAAGGGAATGAAAATGCGGACGGAGATATCAATCATATCCATGATGCAAGCAGAAGTGTTGATAAGCAAAGAAAATGAGTCATTCCTAGAAACCATCTCAGTGACCAAGGGCGAGGAAGCTCCAAGATTGGATACCATTCCGGTAGCTGCGGAATACGAAGATGTATTTGCACCGCTGAAAGGACCTCCAACGGAACGGAACGATGCCTTTATGATATAGCAAGAGCCTGGGATGGCGCCCGTATCAAAGGATACCTACCGTTTAGCGCCAATAGAGATGGCCGAATTAAAGAAGCAACTAGAGGATCTTATGGAGAAAGGATTCGTTCGACCGAGCAGTTCACCGTGGGGAGCACTAGTCTTGTTTGTCAAGAAAAAGGACGGAAGTTTCAGACTTTGTATTGACTACCGAGGCCTGAACAAGGTGACCATCAAGAACAAGTACCCGTTGCCAAGGATCGATGAGCTTTTGGACCAGCTGCAGGGAGCCTCATGGTTCTCTAAGATCGATCTTGCCTCGAGGTACCACCAGATCCGAATAGCAGAGGAGGATATTCGAAAGACGGTATTCTGGACCCGCTATGGACACTACGAGTTCGTGGTAATGCCGTTCGGATTGAGCAATGCACCAGCAACTTTTATGAAGATGATGAACGACGTCTTCCAGGAATACCTGGATAAGTGCATTATCGTCTTCATCGATGATATCCTGGTCTACTCGAGGAGTTAGGAAGAGCGCGAGTGGCACCTCCAGATTGTTTTGGATACGCTCAGGAAGCAACTGTTGTTTGCCAAGCTCAGCAAGTGAAGTTTCTTGCAAAGGTAGATTGGATTCCTAGACCATGTGATATCGTAAACCGGTGTAGCATTGGATCAGGAAAAGATCGCCTCCATCACCAACTAGGCAGAACCGAAGAATGAGACCGATGTTCGTAGTTTCCTCGTATTGGAGGGGTACTACATGAAGTTCGTAGAGGGATTCACCAGCATATCCAAGCCCTTGACGGCCTTAACCGGAAAGGATGTCAAGTTTGTTTGGTCGGACAAAAGCGCCCAACGTTTTGAGATATTAATGGAATTGTTGACTCAAACTCCAGTGTTAGTTCTACCACGGCCCAGAATACCGTATGTAGCCTACACGGAAGCATCTGGAATTGGACTTGGGAAGCACGAGGTTAACTAACCCACCCATGACTTGGAGTTGGCAGCAATAGTCTTTGCGTTGAAGATATGGCGTGCCTATCTGTACGGGGAGAAGGTGCTGATATTCACGGACCAAAAGAGCCTGAAATATGTCTTCACCCAAGGAGATCTGAATCTGAGGCAATGCCGATGGATGGAGATACTGTTGGGAATGTCCTGAAATCTACTGTACTATCTCTAGAAAGTATGATAAATGTCGAGATCAGACATAAGTCATAAATACTGGGTGATCATGATGGCTTGCTAGAGTCCGCTCTTGATCTATAAGTTTAAGACTTATTACCAGTATTGTATGATCCCAAAGGGTCACACACCATAGCTAACGGGAAAGTTATGATGGAATTAATGCGGTAAGATGCTAAGGCATTTACTGTATTTGCACAGAGAGTTGGGCCAGACAGCAAACAGGCTTTTGTCTGATTTGTGTCTTGGGCCCAAAAGTCTAATGGACCATTAGTTTAATTAATTAAACTTGGGCCCATTAGTGAGATAATTAAGTTGCAACTTAGGGGTTGAGAAACCCAAATGCTACACGATTTTGGGAGAAGCAGCCGCGGCTCATCTCCCTCTCTTGAGTCTCTCTCTTTGTTGTTCTTCCATCCGGTCTAGCAGCCATTCCCTGCTTGTAAGAGTGTGGATACCTAGGAGGAACAGGTATTCATCTGTTCTAATCTGATCTTGTCATTACCACCAATCATTCCGCTGCAAAGGTAAAGATCAGGTTTGTTTTATGATTCGATTACAAGAACTTAGATCTGTTTAAGATTAGTGCTAGGTTGCAATCTGAGAATTGAACCATGAAAAACGCATAATCCTTCAGTGGTATCAGAGCCAGGTTTCATTAAGATTCTTGTAATTTGGATCATATGGTGTTTAATATGTTAAAGGAATCAATTTAATGAAGTAAAATTGATTTGAAAATTATTAAACCCTAAATTGCATATGGTCTCGGTAATGAACCGTGTTACCATGATGCTTGTGATCGAAACCCTTAATCGCATGGCTTGTTCATGGTGGCCATTGTTTTTCTTGTCTCGCAAGTGAGAAGCCCTAATCGGATTTCTCATTATGGTCTCGGACCATTGGAGACGTCGAGTTGCCATTGTTTGCGTGAGCCGGTAGGATCATTGAGATGCCTTGAGCCGTCGATCGCATGTTAATAATGTCACGGATCATGCGATTGAGCATCGTATGATTTGCGTGTGAGCAATCGATAATGGGCCGTGAATCATTTGGTCTCGGCATGATCCAATTATGCCGTGAGAGATGCGATGATCGATCATGATAATTGTAATCGATCGGCAGGTCGTGAGTGTTGATGAGTGATCATGCGTTGGCCAACTTGAGCGATCGATAGCTTTCGATCGTTTATGATGATATGTAATCGATGGGCCGATGAAGCAAAGACGGCATGATGCGTGCGATGGCCCTGTGATCATCCGTGTGATCGATCACATATGTTTGTGATCGTGATGGAATGATCGGCATCGTAGCAAGCCGCGGATGGATCGGTTGGTCACGATGCTTGATCGGATCACAATTGTGATCGTGATGGCCGTGAGTCGTCGATTACATGATGGGCCGAGTTGGATCATGGATTCGATCGTTTGGCCCGTTAAATCTTTACGTTCCGCGAATAGTCAATCGGTTAAACCGAGCTTCGCGGTTCGTTGCCCCAAACCGCACCGATCAAACCGGTCCATTTAATTGGCGGTTAATCGTGTGTTTAAAGCCTTAAACCGCAAGTTAAGTCAAATTGGCTAAAACGGGATCTCGGTTACATGATGTAGACCGATCCGTTTCTTCCCGGTTTTGGACTTAACTGAACCGATCCAATTTAATTGGTGGTTCAAGCGGTTAACCCAAATCGCGGTTTGCTGGAAATTATTTAATACATGGTATTATTTAATTTCTGGTTAAACCGGATTAAAATTCAAAATTGAATTTTAACCTAAACCGAAGGCTGGTCTAAGTTTGATTTGGTTGGACCAAATAATTTAGAGCTGGTCTGGTTTAGTAAATAACCGATGGTTTTGATAGTTAATTTGGTCTTGGACCAGAATTAATAAACCAACTCGGTTATGTCAAATTATTGGGCCAATTGGAATTCTATGGTCTTGGGCCAAGAATTGGGCCTATAATTTGTGACCCAACCCAAAATATTAATAAAATATTAAATTAGAAATTTCTATTTTTAGTATATTTCTAAATTTAGAAAGTTTCTAAAATAAGAAAGTTTCCCAAAATAGTAATCTTCTATTTTTGGAAATAAAACTTAAAAATCCTCAAAACCAATATCAAGCTTGGATGTCTTTCCAATCTTGTCAGCTACTTAACGCTTATTCGATTACAGATATGGCTTACAGTGTGAGGTGTCTGTTCTCGCGTAAGTAAAGTAGTATATAGTCACTAATTTCATTGGGAGTCCCAGACTTTAGTGATTATTTGGCTGTAAGAGATTGGTTTCCTTGACTGGGCCATCGGGAGTCCCGGGCCTTGAGACATCTGGTGTATTGGGCCTTGGGCCCAATTCACAACCTAGAGTTATTGGATATAACTAGCTGTGTGTATGCTTACCAAGTAAAGCTACTTCTGGGTGACGGCCAGTGGCCCACTTTAGATTTAGCTGAACATGGGTCTCGGAATCATTGCATTCTTATGAGGTTAAACAAAGAAATTTTGAATGCAATGCGAGTTTTCTTATAAGTTATTAAGATTACTCTTTTATGAACTAAATAACTAAAACTCTATTTGTCTCTAAATTTCAGTTATGACTAGCACAAACAATCAAAACACTTTCTCGATCCGATCTGTCCTTGAGAAGGACAAACTGAACGGATCAAATTTCTTGACTTGGTCGCGGAACCTGAGGCTAGTCCTCAGGCAGGAGAGAAAGGACTATGTCCTTGAGAGAGCTCTCCCCGAGAGGATCGGGTCCAATGCCTCTCATGCAGTATATGATGCTTGGAATAAGCATTATAATGATGCGGTAGATGTGCGTGGTCTGATATTGGCTACCATGGACTCAGATTTGCTGAAACAATATGAGAACATGGAGTCGCCAATAGAGATGATCAGCAGCCTGAAATTGAAATTTCAGGAGCAGGTAAGAGTGGAGAGATACCAGTTGGTTAAATCTCTCACTAGCTGCAAGCTACCAAATGATCATCCAGTAAGTCCTCATGTCAGTAAAATGATGGGTTACGTTGATAACCTGAGGAAACTGGATTATCCAGTTAGCCAAGAATTGGCAACTGAGATCATTCTGCAGTCACTGCCGTCAAGCTATGATAAGTTCAGAAGGAACTATATCAAGAAAGGCTTAACGAAGACGCTGACTGAACTGCATGACATGCTCAAGACAGTTGAGCCAAACGTGAAGAGTACCCTGTACAATCTCATAATGGAGAAGGGTAGGTTTACTAAACCTAATGCTGACAAGGGTGAAGACAAAGTTGTCCAGATTTTGAATCATGGCAAGCGTGTGTCTTCTGAGCCCGAGTCAGATACCTCTTACGTTGGTAAGTGCTGCTACTGTAAAGAGACTGGGCATTGGAAAAGAGATTGCATTAAATTCATGGAAGATTATGAGGAGTTGAAGTTGATGTATGAAACTACTTCCTCAGGTATTCATGTTATTACTTCAAGTTATACCTTATAGGTATTGGATACTGGTTGCGGCACTGATATTTGTTATAATATGCAGAGCCTGAGCAACAGTAGAACGTTGAAGGAAGGGCAAGTGGAACTGCGTGTCTGGAAGGAGCTTGGGATGCTGCCTCAGCCGTAGGGTTTTCACTTGTAGATGCCTTTGAGGCTTGGTTTTGTATTAAGTAATTGCTACAATGTACCTGCTTTACGCAGAGTTGTCTTTCATTTTCTTGTAAAGAATTTGAATGTTTTTCATTTTGATAAAGACAAGTTTTGTTCTTTTGATCTTAATGAAATATTAATTGTAGCACCCTATTCAAGGAATGGGTTTTATATCTTAAACCAAAGAGTGCCTAAATGTAACATAAATACCGAATTGGTTTAAATCTGATGAATTAAACCGAATGTTTCTTGGCATAAATGTTTTGGTCACAAAGAGTAAGTCAGATTCAGAAACCCCATAGTTATGGACTTTTGGGCTCATTTGAATGGATATCTTATGAGACTTGAATTCTGCTTACTGGACCAAAACACCAAGGGCCCATCTTAGCCGAGCTAGAGAAAGGCCCAAAGGCTTATTGGAGATTGAACATACTCATGTATGTGGTCCGATGAGCCGTAATGCCAGAGAAAATTTCCTGTACTTCATTGTCTCTACTGATTACTTCAGTGAGTAAGACTGTGTTCATTTGATGAGACACAAGTCGGAATTCTTTGACATGGTCGAAAGAGTTCCACAATGAGGTATAGAATCTGAGTGACAGAAGTATTAAGACTCTGGATTAGATCACGAGTGAGAATACTTGAGTCATTAATGGTGTGATCATCTGAATGAGTGTGAAGTCGTTTCACAGCTCAATTCTCCTGAAAACCTTGAGGTATTTCTGTGAGAAAGAATCAGATCTTATTAGAAATGATTAAAAATGAGTCACACGAATCTTCCATGATATTCTTTAAGAATAACGCTCTAGAAATATCTAAGTTTACGCTGAAATAGTTCCACCAATATCAGTTGAAAGACACCACGTAAATGTGGATTGGAATCGATCCAAATTCGTCTTTACTGAGTATTTGTAGTTGTGCTACTTCACTGGTTGTCCTAGGGAAACCAAGGCTTGTTACTTTTACGTCCATTCTGTTTTCTAAGAAGGGAAGTTACTTTCAAAGAAGAACAGTGGGAGTAAAAGTATAACTCGAAGAAATTCGAGAAATACAGGAGGCTGCTCAACCTGTTGAGGGAGAGCAACGGATGGATTTACAGATTTCTGTAGAATCTACACCTGTAGAGCCTGAAGTTCGCAGATATGAATGAATCAGTCACTAATCCGAGAGTGATTTCTCGTCATTAGTTGAACCTGATGATCATTGAAAGCGACGAATCTGCGAAATTCACAAAAGCGAAAGTGAGCCCGGACTCCGAAAAATTACACTATGTGTAAGTTAGCTTCATTGATCCATTCATGGATGGAAGCAAACATATCGGAGTTGGAATCTTCGTTCTGTTGAAGTAGTCAAAGGTTTTGACTTGAACAGGAACGAAATGGAACTGTGCGTTTACTAATAGATAAGTGGGAGCAATGTTGCATTTCTCATATTGTATGTCGATTACATACTGATTCTCGGAAATAACGTCCCAATGCTGCAGTCGGTAAAGGACTGGCTTGGGAGTTGGTTTTATGATTGACATGGGTAAAGCCACGTAGTTCTTGGATTTTGGATCTAAAGATAGAGATCCAAAAGAGCTGGTAGGACAAAATCAGGATTCTTAAATTGACAAAGTCCTACACGTTTTCAGCATTCCAAGAAGGGTTTTATGCCAATGTCACATGGCATTACGTTAAGCAAGATACAGTGTCCTACGATAACTGCTGAGCTTAAATGCATGGATGAGATTCAATATGCGTCGGCAATTGGATCTATCATGTATGCCATGAAACGTACTTGTTTGCTGTTGTTTTAATGTTAAGCAAGACAAGTAAAGACCAGTCAAATCCAGCAAAGAATCACTGGATTGCCGTAAAGAATATCCTAAAGTATTTGAGGAATACTAAGGGTAAGTTCTTGATTTACGGAAAAAGTGAGGTGCTACAAGTCAGTAGAGTCTGAAAGGCAAGTTTCCAATAGACAAAGATAATTCCCGGTCACAGTCCGGCTATATCTTGTGTCTATATGGCGGTGCAAGGCACTGTTGCTGACTCCATGACTTAAGCTGAACATTTCGCAGCTTGAGAAGCGGCGAAAGAGGTTGTTTGGATAGAAGAGTTCATCACTGAACTTGATGTGATTCACAGCATAGATGAGACTAGCTGCACATCAGAGATCCAAACACCTTGAGGATAGGTATAACCTATTCCGTGAGATAAATGACAGAGATGTTAAGTAGATAAGCAAGTTTCATCGAATGAGAATGTTGCTAATCTATTAACGAAGCCACTCCTTAGGCCTAAGCACAAGTCGCGGACTGTAGTTGTAGGATGAGTGAAATTAAGATGTAGTCTTAATTTCAGTGGGAGTTTGTAAAGGGCTTTACTTAGTTATTTTGAAAGGTTCATGTAAACATAATATTTTATGTTTATGAAATCTATGATTTCTGGATTATTTTAACTGTGATATAAATAATCGTTCCAAAATGATTCATGTCATTATATATGGGCCATCGAAGTACATGAGCAGACTTGATCCTGAAACCCCATATTTAACGAAATGACATAAATCATAGTGTCCATAGTCGAAGGTTGTTGAAATTGGAACACCAACAACCACTTGAGACTAGATTGTGTTGAGACTTATGACCAAGTTTCGAGGGGTCATAGATGTGCGGCATCAAAGTCGACACATAGGTATATGTAGGGGAGCATATGACCGGACATGGCCCGCTGATGAGAACTCTACAAGATATTAATATCTGTGTCATAAGAGGTTCTCATATACGACTATAGAGTATAGTCCTTAGACCTGAGTTCGCATGCATATGGCTGCACATGGATTGATACACTTTGATCATTGTCTAACGCTGTTTCGTAACTGGGAGCTATAAGGACCTTGGTTGGGTGTATTATGAAGTGTGTAGTTCATAGTGATGGAACAAGATGGGATTTGTCCCTGCCGTTTAACGGAGGTAATATCTCTAGGCCAATCGGAGACTTGATAGCTGGTAAGAGAGTGGCCACTCCCAAACGGACTTGCCCAAGTCGTTTGCATTGTCAGTATCAAATCTGGTCCGATGAACATGGTCTGGCTATATAAGGATGACACGCATCTTGCCTTATGCCAGATCGAGATATTGAGACAAAAGGATTAGGGAATGTAGGATTCCAGTACAAGTGGGAGATTGTTGGGAATGTCCTGAAATCTACTGTACTATCTCTAGAAAGTATGATAAATGTCGAGATCAGACATAAGTCATAAATACTGGGTGATCATGATGGCTTGCTAGAGTCCGCTCTTGATCTATAAGTTTAGGACTTATTACCAGTATTGTATGATCCCAAAGGGTCACACACCATAGCTAACGGGAAAGTTAAGATGGAATTAATGCGGTAAGATGCTAAGGCATTTACTGTATTTGCACAGAGAGTTGGGCCAGACAGCAAACAGGCTTTTGTCTGATTTGTGTCTTGGGCCCAAAAGTCTAATGGACCATTAGTTTAATTAATTAAACTTGGGCCCATTAGTGAGATAATTAAGTTGCAACTTAGGGGTTGAGAAACCCAAATGCTACACGATTTTGGGAGAAGCAGCCGCGGCTCATCTCCCTCTCTTGAGTCTCTCTCTTTGTTGTTCTTCCATCAGGTCTAGCAGCCATTCCCTGCTTGTAAGAGTGTGGATACCTAGGAGGAACAGGTATTCATCTGTTCTAATCTGATCTTGTCATTACCACCAATCATTCCGCTGCAAAGGTAAAGATCAGGTTTGTTTTATGATTCGATTACAAGAACTTAGATCTGTTTAAGATTATGTGCTAGGTTGCAATCTGAGAATTGAACCATGAAAAACGCATAATCCTTCAGATACTAGCGGATTACGACCTGGAGATCGAGTATCACCCTGGAAAGGCTAACTAGGTGCATGATACTTTAACCAGGAGGAAGATTATCGTGTCGGAGAATAAGAAAGTGCAGGAACTGTCAGCTACCCTAGCAAACTTGCAGTTTTGTGCCACCATAGTCGAAGAAGGTATAACCATATTGGAGGCCTTGGACCAAGCCGACTTGCTCGGTAGAATTAAGGAGGCCCAACCGCTATACGACGCCCTGCGAGCATTGGTCGAGAAGGAGGTTATTGGGTACAACACAACGACCAATGGTACGTTCTTGTTCAAGAACTGAATCTGTGTGCCGAAGGTAAAGGAGCTGAGGAATGAGATTCTAAAGCAAGCTCACCAATGGCAGTTTTCGATTCACCCTGGGAACCACATGATGTATCAGAATCTGAAGCGGTACTACCATTGGGAAGGTATGAAGAGGGATGTAGCAACGTGGGTGTCCCTGTGTCAGGACTGTCAGCAAGTCAAGGCCCAAAGGAGGGTTCCCAGCGTATTGTTGCAAGGGTTGCCTATACCAGAATGGAAATGGGATATGGTAACCATGGATTTCGTTACCGGGCTACCAAGGACAACAGGAAGGAAGGAAGCGATTTGGGTAAATGTGGACCGACTCACCTAGTCTGCACACTTCCTGGCGATAAAGAAAAGGATGGAACCGAGGTTCTCGCCCGAAAATATGTCGAGTGCATAGTGAAATTGCACGGGTCACCAGTCCGTATCGTGTCAGAAAGAGATCTGAAGTTCACCTCAATCTTCTGGCGAGCATTTCAGAAAGCGATGGGTACGAAGGTACTTCTTAGTACGGCATATCATCCGTAGACCGATGGACAGTCTGAGCGGACCATTCAGACATTGGAGGATATTCTAAGAGCCTACATGTTGGATTGGGAAGAAACTGGGTTAAATTTATGCCATTGGTCGAGTATGCCTACAACAACAGCTACCATCAGAGCATAGGGATGTCACCATACAAGGCTCTGTATGGAAGACCAGGCAGGACTCCCTATTTGGACCGAGGTGGGCGAGGCGTGATTTAGATCCGGAGATGATACGGGAAACGGTTGAGCAAGTGGCTTTGCTTAAATAGAGGCTAAAGCAGGCCCATGATCGCCAGAAGAGTTACGCAGACAAGCGTCGTAAGGATCTGGAGTTCGTCGTGGGAGATTCGGTGTATCTCAAGATGAGGAAATTCCGGGCAACGATCCCAACCGCAAGTTGAAAAAGTTGAGGCCAAGGTATGTGGGACCATTTGTGATAGACGAGAGAGTTAATGTGGTGGCGTATAGGTTAGAGTTACCGCAAGAGCTGTCAGACTTTCACAACGTATTCCATGTGTCTGTTCTGCGGAAGGTTGTTCGTGAACCGGAATTGATCCTGCCAAAGCCGCCGTCAGATGTCAACCGTAATTGGTCAGTTTCTATCAGGCCAGTCGGGATATTAGATCGTGGGGGAGTCAGGATTAAATGGGAGAGAGACAGAATCCAGGATGAGGTTTGGGAACCCAAGCTGCAGTTGAAGTTAAGCCACCCAGAGCTATTTTCGGAGCCCAGTGGCGGAACGAATTCGGGGACGGATTATCAATTGGTGGGGGAGAATTGTAGTGGCGCACTTTTGGGGCCGAAAGGAAATGTGGGATTGGGCCAAAATCCCAAGGCCTAACCCGTTGAAAGGGAAAACTCTAGCCCCAATCAAAATAAAAAGAGGAGCAGCCCCATCATTTTTGCACAAAGTTCGAGACCACGAAGCTCTGCCCGCGCCCCGAGCCAGCCAGCGACCGGAGACCGCTGACCAGCCACCGCCGGAGACTGCCGACCGCGGCCGACCGGAGCACCACCGGATCACCGCCGCTTCGCTGGACCGCCGCCGCCGCCGCTTGGAGCCGCCGTGACTCGCCAGAATTTTCGCCGGATTCTTCTGCTCAGCCTTGTTTTCATCCCTGAACCCCCAGTCGTCGTCTTCTCGATTCTTTTGAGTGCAGAGCTCTCCGTTCTTCGCGTTCGGAAAGTCAGAATCTCCAGATCTCAGATCTACTCCGATCTCTTCTTCTAAATCCCAGATCTGCTTCAGATCGATGCTTCTAGATCAATTCTGATCCGTTAGAAGTGGTAGATCTGAACCGCATCTCTCTCCATCTCTCTCTTTCTTACTTAGATTTGTTGTCAAAACCCTAAATCTGTTCTTCCTTTCTCTAGATCTGTTGTCTGAAACCTCAGATTTGTGTGCAGGATCTCCAGATTTGTCACCGGATTCTCCATATCTACTTCCATTTCTCAGATCTAGACTAAGGTGAGGACCGATCGTGATATTTTCTCAATCTTTCTCAATGTCAGGACATGAGTCCATTGTTAATAGCGTCTTCCTAGGTAGTTTAGAGCTAGCAGATGATTTGCGTTGATGCGATTAAATGAACCTTGAATCGAGGTTATCACTTAAACCGAAAACGTTGCTTGTGATTGATGGCTTGTCTGTATTAGTTGTGCTAGGCGCCTGTGCCAGGCTTATGTGCAGGGGCACGTGTCTGAGACTGAAGAGGAAAAGTCACGTGCTCTGAAAGTCGTCAGGGGAGGTTTGACGCGCTTTCCCAACGGAGTGGTGTGAGATGTGGCCTGTGCGCCGGTGTGGTGGTGTTTCAGTGGAGTGATAGTTGTGTAGGTTGTGTGAGCCTTCGGGTGCAAGGTGTTATTAGCCTTGGACTCGTTTCCTTGATGTTTTGCCTAGCTTGTGATGAGATCGTGGGTTCCTTGAGCGTGCACTCACAGGGTATTGGTGTTGAACCAATTACTCAGGCCTCCTTCGTTGTTGTTTTGCAGGTAATCCCAGAGAGTTGTAGGGGTAGACGGACAGTGTGGTGCTTGTTTTGGGAAAGCGGGTTCATTCGGTGCTTTCTTTATTTCAGTAAAGCTTATGTTTATCTTTCATTTCACGTTAAGACTATTTCAATTTGGATCGGTTTTCCTTGTAAGACTCGGGTTTTAATTTTAATAAAGTAAACTGTTTAGTTATTAAGTGTTGGATTCGGGTTTATGACTTGGTTCACGGGTTTTTAGACTATGGCTTGGGAAGCCGATGAGTCGTTTGCTGGATCCGACGGGACGGGTGTTACACGTGTAGTCACTTCTCGTCTGCAAAAGTTTGGAACGCAATCAGAACATGTGCACGTGCTGTCTCGTGGCCTGACTGCGTTTGGTTCAAGGGTGCTATACCTCGTCAGGCCTTCCACATGTGGATCACTAACTTCAACAGGCTCCCAACTTGGTCAAGGTTAGCAGCCTGGGGCTGTAACGTTTCACCTTTTTGCTGTCTATGTTCTGCATTTGAGGAATTCAGAGACCATCTTATGTTACACTGCGAATTCAGTATTGTCATCTGGATGCTGGATTTTTCAAGACTGTCGCAAGCTCAGGGGATTTTCTCATCCTGGCCTGAACCTTTATCCTGGATTAGAAGCTCATCCGCTGCAGGCCCATCGATTCTTAGATCAATCGTCTCACACTCCATCATCTACCATATATGGCGGCAGCGAAGTAATGTTCTGCATAACCAAGATGCAATCCCGCCAGAAACCGTATTCAAGCTAATAGACAGGGACATCAAAAACACCATCATTGCAAGATGTTCGAGGAAGCGGTTCAAAAACCTGCTTCGTTATTGGTTAGACTAGTATCTTTAGTTTTACCATCCCTATTGTAACCTTGTTTTTAGATTTTTTTGCCGAGGTTGCATTATTTAGGATTCTACATTGTAAATCCGAACTTTCATTATACGATATTCACATACTTAGGAAAAAAGAAAAAAAGAAAACTCCCAGGCAGTAAAAAGAAAAAAAAGACAAGAAGGAATGTTATCTATATAGGAGGAGAGATCAATCTTCTTATGTTCACACAAAGGGAAAGCTCTAGATCAAAAAGGGCAAAACTAGTCATACTGCGTACGTAAGGACAAAATTTATCAATTATGCAAGAAAGTCTAAGAAATGTGAGGAACTTGATGAATGAATGACTTGTTTTATTCAACTGATATCTCAACGTACATATACAAGAGTGTAGAAGTCCTAATCCCTATCGCAACAAAAGATTGCACTAGATTTAGCTCGATCAGAACATATATAAAACCATACAGGAATTGGATAAACGTAATCTTCATAGCACTTATATGTAATATTCTCCTTCAAGTTGGAGCACAAGGTTCCACAATGCCTAACTTGGACGTTAAATTTGGAAATGGAAACGCTATTGAAGCCGAGCTTCACAATGATTAATTTAATAAATTAATAAATAAAATTGATTTGGATAATTCGACTTTAAGGATATAAAGGTAATAACAGAAAGGATAAAAAACGTAGTCGTTTTATTAGCATAGAATTCGAAATCGCTTAAGGGATTTCTCTGCTTCGGAATTAGACTTTAGTACAATGATTCATGATAGATCTTTTCCCGTGCAAGTGAAATATATTTACATCAGGAGAATTAGGGTTGTTTCCTAGATTTTGTATGATACGATAATGTTAAATCCGGAAAATTTTGAATTTTCCTTCATTTTAAGAGATTTGTCTTTATTCATTTTCTCAAAAAATGTCAATTTTACATTAACATATTTCCTTCTTTCTGATGCACGTCGGCATTGATCTCGCCGGACTTCGTCGAGATGGGCTGTCTTCTTCTTTATTGGGTTTGATCTTTGATGGGCTTATCTGTTGTTGGGCCGGGCTAAAGAGGGGTGCTAAACCCAATTCCAACAATAAGCCCTCCAGTTCGGCGCACTGAGTGAAACATAGGTCGCCTAATTAGATTAAATTATTATTTGACCCAACAGTTGGATCGCCGCGAACAAAATCTTTTGTCTTTAATGCTCATGTCATCGCTTCATATGACATGTGGCTTTCTGCGTTCTCAAGTACACAACATGCTTCTCTTCTCGACTAATGATGTTTGGACACGTGTGGAGAGAAGTCGTAGAGTTACGTCCGCTGAGAGGTAGCATTGCGTCTCTCGGAAGACTCCCCCCTCTACACATCTATAAATATCGTCTTCGCCCTTTATTTTTACCATTCGTTACCAGAAGTAAATTTAAGGTATTTTATCCTTCGAACTCTTCTTCTTTTGATTTTTTTCTCATTCTTTTTATCCCTTCTTTTATGTCGATTTCCCTGCTAATATGCGTACTATTTTTGCAGAATCAAGTGAAATTCCACCAGCCTTGCGAGTCGAGGTGCTATTGAGGGTGAGAGCGTTCCTTCCTCTCTGTCAACCTATAGCTCGGCTACTGTTAGTCCCGTGCAGGAATTATCTCGGCGTCAAGCCAAATCTCTTTCAATGATGCTGCTGACCAATCTTCGCTAAATTCTTACTAGCATTCTCCTCTTTCTCTATGGGTGGCGTCAAGACAAATCTCATGGCCGAGTGCCAAAAACAATACGAGAAAGGGAAAGGAGAAAAATGAACTTCTTCTCAAGTTGTAGATAACGACTTCAACGTTCTGCCGACTTGATTTGATGATGACTCTTTAGAATTATTAAACGCTTTTCCGGGATGTAAGGGTGAAAAACTCCTGCTGCCTTCTCCTTCGCAGCGTCCATAGCATGCTCCTCCAAACTATGCATGTCTCTAGGAATCGTTCTTCCATGCGGCCAGTCTCCGGTTTCCGTTACCGAAGGTATTGGTCGACTTATGCGTGAGATACAAGATTGCGTTTACGTAACTCAATGCCAGTATAAGAACGTGACTGGCCTTTCGTATCTTGGCGATGTTCTTGGCATACCGCTGAAGACCGATATCTTCGAGTGTTTTGGCCAATTGAACATAGTTAAGACGAAACCGTTGGTGGGTTCAAATTAACCTAAGACTGAAGTAAAAGTTTCAAGCGGGCGTGAAGCCCAGCAAAATTTATAATTGGTAGATGAAGTATTTCTTTGTCAAAATTGACGAGCTTCCCTAACCCGACCGCTCCGATTGTCAAAAAATGGAATATTTTGGTAGTTAATCAAATGCTGACAATGATTTCTTCTTCATAGTCCTTGTTTTTAATTGTTCTTTTTCCCTTGTTTCAGATTGTCTTGCTTCTAAATGGCTTAACCATGAATATTTAGACGACGTTGGTAGGAATTTCTTCGAGCTCGACCATAAGACCCGGCCTGACTCCGATGATACTCAAACAATAAAAACCAATATCCTTGATCCGCCTTGTTTGCTTCCTTTACACCCACAATTTTTCTTGTTCTTATTGTTTTGAGTTTATTTTGCAGCATCCCAACCAAACGATCAAATCAGAAAAATGAGAAAGGTCATTCCTAGCATGGTGATTGACCCGAAGAGGAGCTCTAAACCTTCAGAGGGTGATAGAGCCAAGTTGCCAAGCCTATTGTTTCCCCTTGATCGAGTGCTAAGAGGAGAGATATGTGATCCTCCAATGATGTCAAGAAGAAAAAGTCTGAGGAGGCCAAGAAGCGTGCCGCTGAATCAGGTCCAAGAGGTCGGCAGTCGATGCCGAGGCTCTAAAAATGAGAAAAGCGACCACGCCTTTTGAGGACGACTCAGATGATCTCTCCGGTCAACTAAAATGGAGATCGATCTCGGCGAGGTCTTCTGGTCCGGTCAGAGAGATGGATCCTTAGACTAACATGGGCATTCTGTCCCCTTCTGCTACTTCGGAGGTTTCTACCACATGACCTTCCGGGATTCCGATATCGCCTTCTGGGTCGAAGAAATTACCTTCGGATAATGTACGTCATTCCGAGAGTTCAGGGGCGAGCAAGCGACTAAATACTAGTGAGACTGCATATTCGTGGAAGAACAGAACTTTCACGCTTTGGGGCGAGAAACTTAATTCCTCGGTTGAGTATGCTTTTGTCGAACTGATCCGGCATATTTCGTTTGATTTCATTCCTCCTTGCCCCGTGGATCAGCTCTATAAGCCGGACGTGTACCGGTCAATTTCCTAGTACCTCGTCAATGTAATTTTTGTTTCTTCTTGTCATCATTTTTTATTTTTTCATCTCTGTCTTTGTCCTTACATACGTTTTTATGCAAGCGACTTCGATGATGAATTCATATGTCTTTGACATGAACCGGCAGATGTCAAGCCAAGGTGCATAGATCAAAGAGGAGCTCGCCCAGCGGACGAGGGATTTGGAGGCATCTCGTCTTCTTGTAGAACTTTCCACGGTGAAAGAGGTGAATATGAAAAACCAGATTTCCTCTTTCATGGGTAAAGCCGGGATGTTTGAGACTCGCAATAAGGAGCTCAAAGAGAGCAATGAAAATCTATCCGTCGAGTTGGCAAATTCGAAGAAGAAGAATTTTGAGGACGTGAGGGACACCCACAACTCTTCTGCACTGACGATCTCCGAGTTACTGAACGCTCGTCGGGCCTTGGTGGAAAAGTACGAGTATCGTCATTGAGAGTTGAAGGAGAAGATTGCCATGAAGGAGGCTGAAATTAATGCATATATGTATCTTAGCAAGTACATCGAGACCATGGAGTGCCTTCAGTCGCTCAAAGATGAAAATGGGATACTCATGCATGACGACGTCTTTGATTATCTAGAGGGGAGAAAGAAGATGTGGGATGCCGAGATCAATTAGGTCGATGCTCCCGAGATCGGTGACAGCTTTTTAGTGGTCTCGCCCGTGCCAGAGAGAATACGTCTTTGCAATCTTCCTTCTCCTCTTCTCTTTCAGACTAAGACCCTTGTTCCACCGACTGACACTTCTGTTGAATTTAATGAGTTCAGAAGCAATATTAAGATGATATTGAAGGATATCGTTGAGACGCTGAAGGGTCCTCCCCAGGCTTCTAAAGTTGCGGCGATGGAAACTTCTTCATCGGTGCCCGTAGTGCTTCCTTCTGTTTCTACCTCGGCAGTTCCTCCGAAAGAATCCGCTCAAGATCCTCGTTCAACGGCTTAGGCCCCTCTTTGTTTTTGTAAGACTTGGTTGGGGTGACAAAAATCCCCTTTTTCTTGTTATTTTTAAGTATTGGATGGGGCGACGAGGTCCCCCTTTTATTAAATATCGGAATGGTTTCCTTTGATTTTAATCGTAATGACTTGATTGCTTTGTTTGTCGTTTCGTGGGATCCCCATCACGAAGTAATTTAGGAGTGTGTTTACGTGTAGTGACATTAAATCTTTAGGAATTTTGGTTTCGAACATGGTTTAAACCGATCGAAAATCTCGGCACTCAATGTTGCAAGCTTGACTTTTGGTAGATCGAGTGGGCACTTGGTTTTTATGCGCGAGCGAGATCTTGGTTTCTTGTCAAGCGAGTGGCCCCTTTACCATAGCAAGCTGGTGATTTTTCTGTATGGGCGTAACGACAGGCTTACCTCCAAGATTTGCCGTTTCCGTAATAATGTCCAATGCATATTTTCACTGAGACAAGAAGAAGCCCTCAGTTCCACGACTGACTTCAATTCCTAAGAAATATTTTAGCTTGCCAAGATCTTTCAAGGCGAAGCATCTTCCCTAATAGTTTTTGAACTTCTTCAACATATGGGAATTGTTACAAAAAATGACTAAATCGTCAATGTATATCAACACATGTATTTCTATCCCTTTGCATGAATACGATAATAGCGAATAGTCTTCATATGGCTGAGTGAAGCCAAATTTGATCAATGAATCAGTCAGCTTCTTAAACTAACAACATGGAGCATGTTTAAGACCATATAAAGACTTTTTGAGCCGAAAAACCTTATTTGGATGAGTATAGCGAAAACCAGGAGGAAGCTTCATGTATACTTCTCCTTGAAAATTACCTTTCTTCATGTATACCATTGCTTTTCTCAATAAGTCGTAACAACATATGCACCGTAGTCATTTTTACCACTAGCGCGAAGGTTTATCCCTAATCTTATCCTTCAATTTTTTTGTTGCCTTGAATTACCAGCCTTGATTTGTAACGTTCGATTGTTCCATCCGCTTGATACTTAGTTTTGTAAATCCGTTGACACATGATTGCTACTTTACCAGGCGGAATAGAAGTGATATCCCAAGTGTGTTTGTCTTCAAGAGCAACAATCTTCTTTGTCATTTCATTATTCCACATCTTAACTTGAACCGCTTCTTTGAAATACTTTGGTTCGGTTGTGAAAGTAATTACGGCTAGATATGCCTTATGACTTGGAAAAAATTGTTGTATATGTTAAAAAATCAGAAAGAGGATAAAGTGAAGTACCCTGAACATTTGAAAAGGACAAAGATGAATTGGGAAGAGCGTGATGTGTACTATTTTTGCTGGTCACATTCTACAAGATATCTAATCTATTAAAACAGGAAGGTTTGCCATGGTACATAAATGTTGTTTCCAGAATTTACCCTTGATATTATTAAGATTTGTAACCTTCATTAAGGGTAAAACTGTAAAACAATTTATATTTGATTTATTCATAATATTTTATAATATCTTTTGTTTTCTTTTTTCTATCATAATCATATCTAACGAAAATCTTTTTCAAAAATTTAATAAAAATAATAATTAATTTCGAAATTAATATTAAAATAAATATTATAAATTATTCTTAACTAAAATTTAACTTAAAGAAATAAAATCAAGCATAATTAAGTTACTAAATCAATTGGTACATATAATTATATAATTTAATACATAATTATTTTATAAATTATATAATCATTAAAATTAATAAATTATTATTAAAATAAGAAAATAGTATATAATATTGTACTAGCGTGCGGGTATAAATTATTTATTTGGTAAGAAACGTTTTTTACGATTGTACTTCTTAACGGGTTGTTTCATCAAATTTTAAAATATTTAAATTATAATAAAATGGGCTAAAAATAAATTAACCAATTTCGATTTCTAAAAATAAAATTTGCACGAGTAACTAATTCCAATTGATATATTTTAAATTTAATATAAATATTTAAATTATTTAATATTTATATTATTCAAATATATGATGCGTCAAATTATAGTTCATGTTTGAATGCAATTTTTAACGGGTTGTTCCGTCAAATTTTCAAATTATATATGATTACAACACGTGTTGAAAAATAGATTAACCAAGTTCAAGCATGACTAATCATATATTAAAAATAACAATAAAATACAACTACTAATATATAATATACAAGTTAATAATATCAAAACAAAAACAAAATTTATTAAAATTTTTCTCATATTTAGCACTATATCATCTTATTTTCATTTGATATAGATTAGACGAAATAGGTAACGAAATTAATTTATAAAAATATAAATTTAAGATAAAAGTATATATTCTAAGAATGAAAACATAAACCCGCGCTTCTTTAGCGCGGGTCAAAATCTAGTAGACCTTTAAGATGATTAGTTTCTGTTTTTCCCGAAAGTCCTCTACCGAGTTCTTGTGGATTTTCTGAGTAATGAACTTCATGATCAGTTTCTAGAGTACCTTGCTATGTTTCTTGTGACTGAACTGATTCAGGTTTGTCTTCCGTCTCCACTGGCATATTAGATGTTACTGGTGCAAGTGAACGTGAAATATTGGTACTCCCCTAGGGGCGGATCCAAAGAAATAATTAGCAAAAAGATATCAAAATTTTTTTATAGCAAAAACTAAAGTTATGTAACTTTTATTCAAAAATGAAAATTATTATAATATAGTTCAACTTTTGAGTCTGTATAGGGGAATACATCCTCATGAAACAACATCATGGAGATCAAAATTTTATTCTTTTTTTATTTCATATACTCTACAGCCTTTCTTTCCAAATGGGTAGTCGACGAATATATACAAGAGACTTCGCAAACCAAATTTTTCCTTGTCATGAGCCATTCGATGTACATAATATGCAGAGCCAAAAAATCTTAGCTGTTTGTAACTGGAATGGTTCCATGAAGCATTTCATATGGTGATTTCCCTTGGTGAATGGCGCTTGGTGTTCTGTTGATTAGGTAAGCAGCTGTCAATACGGCTTCTCCCCAAAACTTTATTGGAATGTTAGCTTGGAACAAGATAACTTGTGAGACATTGAGAATATGTCGATGGTTTTCTTCCAACCCTTCCATTTTTTCGTTTGATGAATGATCCCAAGCTCCTTAATGTATGAGAACATAAACATAAATTTGGTGCCATTTTCACTCAGAATTATTTTAACAAGCTTCCCAAATTGTCTTTATGCATATGTTAGAAATAATTTCAGAACATCTTTGACTTCCGACTTTTCAAGCAAAAGAAATGTCCATACAGCTCTAGAGTAGAGTAGTCATCAATAATGGTAAAAAGAATAGACAGTACAAGAAGATGAAAAGAACGCGATATGGTTCCCAAACATCAACATGCATAAGGGAAAACAGTTTGTTGTTTTATTAAAACTATCATAGAAAACTCTCGGGTTTTCTTAGCTCTAAAACAAGTGTCACGCGGATTAGGACTAGCGGTTTTATTAGAAAGAAAGAAAATCGGAAAAACCGAAAAGACGGATTTCCCAAATGTTGGTGCCACAAAGTCTGATCTGAAGTACTATTCACTTCATTACCTTTGCTGAGACTATATTCTTAAAATAGTACACACCATCACGCTCTTTACCGGTGCAAATCAGAGTCCTCGGAAAGCAGTCCTACAAAATACATATCATATTAGAAAACATCGCAAAGCAGTTTATTTGTTTCAATAACTTCGAGACAGAAAGCAATGTACAACTAAGGTTGGGGACGTATAGAACATTTGTTAAAATGATCTTATGTGACAATGATAACAATCCCTTACGATTCGCAAAGGTTTTTCCTTCATTAGCAAAAGCTACTAAACATGGCGCGATTATCTCGACATCAGTTAGTAAAGACAATGTTCCCGTCATATGATGGGAAGCTCTAGTGTCGAGAATCACATCGCCAAGTTTGTTATTACCAGATAACTTGTCTGATGCACCTGCACCGGCTTTTTTTTGAATCATCTAAGTGAGAACCTGCCATTGCTCTGTTGTAAATTCTGGAAAACTTGAGGAGTTTTGAGCTTGTGGCATGAGCAGCTCTTGCTTTTCATGTCCTCTTTATATTGATCCTCGTCCTCATCTGCCTCAAACGTTATTGTTCCGTCCCTGACCTTGATCTCTTCCGAGTACCATTCAAGGAAGCCTATTACTTCCCAACAATATTTCTTCAAGTGTCTTGTTCTTCTGCTATGTGAACAAAGCATACTTTCACACAGAATTGTACTTTCTGTTTTTTCTTGTTCATCGAATTTTCCAGACGAGTTTGAATCCTAGGTTGGCGCGATCCGTCCGAGGTCGTTTGAATTTCACGTCGTGAAATAAACTCGACCACCTCTTGTTGATCACGCGCACGACTTGAAGCCAATCTATGTTCTTCTCTTATTATTTTGTTGTAAATTTCACCGAGAGAGGGAAGTGGATCGAGTCCTATGATCGTTGTGCAAATCGAAGCAAATCTTGCTTAGTCTAGACCCATGACGAATTGATGAATATTTTGTCTCTCTTTAATTGGAGATTCTGCATGCTGCCTTACACGAGCTGTAACATACTGGGCCCGGCCCATTTGAGAAGGCTTAAATGAATTAATTTGGCTATCTATGTCACCAAAGTGCACTTACCTTTTTGGTCACTTGTCTAGAGAGAGAACTCCAGAGTTAAGCATGCTTGAGCTGGAGTAATCAGAGGATGGGTTACCTTCCGGGAAGTGACTCACGGTATCATGCGAGTGAGGACAAAACATGGAAAAAGGTCACGTGGTGAATGCAGGGTCAGTAAATTACTCGGTGGAGCCTTTGAAAAATAACACACCGACCGTCGGACAGAGGTGGGGCCCACGAGCCCGATAAATGGATGGGTGACTCACCGGTAGGGGCGGACGTGGCGTTACAAGTGGTATCAGAGCTCAGGGAAGTCAAACCGATTCTGTCTCGGGAGACAATCCTGGGGTTTGGGGGTTATGGCTGCTCCGGTTATGAGACGGAGGGTCACAGATGGACCCTAATAAGATGCAGAATTCGGGGACGAATTCCCATTAAGTGGGGGAGAATTGTAACATACTGGGCCCGGCCCATTTGAGAAAGGCTTAAATGAATTAATTTGGCTACCTATGTCACCAAAGTGCACTTACCTTTTCGGTCACTTGTCCAGAGAGAGAAGTCCAGAGTCAAGCGTGCTTGAGCTGGAGTAGTCAAAGGATGGGTGACCTACCGGGAAGTGACTCACGGTATCATGCGAGTGAGGACAAAACATGGGAAAAGGTCACGTGGTGATTGCAGGGTCAGTAAATTACTTGGTCGGGCCTACGAAAAATAACGCACAGACCGTCGGACAGGAGTGGGGCCCACGAGCCCGATAGAGGGATGGGTGACTCACCGGTAGGGGCGGACGGGGCGTTACAAGTGGTATCAGAGCCTGGTTAAGGTCTCCCAGTCCCGTCCTGGGAGATCAGCTTCCGTTGTTTACCCCAAAAACCCTGATTTCAACTCTTTTCAAAATGTTTGCGAAACTTTTACTAAAACGGTTACTTTGCGAAAACTTTTTCAAACACCAATATATATCAGTGATTATCTCCTGTTGTGACCTCTCTTAGTACTATTTTATGCAGGATGTCCACCGATTCGAGTTCCGATTCTGGGTCCGAGTATGCGCCGAGTCCCACCAGTGTTCTTCGTACCCGTGCTTCGACCAGGAGAAGTGCACCACCGCGCCAGAGGAAACGTCTCACGATCGGGACGCCAGCCGTGACCTCGGGATCCGTTTTGCCACCCACCCCGTACCCTAGAGGTAGACCTGTGCTTCCATCAGTTGGGACCTTTACGAGGCCAGTGAGAGGGAGAGGCCAACCTCAGAAGACGCCCATCGTTGATCCGTCAACATCAGTGGATCCGATGGATGCTCCCAGTGTTAGGAGACCTGGGAAGGAGCCAGCAGTAGAGGAGAGCCACTTCGACTCGACAGCTCGTGTATGCTTCATGACCGTGAGACCCTTATCCCCGCACGATGCACCGTACCCGGAGGACGGACCAGAGGCGATAGCACAGGAGGACGACACCCCGGGAGCGTCGACCGCGAGGCCTCAGGCGCAAACGCCTCCTAGGGATGTCCCCCAACCGTTTCAGGTGGCGGGGATGAGTGTAGAGGACTATTTGGGCGCTTTCGTGTGGAGAGCCGGTTGTACCTATCCCAGATCCCCGATCCATATGATGACCATGTTTATGGGTGGGATGCTACCCGAGATCCGTCAGGGGATGACAGAAGGGAGTGAGTTCGGAGATTATGGGCTAGTAGTGATGGCAGCCCGGTATGCAGAGTCCGTAGAGAGGAACCAAAAAGACTCAGCATATCGACAGCAGATGAGAGAGAGGCGCCAGAGAGATGAGGACATTCGACGGCAGGTGATGGCTGAGCAGCAGTCGGCTTGGGACAGAGAACTGCGTTTGAGGCGGGAGCAGGAGACTGTAGATTATGCATGGTTGAGAGAGCAGAGGTCCACCAGAGAGCGGATACAAGAGAGGTTAGATCAGCAGCGGGTAGAGTGGGAGCAGGAGCGGGCCGCCTGGGAGCGGGAGCGGGAGCAGAGACAGTAGCAGCAGGCTGCGTAGAGGCAGGATCGGGCAGTTGTACCCCCAGTGATCTCCCTTTCAGATACAGATTCAGACCCAGAGGAGTGTGAGAGCGATGAGGACCAGCTACACCAGGGCGACGGAGACCTCAAGCAACGGACCCAAGGATCACAGAGTGGCTAGAGTCGGGGGACGTTGGGTTGTTTTAGGAGTATGGCTTAGTTATTTATTGTTAGGGTTTTCTCTCATTTTTCTGCGGTTTTTCGCTTAGTTGGTTTTTCTTCTCTTCCATTCATTCGAACCTTGTAGCCTGCGCCTTTGATTTATTCTATTCATTCTTTATTCATCTCGTGCCTTCCCGTTCGGACATTTCGCAGACGTACCCACACTTGATCAGATGGTACCCTTGAGTTCAGCAGCGACCGGGAAACCGAGTCCTTCCGAATTCGGGACAAATTCTTTTCAAAGGGGGGAGAATTTGTAATGGCCCTGGTCCGGTCCAGAAAAAAATTTGGAAAAAGAAAGAAAAGCCAGCTAAATTAGCCAAGCCCATTTTCCTTTTCCCAAAACCCTAGCCCTCCCCTATAAATATTAGCCCTTCCCTTCCTAAAACTCATTCTCTTTACTCTTCGCGAAGCCCTGTCGGATTGACGAGCCGTTCGAAGCCCTAGAAGTTACTATTCACGTTTTACAAGAGCCTCCCTTGTTACAGGTAACTCCCGAGAAACCGAGCCCACCACCGTGACCGCCTCGACGAGACGAAGCCGGAGCCGCCGACCGAAGGAGCACGCGCCGCCGCACGCGCCCCCACGTGCCGGAGAGGAGCCGGGCGCGTGAGATCCACGCGAAGTGCCACGCACCGCTGCCGGAGGTGCCAGCCGCCAGAGCCCACGCGCGGCCACCGGAGCCCACCCGCCTCCACCGCCGCCGACAGGAGCCGCCGTCCGCCGCCAGAGAACCGCAGGAGCGCCATCGCCGTCCGCCGCCGGCCATTGATCACCGCCGTTGACCGACAGGTCCGGTTATGCTGGTCTGGTTCGGTTAATTCCCAATTTCAAATTCGATTTCGGTTTAGTCAATTCGATTTCGGTTTAATCCGGTTTAGCAAAATCAATTCCAATTCGGTTTCAATCTGGTTTAATCCAATTCGATTCAGTTTAGTTTGGTTTTCCAAATTGATTTCAATTTCCGGTTTAGTCCAAAACCAATCCCAATTGGATTTCAATTTCAATTTCTGATTTCAAATCCGGTTTGCCTCGGTTTGGTGACTTAAACCTTGAAACTTCTTTCGCTCTTATCTAGCTCATCCTAGGTCCGATTCGAGTGATTCAAAAGCCTAAACCGCTCCATTTTTTGTCCTCTTTCCAGATCTGTTGTCCGTTCAGGATAATGGAGCCTCCTAATTACGATTTTGCCCTTCTTTGGCCAAGGTGAGGATCGGTTTTGACCCTTGCTTGCCATATTCAATTCTGGATGATAGTCTTTCGTTAATACTATCTTTCCTAGGTAGCATAGGATAGTTGAGTACTCGATGTGATTGCTTGTGTAACGTAGAATGCTAGGTTATCGCTTAAACTGAAAACGTTGAATGTGCGTGATGGACTTGTATTACTTAGAACTGTGGTAAGACCCCCGAAAGGGTGTTGTGTGGCGGCTCGCGTACCGAGGGATTTGGTTGAAAGGTACGTGACCCTTGTATTGTCCGAAGGGGGTTTTGGCGAGTCCCCCAAGTGGAGTTATATTTGGGTACTGGAGCCAATGGCGGGCTTCAGTCCCTGGGAATTGTTTGCGCTTCGTGCGGAGTAGTAGTCCTTTGGACGTAGGTTGTGTGGTGAAAGCCTTCAGGTGATGATTGCAAGGTGATATTAGCTTAGGACTAGTGTTTCGTAGTTGTGTTGCGTAAGCTGGGATCGCGGGTTCCTTAAATCCGCCCTCACTGGGTAATTGTGTTTGAAACAATTACTCAGCCCTCCTTTCCTTTCCCTATCTCCGTTTTCTCGCAGGTCCGGATGCGGGATTGATTCGATCATGTGACGTCATTGGTGTATTTGAATGCGAAGGAAGCGCTGGGTCCTGGGACAAGTTGCGAAAGTATTCCGGTTGGACCAAAAATGGGTTCAACGGGTGCCCTAATGCCATGTCTCCGGTAAACCGGAAGACGGGTGTTACAAACTTGTAACGCCCTGTCCGCCCCTACCGGTGAGTCACCCATCCCTCTATCGGACTCGTGGGCCCCACCCTGTCCGACAGTCGGTGCGTTATTTTTCGTAGGCTCGACCGAGTAATTTACTGACCCTGCAATCACCACGTGACCTTTTCTTATGTTTTCTCTTCACTCGCATGATACCGTGAGTCACTTCCCAGTATGTGACCCATCCTTTGACTACTCCAGCTCAAGCACGCTTAACTCTGGATTTCTCTCTGGACAAGTGACCGAAAGTTAAGTGCACTTTGGTGACATAGGTAGCCAAATTAATTCATTTAAGCCTTTCTCAAATGGGACGGGCCTAGTATGTTACAATTCTCCCCCACTTAATGGGAATTCGTCCCCGAATTCCGCATCTTGTTATGGTCCATCTCTGACCCTTCGACTTATAACCGGAGCAGCCATAACCCCCAAACCCCAAAATTATCTCCCGAGACAGAATCGGTTTGAATTCCCTGGGCTCTAATACCAAATTTTAACACCCGTCTCCCCGTTTACCGGAGACATGGCATTAGGGCACCCGTTGAACCCATTTTTGGTCCAATCGGAATACTTTCGCAACTTGTCCCAGGACCCAGTGCTTCCTTCGCATTCAAATACACCAATGACGTCACATGATCGAATCAATCCCGCATCCGGACCTGCGAGAAAACGGAGATATGGAAAGGAAAGGAGGACTGGGTAATTGTTTCAAACACAATTACCCAGTGAGGGCGGATTTAAGGAACCCGCGATCCCAGCTTACGCAACACAACTACGAAAAACTAGTCCTAAGCTAATATCACCTTGCAATCATCACCTGAAGGCTTTCACCACACAACCTACGTCCAAAGGACTACTACTCCGCACGAAGCGCAAACAATTCCCAGGGACTGAAGCCCGCCATTGGCTCCAGTACCCAAATATAACTCCACTTGGGGGGCTCGCCAAAACCCCCTTTGGACAATACAAGGGTCACGTACCTTTCAACCAAATCTCTCGGTACGCGAGGCGCCACACAACACCCTTTCGGGGGCCCTACCACAGTTCTAAGTAATACAAGTCCATCACGCACATTCAACGTTTTCAGTTTAAGCGATAACCTAGCATTCTACGCTACACAAGCAATCACATCGAGTACTCAACTATACTACGCTACCTAGGAAAGATAGTATTAACGAAGGACTATCGTCCGGAATTGAATAGGGCAAGCAAGGGTCAAAACCGATCCTCACCTTGGCCAAAGAAGGGCAAAATCGTAATTAGGAAGCTCCATTATCTCAAACGGACAACAGATCTGGAAAGAGGACGAAAAATGGAGCGGTTTAGGCTTTTGAATCACTCGAATCGGACCTAGGATGAGCTAGATAAGAGCGAAAGAAGTTTCAAGGTTTAAGTCACCAAACCGAGGCAAACCGGATTTGAAATCAGAAATTGAAATTGAAATCCAATTGGGATTGGTTTTGGACTAAACCGGAAATTGAAATCAATTTGGAAAACCGAACTAAACCGAATCGAATTGGATTAAACCAGATTGAAACCGAATTGGAATTGATTTTGCTAAACCGGATTAAACCGAAATCGAATTGACTAAACCGAAATCGAATTTGAAATTGGGAATTAACCGAACTGGACCAGCATAACCGGACCGGTCGGTCAACGGCCGGCGGTGGCTCCGGCAACTTCTCCGGCGACAGCGGCGGCGGCGGACGGCGGCGGCGCTCCGGCGGTTCTCGGGCGGCGGACGGCGGCTATGGTCGGCGGCGGCGGCGGCGCGTGGGCTCCGACGCGCATGGATCTCACGCGCCCGGCTCCTCTCTGGCGCGTGGGGGCGCGTGCGGCGGCGCGTGCTCCTTCGGTCGGCGGCTCCGACTTCGTCTCGTCGAGGCGGTTACAGTGGTGGGCTCGGTTTCTCGGGATTCAGGGTATTTTTAAAGAAACGAATAAAACAAAACGTTTTTGGGTTTTAATCACTAGATCTATAGCTCGGGAGTTACCTGGAACAAGAGAGACTCTTGGAAAACGTGAATAGTAACTTTTAGGGCTTCGAACGGCTCGTCAATCCGACAGGGCTTCGCGAAGAGAAAAGAAAATGAGTTTAAAAGGGGAATGGCTAATATTTATAGGGGCGTGCTAGGGTTTTGGGAAAAGAAAAATGGGCTTAGCTAATTGGGCTTGACTTTTCTCTCTTTTTCCAAAAAAATTTCTGAACCGGGTCAAGCAAACATGAACCTGCTGATATATGTGTAGCTCTTCCCACACGGACGACAATTTCTAAGTAGTCTAACACAGATTGTCATTCTTGTCTAAATGAGGCTAGCTGAGACTTTATTTGAGGCAATCTTACTGTATTCCCAACCGAGAATTGTGACTTCATATCATTCCAAAATTGATGCGCATCTGTAATATATGTGATTGTGGACCTGGTTTATGACTCGGTGGAAGCTCAGATCCATCCCACAAGCATGGAAATGACGATGAGCCAATTTTCCATATCTGGGTCATCTTCTGATGGTTTCTTTATCGAACCATTGATGAATCCCATCTTTCGTTTTTCCTGGAGCGTATTAAGCATTTGTGAGGAGTGAGGACCACTCGTTTCAGTTTTCTCCATATAAACGAACAGAGGTGATGACAGTTCCTGGGTTATCAGAAGCATGTAAAAGGTACTGCAATATCTCCTGTTTTTGGCTGTGGACTTGTGTCAACGACATGACGAAACACTTGTTTCTTTGATAGGATTCTTCGGTCAAGCAACTTGCTCGGCTACCATGTATAACTTGATGATTCAACTGATATCGCAGCATATTTATACAAGAGTTTAGAATTCCGAATCCCTATCTCAACACAAGATTGCACTAGATTAGCTCATCAGAACATATAATAAAACCATATAGAGAATTGGAAAAACACTCGACACTCGATCTTTATTTCCAAACGTAAACTTCGGAACACTTATTTGTAATACAATGTATATAAAATGATTAATTTGGAATACGCTTAGTGAAACTTTGTTGATAACATTGCAACCAAAGTTCTTAGTGTTGGGAAAACATGGGAACGCGACAACGGCGCAGCGGAATATGGTTTTCTGCACTTGTGTGAGTCTGTGAGAAAAATATATGTACGATGGCAGAAACAATATTCAAAAACGAAATGAAACGAGACCGACAATTTTTACGTGGAAAACCTCCTCGATGTGAGAAGGAAAAACCACGGGACCGTAGTCCACTTCAAATCCACTATATCAAATAGCTTTAAGTACAACCACGTCCTCTCTGTTTCACAGAACAGCCACAGAGAGTAAGGCTCAACAAGGAGCAATCTCCAACACAAGAACTTCAACAAGAAAGCGATACAAGAGCCTCGAAATAAGCAGTACCAAACGACCTCACGTTCACTAGGATTCCGGTCACTAAATCCAATCTCCACCGTAAAAATCCTAGATAAACAAGTCAAGAACACTTCTGAAAAATTTCAGCTCAAGAAGAGAAGATCTCACCGTTGGATTTCTCAAACACTAAAGACATATCCGTCTGAACCACTGCAGCGACCAGTCACGCTAAAACTCAGATATCTGAAAAACCAACCGTTGAAACTGAAATCCCACCGTTGAATCTGAAGACCACTGAGTCACGAAGCTTCCCTGCAAATTTCAGCTAAATCAGAGCTCGTTTAACTATCCGATCGTGAGCTTGAAAAACACTGGCGAAAACTGTTTTTCTCTCTTTTTTCTTCTCCTCTTCTCTTCACTCTCTCTACTTTTTCTTTTGCTTTTCTTACTGACCAATGGGGTAAAGAAATAAATATATAAAATACATAGTTATTTTATATTATTTTCAACCACATTATTGGTTCCTCCACTTAGGAAGGACACCAACAAACTCTCCCTCCGACTAGGTGGAGGAAACAGCCATACCGGCTAGCTCCCGACAAACTTCAAGCTTCCATCTCGGCAATGACTTAGTCATCATATCGGCTCCATTATCATCCGTATGAACTTTCACAAGTTCCACTTTCTTAGAAGCAACCACATCACGTATCCAATGATACCTCTTGTTGATGTGTTTCGAACGCGAATGAAATGTCGAGTTCTTCCTGAGACAAATTGCGCTTTGACTATCACAAAGCAGCTCGTACTTCTCTTGATTGAAACCGATCTCATCAAGAAAATTCTTCATCCACAACAACTCCTTACAAGCTTCCGTTGCGGCTATAAACTCAGCTTCAGTGGTAGAAAGTGCAACACACTTTCTGTGTAACACATCAGCAATGGCTTATCACCTCCAAAGGTAAGCCTCAAACTAGAAGTCCCTCGAATATATCTCAAAATCCACTTCACAGCATTCCAATGTTCTCTTCCTGGTTTCGAAAGAAACCGACTGACTGTTCCAACTGCATGAGCTATATCTGGTCTTGTACAAACCATAGCATACATCAAGCTACCAACTGCAGAAGCATATGGAACCCTCGTCATATCTTCCTTCTCTGCATCTGTTCTCGGACTCTGTTGACCGGTTAACCTAAAGTGTGTAGCAAGAGGAGTGCTTACAACTTTAGACGTGTCCATGTGAAACCTTTGAAGTACCTTCTCAATATACTTCTCCTGAGACAAGTGAATCAGCTTCTCACCTCTATCTCGAACAATTCTTAACCAATAATATGCTTCCCTGGACCCAAATCTTTCATGGCAAAGGACTTGCTAAGCTGCTTCTTCAACTCTTGAATTCTGCTCAAGTTCCTATCCACAATCAACATGTCGTCAACATACAACAACAAGATGATAAAATCATCATCACCAAACACCTGCACAAATACACAATGATCTGAAATAGTCTCCTTATAACCATGCTCCCCCATAACAGACTTAAACTTCATGTACCACTGCCTTGGTGCTTGCTTCAATCCGTAAAGGCTTTTCTTCAAGCGACAAACTAACTCCTCTTTGTCCTTTTTCACAAAGCCTTCTGGTTGTACCATGTAAATCTCTTCCTCCAAATCACCATGAAGGAAAGCCGTCTTTACATCCATCTGCTCAACCTCTAGATCAAGACTCGCTGCCAATCCAAGTACAACCCGAATGGATGACATCTTCACAACAGGAGAAAAGATTTCATCATAATCAATCCCCTTCTTTTGGCTGAAACCTTTCACAACCAATCTAGCCTTGTATCGAGGTAGCAAAATGGTATCTTCATGCTTAATCCTATACACCCACTTATTAAGCAACGCCTTTTTACCCTTAGGCAACTTCACCAACTCATATGTGTCGTTCTCTTCAAAAGAACCCATCTCCTCTCCCATGGCTTCTAACCATTTCTCTTTGTGTTCATCCACCAAAGCTTCACCAAAGCTTTCTGGTTCTCCCCCATCAGTAAGTAACACATACTCACTAGGCTTATACCTTGTCGACAGCGTTGGACCTCTCTCGGATCTTCTAACAGGAGGTAGGTTCTCGGTAGTTGGTGTCTCACCAAGATCGTCACCATGATCACCAATACCGTCATCATCATGTGCGGGAGCATCATCTGCACCAGGTGTATCAACATGAACCTGACCCTCATTCTGACCGTGGACTGATGTAGAAGGAAAAACCGCTGAATCAATCAAACCTTCATTTCTCTGAGCTGGTTTTTCGGACTTTTCAATGTCCTTAATCGTTTGATCTTCCATGAACACAACATCTCTGCTTCTTACAAGCTTCTTCTCAACGGGATCATAAAATCTGTATCCAAATTCATCCTGACCATAACCAATGAACACACATTGTCGCGACTTCATCTCAAGCTTCGTCCTTTCGTTTTTAGGAATGTGCACGAAAGCCTTGCACCCAAAGACCCTTAAATGACCGTAAGAAACATCCTTGCCGGTCCAAACTCTCTCTGGAATGTCACCATCCAATGGAGCACTTGGTGACAAATTCAACACATGAACAACTGAGCTCAAAGCTTCACCCCAGAAAGTCATCGGTAAGCCTGACTGCGAAATCAAACATCTCATCCTCTCAACAATCGTTCTGTTCATCCTCTCTGCCAACCTATTCAACTGTGGAGTCTTGGGCGGCGTGAACTGATACCTAATACCATGTTCCCTGCAATAAGCATCAAATGGTCCAGAATACTCACCACCATTATCACTACGGATACACTTCAACTTCTTTCCCGTCTGTCTCTCAACCAATGCCACAAAATGCTTGAAATGTCCCAAAACCTGATCCTTCATCCTCATAGTGAAAACCCACAACTTGCTCGAATGATCATCAACGAAAGTGACAAAATATGATGCACCACCAAGAGATTTTGTCTTCATTGGACCACACACATCTTAATGCACCAAGTCAAGTATCTCGGGTTTCCTCGAAGGTGCATAAGACTTAAACGAAACTCTGTATTGTTTCCCAGCAAAACAATGCTCACACTTCTGTAAGTGCATACCAGAGATCCCTGGAATAACCTCCTTCTTTGACAACACAGACAATCCTTTCTCACTCATGTGGCCGAGTCTCTTATGCCATAACTCCATGGCATCATCATTCTCCACTGCATTAACAATGTCTTTGGAGACCTTAGCCTGCATCCAATAGAAAGATGAAGACTTATTACCTCGAGCCATAACCATAGAACCACGTGAGAGCTTCCATTTACCACCACCGAATAAACTGTAGAAACCCTCATCATCAAGTCTTCCCGTAAAAATCAGATTCAACCGAATATCTGGGATATGCTTAACTCCCTTAAGCAGAAGTCTTGTACCAAGACTAGTCTCCAAGAAAATATCACCAATGCCAACAACCTGAGCCAAACCATCATTACCCATCTTCACTGAACCATAAATACCTGGAGTATAGGTAGTGAACAAATCCCGCTGCGGTGTAGCATGAGTAGTAGCTCCACTATCAACAACCCAACTGGTGTCCTAGCATGCAACATTAATGGCATCACCCTCATCAAGAATAAGAAACTGATCCTCGGTGACAGTCACCCGATCTTCACCATCTCCTTGACAATTTCCTTGCTTGTTGTCCTTTTTCAACTTCCAGCAATCTTTCTTCAAGTGCCCTTTCTTATGACAGTAGTGGCACTCCAAATTCGCAAATCTATTAGATTTGCTTCTGCTCTTGTTCTTCTCCTTCTTGGACTCACGATATGAACTCCTCCCCCTTGACTCAGTAACCATGACATCTGAACGTGAGGAACTAGGATTCGACTGCCTTCTCGTTTCCTCATTCAAGACACTGTTCTTCACTAAGTCCATCGAAATAGCACTATTCGCTGCGGAGTTACAAAGAGACATCGTGAACACTTCCCAAGAATCTGGTAATGTACCAAGAAGCCACAAACCGTGAATCTCATCTTCAAAATGAATACCCATGTCAGAAAGCTTGTTGATTAATCCCTGAAACGCATTCAAGTGATCCGTCATCGGAGTACCATCCTGATACCTCAACTCAATCAACTTCTTGATCATGAACTTCTTATTATTCCCGGTCTTCCGAGCATACAACTGCTCCAACTTTAACCACAAAGAACGAGCATTAGTCTCTGTTTCAACATGATGCAGAACATTATCATCTATCCACTGCCTTATCGAACCACAGACTTGTCGATGCAGCAACTTCCACTCATCATCCGTTTTCTCATCGGGGTTTCTTCTCTTGAAAAACCGGTACTTGGAATTCTTTCACGAAAAGCAAATCTTCCATCTTGCCTTTCCATGTATGATAATTAGCACCATTCAGACTGATCATCCTGCCCATATTTTCCATCTCTCACACAAGCAAAACCAATAACCAAAGTTACCGAAATCCAAAGCTCACAACCTCAAGCTCTGATACCACTCTGTTGGGAAAACACGGAAACGCGACAAGGGCGCAGCGGAATATGGTTTCCCGCACTTGTGTGAGTCTATGAGAAAAATATATGTACGATGGTAGAAACAATATCAAAAACGAAATGAGACGAGACTGACAATTTTTACGTGGAAAACCTCCTCGATGTCAGAAGGAAAAACCACGGGACCGTAGTCCACTTCAAATCCACTATATCAAATAGCTTTGAGTACAACCACGTCATCTCTGTTCCACAGAACAGCCACATAGAGTAAGGTTCAACAAGGAGCAATCTCCAACACAAGAACTTCAACAAGAAAGCGATACAAGAGCCTCGAAATAAGCAGTACTAAACGACCTCACGTTCACTAGGATTCCGGCCACTAAATCCAATCTCCACCGTAAAAATCCTAGATAAACAAGTCAAGAACATCTCTGCAAAATTTCAGTTCAAGAAGAGAAGATATCACCGTTGGATTTCTCAAACACTAAAGACATATCCGTCTGAACCACTGCAGCGACCAGTCACGCTAAAACTCAGATATCTGACAAACCAACCGTTGAAACCAAAATCCCACCGTTGAATCTGAAGACCACTGAGTCACGAAGCTCCCTGCAAATTTCAGCTAAATCAGAACTCGTTTGTATGTCCGATCGTGAGCTTGAAGAACACTGGCGAAAACTGTTTTTCTCTCCTTTTTCTTCTCCTCTTCTCTTCACTCTCTCTACTTTTTCTTTTGCTTTTCTTTTCTTGTGTGTGAATGATGATACTGACCAATGGGGGTAAAGAAACAAATATATAAAACATATAGTTATTTTGTATTATTTCCAACCACATTATTGGTTCCTCCACTTAGGAAGGACACCAACACTTAGTACACTCAATAAAGCTAGGTTTGGTTTATGTGGAAGTTCGGCTCTAACTCTAGTAATTGGGTCTAAATCAACCAAGAAAATGATTTAATTTGGACGTTTGGTTGAAGATTTAGGTTTAATTTGGTTTAAGATATGGGGTTAAGGCTCTGATCGTTTCGTTGTTATTGGCGTCAGTAATGGACGACAGTGACAAATAACAATGTCCAAACGACGCATTATGTTGTTCGATTTGTTGGCAAGCAAATGATGGCAAGCGATAGCGATAAAGATTTAAGGTGATCTACACATTAGTCTTATAAGAAATTGAAGCGTTTGAATTTATTTTAGAATAATATTTACTAAACTAGATACCATTTCATAATATAATAATAGTTCGTTCTTAAAATTTATTGTTGGGAATGTCCTGAAATCTATTGTACTTACTCTAAGTGAAAGTCGTACAGTCGAGATAAGACAATCACATAACACTAGGTAGTCATAACGCTTTGCTAGAAGCCACTTATGATCAATGAGTTGAGAACTCATTGCTAGTGTTATATGATCCTACAGGGTCACACACCTAAGCAAACTGGGCGTTAAAGACGAGGTTGATCATTAATGTAATGATCCAGTGAATGCATATGTGATATGCATTCGATATCAATGTTCTGGGATAGCATCGATCGTTGCAGATAGTGCATATCGATGCACTCGCGGATTAATCAGATTAATTCGGTTTAATCGTTGGTTAATTCCGTTGTGGTTTAAGCCGACATATATAAGATGTATGTTCGACCTAAACTGGTGAAAAAACCTGATAGACAGCCACCAGAACACAGAAACAAACCTCTCTGGAGATTAGATCTCTGTAAGGCACTAGCATCCCTGCGGTCCAGTTTGTGTGCGTGTGGATACCAGTAGAGGCGCATCATTTGAGGCGCTTCGTGATCTTGACTACTTGCAATACTTCCGCTGCATATTAACCAAGTAATCTCGAGATCTGATAGATTCAATTACAAGAACCTTAGATCCTAGGATAGGAATTCAGACTAGGGTTGCTAATCCTGATTAGAACTGCTAGAAATTCCTTCAGTGGTATCAGAGCTTTAGGGTTCCATTGAATCTGTAGCATGATGATTAGATTAGTTGAATCTAGATCTTTGTATAATTGATACAAGCATGCTAAAACTCGTTTTGATCAAAGTAACCTAGTTTAGGGTTTTGTTCGAAAACGTTTTAAGGTTTTTCGCATAGTGTCGATCGTTGCCAATCGGGCATCGATCGACACCGAGCGAAAACCCGAATAAATTTAGGGTTTTTCGCATGGTGTCGATCGTTGCCAATCCGGCAACGATCGATGCAGGGCGAAAACCCGAATAAACCTAGTTTTCGCCTAGTGTCGATCGATGCAATTGTTGCATCGATCGACACAGCCTCGCGAGATTGTTGGATCGGTTCAATTGGATTGGACCGGTTATCGAGCTTGGTTAATAATGGTCGAACACTGTGAATGGTTTAAATGCGATTGATCGGTTATCGCGGATTAATTAATTATAAGAATTAAAACATAGTAAAACTGAACGTTTTAAATGGTTCCGTTTCCTCAACCAAATATCAAGCGTACTTGATGTCTTTCCAATCTTGTCAACTGTCAAGACCCATTTGATTGTGCGACAGACTTGCAGTGCAAGATGTCCACAATTTCATGAGTAAGACAGAGGTAATCGCGTTGATGGATTTGCAGTGCGAAACATCGACAATTACGTGACTGAAGAGATTGGTTTACTTGACTGGGCCATCAAAATCGTTTTGGGCTCAGAGACATCAGGTGGATTGGACATAAGATGTCAGTCCACAACCAAGAGTTATATTGGATATAACTAGCAAGGTTGTTGCTTACCTAGATAGCTGAATTTGGGTGATAGCCAGTGGCTCACTCAAGTCTAGTGAAACATGGGTCTTGGATCATTATATTCATCTGAGGAAACATTGTTTGAATATAGTGCGAGTTTTCTTAAATGTTAAGAATTCTCATTTCTTGAACATCATAACTAAACTTTTTCTTTTCTATGTTCTCAGCTATGACTAACACTCATAACAACTCTTTCTCCCTGCGATCCGTCCTTGAGAAGGACAAGTTAACTGGATCGAATTTTCTCGAATGGTATCGGAACTTGAGAATTGTTCTCAAGCAGGAGAAAAGGGACTATGTCCTGGAAACTGTTCTCCCTGAAAAACCGAGAGCCAATGCTCCACATGCAGAAAGGAATGCTTGGGATAAGCATTCCAATGATGTGGTCGATGTGAATTGTCTCATGTTGGCTACCATGAACTCGGATTTGCAGAAGCAATACGAGAACGTGGAGTCGCCCGTGGAGATGATCACTAGCCTGAAAAGTATGTTTCAGGAGCAAGCACGAACTGAGAGATACCAGACGGTTAAATCTCTCATTGAATGAAAGCTACCAAAGGACAGTCCAGTCAGTCCTCATGTCATTAAGATGATGGGTTATATTGATAACCTGGGGAGGCTGGATTGTCCCATTAACCAAGAGTTGGCTACTGACATCATTCTGCAGTCATTGCCGTCAAGTTATGATCAGTTTGTTATGAACTATAACATGAATAACTTGACAAAGACATTGACTGAGCTGCATGGCATGCTCAAGACAGCTGAGCCAAATATCAAGAAGGGCACTCCTAATGTACTTATGGTAAAAGGGGGTAAGAAGTTTAAGAAACTTGGCAAAGGTAAGGGAAAGGGCAAGGCAGTCCCGGTTGAGAACCAGGACACGCCGGTGCCAGCCCCAAAGCCCAAGCCGGCCCATCTGAGACTGATAAGTGCCATTACTGTAAAGAGCTTGGGCATTGGAAGAGAAATTGCAACAAATTCTTGGAAGAGAAGAAGAAGAAGAAGACTTTCGAGACTTCATCTTCAGGTATTTATGTTATAGAAGTAAATGTTACTACTTCTGGTTCTACTTCTTGGGTATTGGATACCGGCTGTGGTGCTCATATTTGTACAAATATGCAGGGCCTAAGCAACAGTAGGAAGTTGGAAAAGGGACAAGTGGACCTGCGCGTGGGGAATGGAGCAAGAGTTGTTGCATTAGCCGTAGGAACATATAACTTGTCTTTACCTTCTGGTTTGGTTTTAAAACTTAATAATTGCTACTATGTACCTGCTATAAGCAGAAATATTATTTCCATTCTTGTTTTGGATATGGAAGGATATCAGTTTTCAATTAAGAATAAATGTTGTTCTTTTGATTACAATGATGTATTTTATGGTAGCAGCCCATTAGAGAATGGGCTTTATGTTTTAAACCAAACCGCACCAATCTATAACATTAACACCAAGAGATTCAAATCAAATGACACGAATCAGACTTTTCTTTGGCATTGTCGTTTGGGCCACATAAACGAGAAACGGATCCAAAAGCTCCATAGTGATGGGCTTCTGGGCTCATTTGATTATGAATCATGTGAGAAATGTGAATCTTGTTTACTAGGCAAAATGACTAAGGCCCCTTTCAACAAACCAAATGAAAGGGCCAGTGACTTATTGGGCCTTATACATACAGATGTATGCGGCCCAATGAGCACAAGTGCCAGAGGAAATTTTCGATACTTCATTACCTTCACTGATGATTTCAGCAGGTATGGCTATGTCTATTTAAGGAGACATAAGTCGGAATCTTTTGAAAAGTTCAAAGAGTTCCAAAATGAAGTACAGAATCAACTTGGCAAAAGCATTAAGGCTCTTCGATCAGATCGTGGAGGAGAATACTTGAGCCAAGAATTCAGTGATCATTTGAGAGATTGTGGAATTGTTTCACAACTCACTCCTCCTGGAACACCACAATGGAATGGCGTGTCTGAGAGGAGAAATCGGACTTTATTAGATATGGTTCGGTCAATGATGAGTCTCTCAACTCTTCCATTATCCTTTTGGGGATACGCTCTAGAAACGTCTGCGTTTACACTTAATAGGGTTCCGTCAAAATCAGTTGCAAAGACACCACATGAGATGTGGATTGGAAATGTTCCGAGTGTGTCTTTCCTGAAGATTTGGGGTTGTGAAGCTTATGTTAAGCGATTAATTACAGATAAGCTCGAACCCAAATCAGACAAGTGCTACTTCGTTTGTTATCCTAAGGAAACCAAGGCATACTACTTTTACAACCAATCCGAGAACAAAGTGTTTGTTGCTCGGAACTGCGTTTTTCTTGAGAGAGAATTTCTTTCCAAGAGAAACAGTGGGAGTAAAGTACAACTCGAAGAAGTTCGAGAACCGCAGGAAAATGCTCAACCCGTAGAGGAAGAGCGACAGTTGGATCTACAAAGAGTTGTAGAGACGGCGCCTGTGGAGCCTGAAATTCGCCGATCCGAAAGGATCCGTCACGAACCCGAGAGATATGGATTTCTCGTAACCAATTGTCATGATTTATTGATCATTGACAGTGACGAGCCAGCGAATTTTGAAGAAGCGATGATGAGCCCTGAGTCCTAAAAGTGGCTGAAAGCCGCTGAATCCGAAATGGGATCCATGTCACAGAACCAAGTATGGACTTTGGTTGATTTACCCGATGGTGCAAGACCCATTGAGTGTAAATGGATTTTCAAGAAGAAAATTGATGTGGATGGAAATATTCAGATATATAAAGCAAGGCTAGTGGCAAAAGGTTTCAAACAAATTCATGGTATTGACTATGAAGAAACCTATTCACCTGTCGCCATGCTTAAATCCATTCGGATTCTCCTAGCAACAGCTGCTCATTATGATTATGAGATCTGGCAGATGGACGTGAAAACAGCTTTCCTTAATGGAATTCTGGAAGAGGATGTGTACATGACACAACCCGAAGGTTTCATCGATCCAAATGCAGCTAGAAAAGTATGCAAACTTCATCGATCTATTTATGGATTGAAGCAAGCATCTCGGAGTTGGAATCTTCGTTTTGATGAAGCAGTCAAAAAGTTTGTTTTCATCAGAAGCGAAGAAGAACCATGTGTTTACAAGAAGACTAGTGGGAGCGCAGTTGCATTTCTTGTGTTGTATGTAGATGACATACTCCTTCTCGGAAATGACGTTCCGTTGTTACAGTCGGTTAAGACTTGGCTCGGAAGTTGTTTTTCAATGAAAGACATGGGAGAAGCCGCGTATATTCTTGGAATAAGAATCTATAGAGATAGATCAAACAAGTTGATTGGACTGTGTCAAGACACTTATATCGATAAAGTCTTACACAGGTTCAGAATGCAAGATTCCAAGAAGGGCTTCATACCAATGTCTTATGGCATAAGTCTCAGCAAGAAGCAGTGTCCTGAGACACCTGCTGAGCGAGATCGCATGAGTCGGATTCCCTATGCCTCGGCGTTGGGATCCATCATGTATGCCATGCTCTGTACTCGTCCAGATGTTGCTTGTGCTCTAAGCATGACGAGTAGACACCAATCGGATCCAGGTGAAAGTCACTGGACAGCAGTCAAGAATATTCTGAAGTATTTGAGAAATATTAAAGATAAATTCTTGGTGTATGGAGGAAGTGATGAGCTGGTAGTAAGTGGTTACACAGACGCAAGTTTTCAGACAGACAAAGATGATTTCCGATCGCAATCTGGTTACATCTTCTGCCTGAATGGCGGTGCAGTCAGCTGGAAGAGTTCCAAGCAGGACACTGTAGCAGATTCCACAACTGAAGCTGAGTACCTCGCTGCTTCTGAAGCGGCAAAGGAGGCTGTTTGGATCAAGAAGTTCATCACTGAACTTGGTGTGATTCCTAGCATTTCTGAGCCAGTGGCTTTGTATTGTGACAAGAATGGAGCCATTGCGCAAGCAAAGGAACCTAGATCACACCAGAAATCCAAACACATAGAAAGGAGATATCACCTTATCCGTGATATTGTGAATAGAGGAGATGTGAAGATCAGCAGAGTCCCGACGGATGAGAATGTTGCTGATCCACTGACCAAGCCTCTCCCAAGGCCTAAGTACGAGTTTCATACCACTGCTATAGGCATTAGATTTCTTAAGATATGATCTTGATTTCAGTGGGAGTTGTATTTGTTTTAGTTATGACATGATGTTCACAAAGACATAATAGTTATGTTATTTTAATGAAATTGTTTCAGCATTATTTAATTGTGTATATAATGTCCCAAAGTAATTTATGACATTTTATAGGCCATCAAGTATGTGACTTGATCATGAAACCCTATAAGCAATAAATGACATAAATTATAATGGTCCCTGGTCGAGGTTGTTAACGTGGGACATTAACAACCACGTGAGACTAGTATGTGAGGTGACTGATGACCATGTTTCATGGAGTCATTAATAAGTGTATTAAAGTCAATCACATAGATATGTGTTAGAGAACACATGATCGGACTTGACCCGTCAATGAGAACTCTACAAGATGTTATATTAGTGTCATAAGAGTTTCTCATTACGACAAAAGAGTTTAGTCCTAAGACCTGAGTTCATCATGTCCTCTCTCATATGGATTGGTTCGTCTTGACTTTGTCAAACGTCAGCCGTAACTGGTGATTATAAAGACACTGATTAGGCGTATCATGAAATATAAAAGAGACATGGATGGGACAAGATGGGATTTGTACCTCCTATATAGCAGGAGTTAAATATCTCTGGGCCTATCGAAGATTTGATACTGGAAATGCGTGGCCGCGCTCAAACGAGGTGATTGTCAGTCGTTTGTTTTTCATCAGTACAAATCGGGATTCGATAAACGTAATCTGGTTGAATAAGGATGACACAGTGCTTGCCTTATGCTAGATTGAGATATAGCTACAAAGGGATTAAAGGAATAGATGATTCCAGTACAAGTGGGAGATTGTTGGGAATGTCCTGAAATCTATTGTACTTACTCTAAGTGAAAGTCGTACAGTCGAGATAAGACAATCACATAACACTAGGTAGTCATAACGCTTTGCTAGAAGCCACTTATGATCAATGAGTTGAGAACTCATTGCTAGTGTTATATGATCCTACAGGGTCACACACCTAAGCAAACTGGGCGTTAAAGACGAGGTTGATCATTAATGTAATGATCCAGTGAATGCATATGTGATATGCATTCGATATCAATGTTCTGGGATAGCATCGATCGTTGCAGATAGTGCATCGATCGATGCACTCGCGGATTAATCAGATTAATTCGGTTTAATCGTTGGTTAATTCCGTTGTAGTTTAAGCCGACATATATAAGATGTATGTTCGACCTAAACTGGTGAAAAAACCTGATAGACAGCCACCAGAACACAGAAACAAACCTCTCTGGAGATTAGATCTCTGTAAGGCACTAGCATCCCTGCGGTCCAGTTTGTGTGCGTGTGGATACCAGTAGAGGTGCAGCATTTGAGGCGCTTCGTGATCTTGACTACTTGCAATACTTCCGCTGCATATTAACCAAGTAATCTCGAGATCTGATAGATTCAATTACATGAACCTTAGATCCTAGGCTCGGAATTCAGACTAGGGTTGCTAATCCTGATTAGAACTGCTAGAAATTCCTTCATTTATATGATAACCGAGTTCGTCACAAAGGTTGAATGCTCGTCTTGCTAGGTTAGAATGAACATGTTCAGTGGAAATCTATGGGTCAAGGTTTATCTTTATTAGAGAATAGACTAAGGTCAGCAGAAGAACATGATGGTGCAAGGTCGTCAAGAGACGAGCTTGCTTACAGTGAGAAGTAAAGGAAAGGTGCAAGGTCGTCGAAAGACGAGCTTGTTTACAATTCGAGACGTACTTTAATTATAGAGAGAGAAATTAATGAAGTGCACAAATCCCAAAAAGTTACATTAATGTACAGTGCAACGACCTATTTATAGTAAAATACGGACGTACTTTTGTACGGGCCGTTGACTCCTTGTCGAGCTCGTGAAGAATGGGCCGTACGAGCAGGACCGTTAGTGAGTTGAGCCGATCATTCTTCAAGTAAGGGTCTGTTTTTTTATTATGGGCGACTTGTATAGTTTCTTATTGGGACGATCACAGTCCAGAGAGCATGTATTGGCCGAACTAATAGATTGGGGGCTAAACCCATGTATAACAGTAAGCCCCCCCCCAGTTTGTCGATCTTGAGTGTACCGAGGTTGGCGGATTGCCTGAAGTTTGGTTGGGTCGATACCTGTTCGGTAGGTCTTTGGTCGGCTAGTACTTGTGTATGCTCATTTTCTGATTGCTTGTTTTGGACCTTGGGAAGGCGAAGAAGTTTCTTGGAAAGGGCGCCAGAAGTCGAAGAGTCTTCTAAATGTAATGATGAATGCCTATAATCGCCGGAAGCTGAAGAGTTTCCTAGGTTTAATGATGGTGTCTTCCTCGAAAAACTCTCGTGCTACTATAAATACTCCTCTCTTCGCTTCCTACTCTTCATTTCTCTCCTTCTGCATGTATTTCGCTCTCCCTTCTCTCTAGAATTTTCTTTCTCTCTCTAGAAATTTTTTGTTTGATTTCAACTATTACGATAAGGATTGATTCAAACTCTAATTCATCTTCCGAGCATGACGATCGCTATTCAGTAAGGCTGTCCAAGGGGAATTCGGATCAGTCCAGCTCGTCTGTCGAGCAAACCGATTTTCGGCAAGGTCGATGCAGCAAACAGGAGTAATAGGTCACTCCCCGCGCTTGCAAGTCAACCGAGCTTGTTCTCCGCCTGACATAGATTGTCCCCCGAGCATCCAGGTTCCCTTCCTTAGAGATGAGGATTCTGATGACAATGATGAGGCGGCTTCGCAAGCGCTGGTCCTTGTGAATAATGAGATCCTTGACTAAGATAATGCTTTGATCGCCTCGCTTCCATCATTTTCGACCAGGTCCAAAAAGGCTCAGAAGAAAAGGGCGCAATAGAATTTGGCCGAGTCTAAGAAGACGATGAAGCCTCGGGCTCCTTGGATTGTTCTTAAGATGGAGTGCACCGAGGATGATTTGAAGTGGATCGTGAGAAACTGTGCTCGCGCTAGCGCTATCAGGCTCGAGCTTCTTCTACCCGAAGAGGATGAAAAGCCTTGGCATTGCCTGGCGGGCAGGATATGCATGTATGACTTTTGGTTCAAAGATAGTCATTTGAGGTTTCCCTTGTCGAAGCTGCTTGTCGCCTATTGTGAAGAAAGGAGGATCGCGATATACCAACTCTGTCTCGTGGCGATTTGTAACATGGTATGTTCTAAGGTTCTGGCTGCGGAATGCGGCGTCAAAATGAGTCTTCGGTTTTTTGAAGAGATTTCGACGATATCGGTGACATTAGGACTACGGGAACTCGTTATGTCAACATGAGACCCCGAAATTGTCTCAATCTTTTTATCGAGAAGCCGTCTCTGACCGATGACTGGCAGGATCGATACTTTTATGTGCGGGTTAACGAGGCTTCGGTTCCCTATCTGGAGAGCCATATAGGACGAAGTGGAATCATTACCATGGTAGTGCTTGTCTCGTTCTTTTGTTTGTTCCTTTTTATTGACTAACTCATGCTCGTTTTTCTAATCGTGCAGATCGTCATCCTTTTTCTCTTCCTCCTCCAACAGGGTTTTACGAGGATCTTAAGAAGCTTATCGCGCTCAAAATCCAGAAGTGGCCAGATATCCATGCCGAGCGAGTGAGGAGATCTCTTGATCGGATCGACGCAAGTATTTTCTCATCACCCTTCTTCTTAGGTTTTTATAGGTGCTGAGTGGTCTCTTTTTTTTACAGGTAATTGGCGCTTGCGTACTGTCGTGTCTTTGATTGAGTTGAATAACGAGCCGGTTCGTCGTTACCCGAAAAGGAAAAAGAAGGACATGGGTCGAATGGATGTCGAGATCGTTGACTATGTCGAGGATAATCTCGGGGAAGAGAAGATCAACCTTGGTAATCAAGACCATGGTGGTGACGACTCGCTCGGAGAACTTCCGGAGGGTATGGTTCTTCGGGATGAACGAGACCTTCAAATTTATCGGGAGGTGAATGAAGCAGTTGATAAGGCGCATGCATCGTCTGTCGAGAGCAGATGTAAACACAAAGGTGGAGGGTTCTGCTTGACGAGCAGAGGGCGGGAGTGTTCGGGTTGAGGTTGAGGCTGAGATTGAGGCTTCTGGATCTCAACCAGCTATTGAACGTCCTGATTTTACCTTTACCTTCGAGTATTCGGGGAAAGGGCCAATTATCCACAACGGAGAGGCGTGTGCGTCTCAATTCTGTAATCTGAGGGCTAGTCCGACCAAGGAGCGCCCTCCGACTGATCAGTTCTTTATGCCTGAATTTCAGAGGTAAGTCGGGACCGACTTTGCTTGGGTATGTCCTTTTTAGCTCGATTTTTCTTTCTTTCATGTTTACGTTGCTTTCTTATAACCATTTCCCTCTTTTTTAGGGGTTTTGTAATCTTAGCCTCCTCTTTGATCGGTATGAGGCCGAGCTGCTTGCTCGTAAGAATTTGATTAGAGAGCTAAAGAGGGATCTCCTTAAAGCTCAAAGGGTTGTTGCCGAGCTCGAGGGCTATTGAGAGCAGGTGAAGACAGTGGATGAGATATGTTCTTCTGTCAAGGTCGAAGAGGAGAAATTGGATGTTCTAGAGAAGAATATGGAGGCCCTCTGCGATCATTGTGAATCCCTATGGCCCTAACCAGAAGCCCGTGACTCCAGATGTGGTGGAAGCTCTTCGCCAAACAGGGGTGGTGGATGAGGGTGGTAGTCGAATCGAGCATCGGACTAAGGATCAAGCTGACGATCAGATTGAGGGTAAGCCCGAAGATCATGCTAAAGATCAGCCCAAGGATTGAATTGATAGTTAGACCGGACCGCTCTGCATATGCCTCTTAAGTTTTTTTTTTCTGTCTATGTTGTTGTTTTTTTAATCCTTCTCGCTTTTGGTGTAAGCTCGGACTCGTGCTCTATGCACGTTTTTATAATGGAAATTGTCTTAGCCTTTCTGCGTACTTAGTTTTACAATTTTTAAAGGCAATATTCGCATGTTTGGTTTGAGTACGAGTGGTATGCTCGGTTTCTTGGGTACGAGTGGTATGCTCAGTTTCTATTAGGTTAGATGTTAGAGGGGCGAGTGGTATGCTCGGCTTACCCTGTGAGGTTGATCAGGACAGTTGTGCGAAACTGGGTTTTGCTTATTTTTTCTGTCAGTCGGCCTTGTGCGGGACTGGGCCCAGCTTAATTATTTAATTGGGAACGAGACTGTGATTGTTGACCCAAAGATCAGGTGCGGCCAAGAGCTCGGCTTATCCTTAAGGTCAGATCGGGACATTTGTACCAAACTAGGTTCGGCTTACTTCCCTGCCTATCAGCCTTGTGCGGGACTGGGCCCGGCTTGCGTGTTTTTAGGCACGCTGGATCGAGCATTTGGCCAGAACGACGATTTGTTCGGATGAAAGATAAGACAGTAAAGTACATTATAAGATTTTTTATTGATATAGTTGAGCCTCGTGAGAGCTTGCATATGTACCCCGAAAAGGAGATCAAGCCGATCGTAGTTCACATTACATATTGAAGTAACTTGAGGACGTATAACGAGCTTAATTTTTTTTTTTGAGTGCATGCTCGGCGTGTCTTCGATCTTCAGTCTTCATCTTCTCGAGCCGCTTGTTCGGCTCAGTAGTAGTAAGGGCCTTCCCAGTTTGCTCTGAGCTTGCCTGCTTGGTACTCACTTGTGTTTTCGAATACCTTCCTGAGGACGAGATCGCCTTCGACGAAGCGTCAACCCTTGACTTTCTTGTTGTAGTGAGGAGTTGCCTGCTATTAATAGTTCTGGACTCGCAGTAGTACTTGGTCGCGTAACTTTTCAACCTCACCGAGGCGATCGAGGATCATATTGTTGTTTAGCTCTTCGTGCTCGGGCGAGAGACTTAGTCAATTTGTCAGTATTCTTACTTCCGCTGGTGACATTGCTTCCATTCCATGAGAAAGGGAGAAAGGTGTATGTCATGTTGAGTTTCTCGGTGTAGTTCGGTACAACCATAATACCCCGTCCAGCTCGTCAGCCCAAAGGCCTTTCTTGCTTTCCAGACGTTTTTTTATTCCGTTCAGTATTGTTTTGTTCGTTGCTTCAACATGTCTATTTCCTTGTCGGTATCTCGGGGTTGACTTGCTTAGTCTGATTTTCCATCTGGCGCAGAATCCTTTGAACATGTTAGATATGAATTGAGAGCCATTGTCGGTGACGATCTTGTATGGGAGACCGTGTCTGTATATGACATACTTCTAGATGAATTTTTGTACGCCGAGGTCATGGATTTCAGCATATGATTCCGCTTCTACCCAAATTGTGAAGTAGTCAATCATTATCAGGAAGAATTTCTTCTAATGCAAGGCTGGCAGTGGTCCAACGATATCCATTGCCCATCGCATGAAAGGGTAGGGCGTGGCCGCGGTCGTGAGGAGCTCGGCTGTCTGGCGAATGGTCGGTGCATGCCTTTGGCGTTTTTTGCATCTTAACACGTACTTCTCGCAGTCAGCGATCATGGTCGGCTAGAAATGCCCATGTCGCTTGATCTTCGCAGCTAGAGCTCGTCCACTGCTGTGATTTCCGCTTGCTCCTTCGTGGTTCTCCTCGGTAATCCATTTTATTTCTTGCCCATGTACGCATCGTAGGAGAGCTCTGGTCGCACTCCATCGAAACAACTCTCCTTTCATGATTATATATTGTGCACATCTGGCTTTAAGATGCCGAGCAGCCCATCGATCCTCGGGGACTTTTCCAACGAGAATTTATTGTTTTATCTCTTCTTTCCAATCGATCGCGTTGTTGGAGTCCGGTGCTGCGACCTTGGTGACTTCTTCGTTGCTTTTATAAGCATCATCCATTCTCTCTTCGACTTCGGTATTGACGAGCACTTCTTCTTCTTGGGAGATGCTTGGTCGGCTTATGCATTCGAATGGTATGATTCATCGGAGGTCTGGGTCTGATGTCGATGCTAAAGCAGCCAAAGCATCTGCGGACAAGTTGTCGCTTCGAGGGATTTTTGTTAGCGTCACAGAACCGAGCTTGGTGGCTATTTGGTGGACGAGCTTCAAATAGGCATCCATGCGTTTGTTTTTTTTGCCTCGTATTCCCGTTGTGCTGATTAACGACGAGATGGGAATCGCAGTATACATCGAATTGTTTTGCTCTGACCACCTCTGCTAGTCGTACACTGGCTATTAGCACTTCGTATTCAGCCTCGTTGTTTGAGGCTGGGAAGGCAAGACGGAAGGACTGCTCGATGATTTCTCATGTTGGGGATGCCAGCTTGACTCCTATCCCTGAACCGTTTTTTGACGATGATCTGTCGACGAACATGATCCACTTCTCCTTCGGTGTCTGCTCGTCATTTATTGTGAACCCGAGAGTTAACTCGATCAGAAAGTCGGCCAGAACTTGAGATTTTGCACTGGTTCTTGGTTTGTACTCGATGTCATACTAGCTTAATTCAACTTCCCATTTTGCAATTCTGCCAGATTGACTTGGTCTGTGCAGGATTGTCCTGATCGGTTGGTTTGTGAGCATTACCATGGAGTGTGATTGAAAGTGAGGTCGGAATTTCATTGCCGAAACGACGACGGCTAGTGCAAGCTTTTCTCTAGGTGTTGTATCTTGTCTCAGCATCGTCAAAGATTTTACTGATGTAGAAGATAGGTTTTTGGTCTCCTCGATTTTCCCGAACGAGGACGCTGCTGATTGATGAGGTTGACACTGAGATGTATAAGTAGAGGGTTTCTCCTTCTTCGGGTTTGGCCAAGATTGGTGGAGTGGACATGTAACTTTTCAACTGCTGGAAGGCATCTTCGCATTTTGCGTTCCATTCAAACTTTTTGTTTCCTTGGAGCAGAATGTAGAAAGGAAGGCACTTGTCAGTTGATCGAGAAATGAATCTATTCAGAGCCGCGACTCGTCCCGTTAGTCGCTGGACTTCCTGAGTGTTCTTATGTGAAGGGAGCTCGGTGATTTCCTTTAACTTCTTTGGGTTAGCTTCAATTCCCTTTCTCGTGACGATGTAGCCAAGGAATTCCCCTGATGTGACTGCGAACGTGCATTTAGTCGGGTTCAGCTTCATACCATACTTGTTCAAACTTTCGAATCAAGTTGCTAGATTACCAACGTGATCGTCGGCTGAAGAAAATTTTGACGAGCATGTCGTCTATGTAAACTTCCATCGTTTTGCCGAGACAATCAGCGAACATGCGGTTAACCAGTCTTTGGTATGTTTCTCATGCATTCTTGAGACCTAACGGCATTATTTTGTAGCAATAAGTACCTCGATCGGTGATGAACGAAGTCTTATCGCCTTCGTCGGGATGCATCATGATCTGGTTGTACCCGGCAAAGGCGTCCATGAAAGAGAGCAGGTCTTGCCCGGCTATTTCTTCGATGAGTCGATTGATGTCGGGCAAGAGGAACATGTCCTTGGGGCATGCTTTTTTGAGGTCGGTGAAATCGACGCATATTCTCCATTTGCCGCTCTTCTCTTTTATGACCACGTGGTTCGCTAGCCAGTCAGAATACTTGACCTCAGTAATCGACCCTGCCTTTGAGATCCTTTCTACTTCGTCATCACGGCCTTTGCATGCTCGGGGCCGAGCTTTCTCCTCTTTTTCTTGACTGGTTGGAAGATTGGATCGACGTGCAATTCGTGGTAGGCGATTGATGGATCGACGCCGGTCATGTTGTTGGTTGTCCAAGCGAAGGTTGTGGCGTTATTTTTGAGGAAGTCGACGAGCTTGTTTCGTATATCTTCGAAAAGATCGGATCCTATCCAACATAATGCTCGGGATCGCTGATATTGATGTTGACTTGAATAAAAGCGTCTTTTCTGGTATGTCGGGTGGTTATAGCTCGATCTTTGGTTCAACAACCAGGTAGGCCTGCTAGTACTTCTAGCAAAGTTTGTGCTCGATTCGGAAGCACGTCATTGAAATCCTCTGGTCTCCTCGGAGAGTATATATGCCGTAGGGGGTCGGGAATTTTATGCGTTGATGTTAAGTTGAGGGCACCGCTTTCATTGTATGTATCCATGGCGTCCTCAAGATCACGTTGTAAATGGCAGGTCGGTCGACGATCATGAATTTTACGATTTTGGTGACCCTGCCGACGTAGACGGGAAGCTTGATCGTTCTGATCGTTGTGATAGAGTCTCCGGAGAAACCTGTTAGGGGTTTCGCATGTGGTTTTATCAGATAATTGTTTAGCTCCATTCGTTGCAGCGTTGCTTTAAAATTAAGTCTACCGAACTCCCGGTGTCGATTAGGATTTTGGTGACTTCGCAGTCGCCTATCCGGAGTTCGACGACCAGTGGATAGTTGTGTGGTCTATCTAGGTGTTCCCCATCTTGCTCGGTGAAGACGATTTCGTTTCCTGTTTTGAGCTCATCGCCACCACTTCTCTTCCATTGTTGCTGAGCGGTTGCTCGGCGTTTATATTCCTTAATCGATCGGACAAAATCGTTGACGAGTGGAAGTCCACCCATGATCATGTTAATGCGCTTTCTCGGCGGGGGCGTACCCTCTTTGTCCTGACCGTCGCGAGCTCGTTTCGGTGGTTGCATGTTCGTGTTGGTCTATTCTATTTCCACCTCGAATGCGACCTGTTTTTTCTTTCCTTCTGGTACGAGCTTGAATCGTTCCCCTTCATTCTTTGGTTGTGTCATTTGGTTGACGACCTTTGCAGAAGGTTGGTTGCGAGTTGCCACCATCTTTTTACCATCTTTTTGGTAGTCAGCGTAGAGTAAAGCTTGCAAGTTTCTGCATTCTGTTGTATCATGCCACGCTCGTTGGTGAAATACACAGAAGAGCTTGCTCTTGTGGCTACCCCGAACATACTTGTTCCAGGGTGTGATTTGGTTCTGATTTTCCCGATATCCTTGGTGAGGGCGATCTTGGCGATAACCTTGGGTGGGTTGATCTTGGTGATAGCCTTGGACGGGCTGATCTTGTTGGTAGTCTTGCGCTTGGTCGCTGATGTAGTATGCAGATTACCCTTTCTTGCGATATCTTCTTCTTTCGACCTTTTATACTCGTGGTCGTAATGCTGTCGCGGTTCTTGCTGCTCGGCAGTTCTCTCCGACTTTTCTGCCTTTCTTTCGAGCTTGAGCTTTTTGGTCCGAATTTCTTTTACAGGGTTTCCTTTTCTTCTTCCAGATCGATGAATATAGTTGCTCGGTGTATAGCGTCTTCAAGCGAGCTTGGTTTGTTCTTCTTTACATCATCACAGAATCTAGACCGTTCCGTAGTACGGGTAAGCCTTCACAGTCAGTGATTGATATATTTGCGAGGACGTTCTTGAAATGAGTGATGTATGATCGCAGAGTTTCTTTTTGTCCTTGAGTGATGGCCCAAAGATCGGCGTTTGATGTCTCCTCTTGGATGTACATTGAACAGTGCTTGAGGAATGCTATTGACAGTACTTGATATATGTCGACAGAATTTGGTTCCAGACGAGCAAACCAGTTCGAAGCTGCTCCACCCAAATGTTCGACGAACAGTTAGCAATATCATGCGTCGCGCTCTCCGAGGTTGAATTGTGTTCGGCCCATGGCGATACGGAAAGCAGTTAAGAATTGCCTCTGGTCTGAGTTGCCTTTGTACGTCATTAGCTTGATCTTTCCCATATGCCAAACATGAACATATGTGATGCGATGGGTGAAAGGTGTATTTTGCGTTTCTTCGAGCACGCGATCGATTTCGGGTGCCGAGCTGATCACTTGATGAACCTTTTAGGTCATGCTTCGCAGTTTTGATTTCACGTCTTCTATTTCGCTGTCTCTGTGAGCGTCTGCTGCTAAGTTGCTCGGGGCACCATCAGTTAGGGGTTGCGTGTTCGTTTCCCTGTTCGGCAATGATGTGGAATGTAGAGGTATCCTTATGTTCTGTTCGGCATTCGGAGTTGGCGATCCATCGAACACAGCTCGCTGAAGTCATGGTGTGAAGTCTATCAACCGTGGTGGAATCACCTGATGTCCTGATGATTGGAGATCGATGATCTGTCCCTAACATACTGCCTCCGCGGTTACGAGTTCGTCGAACCGAGCGTTACTCCCTCGAGAGAGCTTGTCAACTTGAGTCATGAGAGCTTTCAGTAGGACAGACATGTTCTGGTCATCATATCGGTTGGTTGTGGTTTGCTGAGTCTGCACGGGGCATAGGAGCAGCTCGGTGTCTGTGGGTTGGATGATCGGGTTTGCGACCTAGGAGATGCGACGAGTCTTGTCTGGTTGACCTTTCTCTGTGACGTCGTTCCCGAACATGAGTTGTCTGAGAGTGTGATGATGTCCTTGTTCGCTGGAGGTCATGTCATCGTCGAGCTTGCCTGGTAGTGAAGAAAAAACCTTATTCCCCACAGACGGCGTCACAAAGGTTGAAAGCTCGTCTTGCTAGGTTAGAATGAACGTGCTCGGTGGAAATCTATGGGTCAAGGTTTATCTTTATTAGAGAATAGACTAAGGTCGGCAGAAGAACAAAATGGTGCAAGGTCGTCAAGATACGAGCTTGCTTACAGTGAGAAGTAAAGGAAAGGTGCAAGGTCGTCGAAAGACGAGCTTGTTTACAATTCGAGACGTGCTTTAATTTTAGAGAGAGAAAGTAATGAAGTGCACAAATCCCAAAAAGTTACATTAATGTACAGTGCAACGACCTATTTATAGTAAAATACGGTTGTACTTTAGTACGGTCCATTCACTTCTTGTCGAGCTCTTGAGGAATGGGCCGTACTTCAGGTGAAAAGTGGGCCAAGCCGACCACGTCATATTTATTAGTTGAGCCGAGCAAATCTGAATCTGCGAGCTGGCCGAGCTGGAAAGGTCTGTTCGTGAGCCGAGCCGAGCCGAGCATGACTGTTTGTGAGCTGAGCCGATCATTCTTCAAGTGAGGGTCTGTTTTTTGATTATGTGATGATTTGGATAGTTTTTTATCGGGCTGATCACAGTCGAGAGAGCAGATATAGACCGAACTAATAGATGGAGGCTAAACTCATGTATAACAATGGCAAGAATTCTAATTTTGATAAAATTTAAATATCTTTTAATTCAATTTTATGTGTTAATCGATATAAATGATACAAAACATTTAAGTAACACATTGATCTAAACAAAATTAAAAGTTGAAGAAAATTTGAAAATAAATCTTGGTGTGCTAAACAATTTATGCACTATAGATTATTTGAACAAACAAATTTTTGCTGGCAGTTACGTACTTTGACTAAGACTTGTTAATCAATCTCGTTAAAATGTTAATAGGTGTTTAATTATCTGCCACATCGATATACCCGTTGAAATGGAGTTTAAATTTTGGCCAAAAAAATGATTAGGCATCTGTTAACATTTTAACGGAATTGACTAATGGGTTTTATTTATATATGAATATTCAAATATCAAGAATGCGGGTATTTTATATATATATAATATTAATTGATCGACCAAAAACTGGGAATCAAACCGGATTTACAAGTAAATAAACAGAAGTAAAATAAACTGCTAAATCGGAAAGAATCTAAACTAGACCGAAATCTCAAAAACCTAAATGACGCAAAGTTAGATTTCATGCCGTCATTCCGTACTCTGCCGCCGCCGGCAATGAATCGGAGGATTTGCGGCTTCAACCGGAACGTCTTCTCGCACGGCGATGATTGTCGAACCCCGCCGACGTTCTAACACCCGGAGGACCTGATCCCCTCCTCCTTTTTCCGGCGATGACGCACTTCCTTTAAACGCACCCACAGACTGAACCGGTTAAAATCGCCGGAGCTAATTTCTTCGACGCCACAAACTAACTCTTCACCGGTGAAGGAGGCGACACCAAAGGATAAGGACATGCAAGCCGGGAAACTACACCAGCCGCCACCGCCGCGTATCTCCGGAGTCGAGGAAGACAGCTACCCCTCCCCGAAACCTTCTCCGCTCGCAATTCAAACCCTCCAGCCTCCGCGATAACGCCGCCGCAGACTAATAACCTAGATCCAAAACTCTTGTTCCTCCTACACGCAAACCTTTCTGCCTCGTCCTCAATCGGCTTCCGAGCAGGCGACTAACACAGGCCCGTCGAATCGTCATGCTGCGGATCCCGTCCGATTAGCCGCGGAGGATCCCTTCCACACGCTGCTGGTGAATTGAAAATCGGGCATCTTCTAGCTCTTTACCCACCACGATTTGTAGATCTGAAGACCTGAATCAAACCATGAGACCTCTCACGGCCACGACGGATACCGCCGTCGCGGGGAGACTTCCGAACACGAAGAAGAAGCTGAAAAAACATGTCGGAGTTTAAGAGAGAAATGGACGGTCGCATGTATATCACGCGCACGTCCTCTCGAAAAATTCTAAGAATGCGGGTATTATTTAGCATAAAAATTACATAAATACTAATACTAAATGCGTGAACACGAGTTGACCGTTTCCCCATTAAGTAACAGATTGATCTAAACAAAATTAAAAGTTCATGAAAATTTGAAAATAAAACTCGGAGACCACGAAAGCCATCCTCCAGAACTTCAGAGGAAGAAATAGAGACCCACGAGAAAAAAACTATTACCAATAAAAAAACATTGCTCTCTTCTTGTTCTTGTCACTTCCACTACCGACAATTATCGATCCTAACCCAAACAAACTCCCCGATGGAATCACATCCAGAAACAAATTCACCTTAATTCAACCTCCATTGCCACCGTAACTGTAACCTCCATAGTTATTCTTTGTCTTCAATAGTGATTTCTGAGAACTATAGTTTGAGAAATCGTCTCCTATACCCTTATGAGGGAAATGGAAATCGTGGTTACCCCTTTTTAGCTCTCATACCCCTTTTGATTTTATGAAATGTTGAAAAACGAACTTGTCCCTCCTGCTTTTTGATTTTAGAAAACAAAAATCATTGAAAAAAAAAAAAAAAAAATCGGACCCACCGCCCGATCCGATCTCACACCCGATCCTCGAGCAGCTCGCGAACCGGGTTCGCAAACCCGCATGATTCAGAGAGCTCCGCCACCGCCGCCGTCGACCACGTCAATCTCCATCGCCGTCGTCAGAATCTAGATCCTTGGAGCTGCGTTGGGTTTGCTAATTGAGGTCTCATTGGATTTGATTCGTGTTTTATCATTGTTTTGGGTCGACTAAGACTCTGTTTACCATTGTTTTGGGTCGATTAGGACTTGGTTTACCATTTTTTGGGTCGATTTGGACTCTAAATTCGTGGTTTACCATTGTTTTGTTCGATTAGGACTCTAAATTCGTGTTTACCATTGTTTTGGGTCGATTAAGACTCGATTTACTATTGTTTTGGGTCGATTAGGACTTGGTTTACCATTGTTTTGGGTCGATTAGGACTTGGTTTACCATTGTTTTGGGTCGATTAGGACTTTAAATTCGTGTTTACCATTGTTTTGGGTCAATTAAGACTTGGTTTACCATTGGTTTGGATCGATTAGGACTCTAAATTAGTGGTTTAGCATTGTTTTAGGTCGATTAGGACTCTCAATTCGTGTTTACCATTGTTTTGGACTCATTGGATTTGAATCGTAGTGCAATGTATGTAAATTAAAACCCAAAACCGACCCAATTTGAAGATCATGCGATAGTAGAACTATGTAAAACTAGTATTACTGTTAAATGCTGTAATACTAGTAAAACTGATATTACTGAAAATCATGAGTTATTTGTCAAAATATGGTGGACAACAAGTGTTTGAATGAGGTTTTTGATGTTGTTTCTGCAGGATAGAATCAACAACAACTCGTCGAAGGACGTGAAACAAAAGACGGCCAAGATAAGGACTTCATGGTTGTTATATAGTTTTATTGTATCTTCACCTTTTGTTTTTGTATGACCTTGTCTCTAATTTGTAAGATATGTATGTACTATTTATTTGGGTATATATTGTATAACTATTTGTCATATTTGTTTGATACTGGGTACTACTGGTAATACTAGTATTACTAAGAGAAATGTGAAATTTGTAAAATTATAATAACAAATATCATTCTAACAAAATATGAATTAATCAACATATTAATGCATAAAACTACAAGAATTGTAAGTTAATCGAATTATATGTTAATCGACTTAATTGGCATATAATGGAAGAAACTACACAATAATGTTTTTATACTTTTAAGATCACTTTGTAACTAATAACCAAATAAGTAAGAAATATTTTTTAAAAAAAATCAAGATTTTAAACATATTATTGTATACAACAATCATAATTACATGCTAATCGATTTATATCAATTGTAAAACTCTAAAAACACAATTTTAGATTATGTAATACTCCCTCCGTTTCATATTAAGTGTCGTTTAAGGTTTTTTCACACATATTAAGAAAACAATTAAATTTCTGATTTACCCTTCATTAATTACATATATAATATGTTCACACTATTATTAAGCTAAAAGATTAAGGATAAAATTGGAAAATTTAGTTAAAAATTGCATTGAAAATGTAAAACGACACTTATAATGAAACAAAAATTAAAGTCTAAAACGACACTTAATATGAAACGGAGGGAGTACTAAATAAACTAAAAACAGATAAAGTAGAACTATGTGCAAATTCCGTAAAACTAATATCTTAAGTAATACTATGTGCTATTTTTTTGCGCCAAAAATCCCATCTTCTCTTTTTCCGGTTCTCTGTATTTGTCTCTCATATAAACCGATTTGACGTTTACGTTTCTTGAAATATTGTCAAATCACAAACGTTTAATGCAGGGGGAAAACTAGCCGTCGATCTTCAAACCCAAGAAAGATAACCCCCACGCCATCATCATTACACCTCTGATACCGGTGAATCGTCGCCTCTCGGCGAAGCGACGCGTCCCTAAGACGCAACCCTAAATCCGTTCTTTAAATACTCGATGACCCCATAACCATCAAGCACAGAGAGAAGTTGAGATTCTGAAAAACCGACGAAAAACAGAGAGAAGAACCCATAACCATCAAACACAGAAAACATGGCCAACATGAGATCGATTGTCTCTCTACAACAACTCCTGATCGAAGTCCTCACCAAGATTGTCCAAAAAGTTGGCAAATCTTCCTACGCCGATTACTGCAACATTAGAGCAACCTGAAAAATAATGAAAGAAGCCTCCAACAGTCCTGCAGTCCCCCATTCTCTTTGTCTCTCACCGCTGGTGAAGAGGCCTCTCTGTGCGCTTCAGCACTCGGCGATTCTGGATAAATGCGTAGAGCATGAGAACTACGCTGCATTCTTCGTTCGAGGTATTCTCTGTTACTTTGAAGAGAATGATGAGGACAACATAATGGCTTAATTAGAGCTTGCCGCGATTGGGGAGGGCGACGATTTGATTTTGGAAGCTGTTTACTTGTATGGTGTTCTGCGCTTCCTACATGGAAATCCTTTAAGGGGTCACTTTGAGGAACATGCCTTGAAGAACTAGCGGGAAGATGAGGAGGATTTGGTGGCCCGAGTTTGGAAGAACTTGAGGAAGACACTACATTAAATCACTACCCGGAAGAAGCAGGTTTATGTGCTATCGATGGAGAACAGAAAGCCCCATAGATCTTGCCATGTTCTCGATATGGAAATTGACTGCCCCGAGTGATTTATGTACAAACGGTGTTTGAAATTCTTTTACATGAATTCGACGGGGGGTTCGATTGTTTAATATCTTTTCACGTACTCTGTTTTTTGTTTTTAATTTCTCGGCAATGTAGTACTCTTTTTTTGAAGAATATCTCATAAGTACTCTTTTTATATAAAATATCGTCTTTTTATCTTTGCAATGTTATGTCTTCACCATTTTCCATGAAAATCGAATTCGGAATCGAGAAGAACTAGAGTAATTGTACCTAGTTTCACGAATAACCCATAAATAAAGATCGAAAAGAAATTTAAATTTTTGAAATGGGAAAGAAGAGTTTGAAATTTCTATATAGGTTTGATAGGTTTGGGCGGGTGGATAAAAACCAGGTATAAGTGTAATTTTATTTACTTACTTTGGGTTTTTGGTAACTTAATCTATATTTCGATTTAAAAAAAAACGTTAAAAGAAACTAAGTTATAACGAGGTTATTTTAGATTTTTTTGGCAATAGGGATATATGAGACGATGACCCATACAGTTTGATGAAGAAGAGACGAATCTTGAAGCTTCATAGTTTCGGTTAATTTAGAATTCAAACCGGTTAGGTTATTCGAAAGTAAAGGCAACCCAATTTCGGAATTGAGATGAGTAAGAGTCTTAAATGCCACTTTCTTAGAAAAACTAATCACAAATGCCACATTCTGAGAAAATTACAAATTTACCCTTAATGAATCTTAATAATGATTTGTCAGGGTTAAATAGCATTGAATCGGTATAGATTTGTAAAATACACGGTAGTTCAGGTGGTCGCGCGCGTCCATGTGCGCGTGTCGCGTCCAGGGTTCGAATCCTCCTATTGCGGTACAACTGATACAACTGGAGGATTATTATGTCAGTTGTATCACTGGGGGGCAACTGGTACAACTGGTACATCTGGGAGGGCACGGGTGATGAATTTTTCATTTAAAAAATTTCAGGGGTAATTTCGGTATTTCATTACAAACGAGTGGCATGTAGATCATGGAGTGGCATGTTGGCCACTGATTTCTG